>CM053156.1:40341048-41541048 GCA_028571685.1 Heterohyrax brucei | reverse complement strand
ACCAACTCCCCTCTTGGAACTACACCTTAGCTTACGTTCAGGTAACACCAGGCAAATCAAACAACTTCTATGGGGCACGGAGGCAACAATCAATAGCTAGCCATTTAAAGAAACAGTCCATCATGACTCTAGAAAACTCCCAAAATAAAGAATCAAAAAACTTCCCAGATGAAGAAGGCTTTTTGAAACTATCAGAGGTTGAGTACAAAAGAATTACAGAGAGCCCTCCTAGAGAATAAACAAAGTGTAGCAAAACAAAACATTAAGGAAGTTATTTGGACTGATGGAATATCAATGATCTGAAATTAAGCAGGTTGATAGTAAAATTACAGACCTACACAATTCAATCCAAAGCCAAAGAGCAAAATTAAGGAAATGGAAATGAGAGTGTGCCTGAGGACAGAGAAACTGATAACAGCATTTATGAGGAGAACTCAGAGAAAATAAGATAAATAAAGAAGCACTAAGAAACATGTGGGACTCTATTAAGAGGAATAATCTACAAATCACTGGAGATTCTGAACAGGGAGGGACAGCTGAAAAAACAGAGTACTGCTGAAGAGTTGCTGGCAGAAAACTTCCCTGAAATTATGAAAGAAGAGAACATAGATTTCCAAGATGCATACTGAACACCACAAAAAGTAGACCCCAAAAGAAAGATACCAAGATATATTATTATCAACCTTAATAAAATGAAACAAAAGAAAGCTCTCAGATGCAGCGACGCTTAAAAGAAAACTAACATTCACAGCTAAGTCCTGCAAGCTTGCATCTGACATCTCGGTAGAAACCATGTTAGCACAGAGCCAGTGGGATGGCACATTCAAAGCCTTGAAGCAGAAAAATTTCCAACCAAGAATTATATATCCTGCAAAACTGTCTCTCAAATATGACAGTGAAATTAAGACATTTACAGATAAACAGAAGCTTAGAGACTTTGTAAAAACCAAACCGAAACAATGAGAAATATCGAAAGAAGCTCTTTGCTTAGAAAAACAAAAACACTAAGTGTATAACTAAGGAGGCAATGCAAGACACAGCATCCAGAATCCTACTGAGTTAGGGAAGTCACAAAGCTCAAAGATAAAATATTAAGAGAAGGCAAGCAGTGTGTGTATCACAAAAACTACAACATTATCACACTAAAAAGAGGGATATATTACAGTAGTTATAACCCTTTCAGATGGAAAGAAAATTGAAAAGATATGCAGAACTTAAAGTTAGGTTTAAACTTAGAATAGTAAGGGGGATCATAAAGGTAGCTTCAAAGCAAAATAACAATGCAACATATCAAAACAAGAAACATAATACAGGAGTCTTAACAACCACAAACCCAACACTGAAAAAGATGTAAAGCCAACCCATAAAGAAGAATGACCCAGAACAGACTATTAAGCACAACACAGAAAACATCAGCAACACAAAAATATATGCATCAAATTGACAACACTAAACACGTATCTATCAATAATTATGCTGAATGTAAACAGACTGTATGCTCTAATAAAGATAAAGTAGGTGACAGACGGGATCAAAAGACGTGATTCGTACATGCTGCTTAAAAGAAACACACTTTAGATTCAAAGACATGAATTGAAAATCAAAGGATGGAAAAATATATACCAAACCAACAACATACAAAGAAAAGCAGGAGTAGCAATACTAATCTCAGATAAAATATACTTCAATGTAAAATCCACTATTGTGGGCAAGAATGGTCACAATTTATTACTGAAAGGTTCAATACACAAATAGGACATAACAATATTAAACAGTTATATACCCAATACCAGAGGATCTAAATACATCGAACACTGACTACACTGAAAAATGAGACAGATCACTCCACAATAATAGTTGGACAATACAATACTCCACTTTCAGTAATCAACAGACCATCCAGAAAAACAGCACAGTAAAGATACAGAAGGTCTTAGTGTGACAGCTAACCAGCTAGACTTCATCGATATATACAGAACTTTTTTACCCATCAACACATAAGTATACCTTCTCCAATGTACATGGAACATTTTTCAGGATAGACCATGTATTAGGACATAAAGAAATCTTAAAAAAATCCAAACCACTGAATTATTGCAAAGCATCTTCTCAGATCACAAAGCCATAAAAGTTTAATCAATAGTAGAAAAAATACAAGTAGAAATTTAAACTCAATTTTCAACTTCTGGAAACTGAATAACACCTTGCTCAAAAATCTATGAGTTATGGAAGAAATCAAACACAAAATAAAGAAATTTATGCAATCAAATGAGAATGAAAACACATCCCACCACAATTTATGGGATACAGCAAAAGCAGTGCTCAGAGGTCTATTTATCTGTATAAATGTACATATCGTGAAGGAAGAAAGGGACCCAAACCAAAGAATTAACCCTACAGCTTGAACAAGTAGGAAGAGAGCAACAGAGGAACCCCTCAGGTACCACAAGAAAACAGATAATAGAGATTAGAGCAGAACTAAATAAATTAAAGAACAGAAGAACAATTGAAAAAATTAACAAAACCAAAAGCTGCTTTTCCGAAAAGGTCAACAAAATTGATATACCACTGGCTAAGCTTACAAAAGAAAAACAGGAAACAAATAACCTGAGTAAGAAATAAGATGTGAGATGTCACAACCGACACAACTGAAATCAAAACTATTGTTAACAACACTATGAAATACTGTAGTCTATCCGGTTTGAAAACCTAGAGGAGACAAATTTCTACATTCATATCACCTACCACAATTATCATAACGAGAAGTAGTATAACTTAATAAATCTATCACAAAGGAAGAGATTGAAAAAGGCATCAGAAAACTACCAACCAAAAGTCCTGGCCCAGATGGCTTCCCCATAAAAATCCTACCAAATTTTCAGAGAGGATTCAACTCCACTACTAATGAGACTATTTCACAGCACAGAAAGGGATGAAATACTCCCAAATTCATTCTATGAAACCAGAATAATCCAGATACCAAATTAAGGGAAAGATCCCACAGAAAAAAAGAAAAGAAAAGAAAAGAAAATTCATGAACCTAGATGCCAATATCTTCAACAAAACCCTAGCCAGCAGAATTCAACAACATATCAAAAAAAACAAAAAATTCATCATGACCACTATGGATTCATATCACGGATGCAAGGCAAGTTCAACATCAGAAAAAGGATTAATGTGATCAACTGCATAAATAGCACAAAGGTTAAGAACCACCTGATTTTGTCAACTGATGCAGAAAAGGCATTTGATAAAGGCCAACACCGATTCATGTTAAAAATTCTTAGCAAAATAGGAATAGGGGGGAAATTCCTCAGTGCAATAAGGGCTATCTATACAAAGCCAACTGCCTATATCATCCTCCATGGAGAGAGACTGAAAGAATTCCCCTTGAGAATGGGAACTAGACAAGAATGTCCACTCTCACCATTTTTTTCAATATTGTACTACGAGTTCTGGCCAGAGCAATCAGACAAGACAAAGAAAGAAAGGGCATCTGCACTGGCAAAGAAGTAAAAATCACCCTATTTGCAGAAGATATGACTGCATATGTACAGAATCCTAAAGAATCCATAAATAAACTACTTAAACTAATCAGCAAAGTATCAATATATAAGCTAAGCATACATAAATCACTAGGATTCCTTTATACCAACAGAGGTCATCAAAGAAGAAATAACTAAATCAAATAGCACTTACTATAGCTTCCAAGAAGATAAAACACCTAAGAATAAATCTAACTAGAGAAATAAGAGACCTACATAGAACTACAAGGCCTTACTACAAGAAACTAAAAGAGACTTACATGTATAGAGAAACCTACCCTGCTCATGGATAGTAAGACTTAACATTGTGAAAATGCCTATTTTACCCAAAGCAATCTACGTATACAAGGCAATCCCAATACAAATTCCAGTGTCATTTTTTAATGAAATGGAGAAACAAATCACCACCTTTGTTCGGAAAGGGAAGAAACCTCGGATAATTAAAGCACTACTGAAGACGAGAAATACAGGAGAAGGCCTCACAGTACACCACCTTAGAAACTATTACACTGCCACAGTAGTCAAAGCAGGCTGGTACTGGTACAAAAAAGAGACATACAGACCAATGGAACATAGTTGAGACCCCAGAGATACCACCATCCTCTTATGAGCAGTTGATATTCGACAAAGGGCATAAAGGGGTAAAAAGAGTCTGTTTAACAATCGGTGCTGGCAAAATCAGATATCCATCTGCAAAAATTGTGAAACAAGACCCATATCTTACACCTTACACAAAAACTAACTCAAAATGGGCAAAGACCTAAATATCAACCTTAAAATGATAAAGATCATGCAAGAAAAAACAGAGTCAACAATGGAAGTTCTTAGGCAGACTTCAGAATCTGACAAAGCACCAACAACAGAAGAGAAAATATATAAATGAGAACTGCTAAGAAGCAAACACTTCTGCTCATCCAAAGACTATATCAAAAGAGTTAAAAGACCACCTACAGAATTGTGAAAAATATTTGGCAACCACATGTCGGACTGACATCTGATCTCCATAATCTACAGAGCATTGCAAAATATCAACTAGAAAAAGGTAAATAACCCAATTAAGTGATGGGCAAAGGAGATGGGCAGACACTTCACCAAAGACGACATCCACGCAGCCAAAAGACACATGAGGAAATGCTTACGATCATTAGCTATCAGAGCAAATCCAAATAAAAACTACAGTGAGATACCATCTCATCCCAACAAGTTTGGCCTGATCCAAAAAACACAAAACAACAAATGCTGGAGAGGCAGTGGAGAGATCATAACTCTTCTACACTGCTGGTGGGATAGCAAAACGGTACAACCTCTTTGGAATCCAATTTTGCACTTCCTTAAAAAGCTGGAAATAGATATACCATTTGATCCAGTAATCCCATTGCTCAGAATAAATCCTTCCAAAACAAAGGCTGTCACAGAAACAGATACATGTGCACGAACTGTTATTGTAGCAGAGTCCACAATAGTGAAAAGACAGAATCAACTCAGATGCCTATGAACAAATGAATGTATAAACAACATGGTACATATACTCAATGGAACATTATACAATGACAAAGAACAACGACGATTTTAGGAAGCATCTTATAACTTGTTTTTAATTGGAAGACATCATGCTGAGTGAAATCAGTCAGCAGCAAAAGGACAAATATTGTATGAGACCCCTACTATAAGTCCTTAAAAATAGACTTACGTGCAGAAGAAAAGACTCTTTGATGGCTACAAGGATGGGAAGGGGGGGAGAGGGTTCGTCATAGATTAGATAGTCGATAGAAATTTAGTTGGGTGAAAGCAGTGGCTGCACACAGTGGAAAGTAGATCAACTTAACTGGAGTTCACCATAAACTGAAAACTCTTCTAATCTCAACCCCATATTGCAAGGATAGTGTAGCAGGGGTGGGGTCTGCAGTCCATCTTCTCAAGAGACATTGAGGCCAACTGGCATAACTAGCCTATTGCTAAGAGTCTTCTGCAACCCATATTAGTAAATGGAACCTAGGGTCTTAAAACCTAGCAAGCTGCCATTTGAGGCTCACCAAATGGCCCCAACCCATCTGGAACAGATGATTACTGAGAACAACAAAGACATGACGAAAAAAGATCTCAGGAGACAGAAGGACCCATGTGAGTGGGAGACTGTATCAACATGTGACCCCAAGAACCAGATGGTGCCCAGCCACCACCAAAGACAGCTGTGATGGGGCACACAATGTTGAGTTCCTGTGGCAACATGAGAAAAAGAGGAGTGCAGCACAAGAACTCTAAGAGACCACAACTCATGGCTCAGTAGTCCAAGGAATCCCCTAGGATCATGGCCCCTGGACCTGCTGCTGCACCTGTCCAGAAAACACTACTGAGGTCAACTCTTCAGAAAAAAAATGGACTGGACTTGGGTACACAGTGTGACTATGTGGTGTGTGTACTTTATGGTTCTACATCTGTATAGGATGTTGTCCTACTGGTCTCTCTCTAGGTGGGAGACAAGAGGGTGAAGAGGCGACAGGGGATTGTTAAGAGGATACGGCAAGTATAGGACGAAAAGGGGGGAGTGTTCTGTCACTGGGCAAGGAGAGTAGAAGGAGCTGCATATAGGCAGGCATGCAAAATTAATTTGGATTGCATCCTTCCACTTAATCACACAAAAAATGCAAAAATAAAAATGGATTGCTAAAAAAATACTAATCATCTTCTGAGACTTCACAGAGCCATAACCTTTCCATCAGTGGAGGTCTTGCTGTGATGCTGATGGCTGCTAACTGATCAGGGTGGTTGCTGAAGGCTGGGATAGTGGTATCAATTTTTAAAAATAAGACAAGAATAAAGTTTGCCGCATCAGCTAAGTCTTCTCTTTGTAAACTATTTCTCTGTAGCATGATGCTGTTTGATAGTATTTACTAATAGTGAACTTCCAAGATTTGAGTCAACTCTCTCAAATCCTGCTGCTACTTTATCAACTAAGTTTATGTAATATTCTAAATCCTTTGTTGTCCTTTCAACAATGTTCACAAACTCCTTACCTGGAATAAATTTCATCTCAAGAAATCACTTTCTTTCCTCACCCATAAGAAGTAACTCCGTGTCTGTTCAAGCTTTATTATGAAACTGAAGCAATTCAGTCACATCTAAGACTGTAGCTCTAACTCTAGTTCTCTTGCTATTTTCACCACATCTGCAGCTACTTTATCCACTGAAGTACTGAACCACTCAAAGTCAACCATGAAGACTGGAATCAACTTCTTTGGAACTCCTGTTAATGTTTATATTCTGCTCTCCCATGAATCACAAGTGGAGAATGATGAATCCTTTCCAGAAAGTTCTGAATTTACTTTGCCCAAATCCATCAGTGGAATCACTGTCTAGGACCTTATGAAACGTACTTCCTAAATAACAAGATTGGAAGTCAAAATTACTCTTTGATTCCTGGGCTACAGTGCGGATGTTGTGTTAGTAGGCATGAAAACAACATTATCTCCTCTATCAGAGCTCTTGAGTGACCAGAGGCATTGTCAATGAGCAGTATAATCTTGAAAAGAATCTTTTTTTCTTACCAGGTCTCAACTGTTGTCTTAACATACTCGGCAAACCACACTGTAAACAGCTATACTGTCATCCAGCCTTTGTTATTTTATTTGGAGCACAGGCAGAGTAGATTTAGCATAATTCTTAAGGGCCCTAGCATTTCTGGAAAGGTAAGTAAGCACTCAAAGTCACCAGCTGCCTCAGCCCCTAATAAGACAGTCAGCCTATCCTCCGAAGCTTTGAAGCCAAGCAGGGAATTCTCTTCTCTATTTATGCAAGTCATAGATGGCATCTTCTTCCAATATAAGACTGTTTGGTCTACATTGAAAATCTGTTGTTTAGTGTAGCCACCTTCATCAACTATCTTAACAAGATCTCTTGGATAACTTGCTATAGCTCTGTCATGAACACTTAATGTTTTACCTTGCTTATGTTATGTTATATTCTTATGTTATGTTGTTGTGTTGTGTTGTTATGTTATGCTATGTTATGTTGTTATGTTGTTATATTTATTATGTGGTGTGGTGATGAAGTGATGTGATGTGACGTGATGTGACGTGACGTGACATGACGTGATGTGACGTGATGTGATGTGACTGATGTGGTGTGTGTGGTGTGGGGTGGGCTGGATAGCTTCTTTCCTTAAACCTCATGAACCAACCTCAGGAAGCATCAAACTTTTCTTCTGCAGCTTCCTCACTCTCCCAGCCTCCAAAGAATTGAACAGAACTAGGGTTTTACTCTGGATTAGGTTTTGGCTCAAAGGAATGTTGTGGCAGGTTTGATCTCCTATCCAGATCACTAAAACTTTCTCCATATTACCAATGAGGCTGTTGTGCTTTCTTATCAATCATGTATTCACTGAAATAGTACTCATTTCCTTCAAGAAACTTGCTTTTGCATTCACATCTTGGGTGTTCAGTGCAGGAGGCCTAGTTTCTAGCCCATTTTGGCTGCTGACACGCCTTGTTCACTAAGCTTAATCATTTCTAACTTTTGCTTTAACATGAGAGATAAGGGACTCTTCCTTTCACTTGAACACTTAAAGCCCACTGTAGGTTTATTAAATGGCCTAAGTTTTGTAATGTTTTGTCTTAGTGAATCGGAAGGCCCAAGGAGAAGGAAAGACATGGGGTACTGCCTGGTCTGTGGAGCAGTCAAAACATTCACAGCACGTATCAATCAAGTTTGCCGTGTTACAAGGTAAGATTCACAGAACTCAAAAAAAGCAATTGATAGCAACATCAAAGATCACTGATCTCAGATCGCCATTTAAAAAACAAAAAATCTCAAACTCACTGTCATTGAGTTAATTCCAGCTGATGGCAACCCTGCAGGACAGAGGAGAACTGCCCCACAGGGTTTCCAATAAGCAGCTGGTGTATTCAAACTGCCAACCTTTTGTGGCTACCAGTCTGAGCTCTTTGCCATTGTATCACCAGGCCCCCCAAGTCACTATAACAGATATAATGACAACACAAAATTCTGAAATATTGCAAGAATTACCAAAACGTGACAAAGAGACACCAAGGGAGTACACTATTGGAAAAGTAGCACTAAGACACGTGCCTAACACAGGTTGCCACAAATCTTGAATATGTTAAAAAAAAAGTATCTACTAAACACTAGAAAGTAAAGCACATTAAATGAGGTATGCCTGTATATATGCATCTATGGGTATAAATGTATCTGTACATATACGTATACTCATAACTCAGTGTATGCACATGTACAAATTCATTAAAAATCACAGTTATGGATATTTCTGAGATATAATCAAATACCTTGTAGTCTCGTTATCAGTTTGAAGGCTTAGGACCACAGTCTCATGGGACAATTCAGTCAATTTGCACGAAACAGTTCATAAAGTTTATGTTCTACATTTTAATTTCTAAGGTCTTTAAAGTTTGCAAGTGGCCATCTAAGATATAACTATGAGTCTGTACTCATTTGGAGCATAAGAGAAAAAATACAAAAGACTCAGAGAGGAAACTAGTCTACAGGACTAAGAGTATACATGAGCCAAGACTTCATCTACTCTGAAATCAAAAGAATTACATGGTACCTGGTTATCTATCACGACCCATCATTCCGAGCAAGACCACAGCAGATGAATCCTGAAAGAGCACAAGAAAAATGTGGAGCAGAATTCAAACCCATGAACAGTGCAGACTCTCTGGAATGGTTGAGAGCTGAAGATTCTCCTAGACTACAGCCCCAAGACATTCTTTAAACCTTGAACTGAAACTAACTCCTGAGGTTACCACTTAGCTAAACAAGAAAGTGGCCCACAAAATAAAGAATGTGACTCACAAGTAGTATATTCCTTTATAAAAACATCTTTATGAGACCAGATGGTCAACAGTTACCCTAAAGTAAAGATGAGAAAGTAAGTGGGTAGGGAAACTAGATTACTGGAAATGGAACAACCAGATGAAATTAACGTGAATGTTGTCACACTTTGAAAAATTTAACTAACGTCACGGAAAAGTTTGTTCAGACACTGTTAAATAGGAACATAATCTGCTGTGTAAATTCTCATTGAAAACACGGTAATTTCTAAGAGAAGGAAAAGAAGTTGCAACCCCAATTGACCCTTTATTTTAAACATTATAGTGGTTAGTTATGAAAAGCACCTTTCTTCCTTCTGGACCAAAAACAAAACCAAAGTAGACTGAGGCTAACAGAACACTTATGGAAGTTATTTTAAAATGCTAATGTATTAGGACATTTACAGTGCTTACTGAACAGAAATATTTTCTCTTTATTAATTTCCATAATAATCTTCCAAATCAGACTTGAAACAAATTCAGACAGAACCATGCATCCTGCCCCAGAACCAAGAAGCAAAGCAGAACATCAACAACATAAAAAAGGCCAGATCCCATTTCATCTATTCAACTTTAAGCAAAATGAAGATATAGACAAACTTCATGGTGTAGTTTTTTTTTGTTGTTGTTCTTTTTTTCATTCTACTGCATATAATTTTTCAAAACAAAAGCATCTGTGCTTCACAGCCAGCTCTCTGTTAGCCAAAAATAACGTCAAGAAGGCATAGCTTTGGTAAGGACAGATATAAAGGACAATCAAACATTTTTAACCCTCTAAATATCTAGCAAATAACATTTCTAGTATGGAAATACCTAACTAAACTTAAATTTAGCTTCTCTTCTTCTTTTTATCCTTTCCCCACTGTTATGGAGTTAAGCTTCTTTGGATTCCTCAGGTACTCAGAAATCATGAGTAACCTCTAGGAACCTTAGATTTTTCATATGAAACTTAGAATCATTATATGAATTACAAAAGGTACTTAGCACAGTGGATGACTATAGCAAATGCTCAACAAATGATAGCTGCTGTTATATCCTTACCATGTGTCACACAATAACAGCAAGTGTCAAGCTGCTTTGCCTACTGGTGGTTGTCTATATGACATCTACTCCCTTCTCCTTTCCTAAATAAAATTCTGATTTTTTTTTTCCACTTTCTACCATTCCACCCAAAATCAATCAGGTACCTATGATTTGTTCATGGGTAATCCCATTCCCATAAGCAACTGGTCCAGGAATGGAAGCCTACCCAACACTAGCCAAACCACAAAATATAAGAAGGCTTCCGTAGCACTTCTGAGTGTTCCTTACTCATTAAAAAAACAAACAACAACAACAACAACAAAAAATGCACAGGACTCAAAAAGCAACATCTGCCCAAAAGCAAAGATGACAAGGCAGGCAGGGGCAGAGGAACCAGACAAATGGACAAGAATCCTAGGGGAAATGGTAAGAGTGGCAGGGATTGCCACCAGTGTCACAGAGCAATCTGCGTAAGATTTATTAAATGAAAATTTACTATGTAAACTTAAAGCACAATAAAACATTACCAAAAAAAACAAAAGATTTTTTTTTTCTTCCCCTGTAGATTTTGGCATGATGAGATTTTCTGGTGATGCAGTAACCATTCTGCTATCAACATGAGGAAAGGGTCAATAATTAGGGTAGTAGAGCAAGTGCGGGAGATAAAGGCAGTGGGTCCTGGATGTCATCAATGGAGCATCTAAATTGATCAGGTAAGTTGGTTATGTCTACCTGTCTCTGGATATCCCTTTATGCAAAATCATATATTTTCTTATTGTTGAAGCCAGTTGAAAATTTTGTTACCTGTAGCCCAAAATGCTCTAATTACTACAATAATGTTAAAGTATAAAAAGAGTAATGTATTTTCTAAAAACTAAACTACAATTAAACTCCCCTTTGTGGCACAATGGTTAAGTGCTACAGCTACTAATCAAAAGACTGCCAATTTGAACCCATAAAGTGCTCTTGGGACAGTTCTACTCTGTCCTATAGAGTCACTGTGAGCTGGAATAGATTTGACAGCAGTGGGTTTGGTTTTTTGGTCTCTTTAATAAAACTGACCCTCTGGTATGATTTTTTAAAGTTCTCAAACAAGCAGGAACACTAGCTATGGTTTAGTAATGTGGAAGAAGTAAGTCAACTAGCCAATCAGAATCTGACAACGTTTTGAAATACTAAAATTCAATTCAACAGGTATTATTTGAACATCTACATCTCTAAGCTATCAGCCCCTCCCTTAAGGAGTCCACAGGATACGTGGAGAGAACAAAAATGACCATCATACAAGTGGTATAAATACTTCTTCTTAGCCACTGTCCATGAATAGCGTAAGTCTATGGGTTGGACATGGGAAGGACAGAAAAACAGAAGACCATGAAAAGAGAAGACATTTGAGCTCAGTCTTTAAGTATGAACTAAGTTTCAGTAGATAGACAAGAAGAGAAGGAATTCTAAAAAGGAGTAAAAAGAGAAACTGCACTACTTCAAGAAGTTGTGCTCAATTATTTATATTGCAATGGCTACAATAAAGAAAAGTAAATGATTAAAGATGGACTTTTCTAATAAGAATTACTTAGATTTGTAGATAAAAATAAAATTCACCTGTGTAATTTACATAATGAGTTGCTAATGGCTGTCCTTGAACTTGATAATTAGGACAGAGTTTAACCTGCAAAGATTATATGAAGAAAGCCTAAGACTGTACCACCTATGTTTACTCCTGATCCCAATAGCCTAAAATTCTGATGTGAAAGTTGCAAAGAAGGAACTGCCACTATTACATAGGAAGAAGTCAAATTCAGAAACACCAATCAGACAAATGAGACTGTGAAAAACAAACATATGAAAAATACTTCAGTTGAGAATATTATATTTCTACATTCCTCTATTTTTATTTTGGCATAAGGAAGTTTAGCAGGTAAAAAGCAGAGGCCAATCTACCATCTAAGGACAAGGAAGAACCCAGAGGAAACAAATGCTCACTAATCTTCAAATCCTTTTTGTCCTCTAATGTGAATTTTACTACCTATCTTAACAATACTGGTCAAATATAATTTACACTTATGAGAAAACAAGACAATATCATCACAGCAGAATTCAATCAAGAACTTATTCTTCTATTATCAGTATTAGTAATCAGTGACTAAATATGATAAATTACAACTTATATAATTTATCAGGGAAATTGTAAAGGTCTAGGAAAACATTTTCACTTAGGGACAGGGTGGAGAGAGATGGAGAAAATACAACTCATCAGCATTACCAAACATAAAACTGAGTACCAACTAACTGGAGATGCACTGGTGCAAGGTGAGAATGTCAGTGATAATTACCATATCTGAATCCTTCTCCTTCCTAAGGAAAATTGTCCTGATCCTAGGACAAATGAACAACCTGCTCCCTCTCTCTATTAGGATACAACCTGCTCCCTCTCGCTATTAGGATACAAACCCAAGTCTGATTCCAAAGTCCATGACTATCCCTACTCCAATCTGTCTACTGAGTGCACTTGCCCTTCTATTCAGTATGGGTCCATGTCATGGATTGAACTGTGTCCCCCCAAAAAATAGGTGTAGCCATGTGGCTGGGCCATGATTCCCTGTATTCTACAATTGTCCTCCATTTTGTGATTGTCCTGTGCTCTGAAAGGATTAGGGTGAAACTGTAAATCCCTTTATAAGATCACCTCCCTGCCCCACTGTAAAGGGAGTTTCCCATGGAGTATGGCTTGCCCCACCCTTAATCCTTTCGTACTACAAGAGACAAAAGAAAAGAGAAGAAAGCTGCACCAAGAGAAGAGCACCTTCTTCCGACCTGAGGTTCCTGTGCCAAGATGCTGCCTGGACAAAGACTGATGTAATACCAGACTATCCTCCAGAGCTGACAAGGGAGAAGGCTTTCCCATGGAGCAAATATCTTGAATGTGGACTTGCAGCCTACCAGACTGTGTAAGAATAAATCTTCCTTTGTTAAAGCCATCCACTCTGTGGTATTTCTGTTACAGCAGCACTAGCTGACTAAAACAGTACATATAGACTTAAAATGTACACACACACAACACACAGTGCATCCCTACTCATGGTGGCCCTGTGTGTGTTAGAGAACTATGTTCTATAGAACTTTCAATGGCTAATTTTTCAGAAGTGGATTACCTTGCCTTTCTTCCTAGGAGCCTCTAGAGAGATTCAAACCTCTAACTCTTCAGTGAGCAGTAGAACTCATTTAAACCTTTCCACCACAGACTCTAGATCTAAAAAAACCACTGTAGAATTTTAGATGAAGACTCTAATTCTTCAATATCTAAACTTAGGTCTAAACAAAATGGACACTCATACTTTCTGTTAGTAAGGTTTAATTTTCATCAAAGCTTAAAAAAATATTTGTAAATAAATGTACTTTTTCATGACATGAAAAAAACACTGAAAATAAAAAAATGTCAGGTAATTCATTGGTCACAGCATATTATATTGTGGGCTGGATCATGACGAAATTCAATAATGAGAACTCAGACACACGTTCAATAAAGTTAATAAAAATACAAAACAAGTATTTCTATACTTTATGTTTACATGTCCCTTACACACTGAAGTTTAAGAAGAACTACTCTTAAAAAAAAAAAAAGCTTGTGGAGTGGCGGGGCCAAGATGGGAGAGTAGAAGGACATTTCCCACGATCCCTCTAAAAACAAAGATTTAAAAGAGCAAATGAGTGCAGTACATATAACATCCTAGAAGCCCTTAACATCCAAGGAAAAGTTGAGAAATTGGACTGAGCAAAGGGGAAGGGAGAGTAGCACCAGAAGCACATAGGAATCCACAGATCTGTCTTGCCTATAAACAGCTGCCACACAGTAGGCTCAGCATGGCAGTTCATGGGCATTCCCCTCAGTGGAGATGACTGTTTTAAAAACCCACAAGTGCCTCCAGAGTCAATGAGGGACAGCACCCAATCATGGAAAAGCAAGTCTTTGTATGTAACCTACACTGTGTGGATCTGTATCTTTTCTTTGATATAGGCCTATCTCCCTTCTCTAGTGTTCCTCCCTCCCCTCTCTGAACTATGGCCAGGCTCAAGACTGTACACCATTAACTCAGCTGGAAATAGGACTCTTTAAGACCACTTTGAGCCATTCTCTGAGACATGGAGGTGGAATAGTTTAGCACACTTGTGGAAAGGAGGGAAAAGGAAAAAAAAAAGGTTTTCTGTTGACTCCCCTAAGCTAGAAAATCAGGGCAGAAACTAGATTCAGACGTAAAAGAATATACCAGTCTCACAGACACGCAGGGATGACTGTTAGCTCCCTGCCTTTCCCAGTGGCTACAGCCAGACACCTGTGCCTATACCAATCACCCCTGCCCACCTAGGACAATAGGTGAAAGCCTGCACTCTGCACTACACACTTGGTGACTGACCACCAGGAGACCTGAGCTGAGTCCATACTAGAAAAGTAAACAGTGCATTTTAAAACAAGAAGCTATAACACAGTTCACAAACATAAATAAATAACTATAAGTTACTGAGGGTTCGGCAACAGCAGTCCATACCAAAGTACTTAAAGAGGTGCACCCTTATGTCTTCAGAAAGCTCTCAAAACAAAGAATCAAATTTCTCAGAGGAAGATAATTTCCTGGAATTATCTGAGGTAGAATACGAATTATTACTATTTAGAACTCCTCAAGCGATAATACAAAATGTAGCAGAGAATAATGACAAACTGAACACTCTGAAAGAAAGCGTTGAGTGGCAAGAATTAGAAATTCAGAAAATCAACACTAAAATCACAGAATTAGACAACTCAATAGAAAGTCAAGAGAGCACAATTGGGGCAATAGAAGACCAGGTTAGTAAGATTGAATATAAAGCACATGGCATCAACATATTTGAGGAAAAATCAGATAAAAGAATGTTAAAAATTCAATAAACACTAAGAATTATGTGGGACTCTATGAAGAGGAATAATCTACAAGTGATTGGAGTATTAGAACTAGATGAATAACTGAAAATCCAGAGAGAACTGTTGAAGATTTGCTGATAGAAAACTTTCCTCATATCATGAAAGGGAGGATACCTATGAAAGATACTCAAAAGAAAATGTAGTCATAGATTTTTCACATAAAGAGGAAGTTGAGGAGTTAAAGACTGGTTTAAATTTAGAAAAATATAGGCAAATATTAAGACAACCACAAAGGAAACAATCAATTCTATGTATCAAAAGAAAAAAAAAAAAAAGAAAATGAAGTCTCAGCAAATAAAAAAACAACACTGAAAAAGATGAAAACACATCAAGAAAAAAATGCAACACAGAAAATTAAATGGAACAAAGACATTGTCTGTAACACACAAAAAAGACATCAAAATGAGAGTACTATGCTCACACCTATCAATAATCACACTGAATGTAAATGGAATAAATGTACCAACAAAGAGATGGAGAATGGCAGATTGGATTAAAAAAAGAAGAACCATCCACATGCTGCCTAAAGGAGATATACCTTAGACTCTGAGAAACAAACACATCACAACTTAATGGATAGAGAAAATGTATATCAAGCTAACAACATTCAAAAAAGAGCAGAAGTGGATCTACTTACCCAATGACAGGGCTCCAAAATACATAAAACAAACAGTAAATGCAATGAAAACAGAAATAAACAGCTCCACAATAAATAAAGGCTGTTACACAAATAGATACATGCACATCAATGTCTATTGCAGCACTGGCCACAACAGGAAAAAGATGGAATCAACCTAGGTGCTCATCAACAGACGAATGGATAAACTATAGTATATAGTATATTCACACAATGGAATACTGCCAAGCCAAAGCCAAGTGCCAACTAGGCACTGATAAAGAAGAACAATGATTTTAGGAAACATAACATGGAGTGATCTGGAAGACATTATGCTGAGTGAAATCAGTCAGTTGCAAATGTGTGAGGCTACTATTACAAGGAATTAAGAATCTAAAGTTTTAAGCACAGAAGAAAACAATCTTTCATGGTTCCAAGAGTGGATATGGAGGGACACTGCTCACAGGTTAGACAGTAGATAGGAATTAGGTTAGATGATGGGAGAGACAGCACACAGTAGAAGACATGTTATTACAACTGGACCACATCAAAAGCTAAAAGGTTTCCTACCTAAATACAACCTACATTTTGAAGAACAGAGTAACAGGGACCGGGGTCTGAGAGACGACCATGGTTTTAGGAAACATCTAGGCTACCTTGCATAACTTTTTTTTAAAGAAAATGTTCTGCATCCCACTTTGGCGAGTGGCACCTGGCATCTTATCAGCTAGCAAGCAGGCATATAAATTTAGCATCAATTAGTTCTAATTCACTTGGAGCAGAGGAGAATGAAGGACACCAAAGACATGAGGAAAATATTGAGCCCAGCAGACAGAAGGTGCCATATAATACAGCGACCACATCAACATTGACACCAGAAGAGCTAGATGGTTCCTGGGCACCAACAATGACTGCCTTAACAAAGAACACAATCTAAAGTTTCTGGTGCAGTGGGATAAAAATGGGTGTGTAGATCTAGAACTCTATTAAAAGACCACACCTGATGCTCCATCAGACTGGGAGGTCCCCTGAGGACATGGCCCCTTGACTCTCTGTTAGCCCAGAGCTGAAATCAGTACTGAAGCCAACTCTTTAGACAAAGATTGGACTGGACCGTAAGACATAAAGAGTGATGCTGGCAAAGAAAATGCTTCTTGGCTTAAATACATACATAAGGTGGTCTGGGAAGCTCTTGTCCAAAGGTGAGATGAGACGGTGGAGGGGAACAGGGGTTGGTTGGATGAATGTGGGAAATACAGAGTGGAAAGAAGGCGTGTGCTGCCATGGGGGTTGGAGGGTGAGGAGGGAGAACAGTTAGAGTTGCATAGTAGTGTGGGTGCAAGGTTTTTTACAGCAAATTGATCCAGATTGTATACTTTCACTTAAAAGCACAATAAAATATTAAAATGAAACAAAAACCTTGCAAAACTCTTGATGAGGACACACAATTATTATCTTAAATAACTCTTAGGAAGCCTAAGCTAAAGTTACCATCTAAAGAACAATATGCTTTAGACTGACAAGGTCCAGGAGAAGCCTTAAGATACACACTTTAAGCACTGGAGAGCTAAAGCCCTGAATTCCCTGGGCTTCAGTTTTTCTGAAACAGCTTGCCAACATCAGATATACCACTTACCTTCAGAAAGGGATGTCTTATACTATGTACAACTTTTATAGCAACAAATTATCAATTTACAAAACTCAAAGTCAACATATTGTGCCTTATAGTCACTTAAACTGGCAAGACTTTAAAGCACAAAGAAATCTGAAGTAATGCAATGGAAATACTTGATTTATGTTAAACAGCACCATGGAATTTAAACATTCATATGCTCAACTATACTTCTGGCTGATCAACTCAATGATCAACTTACATACACCCTTCCAACATATATACTGCTAGGCTCAAATTTAATATTTAAAAAATTTAAAGGTCTTTCTGTGTATTTTTTAAAATGAATCTTACTTCAAGAAAATTTCATGAGCTGAAAAGAACTATGACCACCACAACAAAATAATATCCCAAATGGCCCTGTTCTGTTAAATGCATTGAGTGAGCTCTGCTAACAAGAACCTTCTACACAGGGAACCAACAAGGCAAAACCACAAAGACCTTCAGTCCAGTAAGGGCCGCAAACTGTGTCAGAAAGAAATTGTTTTTCTGCTCCTTTTGATGGGTTATACTTTCAAGTCAGGAAATTAGAAACAGGTGTGCCAGAGGGCACACACATCCTCGTTCCACACTGAAATACACGCGTTTTCAATTTTCAAACATGAAAGGGACTCCTGTTGAAAGAAAGAAGAAATGAAAATCCAGCTCTGTTTCTGTGAACCACATGAACAGAGCTTAGAAAGTCTTTGACTAGTAGCTCGACTTACTCCTTCAACTGACAGCAGGTAGAACTCAGCGTTAGGAAGGAAAAAGCATTCTTTCAAGTGAGAACAGTCAAAGGGAGAATTAAAGATCATAGCTTTGGCATTTTAACCCATCACTTGAGCTTATGCTTCTGTTTTTATCATTTCTTTCACCTTTTGTTTTAAAATTAAGTCTGTTCCTTCACAGAACAACAAAGCATCAAATATAAGTGTTCAGGGAAAAAAAAAAGTCTGAGAAACTGTAAACACGAAAATAGCATCCTACGTCTCACTTCATCTACTGCATCCCAGGTCCACAGTCTCCAGCAAAGAAAGACCTGTGTGCTGAGTTCCTTGGAGGCCATGGTGCTGATAACATTTCAGCGAGTCCAGGAGTGTAAGCTGGGTGCTAAGCTTAAAAGCAACTACTGATTTTGATGGAATCTGTGGTGATGGCTGGACAGGAGATGTACTAATGGTCCCAATAAAGGTCAAGACATCAGGTGGACTTCAGTAACAGCAAGAGACCTTTTGAAGAAACTGTTATGCATATTCCTTAGATGAGTGGATACAACATTAAGGGCTAGCAAGCTTTTTGACATATCCCATATTTCAACATATTCCTATACTGGCAAAACAGTTTTCCATGTTATCAAGTAAGGTCACAGATACTATATCTTCAGGACAGGGGCTGTCCTTACTTTGCTTTTATCACACCTCTAAAATAGCTGTTGTTTCACTGCATGAGAGCAATTAACAAGTTACACTGCAAAACAGTGAAATATTGGAACTCATTTACATCATTCATATCCTTTAAAATTACATTTTGAACAATGATACATAAAAATGCTCATTATAAAATATTAAATGAACAAATATGTACATATTTGTTCATTTTAAATACAAGCATCAGAGAGCTAAAGCCCTGAATTCCCTGGGTTTCAATTTTTTCATAATAGCTTGCCAACATCAGGTATACTATGTACATTCAGAAAGTGATGCCTTATACTATGTACAACTTTTATAGCAACAAGTTGTCAATTTACAAAACTCAAAGTCAATGTATTGTGCCTTATAGTCATTTAAACTAGCAAGACTTTAAAGTACACAGAAATCTTTAAATATACACATTTGTTCATTTTAAATATAAAATGAACAAATACCTCAAACTTGACAGGATCCCACTTTTGTTTCATGGCAAAAACACTGAAAAATATTTAATTATCAGAGGGTGGCAAAATCCACTGGTCTCATTTTCTAAATTCTCATCAATAGCTATGGACTATTTCACAACTAGGAAAACGCCAACTCACTTGAAATTTCTAAGACACATGATAACCAAAGCTATCACAATAAACAGCTTTCTTAGGAAATGAGCTGGTATACCTCAGTATTCTACTTTGTTTTGAACCATCAGTGACTTCAGTTATATGAAATACAAGAAATAATATATTACTAGATCAGCAGACATGAAGTAACTTAGAGTACATCATTTCTTGTCTCAAATAATCACAGTAGTTCTTGGAAATGTGCTGGCAGTTTATATGCTCTGTTATCTGTCAATGAACAGTATTTGTTCCTCAACACCACTTTCAAACAGTCCAAGGAGCAAGGACCTTTTTATGAACATTTTTATAAAGTAATGCTTATAAATTTAGCATTTTGTCTACACTCACATCTAGAAGCCATAACTGACAAGAAGATTCTTTATTAAGAAGATGGCTTTATTATATATCAAATTATATCAGCTGAAATGGCTACTCCTTACCCTGGACAGTAAGAATCTTGTTAAGCATAATAATACTGTTAAAAGTTTATTATTTCTTAAAGACAAGAAGCTTCTAAGAAGCCACAGTATCTACCATGTAAGTGAGAAACAACATTGCTATAGATGAAAGAACAAGACTTGGCTTAAGAGTCTAGATTCTACCCCAGGACAACCAACAGCAATGTAATGAACTCTCTGGCCCATTTTGCCTTTGTCTGAATCACTGCTGATCATTCTAGAGCAACCTTAGAGACAGAAGATCTGTCTATCTTCATCTGACTTCCAAAAGCATGGACATCTCTCAAAAAGGTCTTGTCAGCCCAGAAAACAGAAAGACCCATGTGAATGGGTGACTGTATCAATATGTGACCAGAAGAACCAGATGGTGCCTGGCCACCATCAATGACAGCCATAATGGTGCTCACAATGTTGAGTCCCAGTGGCAACATGAGAAAAAAAGAGGTGCACCCTAAGAACTCCAATAAAAGACCACAGTTGGTGGTCAAAGGCCTGAGAGTTCCCCTGGGAGCATGGCCCCAAGACCTGATGCTTTCCCTGATCATAGATCATCACTGAGGTCAACTCTTCAGCTGGGAATGGAATGCACCTGGGGACACAGAGTGATTATATCATGTGAGCACTTGATGGTTCTGTACATCTACAGGATGTCATCCTACTGGCCTCTTACTAGAAGAGAGTGGAGGGGGTAAAGAGGATGTGACAGCAGATAGTTAAGAGGATATGACATCTATGGAATAGAAAGGAGGAGTGTGCTGTCAATGGGCAAGGAGACAAGAGGGAGCTGCAGATAGGTGGGTATGCAAATTTGAATTGCATTGTAAATTTTCACTCAATCACAATTTTAAAAAACAGGTCTTGTCATGGATTGAACTGTGTTCTCCAAAACTAGGTTAGGCCACTATTCACAGCACTCTGTAGTTGTCTTCCACTTTTTGATTTTCCTATGTGTTATAAATCATAATCTCTGCCTGTGGTTGAAGATGATTAGGATGGGACTGTTAACACAATTGCCTAGGTCACATCCCGGATTCAGTGTAACAGTAGTTTCCCTGCACTGACTTTTATCTTACAAGAGATAAAAATAAAAAGAAGTAAGCAGAGTTAGGGACCTCATACCACTAAGACAGAAGCACCAGGAGCAGAGCACATCCTTGAGCCTGGGGTTCCTGCATGCAAAAGCTTGTGAGGGGAAGAATGACAGGAAGACCCTTTCTCCAGAGCCAATACAGAGATGCTCTCAATTTGGACCTCTAGCCTAACAGACTACAGAAAAATAATATTTTCTTTGTTAAAGCCATCTATTTATAGTATCCCTGTGATAGCAGCACTAGATGACTAAGACAGGTCCCTACTATATACAAAAGTATGTATTTTACAATCAAGATAACATAGACCATCCCTGAAGATGTTAAACAACTTTCAATCACCTTGCTTCTTCTTGTCAAATAGTCTGCTCTCAGCCCCTCATTATCTTCCTCTCATCTTTCCCCTAGGCTTGGCTTACTTCACTTCACTCAGATACATTTATTAACTTGTCCTATTAATTCTCATTCATTCACTCATTAAATATACAACAGAGGCTCTGTATGGCAGGTGTGCTGGTAAAAAAAGTTGGTGAAAATCTCAGCTTTCATGGAGTGTCACAGTAGAGCACTGGAGAAAAGGAAAATAAAATCCTTAAAGATACAAAATGGTAGACAATGATAAATACTAAGGAAAAAAAAAAGAAGAGGGACAGCAACGCTGGCTGAAGAAAGAGTTAAATGTTTAAATAGGATAGTCAAAGCAGATCCTACCGAGAAGGTGAATCATTTGAAAAATCAATTGACAAACTGGGAAGGGAGGGCTTTAGATACTGAGAGTAGAGAACTAAACAAAAAGGAAGAAACCCACACAAAGGTCCTCAGGTAGGAGTGTACTTGGCATGTTTGAGGAACAGCAAAGTGGCCATTACATCTGGAACTGACTGAGCAAGAAAAGAACAGCAAGAACTGAAGTGTGAGAGAAAGTTGGGGAGCATCATGTACAAGAATGTGCAGGCTTTTCCTCTGAGTGAGACTGGAAGTGGTTGGAAAATTCTAAGCACAGAAATGAGGTGACCCAGGTTTCAACACCAACTGACATGCTCAACTGACCAAAAGGGAAAAACAAGGGTCCAGCTAGGAGGCTACCACAACAATCCCAATTAGAGACGATAGAGCCTTGGATATGTTGGCAGCAGTGAAGGTGCAGAGAAATGGTCAGATATTAAGCACACTTTAAGAGGAGATTAAATAGGGTTTCTCACTGGAAAGAGGTGAGTGAGATAGTAAAATAAAAAGAGGGTCAATGATGACTCCAAGATTTTGGCCTAAGGCACTGGAAGACTGGAGTTGCCATTTGCTGCATGGAAAAAGACTGTGAGAGAAGCAGTATGAAGGAAGGGATTGTAATATCAAGAGCTCATACTTGGATATGTTAAATCTGATACACCTTTCAGAAATCTGAATGGAGACTTTGAATAAGCATTTGCCTATATAACAATTCTGGGGGGAGGCCCAGCTTGGAAATAAAAGCACATGCCTTTCAGAATATAGTTATCAGAATATAGATAGATAGTGCCACACCATTAGACTTGACCAAGGGAGTGGGTATGAAACAAAGAAAGAAGAGTTCAAAGGACTAAGTCTTGTATTACTCCAACAATGAGAGATCAAGGAGATGAGAAACACTAAAAAAGGAGACTCAGAAAAAGCAGTTAATGAGGTAGGAGGAAGATCAGGAGAGTGTGATATCCTTGTAATACAACAAGGATGGTATTTCTAGGCAGTAAAATACATTTCATCATGTGTCAAATGCTGCCTATAAGACTAAAAGATCACTACAGCATTTTGGAGGTGACTAATAAGCTGTACAAGAGTAGGTTGGAGGAGGGATGAAGAAGGCCTGAATGAAGCAGTTGATAAAATTCAACCCACTTTCTTGATGAAAACCTCAAAGAAGATTGGAAGAGAAGGGAAAGTCCTCAATATGAATCAGCACATATATGTAAAGCCAACAGTCAACATTATACTCAAAGGAGAAAGAGCTTTCCACTCAAAATCGGGAACAAGACAAGGATGCACATCCTCACCACATCTATTCAGGGTTGTATTAGAAGTCCTAGTCAGATCAATGAAAACAAGAAGAAGAAATAAAAAGTATCCAGATTTGAAATAAAGGAGAAAAACTACCTCTATTCATGGATTAAATGATCTGGTTGTTGTTAGGTGCTGTTGAGTCAGTTATCTATATAAAATCCTAAAGTGTCCACAAAAAAAAATTCTAGAGCTAATAGAGGAATTCAGAAAAGTTGCAAAGCATAAGGCCAACAAACAAAAATCAGCTGTGTTTCTATATACCAACAATGAGAAAGATGAAAGGGAAATTAAGCAAACAATTCCACTTAAAATCACTCCTAAGAGAATAAAATGCCTAGGAATAAATCTAAGCAGGGACATGAAGCACATACAATGACAAGTATAAAACACTGTTGAAAGAGATTAAAGATTTAAATAAATGAAAAGATATATTCCATGTTTATACACTGGAAGACTTAAAAGTGTTAAGATGTCAACATTACCCAAAGCAATATACAGATTCAATACAATTGATTCCAAAATTAGAACAACTTTTCTCACAGAAACAGAAAAACCAATTCTAAACTTTGTATGGAATGGCAAGAGGCTCCAAGTAGCTACAGCAATGTTGAAAGACAACAAAGTACAATGACTCACACATTCTGATTTTAAAATATATGGGTATAGTAATCAAAATGGAAAATTGCTTCGTGCTGGCATAATATTAGACACAAAGATCAATGAAATGGAATTGAGAGTCCAGAAATAAACTTATGCATCTATAGTAAACGGATTTTTGACAAAGGTGCTAAGTACATCAGATGGAGAAAAAAGACTCTCTTCAATAAATGGTTCTGGGAAAACTGTACTTCCACATGCAGAAAAATGAAACAGAACCCATGTCTCATAACACATACAAAAACAAATTGGAACTGTATTATGGACCTAAATGTGCAAACTAAAACCATAAAATTCTATGAAGAAGATATGCGGCAATGCTGCCAGGCGTAGCTTTTAACTAACAACAGATTATCTAATGTAACAAAAAAAGTACAAATAGAAATATACTAAATAAATGAGACCTCATAAAAATTAAAAGCATGTTTATCAAAAGACTTTACCAGAAAAGTGAAATGATTAAAACAAACAAACAGAAAACAACAAATTTTGGAGAAGATCTAGAGAAACTCAAATCCCTATCTAAATTACTGGTATGGAAAGCAGTGTGACAGTTCCTCAAAAAACTAAAAATAGGGCTACCAGATGACCCAGCAACTCCACTCCTAGGTATATACCCAAAAGACTTGAAAGCAGAGACTCTAAGACAGACTTGTACACCACTGTTTAGAATCACAATATCCAAAAGGTAGAAACAACCTAAATGTCCATCTACAGATATAAATGGATAAACACAGTATGATACATACATACAATGGAATACCACTCAGCCAGTAAGAGAACTGAATACTTCACACACACTACAGTATGGATGGAGATTGAAAGCATCATGCTGAATGAAATAACCCAATCAAAAAAGGACACTGTATGGTCTCACTTATTTAAAAAGACAAGAAAAGGCAAAGATTCAGAGGTCAAAGTTTGTTAGTGGTTACCAGGGGTGGGAGGGATAGGGAAAAATGGATTTAAAAGTGATAAAAAAAAATTGCATTGATTGATGGTAAGGTTGCAGGCCAATTACTGCAAATGCTGTCAATAAGTTGTGTACCTATAAAAAGCTGAATTGGCAGAAGTTATGTAATAGGTATATCTACAATGACCAGAGAAAAAAGAGTAGCTGCTTACATGCCATCAAACACTTCATAGAATTTGGTTTCTTGGTCTGGAGGTTTACAGTCATGGTTTCATGGGACATCCCAGTTAAATCAGCCTAACAGTGTGTTCAGCGTTTCTGTTCTACCTTACTCCCAACCCCCACTGTTCTCTTATTAGCTTGAAGCAACATGGGAAGTGGGAGAATTAGGAACAGGAGGAGGGTATGGAAGGTGTGACTAATTGCTTCCTTGAACAACTACCTCCCTTGCCATGAGACCAGAACTGGATGGTGCCCAGGTATCATTACTGGACAATTCAATCAAAGATTCTACAGATGAATCCTGATCAAAGGGAAGGAAATGAAGAACAGAATTTCAAATTGTCCTGGACAGAAGGCTTTCTGGATGCATAGAGGATAGACAAACCCCTGAAACTATTGCCCTGATATATCTTTAAATCTTAGACCAAAGTATCCCCTGAAATCTTCTTAAAATGGAACAATAGTTTAGTTTAACCAGTAAAAAAAGGTTGGCCTTGAAGCATTATGGGGCCCTAATGGTGCAATGGTTAAGAGCTCAGGCTGCTAATCAAAATGTCAGCAATTCAATTCTACCAGCCATTCCTTGGAAACCCTATGGGATAGTTCTACTCTGTCCAAGAGGGTGGCTAGGAACAGGTAATGACTTAATGGCAACCGGATTTGATACATACATATATACATATATGTACATACATATTTATCATTATGTTCTTTTAAGAACAATCTATATGGGATCAAATTAACAACAGCAACTCAGAAGATTAGATAGGAACCTTGGAGGA
Source organism: Heterohyrax brucei (assembly GCA_028571685.1). NCBI lineage: Eukaryota > Metazoa > Chordata > Mammalia > Hyracoidea > Procaviidae > Heterohyrax > Heterohyrax brucei. The sequence goes on along the minus strand of CM053156.1, from coordinate 41,515,227 downwards.
GTCAGTGAGTTTATATTAACAAGAAACAACCCAGAAAAGCGAGGTGAAAATGGTAGTACAACCCAAAGAATGTAATCAGTGTTACTAAATGGTACATGTAACAAAAATGAATAAATGAGAAGAGACCAGTAAAATAAACAGCAAGAACCAACGACTCCTTGAAATTTTACCTCAGTGGTTGATGGGAAAAGGAGAGCAGGCTTAATCCCTAGGTATTCATCAAGATATTAAGGCACTGAGAGTACCTGTGGTGAAATGAGTCCTGTATGTGGCCTTTGCCTTGTTTCTTTTGAAAAACAGCTTGTGAGATTCTCTCGTCCCCAAACCCTGAGGAGTTACCTTTGCCCTCGTTTTCTCTACCAGAGGGCTTCTTTACATTTCCTACGTACAGTGTAAACAGCCTGATTTAATACGTTTTGTTTTGTTTTTCTGGTCCTGGCTGCGGTCTGACCTATAATTAGTACGCATTTTCCAGGGACCAGTCAATATACTAATTAAACTAAGTGACTATGGACTATTCAAATGAAGTGACTATAGACTGTTTAAATGAAGTGACTATAGCCTACTATGCAAATGAAGCACTTGTGGCCTACCGAACTGTGTTCACTTTTGATGGGAGAGCTGTAACCAGGGTCAAGAGATATAACACTGATGACAGCAACAAGTCTAGAAGGGGCCATCCAGAAGACTCAGTGGCAGGGTGGGTTAAGGCAGACAGTTCTCTTCTCAGGAGCTGAGAGGAGCCTGTCTTCAGCGAGCCCGAGGAGTCCTGTCAAGCTGCAAAGAAGTATAAGCATCAGAGAGAAGGTTCTACTTATTTTCATGGCCAAGGGGAGCTGACAGATTTGTTTCTCACTGAATAAGAGAGGGAAGGATGTACTCTCTTCTTTGGAGTAGACTTCTAGACTTTGCCTGAATGCTTCTTGATTCTGATCCTCAGTTGATCCTGAACCTGAGTTGTAACTTCCTTAATAAACCACTTACCTATTAGAATCTGAGTTATGTGTGGTCATTGCAATGACTTATCAAACTCAGAAAAGAAGCAGAGAATGCCACAGTGGGGACAACTGGCATCAGAACTGGTGGAAAGACTAGAAAGCAAAAGCACATCTGACCTCCACCTCATATTCATACAGATGATTCACATTATTACCTATGAAACTCAACAAGCTGTGATGTTACTATTCCCACCAACTTACAGTGTTTATGACATTGAATCAATTTAGTTGCCTCTGAGTCAATTCTGACTCATACTGACCCCATAGGGCAGTGGAGAACTGTCCCATAGGACAGTAAGATAAGGCTGTAAATCTTAACAGAAGCAGATTGCCACATTTGTTTTCTATTGGAGTAGCTGATACATTTGAACTGCTGGCCTTTTGGTTGTCAGTCAAGATCTTAATCACTTGTTCTACCAGGGGTCCTTCTCATGACACATAAAACAAATGGAAAAGAATGGCTACTGCTAAAAAAAAAAAAAAAAAAAAGATTCCTGCCTGCTTACTCATTCTTGTCCCCCAGACAGTACGGACCACATGGCGCATGCAGACTTCTCAGCAATGATCTCCTACTGGTTCTTCTTGTCACATGACTCCACACTCTCTCAGGAAGGCTGCTTTTGCTTCCTGGCAAAGGCCTGAGAAGCAGGTTTCAAGGATACTCACATTAAACAATCTCCCACATAGGGACAGAACATCTTTGGCTAACTGTTAGGTTAAGGAACCAAGAAAAGATAAACATACTCTCCCATCACTTGAAAGAGACTGTAAATATTGGCTTAGAAATATAAAGCTACAAACATAGATTCCATATCTTCCTTCTTTCATTCCAGGAGCTCAGAAGCTGTAAGCCATTGCCACAGGTTTCACTGCCTCAGGATTCTAGAACTACCCAGAGCCAAGACCTAAAAAAATCAAAGAACCTAAAAAAAATCAGACATCATGGGTCCCATATCAGAAATCAAGTGGCAGATCTTTTTACATGCCAGAACACTTTAAGGAAAGGGGACTGAAGTCGAAACTTCTGATCTCCAGTCAGCTGCTAACATTACCTCAGAACATCTCTTTTTCTCTTTAAGGCGGGGGGGGGGACAACAGAATGGCATAGACAAGTAATAGAAAGAAGACCAACAGTAAGTCACCGAGAGCACAAATTTAATCTCCTGTTTTTTTTGTTTTCTTTTCCTTCTTCTGGTCTTTTAATTCTTCATCTGCTTTTCCTTTCCACAGCCAGAGAAATGTCACAGATATATCTTACATTATACATCTGATGTGCTACTGAAAAATTATATGTGACTCTGACTTGGGAAAATAGAATTGCATTTTTAAATGACATTTAAGGAAATTCTATGGTAAGTATGTTTTGAAAAGGCAGCCATCTTTCTAGAAGAAAGAGGAACCATATATGTACTTATCTTTGTTTATTAAGCACTCGCCACGAGCCAAGCCCTGTGCTAGAGACCCAGGAAATATAGCTATACCCACAACTGCCCTCTCCTCAAAGAGCTCACCTTACTACTTCAAGAAAACTTGAAATTAACTATATATTTTCACAAAACTGCTGGGAATAAGACAAGTACTTATTGTATTTTATCATTCTAAGGTACACCTTTTCTCATATTTTCAATTCTCTGAAACCAGATGATCTGTTGTAACTGATGGTGTCTGTCTTGGTCATCTAGTACTGCTATAAAGTGGATGGCTTTAAAAAGAGTATTTTGCGACAACCTAGTAGGCTGTAAAATCAAATTCAGGGCATCAGATCCAGGGGGATGTCTTTCTCTGTTGGCTCTGGAGGAAGGTCCTTGTCATCAGTCTTCCCCTGGACTAGGAGCTACTGAAGCACAGGGACCCCAGCTCCTTTCCAAAGGACAGGCTCTGCTCCCAGCACTACTTCTTTCCTGATGATTTGAGTCCCCAGATAAGCTTTGCCAGCTTCTTTCTTTTATAGCTCAAGAGATTGCCTCAAGGCACAGTACAGTCTTACACACTGACACTTGCTCAGCCAACACAACTGCTGCCCATCCTCCCTCATTACTATCATAGAGGCAGGGTTTACAGCATATAGGAACATCACAGAATACAAGGAATCAAGTCCTAGCCTAATGGCTACACACAGGGGGCACAATTCAAGGTCATACTGTCACTGCCCTCCAGGCAGCACTGACGTAGCTGCCACTGCCTGTAGGTATAAATTGTTCCTATTCATTGACCATTCTGTTGAGTTATGTGTCATCTTGAAACTACACAGTTTTATTTGCCACTTAAAACATATCACAATGATTACACTACGATACAGAATTTAAAAGATTATATATGCAGAAAGGCATGGAAAACAGCAACACATCGTACTTTGTTATCAGTAAAAACAAATGTTTCTCATTAAAGAATACCTTCAATTCTGCATCTTCTTATAAAGCAACAATCATGTATTAAGTGATAAGAAACCAGTATATCATAGTTTATTTACACGGTTGGGCTTTTTTCTCTCTTAGTGATATAAAAAGAGTCGTGCGTTGTACAAAAGATATGATTTCAATTCAGTGAAATACAGTAGGTATCAAGTCCCCACTCTATACCAACAGGAAACCCTGGTGGCATAGTGTTTGAGTGATAAGCCCACTAACCAAAAGGTCAGAAGTTTGAATCCACCAGGTGCCCCTTAGCAGTTCTACTCTGTTCTACAGGGTCACTATAAGTCAGACTTGACAGCAGTAGGTTTTGGCTTTTTGGTCTGCACCAAGGAGTACACTAAGTGCCTTGTATATGTTAACTCATCCATCCTTATAGTAATGGTTGCTATGATTTTCCCTGCTACGTAAATAACACCTTGCCCAGGTCCCACATTTAGTGAGTAACGTCTGGACAAAAATCTGGGTAGGTACCCAGATGTTTGATGGCTCTTACCACAGTGCTCTGCTACCTCCTGAACTAGCCAAATCCCCATGATGCCAGAATCTGCCTTACCAGCTCCCACCTCCATTACGTATTCATTCCTCCCAACCCAGTGATGAGAACAAGATGCTTCAGTTTATCCCTCAGGCTACTGACCAAATTGCCTGTCTGGCCTTGGTAGTGCCTTACCCTGACCATAACTAACTGTCTTCTTTCTGCCTCTTAATTATCACCTTCCAAGAAATATAAACCTAAAATGCAAGCCAGGTCTCTAGATTTTCTGTAACAGCTTAAAGCACACATATTTTTTATTTTGACCAAACAACTGCAAAACTCTATGTTCTGCTTTGCATCTAACTTGGTCACCCAACTTTGCCATGTATTTCTTTTGTCAACGTCATAGCAAAAGCCCCAGAAAAAAAAAAAAAAGAGGTAATCACACAAAGTCCCAGAGAGAGGACCATGAGACCTGTTCTATCCTCCTAAGGTTCTATGCGCTAATGATGGTTAGTTCTTTAACTTGAAAAGATGTAACACAACTGAGCATCTGTGTTGACAGACAATAACTACATGTCATGAACTAAAACTCTAAGAGTATCTTTAGTCATACAAAAATATCTTCAACTGTTGCAGAATGGGTAAGCAAGGAAATATCCAAGAGAAATGGGAAAAGACATCAATTATAAAACGTTAGCTTTACCCACCCATCATATTCTACTTAACAGAATCAAATTCATCAAGCAAAACCCCCCAAAACCAAACCCACTGCCACTGAGTCACTTCCGATTCATAGCAATGCTATAGGACTGAGCGGAATTTCTCCACAGAGTTTTCAAAGAGTACCTGGTGGATTCAAACTGCCAACCTTTTGGCTAGCAGGCTTAGCACTTAACCACTATGCCAATCTGCCCCCAAAAATGAAATCTCTTTTCCAAAATGACAGTCATACAAGCTGTCATGAATCTGGCTTAGAAAAGAATACAGGTCTCCTAGCATCTACATGAGAGCGACATTTAAACGACACCAGATGAAGTCACTGTACAATATATTGACCAAACAAACACATGAAAAAAACCAACACAACAAATAACAGTAACTGAGGTTTCTTTGGAAAAAAAAAAAAATGAAATGATAAAGCAAGCATTTTAAACTTAAGTTTGCTTCAGTATCTCAAGTTTCCAAGGACAGACATAACTATGTACATAGACTAACTCCTATACATTATGTGTCATGACTGTCATGGGGTATTGTTTTAGTCATCTAGTGCTGCTATGATATAGAGACCACAAGTGGATGGCTATAACAAAGATGAATTCAGATTCATGGTGTCAGCTCCAGGGGAAGGCCATAGCTCTCTGTCAGCCTTCTTATCAATCGCCCCCAAACTAGGAGCTCCTCCATATAAGGACCCTGGGTCTGAATGACCACGCTCTGCTCCTGGCACTGCTTTCTTGTTGATATGAGGTTCTCATTCTCTGTTCCTTTCTTTTTTCTTTTCATCTCTTCAGAGATAAAAGATGGTACAGGCCATATCACAGCGCAACTTCCTTTACACTTTATCAAGGATCTTGTAATCCTAACCTAACCCTCTTTAACATAAAGTTACAATCACAAAATGGAGGAAAACCATACAACACTGTGAATAATGACCTAACCAAGTTGACACATATTTTTAAGTGACGTAATTCAATCCTAACAGATATTAATATTAGATTAAAAATAAACTCATATTATGACACTATGTTTGGATCTTTAAAACTGAAAAACTGAAAAACAGTATTTACCAATTACATAATTATGGCTTAGATTCAACATTAGTCCATGTTTGAAATTCATCTGATAAGCCAGTGGCTTACAGTAAAATTTTTCCACTGATGGAAGGAATAAAGGTAGATCAGGAGGTTTCTACAATAGGCAAAGAGGAGAGTGTCAGCCTGATAACAGGGTCCAATAAGTAAAAATATAAAGAAGCAACAAATAAGATAGTGTCAAGATTTCAAGTCTGAGAAAAGAAGCTGATAGTGACGGCAATAAAAAGTGTTAGGGAACACAGTAGAAAAGGGACCAAAGGGTGTGAACAAAAAAAATAATATGTTCTCTTGAGCCTGCTGAGTCAGATATAAATTGATGACACACATGGGGGACATGTCTAGTAGGAAGCCAGAAAGGACTCAAGTAGACCTAAGTGAAAAATCCAGAGTAGAGACAGATGTGGAAACCAATACTCCAAGATACAACTACTAAAATGATGAGAAAATCCCCACCACCATCAACTCAAAAGAAAGAATATCACAAGATAAAGAAAAACTAGGAGAGGCCCCAACCTAATATTGTTAGTAATGGGAGAGCAGAGGGAGAGTCTATGATGAAGGCTATGAAACAGCAGGCCAGAGAAGGAAGAGCCCAGATTTCCCGAATACATGCTGGAACATACACAGCTACAGGCAAAAGGAAAATACTACTGGCATCAGAGATCACAGAAAAGGCAAACAGTTAAGTGGGAGAAGGGGGTTACTGGATTGGGCAATTTTGTTAATATAGTGGGTACGGAGGACAGAAACCAATGTAGAAAGATGCTGAAGAGAAACAGGAAGGAAAAGCAGCAACATGCAACTGCATAAAATCTCAGGAGATGAGTAGAAAGACAAAGAACTACATGAGAGATACCAGGGCAAAGACATGAACCAAAACTGATTAAAGATTCTTTTCATACATCATTGTCAAACTGGGGTATCACTAAATTACAAAAAAGGCTTCAGGTAAGTCTACTGTGAACACTATGAAAACTTGGATCTCAATAAAAAACATTCTATAAATAAAAAACTCCCCTCCCTCCTTTCTCATACATATACACACAGATGTACATTTCTATAGGATGACGACTTTTCTATTGCAGCTACCAAAAGAGGGCCTGTATTTTATTAATAGTGTAGTTTTAGGAGTAGATGTCATAAACTATACATTTGGAAATACATCTTATAAGTTTCATAAGAACATTTTACTCATGAGATCATCTGTTAGTGTTAGAAATGTCTTTCTACTTTCCTCTATTTTGTGGTCCAAATCTGACACCATCATGGGTCATTAGAGACAGAATCCATAAAAAATATAATTAAGTTATAGATAATTTGAGAGCTGTCATGCTGAAAATATTAGGGAAGCATTTACACTGTGATACTAAATGGTCTTTAAAAGCTCACAACATGTCAAAGATCTTTCATATATCGATGGTCTTGTCTATCTAATGTCTTAGCACATGCTTTCTGTGTAAAAATGCTTATCAGTTTTAATCATTAAATAATCTCCAAGGTTGAAGTTATGAAAAATGGTCATGAAAGCAGCAAATACCTGAGGTACTCACAGCTGTGGAATAGGGATTACGAGCTCCAGTATTTTCAGCCCAGCAGCCACATCCATAAAGAGCAGCCTGGGAAAAAGAAAACAGACAAAGTATTTCTGAAATATTTTATGAATATTTATCAGCTTTCAGCAGAGAAACACCATACTCAAATAATAAATTCTAGTTTAGTAATGGTGTGTATCAGTTAGGGACAATACCAAGTTGTATACGATCCACTCAAACAATAGTTCTGACACTATCCAAACTGTATTTTCAGCTATTACACTAATCTACAAATTTTTCACAAGGTAGCATAAAAAAGTTTCTTAATCTCATCAGCAACAACTTTTCCACACTGAAAAACTTTCTTCCCCTTTGTAGTTTGTAAGACGGTTCTTCTTCTGAGCCCTTAAGATTATCGTGGTTGTCTCAAAACAGTGATTCTCAGACTAGATATGTGCCAAATTACTTGAAGAACTTGCTAATAGGAACCCCGATTCTAGAGATTCTAATTCACTAGGTCCAGGAGATTGGGATGTAGTGTTCTTCCAGACATGCTTTAGGAAACTCTGCTTTTCTCATGCCTTCCTTGGGTGGGACAACGGCAAGCACAGACAAATTACCTACCAAAGTGTCTACTTTATGTCATTGTTCTAGATTCTGCCAGAGGAAAAAACAGAAGGCAAAGAAGCGTGGGGAAAGTAATCATTTTGTTAAGTGGTAGGAGGATTTATGTATTTGAGCCATCAGGAACACAATAAGCTACTACGATTTCATGCAAGAATATGGCAACCATTTCTCTTTTGTTTCTGACAGTGCCACCAGAGAATAATTAGATTCAGCTTGTCATTATCTACGGCGACTTCTCTGCCTTTAAGGAAGGAAATCACAACTGATAACTTTTCCACTCTTAAATGCAAACAGAAAAGCCCTCAGCTAGTTACCACAGGAAAAAAAAAAAAGGAGGCATTCTCAAGAGCGCTCGTTATTGCATAAGTGGTAAGAATGCAAAAGTGAAATCAACCAAATTGGCAACCAGTAAAGAAATGGCTAAGTAAACTTTGACACGGTAATACATGGAATTTATTGAAAAGGGGGTGTTTTTAATTTTTTATTAAAACAATAATAATTAAGCATATTTTTAGGAACTAATACAAAAAGATCTCCATGATATACCGTTGAGCTAAAAAAAAAGCAAGTTGCACCACAACATTATATTTGCTGCCACTGGTGGAGGAAAAATATCTCCACAAAAAAGGGCTACTATTCTCTAGGGCCTTTTTTCTGAAGTCAGAGAATGAGCTAAGTTAAGACTGGAAATGGTGACCAGACAGACTTCAGCTTACAACAATAGTCTACTTTTATAAGGATTTTAGAATTCATTTGCTCCAATATTCCACCAGAACAGTGAAACATCCCAGGCACTTCCAGTACAAAGAACCTCACTACCTTACCTGAGAAACTATTGCCCTTTCAAACGCTTCCCATTGGTGGAATATTCTTCCTTTGATTGAACAAATATTTACTTCATCATCACTTCCACCCACACATCCTGGTTCTGCTCTCTAGAAATACTTTAACTTCCCCCACAGTCCTTTAGATTTCTTTGAAAAGAGCTACTCTAGTCCCGTAGATTTTTCTCTTTTTTTTAAATTTATATTTCTTTCAGACTTGATTGAGTGAAAGTTTACAATCCAACTCAAATTTGCATTCCCGCCTATCTGCAGCTCCCTCTGCTCCCCTAGCCCAGTGACAGCACTTTACACTCCATACATGTCATATCCTCTTAACAATCTCCTGTTCCCTCCTCTTCACCCTCTCCACTCCCCTCTAGTAAGAAGCCAGTAAGATGACGAACCATCAAATGCACACACGATAATTCGGTCACTCTGCATCCCTGAGTCCATTCCATTCCTATCTGAAGAGTTGACCTCAGTAATGATCTATGATCAGGGGCAGCATCAGTTCTAAGGGACAGGCTCCCAGGGTAACTCTCAGGCCTTCGACCATCAATTGAGGCCTGTTAGTGGAGTTCTTATGGTGCACCCCTTTTTTTCTCATGCTGCCACCGGGACTCAACACGGTGAGCCCCATCACAGCTGTCATTGGTGGTAGCCAGGCACCATCTGGTTTTTCTGTTCACATGTTGATACAGCCATCCACTGACATGGGTCTTTCTGTTGTCTGTGTTCTTTTTGCCTCATGTCATTGGTGTCCTTGATGATCACCTGTTCCAGCTGAGTTGGGACCATGTGGTGTTCCTCAGATCTTAGCTTGGTAGCTTTTAAGTCCCCAGACACCATTCACCTATACAGGGTGCAGAAGACTCTCTTAGCAACAGGCTGGTTATACCAATTGGCCTCAATGTCCCCTGAGAGCATGGTCCCCAGGTCCCTGACCCTGCTACTCTATCCTTGCAATATGGGGTTAAGATTGGAAGAGTTTTTAGTTACGCTGAAGTCCAGTTAAATTGAGCATCCTTCTAAGGTATGCTATCACTGATTTCACCCAACCAAATTTCTATCAACTATCAATTGGTAACCAACCCTCTCCCTCACTCCCTTCCTTCCCTTGCGGCCATCAAAGAGTCTTCTTCTGTATATAAGTCTGTTTTTAAGCTTTTATAGTTGGGGTCTCATACAATATTTGTCCTTGTGCTGCTGACTGATTTCATTCAACATAATGTCTTCCAATTGAAACCAGGTTATGGGATGCTTCCTAAAGTCATCACTGTTCTTTATCATTGTGTAGTGCTCCACTGAGTATATATACCACACTTTGGTTATCCATTCATCTATTTTTGGGCATCTGGGTTGATTCCATCTTTTCGCTATTGTGGACTGTGCTGCAATAAACATTCATGTGCATGTGTCTGTTCGTATGACTGCCCTTTCTTCTGCCGGATATATTTCAAGCAGTGGGATTACTGGGTCAAGTGGTATTATCTATTTCCAGCTTTTTAAGTAAATGCCAGATTGCTTTCCAAAGAAGTTGTACCATTTTGCAATACCACCAGCAATACAGGGGAGTTCCAATTTCTCCACAGCCTCTCCAGCATTTGTTGTTTTGTGTTTTTTGGATCATGGCCAACCCTGTTGAGGTGATATGACATCTCATCATAGTTTTGATTTGAATTTTTTAATAGCTAACGATTGTGAGCAATTCCCCACGTGTCTTTTGGCTAACTGGGTATCCTCTTTAGAGAAGTATCTGTCCATCTCCTTCACCCATCGCTTAAGTGGGTTATTTATCCTTTTATTGTTGATATTTTGCAATACCTTGTAGATCATGGAAATCAGATGTCAGTCTGACATGTAGTTCCCAAATATTTTTTCCCATTCTGTGGGTGGTCTTATAATTCTTTTGAAACAGTCTTTGGATGAGCAAAAGCTTTTGATTCTTAGTAGTTTCTATTTATCTATTTTTTCTTCTGTTGATCATGCTTTGTCAGATTTCAAAGTCTATGTTGCATATTAAAACTTCCATTGTTGATCCTATTTTTCTTGCATGAGCTTTATCATTTCAGGTTTGATATTTAGGTCTTTGATCTAGTTTGAGTTAGTTTTTGTATAAGGTGTGAGATATGGGTCTGGGTTCAATGTTTTGCAGATGGATATCCAATTTTGCCAGCACTGGTTGGTTAAAGAGACTGTTTTTACCCCAGTTTAAAATCTTAGGGCCTTTGTCGAATGTCAACTGTTCATAGGAGGATGGTGGCATCTGTGGGGTCTCAATTCTGTTCCATTGGTCTAATATGTCTCCTTCTGTACCAGTACCAGGCTGTTCTGACTACTCTGACAGTGCAGTAGGTTCTAAAATTGGGTAAAGAGAGCCTCCCAGTGTGTTCTTCTCTTTCAGTGGTGCTTTCAGTGGAGTTTCTTCCCTTTCCAAACAAAGCTGGTGATTTGTTTCTCCATCTCACTAAAATTGTCACTGGAATTTGTATTGGGACTGCACTGTATATGAAGATTGCTTCAGGTAAAATAGCTAGTTTCACAATGTTATGTCTTCCTATCCATGAGCAGGGTAGGTTTTCCATTTATATAAGTCTCTCTTAGTTTTCTTGCAGTAAGGTCTTCTAGTTCTCTTTGTAAAGGTCTCTTGTTTTTCTAGTTAGATTTATTCCTAGGTATTTTATCTTCTTGGGGGCTATACCAAATGGTAGTGATCAGTGATTTCTTCTTGAATAACCTCTTTGTTGGCATAAAGGAATCCTACTGATTTACTTGTATTTATCTTGTATCCTGAGACTTTGCAGAGCTCTTCTATCAGTTTGTGTAGTTTACTTATGGATTCTTTAGGATTCTCTGCATATACAATCATATCATCTGCAAATATGGAGATTTTTACTTCTTCTTTGCTGATGTGGATGTCCTTTATTTCTTGGTCTTGTCTAATTTTTCTGGTCAGAACTTCTAGTACAATGTTGAATAGGAGAGGGGAGAGTGGGCATCCTCGTCTAGTTCCTTTTCTCAAGGGGAATTCTCTCAGTCTCTCTCCACTCAGGTTGATGTAAGCGGTTGGCTTTGTATAGCTGGCCCTTACTACACTGAGGATTTTACCTTCTCTTTCTATTTTGCTGAGAGTTTTTTGCAAGAATGGGTGTTGGACTTTGTCAAAAGCCTTTTGTTCATCAACTGACAAAATCAGATGATTCTCATCTTTTGTGTTATTTATATGGTTGATCACATTAATTATTTTTACTGATGTTGAACCAGCCTTGCATCACTGGTATGAATCCAAGTTGGTTGTGATGAATTATTTTTTTGATATGCTGTTGAATTCTATTGGCAAGGATTTGTGGAAAATTTTTGCATCTGGGTTCATGATTGATACTGGTCTGTAGTTCTCCTTTTTTGTGGGATCGTTCCCTGGCTTTGGCTTCATAGAATGAATCTGGGAGTATTCCATTCCTTTCTATGCTGTGAAATAGACTCAGTAGTACTGAAGTTCACTCTTCTCTAAAAGCTTGGTAGAATTTTGCAGTGAACCCATCTGGGCCAGGGTTTTTTTTGGTTGGTGGTTTTGGGATGACTTCTTCAATCTCCTCCTTTGTGATGGGTTTATGACACTGTTCTACTTGTGACAATTTTAGTAGGTGATATGAATCTAAGAATTTGTCCATTTCCTCTAGGTTTTCAAATCTGTTAGAATACATCTTTGGTAGTGTTCTGTTACAAAACCTTTGCTTTTTGTTGGATCTGTTGTGACATCTCCTATCTCATTTCTTATTCGGGTTATTTGTTTCCTTTCCTGTTTTTGTTTAGTAAGTTTCACCAGTGGTTTGTCAATTTTGTTGATCTTTTCAAAAAACCCAGCTTTTGGTCTTATCAACTTTTTCAATTTTTCTTCTGTTTTCTAATTCATCTAGTTCTGCTCTAATCCTATGGATTTGACAACTGCCATTCTCAGTTGTCTGACAACATCCCTCTTAAAAGTAGTACCATCACTGAGCATAATACTCTCAGCACGACAGACAGTAGAAGATCTATCAGCCTATGAGAATACCTTGCACACAAGATTACTGAACACTCCCAGGTAATGTGGCAACTGAAAGCTCTATAAAAGTGATTTAGTACATGAATTTTAGAGTACAGCTGGCAGATTGGTGAGACAGCCTTTCAACAGGTACTCCCTGAGACAGGTGCTGAATCAGCCAAAGCCTCAGAGAATATCTCTCTCCAATGGAAGAGCCTTTTCTTCCTCCATCCGAAGTCCTGGACATTTGTCTATTGTCCTTTCTATTCCCTGCAATTAGCTTGGCCAGGAACCTACATGTAATATCAAAAGAATTTTTAAATAGTAAATAAGGCCACCTCTTAGAAATCTAGTGGAAATCATCTCTTTCTAGAAAAGTAGGGAAATTTATTCTCACCATTTGTTTCTTCTCTTTAATGAAATTTTCTTTATAACACCCCTCACCTCCAATTTCTCAACCTAAGTTCATTTACCTTCTTAACCTTCTGATACTGGCTAGACTGAGATAGTGATAACCAAAACCAAACCAAACTCATTGCCATGAAATCAATTCAGACTCAAAGTGATCCTTTAGAGCAGAGAAGAACTGCCCCATAGGGTTTCCATCAAGCTGCTGTTGTATTCAAACTGCCAATCTTTTGGTTAGCAGCTGAGTTCTTAAGATAAAACAAAGAGTCAGCGGTATCTTGTCTAGTTTTCTGGTTATAACACAGAAAACGTAAGCAGGTCTAAAAAACAAACAAATCAAACCAAGGTTGCTTTTTTTTGGTTGACAAATCATGTTTAAAAATGTAACATATAAAGTTAGTCATATAAATGGTATTATTATTATCATTATCATAAAATATTTTTCTGGGCCTTAGTGTCTTGTAAAAAATGAAGATAGTGAAAACTTCACCATAGAATTTTGTCATAAAATCACATGAATTAACATACATGTTGACCAACGTGCCTAGCACATAGCAAGAATTTAATAAATGGAAGGCAGAGTTGTTAATAGTAAGAGCTATGATAAGTAATTTAAAGGTATTATTTTATGTAACCTTCTAGAATTTTGTAAGGCAGATGTTTACCCACCCTGATTTAATAGTTTTGAGAACTGGAGCTTAAAGATGTTCAATAACTTGTCCTAAGCAACAGACCTAGTACATTGGAAGTTCGGATTAGAATAAAGGTTTACTGAATCCAAAGCCTCCAATATTAACTACTCAACTCTGTGTATGCATGTGTGTGTGTCTGCGTACGTGCATGCACACGCATGTGTTTCTGGAGGCCAGGGGACTGGAGTGGGGTAAATACTTTCTAAAGACTGAATTGTAACTTCTGATTATTACTGTAAACTAAAGAAACACATAAATCCTAATTCAGACTGACATTCCAACACCTGTACTGCTACCACATATCCAGAATAGGGTGATGTGCTAATAAAGCCTTTAAGTAGCTCATTTGTGCATTAAATACATTATTTAAAAGTACTAGCTTTAGCACATTTTAACAAATGAATGTTTGATACACCTTGCTTTCAATTTGTTCCATTCTGCAATTGAGTTTCCTGCATCAGCCTACATACAACAGCATCTTGGTTGTCTAAAGAATAGCTCTTCTGTCTAAGCAGTATAGCCCCTTTAATACAGCAGGCAGCTGTTTTTTCCTTTAAGCACCATTATTACTTCTCTCTTTTGCATCCCTTCCTAACTTTTTACTTCTCACAAATTGCAGTGGAGCAAACTGACAACTAAGTTTTAGGGATGTTTTTCTTTATCCAGGACAATCCCATGTGCAGTGGTAGACCGGGTTCAAGGTTGTTACATGCAATATCCTCTTAACACAGTCCAGGACCATCCTGGCCCTTGTTGTTGCTACAATGTCAACCAAAACAAACAGAAACCAGTGAGAGAGCACTGGGAATCACAACTTAACAAATGCTTGTCTGCTGGTTTCTCTCTTCTTCTCCAGGAGGATATCCAAATCTGACCCACCAAGCTTGGCTTTGTTTTCCAAAACTGACAAATACTGAGTGCTTTCAAAATGTGGAAAAGCACCACGACCAGACAATGGCTTTTTATAATGAGTTCAAAGCATAGTACACATGTTGGGTAATCATTCTGCATAAATTTCCTTTGTACAGTAGGCAAAGAGTAACACAAAATTAATTATCTTTTCCCCCCTCCACTCAGTAGAGGATTAAAAGTGGCTTACTCACAATAAAGAACAGATTAGGGACCATCACTTAAAGTTTTGCAAATATGTTCTTCTTGGACCAGATCACTCTGCTGCAAACATCCACTAACCACCATGACCAAACTAACTGACACTGACTCTTCTTCAAATACGAGGAACAAAGCAAACATAGCAGGCCAAGCAGTGCTCCATATGTAACCCAAGATCCAAAGAAACATACCCCTTGCAGTTGCTTTATCAGGCTCCATAATGTCCAATTCATGCGTTCACTGAACAATATTTATTAAGTTCTAGTAAGTAACGTGCTAACCTACTCAGAAAGCTTACTAAAACAGATTGCTAGCTTTTATTCTCAGTACAAATCTGAAGGCTATGGATTGGGGAGGAGGTTGAAGAGAATGCACAAGCTGGAAATAAGCCAGTTTCACAGAAATCAGAACCTTCTTATTTCTAGAATTCATGAGCAGGATCATATGTTATTAGTGACCTGAAATACTGGTTAGTCTATAAAATGGCTGAAATGCTTGACAGGGAGGAATGCAGAGTCAACCTGTCACTGTTCTTTGAGGAGGGTATGTTTAACTACAAAATTATTTTCAAACCTAAAGAGCAATCAGCAATATTGTCAGATACTGCTGGTTCCTACTGAGAGTGGCATTTACAAGTAAAGAAAATAGAAACCAACACATACTTGTTAAATGTCTACTAAGTGCCTAGGTCAATGCTCAGTCTGTTGAAGTGGTAAGACATAGGATTGTTCTTGTTAGGTGATACCACTTCGGCTCCAACTCACAGTGAACTAATGCACAAGAAAACGAAACACTGCCCAGTCCTTGCCATCCTTATAATGGTTGTTATGTTTAAGCCCATTGTTGCTGCCACTATGTCAATCCATCTCATTGAGGGTCCCTTTCTTTTTCACTGACCCTCTGTTTACCAAGTAGGATGTTTTTCTTAAGTGACTGGTCTTGGCGACGACGTGTTTAAAGCATGCGAGACAAGTCTCGCCATCCTCACTTCTAAGAAGCATTCTAGCTTCTTATCAATTGTAAATACTGCAATCTCGAAAAGGTATTAGGTTGATGACTTATAGTTAATAAAGGTTATATACCAGCGACACCATTTATTTTTTTCTAAAGAATATAAATGTCTCTACTGGTTTAAAAAATTGTGAGCTAAAAAATTCCATGTTTTAACTTGAAAAGCTGGTTTACAAAAACCACAAAAAATTACCTGCCCCACTCTTCCTGGGTGTTTCAAGGCCAAGCCTCCACTGGAGACAGCAGCAGCAACATTACCTTCTTGATCCACAACAACAGCACCCACTGTGTCCAAAGTGCCTGAGTCATTTTCCTGTGAAGCAAAAATGGCATGAATATCCACAAAGCATACTGCCAACTTGATATGATGTTGTAGCATTTCTCAGAACTATTGTGACATAAATAAAATCAGAGCCAATGATTAAGCAGAACACTGAGCAGTCTCCTATCTATTACTAAAGTGCTACTAAATCCTGTTCAAGTTAAAAAGGTGTTTTCTACTGAAGAAAATCCAGAACAGGTGTCTTGTTGCTTTTCTCTAATTAAAAAAAAAAAAATCTTGCTTGTTTTTTAATAATATACTCTTTATGGAAAACAATTTAGTCCTTTAACATGAGTTACAGTATGTAACTGCCTCCTTAATCTTAACAATTAAGTTCTTGATTGAAAATTTGTGCAGTAAAGAAAAATCCATTGTATGAAAGCAAAACATGGTATTTTCAGTATTTTTAAAAAGTATTCTATAGACTTCTAATGCATTCAGCACAATGATATAAATGTTTACAATTTTGAGGTAAGCTACTTTATCATTTTCTCTGACAGTGACGTGCTCCTGATAAACTTTAAAGCAAGCTCCGCTTCCCTGCTGTATCAATAATGTATTTGCCAACTGTGTCACAGCAAATTTTATCCTCCTAGGAGTCAACTTTATGTTTCTATGTCCTATCCTATGTCTCATATGGTCATAGAGTTTTACATTTAGTGACCACAAGTAGGTGCCTTTTACCTCTGAGGCTTCTATATCACACTCAGAATGGAAGAAAATTTGCAACAAAGGTTAATAATGGAACATTTTGGAAAATATGAATTACAGGCAGCAATATTTTATCAATTTTAATTTTCTATTTTGATAACTGTATTGTGGTCATAAAAGAATATCCTTGTTCTTAAAAATATATACTGGAGCATTTGAAGGTAAAAAGGTCTCATGTCTGCAACTTACTCTCAAAAGGTTGAGGAAATAATATTGCATATATGTATATACATACATATATACTATACAATAACATTATATATATACGTACATACATATATATGTATATACACATACACTTAGGAGTTTTACTTTTAGTATTTTGAGGAACTGTCACACTGTATTCCACAACAGCTACACCATTTTGCAGTCCCACTGTCAAAGGATAAGGGTTACATTTGCCCCACATCCTTGCCAGCATTTGCTATTTTGTTTTCTTGCTTTTTTTCTTAATTGTAGCTATTCTAAAAAAAACCCCAACCATTGCCCTAGAGTCAATGCCAGCTCATAGCAATCCTTCAGGACACAGTAGACAGTTTATAAAGCTGAAACCCTTTCTCCTGGAGTGTCTGGTGGATTCAAACAGTTGACTTTAGTGTTAGGCGCAATTAGCTATTGCACCACAGGGGCTCCTTTTTTAGCCACTCTAATGGGAGTGAAATGGCATCTCACCGTGCTTTTGATTTGCAATTTTCTAACAGCTAGTGATGCTACACGTCTTTGTGTGTCTGTTGTAGTCATCTGAATGTTGAACAACAAACTAAAAGGCCAAACTCAGTGCTTCCCAGTGGATTCCAACTCATAGCAACCCTATAGGGCAAAGCAGAACTGCCCCATAGAGTTTCCAAGAAGCACCTGGCAGATTCAAACTGTTGACTTTTTGGTTAGTAGATATAGCACATAACCACTATGCCACCATGGTTTTCTGCAGCACTAAACACCCACTATTGGAAGAAAGGAAAAATAAAACGCAATATATTCATACAAGGGTATACCACTCAGCTAGCAGGAGAAATGAAATCTTCACACATGCCATAGTATGGATAGACCTTGAAGGCATTATTCCGAGAAATAAGTTAATCACAAAAGGAGAAATATTATATAACCTCATTTACATAAAAAGACAATAACAGGCAAATGTATAGAGACCAAAATTTATAGTATTTACTAAGGGTAGAAGGGAGATGAGATGGTAGGGTTATTGCTCATGGAGCAGTGGGTTTTGGTGTATGGTGATGAAAAAAACACACTAAGGGTTAGGTTGCACAGCTAATTAATGGAAATGCTGTCAATAAGTTGTACACTTGTAATAAATTGAAGTGGCAAAAGTCGTGTGACAGTTGTACATACATTAATGAGAAAAAAAATGCATCTGCTGAGGTGGTTTACAAATAACCACACACCTCATAGGATTTGACTGCTTGGTTCGAAGATTTCATGAGATAGTCTAGTTAATTGGCCTAATAATATGTTTAGTGGTTCTGGTCTACCTCCTAGTTGTTGCGTAGTGCCTGAGACCTTCAAACCCTGCAAGTAGCTGTCTAACATACAACAATTGGTCTCCATTCACTTGGAGCAAAAGAGAAAGTAGACCTTAAGACCTTGCAAGCAGCCATCTAACATACAACAATTCATCTCTATTCACCTGCAGCAAAAGAGAAGCCAAAGCCAAGCCAAGTGCCGTCAGGAGACCTTAAAATCTTGCAAACAGCCATCTAACACACAATAACGGCTCTCTATTCACCTGGCTCAACAGACAAAGAAGGAGAGTAAGAAACAGAAAAAAGAAATGGCATGTGTGCCTAACTGCCTCTAATAACAATTGCTTTCTCTGCCATGAGACCAGAACTGGATAGTGCTCACTTATCGTTACTAAACATTTTGGTTAAAGACCCTATAGAAGAATTCTGATCAAAAAGAGGAAGCTGCAGAATACAATTTCAAATTCTCATTGACTTTAGATTTTCCAGAGGCATGAAGGATAGGTAAATCCCTGAAGCTACTGCTCTGAGAAAATCTTTAAACCTTAAGCCAAAAATATTCCCTGAAGTCTTCTTAAAACCAAACAATAGCTTAGCTTAACTATTGAAGAATATCTACTGTGAACATTATGCTTTTTTTAAGAACTATCTGCATGAGATCAAACTGACAACAGCAACTGAAAGGATTAGACAGGAACCTTAGGTAGCAGTGAGTTTATGCTAACAGAAGCAGATCCACTCAGAAAAGGAGGGTGAGAATGATGGCACAACTCACAGGACATAATCAATGCCACTAATTGTACATGCACTTGATTAGTTTATTAGTTTTCAACAATAACATATTGAAAAATAAGAACATATATATCCAGAGAAAGACTGAAAAGAAAAGATAAAGCAAACATGGCAAAATGTTAACTGAATCAGAGTGAGGGCAAATGAGGGGCTTAGTGTTCCTGCAAATCTCTTACAAGACCAAACTTCTCTGAGCAAAGCATTAAAGTAAACAGAGAATATTTCCTTTAGCCTGTGGAAGATGAGGCAAAAAGGAAAAGACTCCTTGCTCCAGCAGAACAAGATCACCACTGGGTCGATTACTGACCCAGGAATCCAGACAGCTGTCTTATAATACTAGCTTACACTTTTCTGTGCTGACACATGCAGGACTGATAGGCTTTACATTCCTAGGTAAAAATCAGAATTAGAGGAGAAAGGAGAAAAGCTTCATGAAAACAAACATATTTCTTACAGAATGAAAACAGAGCTACTGCAGGTCTTCAGGTTAACAGTAGTCATAGCAGTGTTCTCATCCTCAGCAATGTTTTCCAGCTGAGCTCTGGGACTCCAAACAACTATCCTTTCCTCCCAAGCATGCTTAAAAGTGCCAGGCACAGCTCCAGGCTCAAGGGCAACTCCACTTCCCATGGAGCTTTACTACTAAGCAACACCTTATCTTCAAGGAGCCCTGGCTAAGAACTTTTGAAAATGCCAGACTACAGCAATCACCAAAAAAGTCCTAGAATTACTTCCAAACCCAAACCCACTGCTGCCAAGTTGATTCCAACTCATAGCAACCCCGCAGGTGAGAGCAGAACTGCTGCGCAGAGTTTCCAAGAGGCACCTGGCATTTGTGAACTGCCCACCTTTTGGTTAGCAGACATAACTTAACCACTATGGCACCAGGATTTCCCAGACTACTTCAGAAAGTGTATTTAAGTATTCAAGGCTGAAGCAAACAAACAAAAACAATTTTCATTAAATGAAATTAAAAACTGCAGAGGTAGAGTAGGCCACACACACAAAAACATTTAACATGAAGTCTGTTAGGAGTTACTTACATCTAATCATCGATGTTTCTGTAGTTCTTGCTCTGAATTCAAGGTACTTAATATCTAATCAGAAACCTGATAGCGTAGTGGGTTAAGTGCTACGTCTGCTAACCAAAAGGTCGGCAGTTCAAATCTGCCACCTACTCCTCGAAAACTCTATGGGGCGGTTCTACTCTGAACTCTAGGGTCGCTATAAGTCAGACACGACTCGACGGCACTGGGTTTTTAACATCTAATCACCTATGGTTCTTACTCTGAATTCTATCTTGTTTACCATAAACATACAAGAAATTAGTTAAGGAACTGATCTTTCACTGCTTATTTGTTTTCAGAAACAGACAACTCTCAAATAAACAAAAAACCTAAAACCCATGCCATGAAGTGGATTCTGATTCATAGCAACCCTTTAGAATAGGGAAGAACTTCCCCTATACTCTACTGCATCTCAAACAAGCAGACACTGTAAAATGACTTTCCTTAAAAAAACAAAAAACTCAAGAGAGAGGATTCTTTACTGGTTCTTTTTTTATTAACTGCAATTGCTGATCCTACCCAAACATTCCATAAAATAGAATTTTACTCAGAGACTACATAATACATATGCCGTGACATGTACATATGTCAATCAATTCTCCGAGCATTTTATTCAGGATATTCTGAAAGATGAGAAATCTTATGTCTAACTGAACTACTGTAGGGACAGAAAACCAGTGTCAGGATTACACACAGATGGACTAACTGTAACTTGGTTTTCAAAAATGAAAAATGAAGTCAAACATGGAGAGTCCTGTTCTAAATTAAGCTAAATATTCCCAAGGGCCTGCAACACCTGTAAAAACCGGAATTACTTCATAAATATTCAAGAATTAGTTCACAGACTTCACGTATTGAAAAGCAAATTTAAGGATGATGAAGTAATATTTAAGCATTTTTATGAAGTGCAGATAAACTAAGTGAAAGACAAACATTGATATTTCAGCCATAATAATTTCACAGAGTTCATTTATACAGGAATGAAATGTTAGAAAGGTTAAAAACTACACAACGACTGTTACTGTATAGAGCTTCTATTACACTTCATAAATATTTTTTGAAAAATTCACACACCACATAGATACATACATACCTACTGCCCTTGAGTGAAACATGTTTTTCACATTACTGGTTTGATAAAACTGTGACTAAAAAACAGCCATCTAAACTACAATTCCCTTAAGAATATACATGGATATAAGTTGATATAAATACTGTCTTATTGAAAACACTGAAATAAAACTTTCTGAAGTAACTAATAAACTAGTAATCATTCTCTAAATTCCAGGATCTTGGGCTTCATGTCAAAAGTTTTCTCTGTTGCAAAACAGAAGGCTGTTACTCAGTTATTATAAGAATTAAATTAAGTAACACATGTAAACTGCTTTAAAAAAGAATAAATTCCTTAAAGTTTAAGTACTTTCCATCAGAAAAGTAAGCCTCTAACCAGCACTCTAACTCTAAAATCTGCCAAGAGAAGCTATATACCAGTTACCTATTTTAGTCTTTCTTTTGTACCTGAAACCTACTATTGTTGAATAGCGACCCTGTAAGACAGAGTAGGAGAAATGCCCCCACTGAGTTTCCAAGGAGCACCTGGCAGATTTGAACTGCTGAGCTTTTAGTTAGCAGATGTACACCACCAAAGTGTCCTTCTTCTGTAGAGAATTATTCAAATATAAAATGGCTAAAATACAAGGGTAATATCTCAAATGTATGGCTGCATCCAGACATTGCTGTATCATGGAAATATCCTAACATAAATAAAACACAGAAATACACATTTTGAAAATAAACCAAACCCTCTTAATATATCTACCTTTGTTATGTTTGAGAACAGTATTACAGTTGACATGATCTGAAAAAAGCTGATGACTTACATCCTAAATTATACTACAACAATGCCAACGATAACTGCTAACATCTTTGAATTTACTAAACATGGAAAGACAGTACTGGCTACAAGACACCCAGATTTGGAGTATATGCAGTATATGTAAACAAAGCATAGTTTATCTACAATTTTCTAGATTGGCTGAAACCAGATAAAATGTCAATGTCAGAATAATTAATTATCTTTCTCTTCCCTCTTTAGAAAATCACCTTTCTGGTGGCCAATACTATAAACACAGTTTCTTATAAATAATAGTCATGGTATCTGTTGTAAATAATCTTTTATTTTCCCTATTTAATAAGCATGCTTTAAGTATCTCTGCAGCACTATATAAGTTAGTGCCAAACATAACAATTTTACATTAAATAAAAATCTTATATTTTATTTTACACCCTAAATCACTCAACAAAGGTTTTCAGCTTAAAGCAGTTGAAAGATGCTTTTAAGAGGTTTTAATATATCTGGAGTACATAGTTAACTACAAATTCATACTATAACAAATCTCCAGAGGACTTCCTAAAAATTCCAAACCCTCAAAGATCACAAAGGACAATGTTTTCCAACTGGTAGAATTTCTTCTATACAGTGTTCTACAGTTTTCAATATCAAAGGTGGAAAAGGCAACAGTTTTAATTTTGCCTCAATAATCTATCAAATAATAAATTGAGTTTCTCTCTTTAAAATGTAACTGGAATTTCAGTGTGCACATCAAGTGAGCATGTGTTGCTGTCTTTAAGGTGCCAGTGAATCAGTTCTGATTCATGACAACCCCACGTACATCACAATGAAATGCTGCCCCATCCTGTGCCATCCTCACAGCTGTTGCTGTGTTTTAACTAACTGTTGCAGCCACTGTGTCAATCTATTTCATTGAAGGTCTTTTTCTTTTTTAATGACCTTCTACTTTACCAAGCATGATGCTCTTCAACAGAGCTGGTCCCTCCTGATGATATATACAAATTGAACAAGCCCTCACCATTATCACTGTGTAAGAAGTGGTATGAATCACTGTACATATGACCACAATGTTAGTTTTATACAGCTTTAAATCATTTTTATACTTATTCACATGTTATTTCATTTATATCCATAATGGACCACTGGTTAAGGATGGTAAAAATACAAGATACACTGAAGTTAAAACACAAATAAGGAATTGAACAATGATGTTAAGGGTGACAAGTTCCTAAAGATGACATTAACTGGATCATTAAATTGTATTCATTCAATCAAAATATTTAAAGAACCTATCTCAAGGACTTCTAAAATCAGGTTAAACATATAAAGGTAAATATATCCTTTTGGTTTCTTATTTATCAAGAAGAAATAGTAATCACAATTTCAGAATTCTATATTGAAACATTAAAATTTAAATACAATATAAATCCAGCAATGAGTCATCCATTGAACTCTTAAGTATTTACTCTAGAGAAGTAAAAATATCTATCACAAAGACTTGTCAATAACATTCATAACACCTTTATTTGCAATAGACAAAATCCAGAAATTATTCAACATCCATCGGCAAGGGGATAGGTAAACAAATTGTGGTGCACTCAACAAGAGAGGACTCAGCAATAAAAAGTAACTAGCGATACGAACAAAAATACGAATATTCTTTCAGACATACTGTGGTGGTCAGGATTACGTCAACCGGGCCACTCCACATCTGGCTGCTGTATCAAGTGGCAGGGCCGGGCCTGTGGTGACTTCCTGCCCCTCAGCTCTCATCTCTCTGCTTTCTACCACCTACTACTGGTCTGCTCACATAACCAGCAGCTCCTGCTCTCTTCTGGACTCTAGTTCCTGGATGTGATCTAGCACCTGTTAGATTCATCAAGCCTTACAGCCGAGCTTGAGAGTCCTGTTCCCTAACCTGCCGATCCTGGGTTCATCACCCTCTGCTGGTCCATTTTAACACTGACTTGGGATCCACCGACCTACACTACCAGTGATCTAGAACTCTGGTCTCTGACCTGCTGACTTTGGGTTCACCAGCTCCCATGGACACATGAGGTTTGTGCCAGGACTTGGGACATTCAGATTCTGCAATTGGGTGAGCCATTTCCCTTACATATATCTTTGTATATATATGTATATAAATCTTTCCTTGTACATCTACGTGTTACTGGTTTTGCTTCCCTAGAAAACCCAGCTTAAGACACATACATTGAATAAAATAAAATACAGTGGAAACAAGACTTGACTTACATCACGTTTTATACCAAGTAAACTAGTTTGTAGTGAAAAAGAGTAAGAAGAGCAGTTCTCTTCTGTGGACACTGATTGAGAAAATGGCAAGAGAAAACTTTCTGTAGTAACGATAATGTTTTATATTTTGTCAGGGCTGAGTTATATTCTTTTACTTACCTGTCAAAATTCATAGAATTGTATACTTAAGAAATATACATTTCAATGTATGCAAATTTTGCAAATCAACAATTGTTACACTTTAAATTATATAATCAAGAATTCAATCAGATCATTAAATTTTTTTATAATTTCTCCTAAAGATATAATGAATATCTAGCATATATCTGACTGCAACTGTAATCAGAGAGGAAAATTGATAGAATATATGAGGTGATAAGACACATGGATGGGAAACCAGTAACACATACCAAACTGGAGGAAACAAAATAAAGAAATTACTTAAACCAGCTCTCCAAAAAGTCAAAGTAAAGAAGCCACTGACAAAAGAAAGAACACCTACAACAGAATGACAGCAGAATTCCCAGCAGCCTAATGAAAACTGGAAGACAGTGGTATGGCATCTCCAAAGTACTAAGAGAACATAACAATAAATCTAGAAAAAAGGTACCTTAAAAAACTACATTTTAGGAACAAACATAAAATAAAGACTTTTGCAAATAAATAAATGAGTTACCACCAAGAGTTCTACACTTAATGAGGTTCTGAAGGACTGTTCAATTTAATGTTGAAACCTGATATAGTAAAGAAAGTTTGCCTTCATATATGAATAAACACTTCTCCAAAGAAAATATTCAGACAACTAGCAGATATGTAAGGGAATACTCAAAATCATTAGCTCATTGGGTGAGCTAATCAAGCTACAATGAGATACCATTTTGTCCCAACAGTGCTGGTATTAATTCAAGAAACACACAATAATAAATGCTACAGAGGTTGTGGAGAAACTAGAACTCTTATACACTGCTGATAGGAATATCAAACAGTACCACTTTGGAAATCAGTTTGGCACTTCCTCAAAAAGCTAGCAATAGTAATACCTTCAGATCCAGCAATCTCACTCCTTAAATTATATCCTAAAGAAATAAGAGCTATCATACAAATAGATATATGTATACACACGCTCACTGTAGCACTGTTCACAACACCAAAAAGATAGAAACATACTTAGTGCCCATCGACAAGTGAGCAGATAAACAAAGTACGGTATAGTAACATAATGGAATACGGTACAATGAATATTTAACATATATCTGATTGCAACTGTAACCAGAGAGGAAAATTGATAGAATATATGAGATGATAAGAGACATGGATGGGAAACCAGTAACACATACCAAACTGGAGGAAATAGAATGAAGAAGAGAAAATACTTAAATAATAGTTTGATTTTCTCAGAATTGATGAAAAACAAGAAACCACAAGTGAATATGGTATATTCACTATGCAAGCCTAAAGAACAATGATGAATTTGTGAAACATCTCATAACAGAGGAATCTCGAAGGCATGCTAAGTGAAATTAGTAGCTAGAAAACAACAAATATTTTATGATAGCACTACTGTAAGAATACCAGAAAGGATTCAAACACAAAGAAAACATCCTTTGACACTTATGAATGTGGGAAGGGAATGAGAGGGGTATTCACTAACTACACAATGTAGACAAGTATCATTTTAGATGAAAGGAAGGACAACACAATACAAGAGAAGACATCACAACTGGACTAAGCCACAAGCTAAAAAGTTTCCTGAATACAATCAAACACTTTAAGGAACAAAACAGTAGGTGTAGGATCTAGGGGACATGGTTTCAAGGGACATCTAGGTCAACTGGCATAATAAAGTTGATTAAGAAAATGTTCTGCATCTCACTTTGGTGAGTGGCATCTGGGGTCTTAATAGCTATCAAGTGGCTGTCTAAGAAGCATCAATTGATCCTAACCCACCTGGAGCAAAGGAGAATGAAGAACAACAGAGACACAAGGAAAATACGAACCTAAGAGACAGAAAGGGACTCCATCAGCCTAAAACCAGAAGAACAAGATGGTGCCTGTATACCACTAATGACCACATTGACAAGAAACACAACAGAGCCCCTGAAGGAGCATCAGAAAAGTAGGGTGCAGAACTCAAAGTGTAGTAAAAAGATCAGACCAGAGGGCTCCCAGAATACATGGAGGATCCTGGAAGACATGGCCCCAAGACTCTACTAGCCCAGAACTAAAATCACTTCCAAAGCCAATTCTCCAGACAAAGATTAGACTGGAGTATAAGACATAAAATGACATAAAAAGCACACTCTTCAGTGTGCTTCTTGGCTCAAGTAGATATATGAGAGTAAATGGGTATGTCTGGAGATGAGAAGGCAGAAAGGGATGGGAGCTGGCTGAACAGCCACGAGATATATAGGGTGGAGAGAAGAGTGCTCTCATGTTGTAGGCAGAGTAACTAGGGTCACATAACAAAGGTGTGTGTAAGTTTTTGTATAAGAAACTGACTTGAATTGCAAACTTGCACTTAAAGTGCAATGAAAAACAAAATTACTTGGTGGCTTAAAGTAAGAATGTCTGCCTTGATTCACAGACACATCCCAAGCCTTTTGGGACTAAACTGCTAGGCTGAGAGATATGTCAAACATGCTCTTAGGGAATATGTAGCTCAAGTGGCACAACACAGTGTTCTACATTCGACTTTGGTGAGCAGTGTCTGGGTTCTTAAAAGACACAGAGTAGCCATCTAAGATACCCCACTGGCCTCTCCCCTTCATAAGCAACAGAGAATGAAAAAAACTAAAAACACAAGGGAAAGATTAGTCCAAAGGACTAATGGACTACGTCTACCATGGCCTCTACCAGAATGAGTCCAGTACAACTAGATGGACTACTACCACTGACTGCTCTAACAGGGATCAAAATAGAGGGTCCTGGACCAAGCAGGAGAAAAATGTAGAACAGGATTCTGACTCACAAAAACAGACCAGACTTACTGGCCTGACAGAGAATGGAGAAACCTCAAAAGTATGGCCCCCAGAAATCCTTACAGCCCAGTAATGAAGTCACTCCCAAAGTTTACCTTCAGACAAAGAAGGGTCAGGCTCATAAAACAAAAGGAGACATGAGGGGTTTAACAGTCCCAGGAAAGGGGCTAGAAGACAGGAGGGCACAGAGAAGCTAACAGGGAACTCAAAGTTGAGAGGGGAGAGTGCTAACACGTTGTAGGGTTGTTAACCAATGTCATGAAACAATATGGGTACCTAATGTTTAACAGAAAACTGGCTTATTCTATAAATCTTCACATAAAACACAATTTAGAAAAATATGTCTGCCTTGAGCATTGTCCTCTTATGAACTATCTACATTTGATCAAACTGCTAACAGTAACTCCCCAAATAACTGGAAATTTAGGGGACAGTGAATTTATGCTAATTGGGAGCAACAAATCAGAAAGGCAGAATGAGAATGGTCCTATGACTCAAAGAATGCAGTAGTGTCACTGAGTTGTTCATGCAGAAATTGCTGAACTGTTCGAATTATTTTTTTAGAAAAAGATGTCATTATACTCCCTTGAGTCAATTCCAGCTCATGGAAATCCTACAAGACAGTGTAAAACTGCCCCATATCACTTCCCAGACTGAAATCTCAGCATGAGCAGATCACTAGTTCTTTCCTCCCACAGAGCAGCTAGCAGGTGTCAATTGCCAGCCTATCAGTTGTCAGCCAAACACTTAACCGTTGCACAACTAGGGTTACTACAATTAACATAGGAGTAAATAAAGCTGGAAACTTATTTTTTCTTTAATAACTCATGGGTCAAGTAAGAAATTAAATGGAAGCAAAACAATAAGAAATGATAATAAAAATATATTTCAAAAACTGTGGGATACAGAAAAAGAGTATTTAGAAGAAATTTTAGTCTTAAATATTTATGTCAGAAAAGAACAAAGATTAATAACCTAAATGTACAACTAAAGAAGTTAGAATAAGATAAACACAAAAAGGAGAAAATAGGATAACATAAAAAAAAACAATGAAAGAGAAATACACATTAAACAAAGGGATCAAGAAAGTCTCAGCTGGTTCTGTGAAAAGAAGTACTTGTTCGATGAATGAACTAAATGAATTAAATATGATAGGTAATCATTTTCTCTGTGTATCACCTAAATTTATGCAAAGGTTGATCTCTCCCTTACATTCCAACACTAGTTTCACTCAGCTCTCTGGAAGGGTGACCCATAAAGCACATAATTCTTCCCTGTCCTGAATACTCCTCTTTTATGGGCTTATTCAAGGATCTTTTCTGAGCCTAGCTTGTCCTTCATCCACCTGTAACATGGTATTGTAAAATCTTTTTTAATTGAACCTCTTCAATAACTCAAACTCTGTGCCCTCTGAAACTGTATTTTGCTCAATTTGCATGTGAGATCCAAACACTACTAAAGCAGTTTACCTACTACCTCACAAATGGACATTTCTTTCTCATTATTTTCCTAAATTTAACACTTGTGCACATTGCTCCAAAATGAGTTTCTCCATATGGCATATACCTAAATAACTCTGCCTGGTCCCCATAATAACCATAGATCGTTATTTCAAGAGGTTTTGCATACCCTTTGGTCTACCGTGCAAAACAAACTTGTAAGGCTCTAACCATCCAACATTAAGCCTCTCACTTTATCTGTAAGGATTTATATGCCTGATGTTAGTGGCTTTCATTTGGAAACATGTCTTGACTGCCTTCCCACCCTCTTAGGTTGCCTGGTACCCAAATCACACTCTGTTATTTCCGACTAACCAAGTCAGTGTCCTCTAACTCCAAAATTTCTTCCTTTCTTAAAATCTCTAAATAAATAATACCCAGATTATATTATAGCTTTAACTTTGCTGCTTCTGTCAGAACCTGGTCATCTTTCACACTATCTTATACTCAGTTATTAGTGCCTGAGAAATGTCTTTAAGGAAGAAGGAAGAAATCAAGATTATTTTTATTTCACGAAGGCATGCACATCACAGGAGCTAAGGGATGGAAAGAGTACAACATGCTGTAAACATATTCACTATTAAAATATGAACTTTCTTACCTGGGAAGATTGAAAAACACATAAATAAATGAGCTAAAGCCTTTCTAACTAAAGAAATAGCAACAAACTATCCCTATAAGAGCAGGTAACCTTTTTCAATTTAGCTGTCCAATTTGGATCATTTCAGGAAAACCTGGTCGTGGTCTGGACCTCTGGTCTTTCTTTTATTTTAGGGCATACATTTACCTTCTCTGGATAAAATTACACTTTTTCTTTTAAAAACTAGAGCTCTGCTGGCCTTTGAACTGAGTCTTAAAGCAGTGGGAAATAACATATAAAGGACAAGAAGGTAACGTGGACAATACGGATTCTATTCCTGCTAAGGAAATGCCATGGGAATACAGGTCATTTAACCTGGGTTCAAATTCAACCCTGTCCAGATTGAAGAACATTCGACACTGACTTAATACAATAATAATTTATCTAATTGATATTTTCATTATGATATATATACACATATATATTTATGTAACATTTTCCATTTCAATATTCTTTCCAATTTATAGACATTAATGTTTATCATGTTGTTCAGTCACCACAATTATTTGTTCCCAAGTTTCTCATCATCCTCAACAGAAGCTGTGTCCCCTAGGCAACAGGTCACCTTTTGTCTTTCCCTCTCATCAACTACTGGTAACCACTAATAAATACTAGTCTCTATATACTTAGTCTAGATATTTCATGATATGAGGTTATTTTTAAGTACAGCAATACCTACTTGGCCATATAATTAGAAGTATACACAAGGAAATATAAATTATTCAAAATAATACATAGGTACCAACATACAAGAATGCAAAAGAAAATGAAAAAAAATCCATACATTTTCTCCTTTTTGCCACTATACATTGAAATCTTTTATTACAAAGTAGAGATAAATCAAAGATAAATCAAAGAGTTACAACGAGTGGGAAAGGAACCAAGTATATACTAGAACATAAAACACAATTTAAATTAACTATATGATAGTACTATAGCCTAGAAACTTTAATGCCATTCCACTTGATTTCAGTGATGTCTTCAGAGAAACTCCCAATAGTTAAAAGCTGCATTTAATACAAACAGCCCTATTCACATATATATGAAAATATTCTCATTTGCTTCTAAGTACAGTTAGCAGAAATAAAAGGCACTCCTGGGGAACTTTGGATGTGAATAATCTCTTTATGGATTATATGCTAAATTCTGTAGACAGCTTATCAACTAATATCCTCATACCCAGAATCATAAGCTGTCAAAACCAAACTTCCGTATGATCAGCAAAGTATACTTTTGGTATTACCCATTTGTTTTTAATACCTTAAAATGGAGGATTTATCACCCATCAACCCTACTCTCTTCAGATTTGGCTCATACATTTAGATTACCTACCTGGCTCCTAAACATTTGAGAATTTGAAATCCCTGTCCTATAGAAATTTTGCAGTATAATCAAGCTCATCCACTTACAGACCTCCAAACTAGAAGGATTTTCTGAAAATTATCACCAGCAAACATCATCGCGACGAGACATCTACATTCTATCCATATCCAATATGCAGCTTAAGATCCACCTCTTGTATAAAGCCTTCCATGGAAAACCCAGCTGAGTTTAAGACTATTTCCCATCCAGTTAATTCCTTTAACTCTCATTAGCTGGTTCCACTCTTCAAGCACATACTAAGTGGTATAATTTCCCTTTATTGTTTGATTCCGCTGGACCAAATACACAAAGAGCAGAGCCTTGGTATCATATGCTCACTTTATTCCCTAGAACTTATTTTAACACTTACACATACAGAACACTCAACAGGTGACTGATGGTGAAAAAGGCAACAGGATATGAAAAACTGAAGATCACTTGAGACCACCACATAGAAAAACCACTCAGAAATCACTGAGAGCTTGTGCACTCCTCAATGTAACTTGGTGATGAGTTCCTCATAACCTCAGGCTGCACAGACTAAAATAGAGCACTTGTCTACTAATGATCCAAAGAAGATAGGTATTTTGCAAACCTTAACACTTCAAGTGCCTGTAAAATGAAATGTTCACAACACAGTAAAAAAAAAACAATCACAAACTTTGTAAGCTTGCCTGAACTTGCAAGGCAGTCTACATTTACATCTGATAGACCTTAGCTCCTCTTGGAAAAGTATAAATACAAAATACACAGGTGCTTGAAAATGGGTAGAAAATTTTGTTGTCATGAGCCTATTCTTTTTCCTATCAAAAGACGTAATCCAGAAGTACATTTCTGGAGAGGTGTTTTTTACCTGCACTACAGGACAGTCTCTTGTCAAGTTTCTCTAGATGAGCATGCCCCCTTGTGGGCACTTCTTGACTCCATTCTCTAGAATGGTCAGGTTAGCTTGTGGAGCTATGTCAAAGACATATTTCCTGACAATCATTACATGTTATCTTTGCGTTCTCTACAACATTCGACAAATACAATGTGATATAATTTATTAATATTTCATATAACCCAATTCTCTTCTCTTATTCTACCCCCCTACACAAGCTTATTTTTAAAACTTAAACATGTTGTGGTCTATGATGTGTTTGAAGCACTTAAACGACAGATTCAAATCTACATTAAAAAACTGTAACACTGATTATTAAAGAAAATAGAATTCTTTGTACCCTCAAAATTAATTAGAATCTTTGACTATAGATGTTTAAATTAATAATGTTAACTGGATAAAGGTACTACTTTAATAGGTAAAAAATAAAAATGCTAATACCTCCATGAGCTTAAACAAACACAATAAAATAACCACACATACCAGTCTAAACTGGTAAGATAGGATATAAGTGTCAAATGTATAAAGGAGAAAATTCAACAAGTATTTACTGAATGTCTATTGCATGTGCAAGTAGAAAGAAGAAATTTGTTCTGATCTGTATGGCATTAGGCAGGCCTAAAAAGGAGAACCAGGATCAGAAACTTAGCAGGCAGTACTGAGCCAGGTTTCAAGAGGCTTTCTAAAGTCACATTAAAAAGTTTGACTTTTAATCAACAGACTGTAAAGAGTCTATTCAAGTTAGTCTAGTTAGCACAAATGACATCAGCATAGTATTCTGGAAGAACTCTGGCTATGGACATAATCTCTGTGTGGATTATGTGTTAACATTCTGTGGACAGTACAATCTCATCAACAGACATCCTTCACACTCAGGATCACAAGCTGCCAAACCCAGAGAGCAACAAGATCAATGCAGGTATTTTTAGGAAAATACATCTAAGGATAATAAGCAGAATTACAGAAAATGAAGCAAATTTAGAAGCACAAAAGCCTGTTATGAAGACATTACAATAGTGTAGCCATTAAGGGTAAAAACGGTATAGGCTTGGATGGTGATGAGTCTATCAAAAAGAAATAATGAGAAAAAAATAACAGAGCATTCATGATATGGTAAGCTAAGAAACTACGATGAATAAGAACAGATATAGTCCCTGTCCCCCTGGAACCTATAATCTAGTTTAAGAGAAGGACATTTTAAAAAATCTCACTAACAATGACATAAAGATAGTGGAAACAGCATGATAGCTTAAAGTAAAAAAGGTGAGAGGCAGTGGGGCATTATCCACCAGTTATGGAATCAAAGCAGAGGCCTTGACACAGAAAGGATTTTGGCAAACAACATGACCCAAAATAAGAGTGACAGGACAAAAGACATGAAATAAAGACAGGTGCTTGCCCTTGAAAGTACCCTGTGGGCTTTGCTGAGGAGCTATACTATAAATTCTTAAGAGTACCCAGAAGTAGCCAAAAGTTTTAAACAGGAACATAACAAATTCAAACTGTACTTTTAAACGACTTCCCTGATGCTGTGCAAAAAAAAACTGTCCAGAAGGAGCAACAGCAGCAATTGTGAGGCACAAGGGTGAGAATACTATTGCAGTCACCAGAGAGAGAAGAAAGGCATTCAATTTTAGACGTACTGGGTTAGGATATGATGGGTCAAACAAGTGAAAATACATGACAGGCACATGGACTTGGGCAAGCAGACAGTCTGGGACATGGAAAGGGGATGGCAACAGAAATTCAGGTTCACCATTCAAAAAAAATTTTATTAAGTGTGTCAAGTTCTCTGCTAGGAAGGGAAACACAGACAGCTAGGAGCCTGACTAGAGAATGCTGGCTGCCTGGTGAAGACCTGACTTGTGGATAATGAAAACAACCTGAAGATAAACTCAAGATAAAAGAACTGCAGCTTAGAGAAAGGAGTTCTCACTGACCTGCAGGAAAGATAGATGAGTGAGATGATATGACGTTATTAACTGAATTTAATCACACAAATCTCAACCCCTCTAAGGTTTTCTGTGTTCATTCAAACAATCATTGCCAATATGATGCATTCCTAGGCCCACTGTGACATACATAGAAGAACAAACCAATGATTCTCAAATACTGGCCTGGTAGTTTCTCCCTCCCCATAGATTCTGACTGGATATGTCTACAATACAGAATCTATAGTCTGAAAACTCCCCAACTGAATTTCACAGTCAGCCAGGTTTGAGATCCACTAAAACAAGGAATCCTTTAATGAGATAATCAGCACGGTTTGGACACACTGCACAAGTTGCCAATGAAAATATATTAGAAAATTATTGAGCCAGAACGGACCATGGTCGAAAATGACTTTACTTCTGAGGAATAAAGTCTAGAAAGGTTTTACATCTACCTGAGATCTCTGAGACATCCTGGTTCACTGCATCCTACCTCTCAATACCACACAGGATAGACTCTCCATCCAGTCTGCAAAACAGCCTTCAACTGTAAATAGTCTTCAACTGTAAATAGTCTCTGGCATCCACTTATTCATAATGTTCTAGGTTAACTAGACCACAGGTAGGCCTAATAAGCCTTAAAAACCCACAGATAGCTTTCTTCCACCCTAATCAAGTGTTGATTCTTGTCTTAAAACACCTTTTGTTATTGATCTGTATGTATGTGTGTGCATACACACATACATTTGTGTTTTTGTGTATTGGTTTATTCTGCTGCTCTTACCAGTTATGCATGTGTCAGGCATTGCTATCTCTATAACGTATCAACTCATTAGTCATTAGCATGATGATGTTATACGAAGACATACTTAAAAGTTCTGATTTAGAATCCAGTGTTCTTAACACCACATCTGAGCCCACTTCCAGATACAATGGCTTCTGTTTGTAACCCCAACGAGATGCCAGTGTCTGGAGATATCTTCTGTTCAAAGAAGTATAAAATAGGGATTTTGTATTTAAAATCAATTGGGACTATTCCAATGATAATGCAAGAACTATCTTTTATCCTTCATTAATTCTGATACAGACTAAAAAATAATGCTTTGCCAAGTTTTTAATTATGAAAAATAGAGTATGATTCATAAGGGTAACAAAAACAGAAGTACACTGCCATGAATCAATTCCAACTCATAGGACTCTACCTAATGTTAATTAACAAGAAGTTTGGAAAATATACGGGTTACTACCACTGTAAAATAAAAACAGCAGCTTAGATTTGTTATCATTTACTTCTTGGCTGTATCTTACATCACTTATGACTCAAGACAATATAGCCTTAAAGTGTAAGCTGTTACGGATTCAAGGAAGACAGGGGAGGAAACTCAACCTAATAGCTATTAAATCTTTATACAAGAACTTAGAAGCCTTTTATGAAGTGAAAAGGATTGAAAGTTCTGGACACAGATATTGGTGAATAGAAGAGCCATAGACATTTAAAGAATTCTCAATTAATACTGCAAAGGAATGCGGATCATCAGGTTCCATAACTTACATCAATGCCTGAGGTAGTGGTCATACAGGAAATCATTTAGACAGTTACTGACTACTTACCATTACTGAGATAGTCTTAGCTACGGCAAATGTAATTTTTAATATATCACAGCTGGTCTTCCATCTACACAAGTTCCAATTCACAGATTCAACCAACTGCATATTGAAAATAAGGGGGCAGGAGTGTATGTGCAAGTTCCAAAAAAGCAAAACTTGAATTTGTGCACACTAAGTACTACACTGAATCCAGACGAATGAAATGTGTCAGCATATCAGTTTGTCTGACCATCAAATTTGTTTTTTTTTTTTTAAAAAAAAGAGCTTGAGTTCTGCACACCCATTTTTCTCCCACCAAGTCAAGGACTCTATGTTGTATTCCCTGACAGGATAGTCATTGGTGGTGGCCTGGCACCATTTAGTTCTGCTAATCTCTTGCTGATGTGGTCTTTGGATTATGTGGCTCTGTCTCGTAGGCTGTTTTCCTTGTCCTTGATGTCTTTCATTTTCATCTGTTACAGGTGTGTTGGGAACAGTTGATGCTACTTAGATGGCTGCCAGATACCTTTGAAGACCCCAGATGCCACTCACCAAAGTGGAATGCAGAACCTTTTCTTAAAATACTTTATCACATCACCTGACACAAATGTTTCCTGAAACCATGGTTCCGAGACCCCAGTCCCTGGTACTCTTTCCTTCAGAGTGTTGGTTTGTATTTAGGAAACTTCTTAGCTTTGGGGTTACTCTAGCTGTGGTGACTTCCCCTCTATTGCATGCTGTTCCTTCCTTCACCTAACCCCATTCCTATCTACTATCTGCTCAGTGAATAGTCCTCTCTGTCCGTCCCCAACCTTGTAACCATCAAAGACTGTTTCCTTTAGTAATTAAACCTTTTCTCAGTCCTTATAATAATGGCCTCTAGTGGTCCTTTTGCAACTGACTAATTTCACTGAGCATAATGCCTTGCAAATTCCTCCATGGTATGTCTCCTAAGACCATCGTTGTTCTTTACCATTGTGTAGCATTTCATCTTGGGAATATAACAGTTTATCCATTTACCTGTTGATGGGCACCTAGGCTGATTCCATTTTTTTGTTATTGTGGACAGTGTTGCAATGAATTTGGTGTGCATGTGTCTATTCATGTACCAGCTCTTATTTCTCTAGAATATATCCTAGAAGTGGGATGCTGGATTGCATGGTATTTCTATTTCTAGAAAGCTGTTTAAGAAAGCACCAAATTGATTTCCAAAGTGGAAATACCATTTTGCATTCCTGTCAATGATATATAAGTATTCCAGTCTCTACACAGTCTCTCCATCTATTATAACTATTATTATTATTACTTTGATTAATGCTAGCCTTGTTGTGATGAGACAGTATTTCATTGTAGTTTTGATCTGGATTTCTCTGGAAGTAAAGATTATAAGCATTTCCTCACATATCTGTTACCCAACTCCAAGTGTTCTTCAGTGAAGTGCCTATTCATGTTCTTTGCCCATTTTCTAACTGGGTTATTTCTCTTTTTGTTGTTGAGGTTTAGCAGCATCTTGTGGATTACAGAGATTAGATGCCAACAGAATCTGTGACAGCCAACCATTTTTTCCCAGTCTATAGGTTGTCTTTTTACTATTCTGGTGAAGTATTTGAATGAGTATAAATATTTGATTTTCAGAAGTTCCCAGTTATCTTCCTCTTCTGGTTTGGTGCATTATTAGTAATGTTTTGTATTCTGCTTATGCCATGGATTAGGGCTCCCAACATTGTCCCCAATTTTTCTTCCATGTTATCTATCATTTATATTTGATATTAGGTCTTTGATCCATTTTGAGTTAGTTTTTGCTCATGGTGTGAGATACGGGTCTTGTTTCATTTTTTTACAGATGCAATACAGTTATGCCAACACCATTTGTTAAAGAGACTATCTGATAAGTTTACAGATTTGGGCTTTTGTCAAATATCAGCTATTTTATAGGTGGATGATTTTAGGTCTGGATTCTTAATTCCATTTGCTTTAGTCATCTAGTGCTGCTCTAACAGAAATACTACAAGTCGACGGCTTTAACAAAGGAAAGTTTATTCTTACACAGTTCAGTAAGCTACAAGTCCAAATTCAGGGAGTCTGAGTCTCTAGGAGAAGGCTTTCTCTGTTGGCTCCAGAGAAAAGTCATTGTGTCGCTTCAGTCTTTGGTTAGGGAATTTCTTGGTGCAGGAACCTCATGTCTGAAGAACATGCTCTTCTCCCAGTGCTGTTTTCTTGACAGTATAAGGTTTCCAACTCTCTGCTTGCTTCCTTTTCCTTTTACCCGTTGTAAGATGAAAAGATGAAAGATGGTGCAACCTACGCTCCAGGAAAACTCCCTTTACAATGGAGCAGAGAGGGGACCTTTAGGAAGGGATTTACAGCTCCCTTCTAACTGTCTTTAACATACAGCACAGAAAAATCATAAAACGAAGGACAATCATAAAATATTGGGAATCATTGCCCAGCTAAATGGCTACACACATTTTTGGGAGGACACAATTCAATCCATGGCACTCTACCTTTCGGCCCCGCAAAAATCATATCTTTGAAACATGTAATGCATTCATCCCATCTCAGCAAAAGTCATAGCAAAAACATGCCCATCTCATATGATACCAAAACTCTTGTATCAGTTTCAATTCCACACTACAAAAATTTCTCTACAACACTGAAATCAACAATACAAGTTATCTGCTTCCAAAGTACAACAGAACAGGGAAGTATAAGCTAGACATTTCCATTACAAATGGGAGAAACTGCAGGGGAAGAAGGCACTAACAGGTAACAAGCAAGTCAGCATAATATATTACATTAGTCCTGAAAGCTGTGAAAACAATCCTCTGTTCTCTGAGACAGTTTACAGATTAGCCTTGCCCTCCAGACTCAGTACTGTCTACACAGTCTTGATTCTGAGTGGAAACCCCTTGTCTTGTGTTGCAACTCTGCCTTCTATGCCCACTTGGACAGCAATTCTATCCCCTCAACTTTAAGGGGGCAGCTGAGACGAAATTCCACCCTTAGAAACACAGGAAGCCATGGCTCCACCCTTTCAAACCTCTGAGG
This sequence comes from Heterohyrax brucei, assembly GCA_028571685.1. Classification (NCBI taxonomy): domain Eukaryota; kingdom Metazoa; phylum Chordata; class Mammalia; order Hyracoidea; family Procaviidae; genus Heterohyrax; species Heterohyrax brucei. Next base: position 41,476,892 of record CM053156.1, on the reverse strand, counting down.
CCATGGCCATACCTTTTGAAACTGAGGCAGCTCAGCCTCTTATGCTCTGTCTCTTCAGATTCTGCTTCCTATAGCCTCATGAACCAGGCCTCACGCCTGCATCTGCCCTATAGGGGCAAGTGTTCCAAAGCTCCGTAGCTCTACCAATTCAAGTGCCCCACTTTGCCATGAGGCCTCCTGCAAACAGGCATTCAGCTCTCTTGCTCCATGGGTCAGCAAGCCTAGCTCCACTGATTCAAGTGCCCAAAGCACCTCACTCCGCCAGTAAACCTCTGTGAACAGGCACTTACATCTCACTCGGTGGGTCAGCTCCAGCACTGTCTCATGCTGGTCTGGTTCTGCTGCTGCCCATCTGCTGCTAGTAGTCCTCTTCTGCTTCTCACCATCTGTGCCTTCTTCAGTGTTACCAGTTCTCCATTCCTTCTTAGTCTTCTATCTGTTCAGTTTTGAACTGCTTCCACATTTTAGGTGTTTGTTAGAGCAGCACCACACTCCTGGTACCAAATTCTGTTTTAGTCATCTAGTGCTGCTCTAACAGAAATACCACAAGTTGATGGCTTTAACAAAGCAAAGTGTATTCTTACAAAGTCCAATAGGCTACAAGTCCAAATTCACGGTGTCTGCTCCAGGGGAAAGTTTTCCCTCTGTCAGCTCTGCAGAAAAGTTCTTGCACTGTATCAGGCTTTGGTCCTAATCCTCTTTAACATATAGCATAGAAAAATCACAAAGTGGAGGACAATCATAAAATATTGGGACTCACAGCCTAGTCAAATGGCTACACATATTTTTGGGGGGACACAATTCAATCCATGACACCATTCTATTGGTCTTCCAGGCTGCTTTGACTACTGTTTATAACAATGTAATAGGTTTAGTGTGAGGCCTCCCACTTGCTCTTCTTCTTCAGTAATGCTTTAATTATCCAGGACTGCTTCCCTTTCCATATGAAGTTGGTGATTTGTTTCTCCATCTCATTAAAAAATGACACTGTGTTTTGGTTGTTATTGTCTTAAAATAGTTTACAAAGTCAATTTGCCACACAAAACCCCACACAGAGACCCCTATGCAACTCCATTTGCTATCCCATGCTTGTGATAGCACATTCCTCCTGTCCACTCTGTACTTCCCATATTCATTGAACTTATTCCTGTTCCCTCTTCTCCATCCTCCCATCTCATTACTACAGGGGAGCTGCTCCAAAAGCCTCATGTCTTACAGGCCAGTCCAATTTTTGTCTGAGCCAGCTTTTGTCTGAAGAATTGTAAAAAATGACACTGGAATCTGTACTGTGATTGCATTATATCTATAGATCAATTTGGGTAGGCCAGATATTCTCATGACATTGAGTCTTCCTATCCATGAACAAGGTACATTTCTCCACTTATGGAGGTGTCTTTCAGTTTCTTGCAGTAGTGTCTTATAATTTTCTTTGTATAGGTCTTTTACATTTCTGGTTAGATATATTCCTAAGTATTTTATCTTCTTGGAGGCTACTGTAAATGGCACTGATTTGGTGATTTCTACTTTCATGTTCTCTTTGTTGGTGTAAAGGAATCCAACTGTTTATGGATGTTTTTCTTATATCCTGATGCTTTGCTGACCTCTTCCACTAGTTCCAGTAGTTTCTTTGTACATTTTTTAGGGTTTTCTGTGTATAAGATCCTGTCATCTGCAAACAGAGATACTTTTACTACTTCTTTACCCGTTTAGATGACTTTATTTCATTTTCTTGCCTGATTACTTTGGTTAGAACCCCTGCCACAACGCTGAATAAAAGTGGTGACCAAAGGCATACTTGTCTGATACCCATTCTCAAGTGAAATGCTTTTAGAATCTCTCCATTTAGCATGATGTTGGCTGGGTTTGTATAAATGTCCTTTATTATACTGGAGAATTTCCTTGCCATTCCTGTGTTGCTGAGAGTGTTTAACATGAATGAGCAATGGACTTGGTCAAATACCTTTTCTGCATCAGTTAATAAAAATCAAGTGGTTCTTGTCTTTTATTTATGTTGTTGATTACAATAATTGTTTTTCTAATGTTGAGCCATCTCTGCATTTCTACTATGAATCCCATTTGGTTATAGTTAATTTTTTTGTATCTTGTTGAATTCTACTGGCTAGAATTTTTTTTGAGGATTTTTCATCTAAGTTACTTTTTTGTGCTGTCTTTATCTGGTTTTGGAACCAAGAGTATTTCTTAATGTTTTGTAAAAAAGGTTCAAAGGTTATTAAATAATGTAGTTTTTCACCTTTTAAACTACCTTGTACAATTTCAGCTTGCACTGTCATTGTTATTGTTTGGCACTACAGTGCAAAGTATGAATTATCTGTATATCACGGGGGAAAGAAAGGGCTTAGAGAAGAATCCAGGTTAGTTTGTTCCACCCAAAGAAGAGGGTAGAACAGCGATTTTCACATTTCAATACAATACTACAGTTAGATAGCAATATTGTCCTTCTCTGGGATCTTCCAAGTCATAAAAAAAAAAAAAAAAAAAAAAGCAAGGTTGAAACACAGACGTCAACATCTAAGAATGGACAATTAATAAGATTTATGTTTCTCATTTTTTTAAATATACTTTTAAATCCATATCTCTAAATGAAGAGACAAAATGTGTTTCACTTGGTTTTTCTGTAGATTAGTTGCTTCATCTAATATGAATTTATTAATAATAGAGAACATATTAATTAAGGGGGGATGACACAAAAGAGTCTATTTATTCTACATGTTATGAATTGCCTACCTAATAATCATTCCATTTCCCCATTTGATAACAAAATTATAATTTTGTTTGAGAAGACAACATGTCTGTGAGATGGTAATTAGGAACATTTCCTAAATTTCCCAGACTCCTTTTCATTTGGGAGTAAATGAGTGACTGAACTGTGTCCCTTTTCCCACTATTACCAAAATAACTAAGGAGAAGTTTGATGAAAAGAGATTCTAGAAAAACTTTTGCATTCTAGATTTTAAAAAAGGGACAGATATATCAGGTATCACAATTAACTTCACAAACTCACCCTAGAAAAAGTGCTACATACCTCTTTGCTGAATATCACTGCAGTCACCTTCAAAGTACTCACGTTGAGAAGCTATGTACCGACGTCAGTGCCTAGTCTACTCTTCAAAGCAATTATGGAACTCATTTTCTGGAATTGCCATCACAGTTGTAGCTGTATTACCCTCAATGCTCTGAATGTCATCAAAATGTCTTCCTTTCAATATTTTCTTTATCTTTGGGTAAAGAATAAAGTCAATGGTGGCCAGATCAGGTGAGAAGGGAAGGTGTCCCAATACAATTTTTTATTTACTGCCTAAAAACTCTCCGAGACAACTACACAATTAAGTTTGCGACATTGCCACCATGCTACCATGCACAATGGCCATTCCAGAAGGAGTGCTGAAACTGCTTTGAAGGGCAGTCTTGACAATGGCATTGGTACATAGCTTCCCAAAGGGAATACTTCAAAGATGACCACAGCAATGAGGTATGAAGCAGTTAGAACAATTAAGTTTGCAGACTTACTTGTCAGTCCTTATATGCGGCACTAAACCTCTCCTCCATCCTATCTTTCTTTCTCCATGTATGCAGATGATACATCTAAGATTGCAGGAGCCACACTGCACTCATAAGGTAAAAGGCATTAGAAAAAGGTCCATGAGAATCCTAGCTATGTTGTTCCCAGTATCACAAGAAAACTAATGCCAACAACCAACCACTTCTTATTATGTGGCCAAAGGCCAGGGAGCAGGGGAACACATGAATTTCCTAAGCCACAGTCAGGCTTTCTAATGTTTGTTGCCAAAAGCATTCCACAGACTAACCATTCATATTTTAAATTAAATATAATATAAATATGTTATCAAAGACTAAAGAAAATAAAAACACTAATTCATTGAGGTAGTAAGATGGTTAACTATTTTTCTTGCTTTAATTTTGATTTCCCCTGGTACTATGATGTTTGTGTGATCAATTACTCGCTTAAGTACATACACAAACATAAATGCAACAAAAATTTCTAAATCTGTCAACTTTGCTTTCAGATTTTAAAATACTGACTTCTTCAGTTATACACTTTTTCCAAGACAATGCGCGCCTCCTTCAACACAGACTAACAAAAATGTGAACATCCAGAAAGTTACCAAACACTCTTTATATTTACGAACCCAACTCATAGCTTCTTTTATGTAGCCACAACAAACAGCAGTACTGGGTCTTCATCAGTGTTTTCTAAACAAAACAATTCTGAAACTATACACACAGAGTAAGGAGAAAAAAAGCTAAATGAAAGTCAATACAGAAAATTGCTATGTGCTGTTTCCTGTCATATTTCTGAAAAAAAAAAATTACTAAATTTCCTTTTAAAAATTGTAATTTCCTGCCCCATCAGTTCATTACTTGGTGGTCTTTTCTTTGTGGGTACATGTTTTATTATCTTTAGCACTAGAGGGAGGACCTCCCAAAGTTACACAGCAAACAACTGTAATACAAAGCCTCTGGCTTACATCATCCCCTAAAGGCAAGGACTGGAGTGTCAGCCATTTCTGTAAGTCAATATTAAGCATAGTGCTACATAAATACAAAAATTTATTCTGAATATTAAGATACGAGGTCTGACAATTAATTCCACAAACTTAATTGTTCTAAGTACTACACACTTCATTGCTGAATGTTACCATGGTCACCTTCTAAGTACTCGCCTTGAGAAGCTATGACCCAATGCTAGCACCAAGTCCACTCTTCAAAGCAATTTTGGAACTCTTCCTGGAATGACCATTGTGCACAGCAGCAAGGTGGCAATTTCACAAACCTAACTGTATAGTTGCCTGGGAGGAAGTTTTTAGCCAGTACACAAATAACTGTATTGGAACAGCCTCCCTATTTACCAGATCAGTGACTTTTTCTCTTTATCTGAAGATAAAGGAAAGACCGAAAGGAAGACATTTTGATGGCATTCAGGACATCAAGGTTAATATGATAACAGCTCTAATGGCCATTCCAGAAACAGTTCCAAAATTGCTTTGAAGGGTGGACTAGGTGCTGGTGTCAGTGCACAACTTCCCAAGGAGGGTACTTTGAAGGTGAATGTAGTTATATTCAGCAATAAGGTATACAGCACTTTTTCTAGGATGAGTTTGCAAACTTAATTGTCAGACTTCGTATTTTCCTTAGTTAACATGTTTAAACTATTGTCTGAATCATGCCTGCATCCAATTTCTTTACTCACTGCCATCTCCCTTACCACCCTCCCCTACTCCACAGCATGATTCCATCCAGAATAACTAACTTATATGTTGTTGTTTTGCACAGTTCAAACAATTTCAACTCGTATCAACCCTACAGGACAGAGCACAACTACCCCATAGGGTTTCCTAGGTGGAAATCTTTACACCAGGTATTTTATCACATGGAGTAGTACCTAGTGGGTTCATACTGCTGACCTTTAGGTTAGCAGCCGAGCTCTTAACCATGGAGCCACCAACAAAGGAGTTTTCTCTTTCTTAGACTGAGTAACTTTAACAATGAATGCCACATGGCAAAGACTGTGGTGTTTATGATTGTCAGTGGTAGCCACAAAGTACTACACCATCCCTTTTTACTTTTATTGCTTGTAATAGCTCTGTTAAGGGAGTAAAACACCACTATTCTCATTTTGGCACCCTAGTGGATCGGTGGTTAAGAACTTGACTACTAACCTAAAGGACTGCAGTTCGAATTCACCATCTGCTCCTTGGAATCTCTGTAGAGTCACTATGATTTGGAATCGACTTGAAGGCAGTAAGTTTTTTTATTTTTTTATTTATTCTCATTTTGAAATAAGGACACATTTGAATGTTAAACAATTTGTTAAGTTTACAGAAATAACTGACTATGGGATCTCTCTCTTGCCACTGCATGGCAAATCTTCTCAAACTGCCCCTTTATTCTCCCCAGTCAACCCATCTCTCATCGGTGTCTGACTTCACTGTGCCACGGAAACCATCACTGTCATGCTAAATGTCTCCAGCAGTCAAATTTTATGGCCAGGACTCTTAGCTGTTTTTTCAGCAGCACTGGACTGAAATGATCATTTCTTTTAAACTCTTCTGCTGCCTGTCAAGCTGACCACTACTTTTTAGTGTCTTTGCTAGTTCTTCCTCCTTCGAACCTGTATGTGTTGAACTGTACCAGGGTTTGGTTTTCAGATCTCTATCTACTCTCACTCTGTAAGTGAGTTCATCTAGTCACACAGATTTATATTCCATTTGATGTCAACAATTTAAAATGGGTATCTCCTGCCTGACATGTTCATGAGCTTTAGACTCACATAATCAACTCCACAGTGATTAGTTATACCTGCTGTATTAAGTTTTTACTGGAAATCTTCTCATCAAAGATGATGAATGGTTAGTTAAAACTTCCAAAGTTGAAAATTCTCTGGATAAAGCAATAATGGTTAAGGCAGAGAGAAAAGGAAACATACCTTAAGTGCTTTGCTTTTATTTACAAAACAACTGCTCATTCATTAACAAATCTTTTCATGTGGGACCATGGCCTTTTCTCTGAACATGGGTCTACGGATAAATGCTCCATATCATTTCTCTTGCATAACTCTAACACACCTGAACTATCCCATGATTTTCAGTTCATTGTATCTAAAATAGAAAAGGAATATAAAGACACTAGCAAAGCATTCTGTTTGCTTCTAGATATTTTTTCCCCCTAGTCTTTTATAGTTGGCTTGCCCACATTCAATTCTACATCATTTTTTTATGTCAACTCTGCTTTTTCACGTCTTTCCACTTAATTTTCAAACAGAAAACTCCCTTTTAAAACTCACTATTCTTAATTTTACATGAGATTTAACAAGTTACACAATTACAATGCTAAAGATGATCCGCATAACCTAGTGACATATTATAAAACTGAAATGAGTAGACAGCATAGCACATACAACACAGGCAATTAGCTTTTCAGTTTCTGGGTACTGTCGGTATTACTGATAAGTTTTATGGCAAAAATGACAAGCACTGGTTAAGACAAATTCAATACCTAGAGATGGGTTAAGAAAATTCTTGATTCTGCTTCCCACCATGAAGCCAGATGTTCTCCAGGCATACTCACATTTGTAAATGTCAGTACTAAGACGTCCAAGTTAAAACCTTCAGCTTATTCAAGCTAAAATGTTCTTACTCCTCTCTTTTGCTCACCAGGATATAATGTATTCATAATTTCTATCTTTCTAGGAACTCTCAAAATATATCCTATATGTATCTCCATTGCCATCTCTATTACCACAGTCAAAATTGCCATCATCTTTGAACTACAATACTTTCTTAATTAGTCTTCTCATTTCTACTCTTGTCTCCCACTTTGATCCTTTCTCCATGTAGGAAGCCCCAGAGAACTTTGTAAAACATGATTGCTTCTCTACTTAAAACTTGTCAATGGCTACCATTATTCCTCAATTAAGATCCAAGCTCCTTGCCATGATTTGCTGTTGTGTGCTGTCAACTTCAACTCATAGTGACACCATGTTGACAGAGCAGAACTGTTTCAGAAGCAGATCACCAAGCCTTTTTCCTGTGGAGCTGCTGGGTGGGTTTAAGCCATGGACCTTTCAGTTATTAGCTGGACACTTAACTGTTGTGCTAGCAGGGCTCCACTGCCATGATCCACCATATCCCAAAGGAGCTAGCCCCTCTCTCTAGCTTCATGTCATACTATTTTCCCCTTGTTCACTCTGTTTTAGACATACTGATACCTTTTCTGCATCCCTCCAACATGCCAAGTCTCCTCCTTATCTCCCCATCAAGGCTTCTGCACATGCAGTTCACTCTTCCTAGAATACTCCTTCACTGACTCTTTATAAAACTCACTTCTTATTTTTTAGGTGTTGCCCTCAAATGTTACCCTTCATAGCGGTCTCTGTTGACCATCCAGTACTCATATCCAAGTTGCTGACCTTCAGGTTGGGACACACAGCACTTAACCCCTACACCACCAGGGTTTCCACATCCAGGTTATTCTCTAGCATACCCTTTTTTTTCCCCCCCTTCATAGTAGCTATCAAACAAAATAAGTATCTTAATTATAGGATTATATGTTTCACTCTCTATCCACTAAAATGTAAGCTCTCATTAGAATACAAACTTTCACCATCTTGTTCATCATTGTTTTTGTACTTTCCATTTCTGCATCACAATTAGTTGCTCAATAAATATTTTCTGAATAAAGAAAAGAATTAACTAAATAAGAGCAGTTAAAGACATTTTCCACAGTATCAATTCATATTTCCATGCACAAAAGTCCTACTCTGATAGCCACAAAAAAAAAAAGACCTGCATAACAATGTTCTCAGAACTTGACTCATAGTCGTGTAAGACTGGAAACATGCAAAATATTCATCAAGAGGAGGATAAATTACAGTATAAATATACAGGAGATATTATTCAACAATAAAAAAAGAATGAACTGGTAATATAATGTCACGAAACCATTTTTAGGAAGAAGCAAAACGGAGAGGAGTACATTTTGTATGAAGCCATTTATATAAAACTCAAGAAACAGGGCAAACTCATCATAGTGAGAAAAATCAGAATAGTGGTTCCTATAGAGGGTTGGCTCGACGGCACTTGGCTATACAGGGTTGGTATTAACTGGAAGAGAGCTAGGGAGCTGGAAATACTCTGTATCTTCACAAGTTGACAAGTTGTAGGGGTGTAGACATTAATTTAAAAAAAGAAAAACTGATTAAATGGTTCACTGTATGCATATTTTATCACTATTTTAAAAAATATAACAAAAAAAAAAAACCTAAATTTACTCATCCAAATATCACAGGGAATCCAGAAATCAAAGAAGTAGAGACATACTACAACTGACTTTTACTGATACTTATTTAACAATTCATTCATCTGGCTCTAAAATGCTACTTATTTCTGGCAGAAAAAAAATTTTGACCAAACTGATCAATGCTCTCATGTGGCAACAAACCCAGAACTTATCTAATACTACCAAAGATGATTTATTATGCATTTACTTACAGGTAAATCACATAAAACTATGATAGAAAACATAGACCTTTATATAAGCAACTGTACAAGGACTAATCAAAGAATATTAATGAGATACTGAGGTATATCGAATGGCCATATGATCTGAGATGCTCTTCATGAACTGTGTGTTAACTACCCTAACTTGCAAGACTGAGCCTGAATGCTGGCATTTTCAAATTCTTTTCACATCCCAAAATACCTAAAGCATGCTAACATGAAGTCATGACAGTAAACTAATGTGTGAAATAAAAAAAAAAATAATGTCAGAACAAGGAAAAGAAACAAGTAATTAGAGCATATGGAAAAACCTTTAAACCTAATATACATATTTCCTTACACATATATCCATAAACCCTGAATAGCTATATGAACAATCAGCATCTAGAGCTGCACAGTTGAAACAGCAGTCTTGAGCTGCATGTAACTACTGAGTACTTGAAATACAGCTCATGCAAGTGAAAAGCTAAAATTTTAATTTTATTTTTAGTTTCAAAATACTCAATTAACTAAGTGAAAATGTTAAGTATGTTTGCAACAATCTGAGTATTTAATCTGTTTTCAACTATTAATTTTAATAAGCTTAAATACAGATGAAATATTTACTGTAGATATAAAATACACACTCCTTTTAAAGTCTGAATACAAAAAAAAGAACATAAAGCAGCTCAGTAGTAATTTTTTCATAAATTTTTCAGATCTGGTGGGTTATATAAAATATAGTAAAATTAATTTCATCTATTTATTATTTATTTATTTTTAAGTAGCTGCTGGAAAGCTTAGAAGTATACACATGGCAAGCATATTTTTACTGGATAACAATGGTCTAGAAGCTTATGTATCTTAAACACAGATTAAAGATATCATGATGTATTAACTGTTAATATTTCAAATACTTCCTGACCTTTTCACTTGATTGTCTTCTTTTCTTTAGTTGAACGAAATCTGTTTCCACCCTTTCTGCCAGCTCTAGTTTCCTCTTGTTTCTTTTAAATGCAGCTAAACTGAATCCTATAAAAGAAACATTAAAAATAACATTTAAGGAGAATCAGGGCAACAGGGTATACTAGATACACTGAAGAACTCTCCCAGAACAAAATCCTTAAGAATGATGGATAAAGGGTTAATTCCCCACCCCACCCCCACAAAAACAGTGAGGTGGTAGATGAATAAGAGAAATAACCTAAGGCTACAGAATTGTTTGAAAAACAAGCTCCAGATAGACAAGTAAAGAAGTCCCTCACAGGTTTCTCCTAATTCTTTCTACTTCTTCCTCTGCCTTCCTTGAAGCATTCTGAATAGGAGACATAAGATGAATCCTGGCGACAATTAAGCATGGGAAAACACACTTGGGATATCCATACTAAAAGAGGAAATCCCAAAGAGTGACATATGTCCAGTAAAAGGTAGAACTAGAAAAAGCTCTCATACACCACCTCCTATCCCATCCCCCTCAAAAAGTGCAAGCTTGCAAGTCTTAATTTTGGCTTTAAACATAAGGGAGAAACATTTTTTAGAAAATTCATGGTCAACGAGGCCATTCAGACAGAGTAGAAGCGAATTCACATTACATGTGTGGACTTTAAAAAAAGGTAAAAGTGATCTTGGTGTGGCAGTTACTCAAAAAGCCTACAAAAGACAAATGTCATACTTATACTTCCTGGAAGAAGATATCCCAAATTACTGAGACTTTAAAGAATTCCAAAGTTCCAAGTTCCAATTAACACGAGCTCATAGATTTTAAAGACAAAGTTGCAAAACACGTGAGAAATAAACCACCAAGAATAAAAGAATAAAATTCAGTCAAATATCAGAAAGCAGAATCTCATCTGCAAAGACCTCAATTAATGGAATAGTCAGACACAGAATATAAAATTAATTAAAATAAGAAATAAAAGGAAAATATATGAAAAATGTCTAAAGAACAAAAGATAATAAAATGACCAAGACAACTTTAGGAACTAAAAGAATTTCTCAAAATAAAATTGTATATATAATTAAATTTAAAACCTTAACTTTCATATTTTAACAACCAATCAGATCCAGCTGCTAACACATATCACAAACTGGAATATAATACTGAAGACATTATTGAAGATTTCTGATAACGACAGACTAAGATACTCAGGGTAATTGTTCCACAGAAAATAAATGAAAATTATGGACAAACTATGAAAAACACCATCTTAAAAACACTACAAAATATGCCAAGCTAAATCCTGAGAGTAAACTAAGAACTAAAGACAATTTCACAGTGTTAAATGTATCAAGAGGAAGCAAATGCAATTCAGAGGTCCCAGTCAAGGTGAGGAGTTTTACAGGAGACAGTCTTAATAATAAGTTGGGGACCAAAAAGAATAATACCCTCTTACAAAGAATGATCAAGAATTAAGCACGTCCATCCCTATTTCCTATCCCAATACCAAGCGCATACAGGAAACACTACCTTGGATCACAGAACAGAACGAAGGTGAAAACAAGAAAGGAGGATGGACTCAAGGGAAAAACAATCTATCCCTGAGAAGTTGTGCACTAATTTGAATTGAAAATTAGTAACACATAAGTGTAAAATCATTAAACTCATGGAAAAACATACTTCTTTGTAATTCATGGGTCAAACAAGAACTCATAAACTTAAAAATGCAATGAATTGAAAAAAACTAAAATGCAACATATCAAAATTTGTGAGACATTTAAAACAGTGCTGAGAAAGAAATTCACAGCACTAAATGGGTTTGTTAGAAAAAGTAAAGTCTCAAGTCAATAATCCAAATTTTCACTTCAAGAATCAGAAAAGAACCGCAAACTAAACCCAAAGTAAGCAGAAGAAAGAAAACAAAAGGCAAATGTCAATACAATCAAAAACAATACAGGAAAATGAAGGAATTGCTGATTGAAAGCAACAATTGACAAACCTCTTACAAGAATGAAAAGAGTGAAGAGAGAATAGATATAAATTGCCCACATTAGGAACAAAAGAGGACACCATTATAAAACATGCAGATATCTAAAGAATAATAAAGAAATATTGTTTAAAAAAATTAGGGGGCAGGAAATGGCTAGATATATTCCAATTTCTCTCCCTCTAACAATGAAGAACCAGAAAATCAACTCAATGGATTATATAGGACATTCTAGGAGCGTCCTGAGTAAGGAGGAAAAATGAGAGATCAGACCGGGTGACAGGGAGGGGAGAGAAGGTCCAGAAGCAACTACTTTGGCCAGATTTAGATATGCACCTCACAGATAGGCACACTTCTGCCAGCCTACTGGAGCCATGAAGCCACAGTGTGGCAACAAGGGGCCAACAAAGGAGGGATACAATAAGCAGAGCTCATCTTTCTGAGGGGAAGGTGAGGTTTCAAAGGCTGTACCTCCAGAACTACAGAGGATTGTCACTTGAATATCATAAGCCAAGTGCTGCTGTTGCAAATTTAAATCTTTCCTATGCATTGACTTCTCTCCTTTTCCCCAGCACTTTCCCTTACCTTCTCTGCTCTGAACCTGGAGCTAAACTCTGATGGTCTATCTAGATTGTAAGTAAGGTATCTTATATACACACCCTGAGCTATTCTCCAGAACTTCCAGAGGGAAACAAAGGTTGAGGAGAGGAGGAGAAGGTCTCCTAGCTCCCATAAGCCAGAAACTTCCCCTACCTTTTTCAGCATGCTCACAACTCTAACCATCAAGTGACAGGGCACTGGCAATAATCAAAGTAGCTCAAACAGCCAGCAATTTAGACACACAAAATCTAAATTTACAGACACACACACATATACACATTAGAACACAATAACCAAAGTACAACAATTTTCTAACAGCTCAGAGACAATAAATTTCTAATGATTTCCAGAATCAGATCACAATGGCTTCAGAAAATTCCCAAAACAAAGAATAAGAAAAATTTCCAGAGGCAAAATACAAAAGATTAATGTTTAGAGCTCTTTAAGATGTTAGGAAGGAGATTAGGCAAAGTCCAGTACAGTGTTCTGAAAAATTAAGCAGGCTGCAAGAAATACTTGAGCAACAATGATCTGAAATTCAGCAGTTTGACAATAAAATTACAGAATTAGACAATTAAACAGAAAGTCAAAGGAGCAGGATTGAGGCAATGAAAAGATATGTTAACAGAAAACTTCCCTGATATAAAATACAAGAAGAAACTATTCAAGATACTCATCAAACTCCACACACACGGTAGATCCCAAAAGAAAGACACCAAAGCATATTATTATCAAACTTACTACAAACTAAAAATAAGGAGATGCTTTCAAAGGCAGTTGCCCTTAGAGATATGTATATAAATAAATAACAACTGAGCTCAGATTACTCAACAGAAACCATGCTGGCAAGAAGGCAATGGGATCACATATATAATGCCTTCAAGGCAAAAAATGCCAGCCAAGAATTGTATATCCTGCAAAACTGATGCTCAAATACGTTGATGGAAATAAGACATGCCCAGATAAATAGAAGTTTAGAAAATCTGCAAAAAGCAAACGAAAATTACGAGAAACACTAACAGAATTTCTTCAATTAGAAAATCAGTAACATCTTTTTTATACTCAAAGATACAACACAGGACAGAGAATCCAGATATCATCATATACGGGAAAACCACAAAAACAAATTCAAAGGGAAAACACTAAAAAGAGAGAAACAAGGATTTTATAAATGATGACAACCTTCTACCAAAAACACAGAGTAATTAAGGTATTTATAGATCTTTGAGATGGAAACAAAGTCAAGGCAACACAAAGAATTTACAGACTGATTTAAATTTAGATCATTGGGGTAAAAATACTAAGACAACTAAAATCCTACACATCAAAATAAGAAACAAAATCAAGAAGTCTTAGTAAATATAAAACCGACCACATGAAAAGAAAATCTGTGAAGATAAACAACTCAGCACCGAAAATTAAGTGGAACAAAGAAACTGTCAACAACACACACAAACAGGCACCAAAATGAAGGCACTAAACTCATATGTATCAATAATTACATTGAATGTAAATGGGTTAAATAGATCAATAAAAACACAAACAGTAGCAGAATGGATAAAAAAAAAAACAAGATTGGTTTCTATACGCTGCCTACGCAAGAGGCAAACCTTAAAGATGCAAGCAAATTGAAATTCAAAAAATAGAAAAATACATACTAAGCTAACAACATTAAAAAACACAGCAGGTGTAGCAATTATTAATTTCAGAAAAAAACAGATTTTAAAAATCCACCACAGCGGACAAGGAAAATCACTATGTATATATATGTTGCTTAACGGTTCAATAATCAGGAAGACAAACTCACATTACATATTTACGTACCTAACAAGAGAGTTTCTAAATATGTCAAATAAACCTTAGAGTATAGGAATCTAAATGATTTTTGTATGCTGATCTTTGTATCCTTGTATCCAGCACAATATTAAACAGGAATGGTGATAAGGGGCATCGTTATTTTGTTCCCATTCTCAGGGGAAAAGATTTCAGTCTCTCTCTATTGCAAATAATGTTGGCTGTTAACCTTCTATTAATGCTCTTTATAATACGAAGGAATTTCTTTTCCTGTTTTATTGGCAACTTTTATCAGAAATAAGTTTTGCACTTTATCAAAAGCCTTCTCTCTGTTGACTGAAATGATCATTATGATTCTTTTCTTTTGTTCTATTTATGTGGTGGATTAAGTTGACTGATTTTCTAATGTTGAACCATCTGTGCATTCCTTGTATGAATCTCACTCTGTTATGATGAATTAATATTTTTGATACCATGTTCAATATTACCAGCTAGAATTTTGTTGAGAATTCTTGCTTCTGTAGTCATGAATGTCTTGAAATTAGTAGCACAACACTACTTGGAAGCAAGGATAGCAAGACTACATTTCATATACTTTCATATACTTTGGACGTGTTTATCAGGATGTACCAGTCCCTACAGAATGACATCATGATTGGTAGAGGACCATCAAAAAAAGGAAGATAGTCAACATGATGCGCTGATACAGTGGCTGCAACAATGAGCTCAAGCACAGAGATTGGAGGATGGTGCACAACTGGGCAGTGTTTTCTTCTGTTATGTACAGGGTTACTATGAGTTGGAAGTGACTCAATGGTACTTAACAACTGCATAGTCATGAGCAACACTGGTCTACAATTTTATTTTTTGTGGTGTTTGGCTTCAGTATGAGGGTTCTGCTGGCTTTTATTTTTAAAAAAATCAAAATAACAAATCTACTTCTTTTAAATTTGCCATGGGTCACTACCATTGTTTTTACAGAAATCAGAGACACATATCACTTTAGTATCAAATACCTTATGAATATAGAACATATTCCATCAGAAATCTACCACAGATTATACTCTTTTTATCACAAACATAAAATCCTAATGTATAGACAAAAATATTTTCAGCCAGCAAAATCTAGTAAGACACATTTTTTATATGAATGTTCCAAAGTACACATGGCAAACTAAACACCTGAGTTTATGTCTACATCCTATTAAAACTCTCCTTTAAGAAATTTAAGGAGAAACAAAGATTTAAATATAAAACAAATGTAAAAAAGTGATGAAGATGATGAAGAAAACATTGAATGGAATAAGACACTAACAGAGAACAGAGAGTGAGAAGAGATACATGTGGAAGTCTCCAATCAGCTAATGCAGCATGGACTGGCCACCTTGAACTATAAGGAGACAGGTAGACAAGGAACATGAGAAAGCAGCTTAACAGAAACAACAGCAAAAGACAAAGCACCGAGTAACCACTGACACACACTTTTCCATCTCCCATACTTTACCCTGATGCTGTACCTCCAACTCTTCCTGGCTAACTGCAGGGGGTTGGCTGGCCAGGAAGTGCAACATGCATGCTGCTTGGATTCATCCTACCCACATCACAGATTAGAAGATAGGGAGTATGGGATAGCAGCTTCACAGAGCTCCCAGGGGAACAAGATCACCTTGTTACTAGAGATACATGCTTCCCTAACTATCACCCTTCCCATTCCCTCTCACCTCCTCTACTTCCCAGTTGCTATACTAGGGCCAGGAGGCAACTACTTCCATCTCAGCCACTTGGATTCTCCCCTGTGCACTGGCTAGTTCCCTGAGTGCCTATTTGACTGTAACTCTGGTTGCTTTTTTTTTTTCTGTTTCTTTTTGTTTCTTCCATTCTTCCTACCACTTCTCCCCCTCTTTCTCTGGAATCCCCAGCTCTTTGCTTCTCCCTGGAAGACTGTGAAGTGCTGTTCAACTGGGGAACCATGCCCACAGCCCAAGTGATAGGAGTCTCCAGGTTGTTTTGGTTTGCTTTTTCCCCCTTTGTTTTGTCTTGTTTTATCTACTTGTATTGTTCTTCTTTTTGCAGCTTAGAGCACCTTCTGGCTGTGCTATACTTCATGGCTTAGGACCCACTTCCTCAGTCTACACAGCCACTTAGGTGGTATCCTTGGGAATATTTCTTTTTTTCTTTTCTGTCTTCTTCCTGTCTCAGCTCTTCTCTCTCTGCATATACCTTCTTTTCTCTGGGACACCTAGTGCTGTGTGAAATCTATACTAGCCAGGCTATACCACACAGCCTACGAGATACTGAAAAGGGATACTACAGCCACACTAGTCGGACCCCTGGGAATCTTTCCTTCTTCCCTCCCTTCATCCTTTTCTGTCTTCCTTCTTTTCTTCCTCCTTCCTTCCTTCTTTGAAATTTTTATCTAGGTATCTTCCCTTTTGGTTTTTTTTTTTAAATCTTTTTTTGCCCTACTCCATTTTGGAGTTTTCATCTCTCCTCTCCAGTAGCAAGATCCCTTAGCACTCTCTTCATTTTGTTTTTTTGTTTTTACCTCTTGTTTCTCTCTTCTTTCCTGTATCATTCTACGAGAACTGACAATTAAGCTTGTGAACTCATCTTAGAAAAAGTGCTACATACTACGTTGCTAAATATCACTATGGTCACCTACCAAGTACTCCCCTTGGGAAGCTATGCACTGATGCCAGTGCCTAGTCCACCTTTCAAAACAATTTTGGAATTCTTTTTCTGGAATGGCCATCAGAGTTGCTGTTTCACCCTGGATGTCCCGAATGTTATCAAAATGTCTTCCTTTCAATATTTCCTTTATCTTTCGGTGAAGAAAAAAGTCACTGGGGGCCATATCAGGTGAGTAGGGATGGTATTCCAATACAGTTATTCATTTACTGGCCAAAACTTTCTCACAGACAACTATACAATTACTAGCCACTGTCCCACCATGTGCAATGGCCATTCCAGAAACAGTTCCAAATCACTGTGAGGGGTGGACTAGGCACTGGCATCAGTGCACAGCTTCCCAAAGGTAGTATTCCAAGGTAACAATAGTGATATTCTGCAATAAAGTATGTAGTAATTAAGTTTGCAGACTTAATCATCAAACCTCGTAGTTCCACATATCACAATTTCCCCCTACTTCCTGACTACCTGCACCATGAACTGAACATTACATCCCAAGCTACACTGACACAGTGCACCAAAACTGGCCCAGCACTGATTCCCAGTCCACCTTGTCAGTCCTAGCAGGAGCCACAACAACCTATCCTAACCCATCCACTTTAGCTGGACTTACCCTGCTGCAACAGAGATTACTGACTGGCTGTGCCCACTAGACAAAGAAGTGAAAATTACCATGACCACAAGTCAGCAAACAACACAGAACACACGGCCTGCCTGCTATAACATAACCAAATACAATAAAAAAGCAGGACGAAACAAATAGGTCTACAATCAATAATGAAAATAACCAATGAATGTTTCAAAGACAACAGACAACATCAAAATATATATACAACATCAAAATATATACACACACACACACACACAAAAGACAAGGACAAGACAGGTCCAGTAGGTTTCCAAAATAAAACACAGATGATTTGTCCACTAGAAGAAAAGGCAGTAAAACTACCTGACAAAATTCAAATTTCTAATTTTCAAGCTACCCAAGAGTCAAAGCAAAAAGTAGACAAAAATGAGGGAAATATACACAAATTCATGGAAAATGCAGACAAATACATGAGAAGTACAGACAAAACAAATGGAAGACTTCACAAAAATAATATATGAACTAAATGTCAAAACAATTTCACAACTAGAAATAACAGAATATAACAATTAAGAATCCAAAAGACAAACAACAAGATTTCAGAAATGGACAGTGTGATAGAAGGGCTGAGGAGCAGGTTTCAACTAATGGAAGACAAGATCAGAGAAATTACAAGCACTCTTGGATATAGCTCTGACCAAAAAAAAATCAGAAAAAAGAAGAAATGCTGAGAATTAAGTAAGATATGATCAAAAGCAGAAATCTTTGAGTGATCAAAGTTACATAGAAGGAGAAAACAGAAAATACAAAGAGGATCAGTACAGAATTGCTAACAGAAAACTTCCCTAAAGTCATGAAAGATGAAAAGCTGACCATCCAAGAAGGTCAAGGAACACCATTCAAGACAAACCCTAGAAGGAAATCACCAAGACATACTATAATAATCACACTAGCTAAAACCAAAGACAGAAAAAAATCCTGAGAGCAGCTAACAGAAAACAAAAAGTCACACACAAAGAAGAAACATTAAGACTAAGTTCTGGTTATTATGCCAGCAGTAAAGCAAGATGACATATACAAAGCTTGAAAGAAAAAAAAATTATTACTTTTCCACATTTTTCTACTAAAGGTATTAATTATATTTGTTTTTTAACTTGTTCAACCTCTTCATAGATTGTTGTATAACCCTTGGTCATACTGTAGCACGTGTTTCTCAGTTTTAACTCATAGGTAGTCATACCTTTGTCTTCTCCCCTTTTACATTTGTACTTAGAAAAGCATTTCCTCAGCTCAAGGACAGTTAAGTATTAACGTGTTTTCTCTCTCTCCTTCTTTGGGAAGTAGTGTTAATGACTATCAGTAATTATTTTAAGTAACCTAATAGGACTTCACTGTAATCTTTTTATAAAAACATGAAAAAAAGCAATAGTGGCAGGGGCACATCAAGAATATAACCCATCCAAACCCAATGCTATTGAGTTGGGTCCAACTCATAGTGACCCTATAGCTCAGAGGAGAACTTTCCAATAGAGTTTCCAAGGATATAAAGGCAGCTAAAACCAAATGACTTTTGATATATCTTTTAACTATACATATTTTAACATATGTACTTCCTTAAACTTCTGTAATAGTTGTATCACAACAGAAGCAGTGTAACACTTTCAAAAATACATATTTAGACAGTTAAATTTTTTTTTAAGGTTTTTACTCACTTGTAGTCATGATGTTAGGAGGGCAAGAGGGTATTCCATGATCTACTGCCCATCTGTAGGCTCCTTCTCCAACTAAAAAGCTAATGATAGAAAATACATCTTTTTAAGAAATTATAGTGTCATCTCCTGCACATATAATACAAGTATCACATGTGGCAACTGATAAAAAGTCTTGCACATAAACATAAATCTAGACCAGCACAAAATAACACAATGATTAAATGCCCCCAAATTTTACTAAACTTTTCCCCAAAATAGATATATTAAAATTTTACCATTGGAAATGCTACAATATCACTTGTACTAATTAACAAAAACTGATAAAATTCAACGAGAAATAAAAACAGCTGACTTACAAGTAAAAAACATTAAGATTTTTCTTAGATCAACACAATATTCAAGTCATGTCATAACTGTATCTATTTAATCAGGTTAAGAGTCAAAAGTTAAAGGACTATTCAGGTTTGATATCTTACTTCTTATTACACCTGTATCCACCCAAAATTAGTGGAGACATCAAGAAAAAAATGAAACTAGTAAATGGCCTGATGTATTTGCTCAAACATAATAAAAAATGCTTACAGTTCTAGGTCTTGAAGCAATAAAAATATATATACATTGCTATCAAATTCATTTTTACTGAGGTACGTCTCCAAAGTCATTTTTTAACATATAAACTACAAGTTTTAAGATAACAAAGGGAATAAATGGACACATTTATTATACACTTATTTTCAAGAATTTCAAACAGCATACAGAATAATGAACTACCTCATTCCCTACATAATTTGACTAAGCAAGTCATAATTCCCTACATAATTTGACTAAGCAACAAGCAACTGCCATAATAATCAATTACTTCATCTACTTCCATAATTAACTTTTAAAAGATTTCAACCTGTTAGTAATGACTTTGGAAACCCTGGTGGCATAGTTGTTAAGTGCTACATCTCCTAACTGAAACGCTGGTGGTTTGAATCTATCAGGTGCTCCTTGGAAACACTATGCAGCAGTTCTACTGTTATATAGGGATGCTATGAGTCTGAAGTGGGTTTAGTAATGACTTCTTTGAATCTATGCCTACCTGTTGTTTCCTACTCCTTGTTTTTGTTCTGATCTTCTAATCATTCCAACACTAAAAACTCAAGGTAACCCACACTGAAGTTTAAGATCCTACCATATTAGTCAGTGATAGAACACACAAAAAAAACTAAGGAAACATTAGACACATAAACAAATGGTTGCAAAAAGCAATATGAATGGTTACAACTAATAACCACTTTCCAATATATATAAAAGTAGAGGCTGGAGACATATTGAAAGGACGGCCAAGGAAAATACACAACTTGACCTCTTTAAAACTCTACTTTTGAAAACCTCTGCAGGACTCCAAGAGTAGAAAACAGTTTTCTTATTCTTGTATCAAACAATGATGACTCTAAGGAACTAAAGTGCCACATAGAGTTCAAATGGAACAGTAGCTGAAATAGAAACTTGGGTTGTAATTTCAGCATTCCCTTCTTCTAGAAAAATAATAGAAGAAATAATTTCATTTGAAGATGTAAAAGAGATGATGCAAATTAAATTCAGGTAAAGAGAGAATTTAAACTGAGTATTTTCAGCACCCTCACTGGGCATTTTCCATTCAATTCCAGAATCTGGAATCTGGTGTTAACAACTTGATTACAGTTTTACTTTTGATTTCTTAATAATTTATAAGATTTGATTATACATAAAATCAATTTGCTACTGTCACCTATTCAGGTTTTCAAATACTTCAGGCATTTTAAAACAGTCACAGACAGGCGTATATTTGGACACCAACTTACAGATAAGATGATTGATCTTGAAATAATTTTTAAAATCTATGCAAGTTTTTTGCTAAAACTATACTGTCAAAAATCAGTAAGTGCCGATTCAAAAGTTTTTAGAGAAGATTGACCCCAATTCATCAGAAAATGACTTTCACTCAAGTATATGAGGAATCTGACCACTTCTCACTACTACAGCCACAGTGGTCTGAGCTACCACCATCTGTCACATAGATTGTTGCAATGGCCTCTCTGGTTTCATCACTTTTATGCTTGTCTTGCCCTGTCTTCTCCCTCCTCTATTCTCACCACACCAACCACTGAGATCCTTGTAAAATGCAAGTCAGAAAATGATGATAATTTTATCAAACCCCGAGAAACTTCTTGTAGGGATGCTAGCACAAAAATTAGGATTCGTGAGAGTCTATAAGCCTCCACATGATCTTATACTAACTTCCCCCTTCTCCATCACATCTCTTATTCCTCTTGACCCTTGCTTATACTACCCTAACATCTTACAGTATCACAAACATGCCAAGGTGGTAGCACAAACATGCCTTCACTGTAATTGTTCCCTTGGTCTGGAAGCTGTTTCTCAAACGGCTAATTTCCTCATCTGTTCAAATATTTCTCCTTGTTAAGGCCTATTTAACACACCATCCAGATACTTTCAGTCCCAATGTTTCCAATCCCCCTATTCTGCTCTATTTTCAGTTTTTACCATCAAATATACTCTGTAATTTACAGATTATATCTGTTTATTTCTGCTTCCCTCAAATGAATAGCAAGCTTCATGAGAGCTAGATTCTTGGTTTCTCATTGCTATATCTGAAACATTTAGAATAGTGACTGAAGCATGTTGTTGTTAGATGTCCTCAAGTCAATTACAACTCACAGAGAGCCTATCTACAGCAGAAAAAAAATACGGCTCAGTTCTACATAATTCTCATAATCGGTGTTACGCCAATTGCTACAGGCACTATGTCAGTTCATTTCATTGAGGGTCTTCCTCTTTTTCAATCACCTCCTACTTCACTAGGCATAATGTCCTTCTCCAGGAACTGGTCACTCCTGATAATATGTTCAAAGTATGTAAAACTAAGTTTTGCCATCCTTGTGAAAGGATTATTCTAGCTGTACTTCTTTGAAGATAGATATGCTTGCTCTTACGGCAGTTCATGGTATATTCTTTGGTAATGCCACCAAATGCATCAGTCTTCCTTTTGTACCACACAGCTTTCACATGCACATGAGGGGAATAAAAATACCATGGCTTGGGTCAGGCCTTCTTAGTGTTTAAAGTGAAATTTTTGTTTTTAACACTTTTAAAGAGATATTTTACAGCACATTTGCCCAATGCAATGTATCCTTTGAGTTCTTGATGGTGGCTACCATGGATATTGATCATGTATCCAAGTAAAACAAAATCCCTGACAACTTCAATCTCTTCTCTTTTCATCGCAATGTTGCTTATTGACCTAGTATGAGGATTTTTGCTACCATTATGTTGAAATGTAATCTTCAATATAAAGAAGGCTATCATCTTCCATATGTATCAATAAGTGCTTTAAGTCCTCTTTCAGCAAGCAAGGTTGCCTCACCTGCATCACACAGATTGTTAATGAATCTTCCTCCAGTCCTGATGCTCTGTTATTCTTCACATAGTCCAGTTTCTTGGATTATTTTCTCAGCATACGGACTGCATCAAAAGTATGGTGAAAGGATATAACCCTGACACATACCTTTCCTAAATTTAAAACAAGCAGTATCCCCTAATATGTTTGAACAACTGTCTTTTGGTCTATTTACAGGTTCCCCATGAGCACAACTAAGTATTCTGGAATTTCCATTCTTTACAGTGTTGTCAATAATTTGGTATGATCCACACACTCAAATACCTTGCACAGTCAATAAAACACAGGCATACATCTTTCTAGTATACGACATCAGACAAATTTGTGAACTCATCCTAAAAAAAGTGCTGCATACATGATTGCTTAATATCACTACAGTCACCTTCCAAGTACTCCCCTCGGGAAGCTATGTATCAATGCGAGCACCCAGTTAATCCTTCAAAGAAATTTTGAAACTTTCTCTGGAATGGCCATCAGAGCTGTTCTATTACCATTGATGTCCTGAATGTCATCAAAATGTCCTCCTTTCAATATTTCCTTTATCTTTGGGTAAGAAAAAAAGTCACTGGGGGCCAGATCAGGTGAGTAGGTAGTGTTCCAGTACAGTTATTTGTTCACTAGTTAAGTTTATGAACTTGCCACCATGCACAATGGCCATTCCAGAAAGAATTCCAAAACTGCTTTGATGAGTGGACCAGGCACTGGTGTCAGGTGCATAGCTTCCCAAGAGAAGTACCTCAAAGGTGATCATAGTGATATTCATCAATGAGGTATGTAGCACTTAGAACAACTAAGTTTGCAGACTTAATTGTAGGGCCTCATAGTCTGTTTTCAGCCAGGATTCATCTGACACCAGCAACAGTTATCTTCTATTTCATAGCCTCTTCTGAATTTAGCTTGTATTTCTGGCAGCTCCTAGACAATGTACTGTTGTAACTACTTTTAAATGATCTTTAGTACAATTTTACTTATGCGTGAATTTCTGCATTCTGTTGGATCACCTTTCTTGGGAATAGGCCTAAGTATGGATCTTTGCCAGTTGGTTGGCCAGACAGCAGTCTTTCAATTTTTTGGCAAAGATGAGCAAGCACTTCTAGTGTTGCTGAAACATCTCAATCAACATTCATTCAATTCTTGGAGCCTTATTTTTCAGGAAACACTGGTGGTATGGTGGCTAAGTGCTACATCTGCTAACCAAAAGGTTGGCAGTACACATCCACCAGGTGCTCCTTAGAAACTCTATGAAACAGTTCTACTCTGCCCTACAGGATTGCTATGAGTTGGAACCGACTCAATGGCACTAGGTTTGGTTTGGTTTGGTTTTTCACGAATGTGTTCCACGCAGCTTGGACTTCTTCAGTACTGTGGGTGTTAATAATATGCTACTTCCTGAAATGACTGAACATCAACCTTTTTTTTGGCATCACAGCTCCATGTGTTTGTTCCATCTTACTTTGATGTTTCTTAAGTCATTCAGTATTTTGCCCAAGGAATCCTCCATTATTACAACTCAAGGCTTGAAATTTTTCTTCAGTTCTTTCAGCTGGAGAAATGCTGAGCATGTTCTTCCCTATGGTTTTCTGACTCGAGGTCTTTGCATGTCATTACAAAATTTACTTTGTCTTCTCAAGCTGCTGCTTGAAGTCTTCTGTTCAGCTCTTCTGCTTCATCATTTCTACCTCTACCTTTAGCTATTGAACATTCAAGAGCAAATGTCAGTCTCTTGGTCTTTTCTTTCTCTCTTGTCTTGTTAATGACCTCTTGCATTCTTTAGATATGACATCCATGATGTCATTCCGCAACTAGTTTGATCTTTGATAATACTGTTCAATGCATCAAATCTGCTCTTGAAATGATCTCTAAATTCTAGTGGGATATATAAACTTAAGGTCATACTTTGTCTTTGGTAGACGTATTCTAACTTTCTTCAACTTCAGCTTCAACTTCAACTTGCATATGAGCAATGGTCTGTTCCATAGTTAGCCTCTGGCCTTGTTCCAACTCATGATATTGAGCTTTTCCATCATCTCTTTCCACAGATGTAGTTGATTTGCTTCCTGTGTATTCCATCAGCAAGGTCTACATGTACAGTCTCAGTTTGTGTTGCAATGACAACGTCATTGGTCTTACAAAATTCTATCATGTGATCTCCACATCATTTCTATCACCAGGGCCATATTTTCCAATTACTAATTCTTCATTTCCAACATTCACAATGGAATCACCAGTAATCATCAATGCATCGTGACCACATGTTGATCAATTTCACACTGCAAAGCTGGTAAAATTTTCAATTTCTTGATCTCTGGCATAAGTGGCTAGTATGCAAATTTGAATAATGGTCATATTAACTGATTTTCCTTGTAGGCATATGGATATTAACCTATCACTGACAGCACTGTACTTCAGGATAGATTGTGAAACATTCTTTTTAACAATGAATGCATGTCATTCCTCTTTCATTATTGTTACTGGCATAGTAGACCACATGATTGTCTGACTCAGTATGACCAATACCAGCCCATTTCAGCTCACTAATGCCTAGGACATCGATCTTTATGTGTTCTATTTCATTTCTGACAACCTCTGATTTTCCTATTTAGAACTCATATACTTCATGTTCCAATTATTAATGGATGTTTGAGGCTCTGTCTTCCCATTTTGAGTCATGGCACATCAGCAAATTAAAGTCCAGAAAGCTTGAGTCCATCCACATCATTATGGTCAACTGTACTTTGAGGAGGCAACTCCTAATTTGTATTTCTCCAGTGTTATATATTTATGATGAAGACAGAAGTGATTGATAAAATACATAGAAATCAGTTTTCAAGTCCAGTGAAGCTGCTAAATTATACCTCCCTGTACCTTTCTTGTCCACAATAATACATCTTGAGTGCCTTCTGTCATGGACTGAATTGTGTCCCACCAAAAATCGGTGTAGCCATGTGGCTGGGCCGTGATTCCCAGTATCTTGTGACTGTCCTCCATTGTGTGGTTTTCCTATGCTGTATGTTAAAGAATTAGGGTAGGACTATAAATCTCTTTATAAGATCATCTCCCTGCTCCACTGTAAAGGGGCCTTCCCTGGAGTATGGCTTGCCCCACCCTTAATCCTTTCATCCTTCAAGAGACAAAAGGAAAGGGAAGCAGGCTGAGAATTGAGAACCTCACACCATCAAGAACACAGCACCAGGGGAAGAGCACATCCTTCAGACCTGAGGTTCCTGTGCCAAGATGCTCCCTGGATAAAGACTGATGCAATACCAGACTATCCTCCAGAGTCGACAAGGGGGAAAACCTTCCCCTGGAGCGGACATCCTGAATTTGGACTTGTAGCCTACTAGACTGTGTAACAATAAACTTTCCTATGTTAAAGCCATCCACTCTGTGGTATTTCTGTTAGAGCAGCACTAGCTGACGAAAACACCTTCCAACCTGAAAGGCTTATTTTCCAATACTATCAGACAATGCTCTACTGCTAGTCACAAGACTTTCACCAGCTCTTTTTTTTTGAAAAGTAGAATGCCAGGTCCTTCTTCCTAGTATGTCTTAGTCTAGAAGATCAGTTGAAACCAGCCTACTAAGTGCAATGCTGCTGGTATTTAAATACTGGTGGCGCAGCTTATAGCACCACAGCAGTACACAAGCCACCACAGTATGACAAATTGACAGATGCCCAAACCATACTAAACATTCAATAAATATTGGCAAGATACTAAACAAAGAAATTAGTAATTGAACTTACCTAGATTAGAAAACAATATTTTCTCTGTGTTATATCTGTCATTAATTTACAATAAAGTAGGTCTAAACTGTCATAAAAAAATAGCATCAACAGTACAAAGACCATAACTGGGGTAGTGATTAAAATCTTCAATAAGGTGAGCTGCAATGGAGAGCACCAAAATAGGCTATCTGGGAAAACATAGTGATGTGAATAACAATATTATCAATGAAAACCATTCATTATTCAAAGAATTCTGACTGTAAATTGATATAATTTAGTGATTCAGAAAGTACTTAAAGAGCCTCAGCAATCCTAGTGATCAAAATACATTACTGTAGACAGGAATGATACAGTAAGGTATAATTTTGCTGCCTCACTGGACTTGAAAACTGATTTCTATGCATTTTATCAATCACTTCTTTGTTCATCATAAATACATAAAACTGGAGAAACACAAATTAGCAGCTCTTGATTATTTAAAGCTGACAGACACATAAAGTGCAGAAAAGAAGAACTTGCTATATTTGGAACTAACCAATAACAAATAAATATAAACAGTAAGTTGATTCTTTTTAAAAAAATTATCAAAAAAATCTTCAAGCATATACAACAGTATCATTACATAGAAAATATATCAGTACCCTGCTTCGATATTAACACATTGTCAATCTCATTCTCATTTATACTCCTAACCTAGATTAGTCTGAAACAAATCTCAGATATCATATAATTTCAAACATATTCTAGTACACATCTCGAAAAATGAACTGTTGAAAAACATACCCACAACTGATATCTAAAGAAAATTAACACAAATCCTTGAACCAAAAGTATCCAATATTCACATTTCCCTGATTGTCTTCTAAAATTTTGGCTCTTACTGTTACTTTGGTTTTCACACTGCTTGGCTGAATCTGAATCCAACTGAGATCTACAATTTGGATTAATTGATAGGTCTCTTAAGTTTCTTTTCATCTTTTGGTTTTTAATTTTTATTTTCATATACAATCATGGATTGAATTGTAATCACCCAAAATATCTGTCACCTTAGCTACACCATGAGTTCCACTGATTGTCCACTATGTTATGTGACTTCCTTGTGTGTTATAAATCCTATCACAATGATGAAGCGAGATGGATAAGGGGCATTATATTGATGAGCTACACAAGATTGGATAGTGCTTTATTCCAATCTCTGTGACATAAAAGAAAAAAGTGAGCAGAGAGATCTAGGAACCTCATACCACCAAGGCAGCAGCACCAGCAGCAGAGCACTTCCTTTAGAACTGAGATTCCTGCACTAAAATGCTCCCAAATCAAAGGAAGACTGCTGCATTACAAGGACCGTCTTCTAGAGTTGACAGAAAGAACCTTCACCAGTTGGCACACTGAATTTGGACTTCTAGCCTACTGGACTGTGAGAGAATAAACTTCTCTTTGTTAAAATCATCCACTTGTGGTATTTCTGTTATGGCAGCACTAAGTGGCCAAGACATATAAATATATCAAAAGCACTATAAATTTTAGCACATAATGAAATACAATAGATTGAACAGTATTTTAAAATAATGAGTGTAGAAAAATTTAATTCTCAAAAAAATCCCAGAGTCTAGTTAGCACCTTAATTTTCATTCACAGGAAATACGAGAGATCTCACAATTAACTGTGCAAACCTACCACCATGCACTTACATTGGCAGCACTGTGCAAGCAACCTGGTAAGCTTTCATAATCTTAACATATCAGTGTCTCACAGCTGTGTTCAAGCCAACATGTGGCGGTGTTCTACTGAATGGCATTCATTATTGTTGTTGCGTGTTCTTGTGTGCTGTTTCAAGAACATCAGCACTTGAATTAGAACAATGAACAAACATTAAATTTCTCATTAACTTGGCAAGTGCAGAAGTTAAATCAGGGACATGTTAGTGCAAGTTTATGGGGATATTTTCATGAAGAAAACAGCAGTGTACACACTGATTAAACATTTTTCTGAGGGGGTGAAAGCATCACTGATGAAGAGAGGTCAGTGCGGCCAGTAATGAGCAGAACTGATGAAACCACTGCAAAACTTCGTAGAATCGTGTCAGAATCATTGACTGACTGTGAGAAGCACAGCAGACTAAGTAAACATCAATACAGAAACAGGAAAATCTTAACTGATAATCTTGGCATAAGAAAGGTGTGTGCAAAAATAGTCCCAAAGGAGCTCACCAATGAACATAAGCAAAGGAGAGTCCAAGTTTCCAAGACCTTTTGGAGAGACAAGATGATGTTTTGGGCCTTTTTATCGCTGGTGATGAAACATGGGTTTACAAATATAACCCTGAAACAAAGCTTCAAAATGCACAGTGGAAGTCAGCCAATTCTCCACAACCAAACTAGTTCCATCAGTCCAAATCATCAGTCAAAATGATGCTGCTAAATGTTTTTGATATCAGAGAGATTGTCCATCACGAATTTGTACCACTGGACAAACAGTTAACCAAGTTTACTATTTGGAAGTGACAAAAAGGCTACATAGAAAAGTTAGATGAACACAACCTGAACTTTTCACCAACAACTCATGGCTTCTGCATCCCAAGAACGTACCAGCTCACACAGCACTGTCTGAGAGGGAGTTTTCAGCCAGTAAACAAATAACTTACCTGAACTGGCTCCCAGTGATTTTTTCCTTTACCCAAAGATAAATAAAATCTCAAAAGGAAAACATTTTGATGACGTTCAGAAAATCAAGGGTAATACAACAGCTGACAATTAAGTTCATGAACTCATCTTAGAAAAAATGTTACATACCACAAAGCTGTCATCGTATTACACTTGACATCTTGAATGTCATTGGGACATCTTCCTTTTGAGATTTTCTTATCTTCACGAAAAGAAAGTCACTGCAGACTAGATCAGGTGAGTAGGAAGGGTGTTCCAGTACAGTTATTTCTTTACTGGCTAAAAACTCCCTCACAAAGAACTATACAATTAAGTTCACCAAACTTGCCACCATGCCACCATATGCCATGGCCATTCCAGAAAGAGTTCTAAAATTGATTTGAATGGTGACCTAGGTGCTAGCATTGGTACACAGCTTCCCAAGGGGAGTACTTTGAAGGTGACTATAGTAATATTCAACAAGGAGGTAGGTAGCACTTTTTCTAGGATGAGTTCATGAACTTAATTGGCAGATCTTGTAAATCAACAACACTCATCTAGCTTTCCATTTCTTATCAAAGGAAACAAAATTTCCAAGAATTATAACTTCTAGATATGGGATCAGAAAATTATTTCTGTAAAGATCCAAACTAAATATTCTATACTTTGCAAGTCAGACTGTTCCCTGTTGCCAAGGACTTAGTTCGGCCTTTCAGTGCACAAGCATACATGAAACTATGTAAATAATTGGACACAGCTATGTTCCAATAAAACTTCACTTGTAAAAACATACAGCAGGCTATACTTGGCTGACAGTTTGTAATTTGCCAACCCCTATTCCAGATGCTAATGATTACCAAAGTTGCACTCTATCATAATAAAGGAAAAAAATTAAAATAATCAAATTTGGAGAACACAAAATAAATTATGACAACAATTCCACCAAGTTTATGAATATATAAAATACTGTACATCTTATGCAAATAACATGCACCTTCTGTTTGTTTGTTAACAGCACCCTCTGGGACTTTTCATCATAAGCAATACTATGTCAATTTTTTTCACATGTTGCTGTTTAAAAATTAGCATATGACATTTACAAAACTACCTTGCTTGGGGGAGGATGTGGTCAGTAAACAAATATAGGTGTGTGTTATCTGTATAAAAATAGGGTAGTCTACACAAACACCAATATTAAAACAGTGCTACATATCATGGTGACTCTAACCAGGAAGTTATAATATAGAAAATTATCACCTAATAAGAATACCAAAGGGATAATCATTCTACTTAGAAGACACAGTCCTAGGAGCTGAAGCCTTTCCCACCAAAACCACAAGAGTTTATGAATTCTAACAATTTGAGATACAGTTCAAACAGATATATTCCTTGCCTTCTACCTACAGATAAACTTTCTTTAAAGAGTTCTCAGGAAACACCCATTATATGTACTGTCTTGTTGCCCAGTAGATC
This sequence comes from Heterohyrax brucei, assembly GCA_028571685.1. NCBI lineage: Eukaryota > Metazoa > Chordata > Mammalia > Hyracoidea > Procaviidae > Heterohyrax > Heterohyrax brucei. The sequence goes on along the minus strand of CM053156.1, from coordinate 41,446,281 downwards.
AGTCAGCTTCTTCAATAGATGACACCGGAGGGTCATGGTTTTTAAGTTCTTTTCACTTGCCTTTTTATAGATTTTCTGCCTCAATTCACAGCATGTAAGAAATGGTAAATATTTTATGGAATGAATAAGTGAGCGCATTACTGAATGTGTCTAAATAGGTACTTACCACTATTTTTAAAAGAATCTTACCCTCCACCATCCATCAATCAGTTTGTTGTATTATGGTAGCTTAACATTGCTACAACCCTGGAATCTATGCTAGCAGTACTTCAAATATCAGCAGGATGACCAATGGTGGACAAGTTTCAAGGGACCTTCCAAACTAAGACAGGTTATGAAGAAAGGTCTAGCAATCTACTTCTGAAAACTTAGTCAATAAAAACCTTACGGATTACAATACTGCCTGACACAGTGTTGGGAGATGAAGGCCCTCAGTTCAAAGACAATACACAATATTTGCAATGTGGACTCAAACATGCCAATGATCATAAAAATGGTAGAGGACTAGGTAACATTTAGTTCTCTGGTATATAGGGTTTCCATGAGTCATAACTCACTCAGTGGCAACTCTTCTTATTTCTAATCTGTTAATTCTAATGTGTTGTAGAATGACTTCCTACATTTCTAACAGCATGACCTTCAGAAAATCTAGTACCCAGTTTATTTTCAAAATGTGTGTTATCATCCTAAGACACTGCCTAATTTTATTAAGAAAATGCAAACCACTTTAAACAGTACCTACCATAGCATACAACCATAACAAATGCTAGCTATTACCATTTTTGGAGCCCTGGCAGCAAAGTGGTTAAGAGCTGAGCTGCTAACCAAAAGGTTGGCAGTTCAAATCAACAGCTGCTCCTTGGAAATCCTACAGAACAGTTCTCCTGTGTCTTATAGGGTTGCTACAAGCCAGAATCAACCAGACAGCAACATTATTTCTTATCATTAGAAATCAGTCAACTAGACTTATGAATAACATGTATACTGAAGTTCTAAGTAAAAACAAGATCAATCTGGTTATGTTGATTTAGGGTAACCAGGATTTTTTTTTTTAATTACTTCAGATAAATAACAAATTTCTAGGTATATGAAAGATTTCACTTTTTAGACAAGATAGAGTAGCAGGAAACAGATTTATCCTCTTACCTGGACCAAAGAAAATAAGGATGCAATATAGAAAAAACATGACTTTCAAACCCAACCACAGATGTAACAGACCTACACAAAGAAAATCACAAGACCCTACTGCAACAAACTAAAAGTGACCTACATAACTGGAAAAATCTACTTTGCTCCTGGACACGAAGACTCAACGTTGTGGAAAACGACTATCCTATCCAAAGCCATTTATATACATAATGCAATACCAATACAAAATCCCAGTAACATTCTTTAATGAGACGGAGAAACAAATCACCAACTCCATATGGAAAGGGAAGAAGCTGCAGATAAGTAAAACATTACTAAAAAAGAAGAACAAACTTGGTGGCCTCACATTACCTCATCTTAAAACCTACCACATTTCCACAGTAGTCAAGACTGCCTGATACTGGCATAAAAACAGACACATAGACCAATGGAACAGAATTGAGAATCCATATATAACATCATCCACCTATAAGCAACTGATATTTGAGAAAGGCCTAAAGGACACGAGCTGGGTAAAAGACAGTATTTTTAACAAACGATGCTGGCATAACTGGACAACCACCTGCAAAAAACTGAAACAAGATCCTTACCTCACACCATGCACAAAAACTAACTCATAATGGATTAAAGACCTAAATATACAACTCAAAATGATAAAAATCTTGGGAGAGAAAATGGGGAAGACAGTGGAAGCCCTAATCCACTGTGTTAGCAATCTACAAAAAAACACACCAATAACCATCAAACACCAGAAATGAAAATAGACCAATGGGAATTCTTAAAACTCAAACACTTATGCTCATCCAAAGCCTTCAACAAAAAAGTAAAAACACCACCAGAGAGTGGGAAACAATTTTTGGCTATCACACTTCTGACTGTCATCTAATCTCTCTAATCTACAAGATACTGCAAAACCTCAACAAGAGAAAGAGAAACAAGCCAATTAAAAACTGAGCAAAGGATATGAACAGGTATTTCACTGAATAAGTCATACAAGATGCCAACACATATATAAGGAAATGCTCACAATCACTGGGAATAGAGAAATCCAAACCAAAACTACAGTGAGATACCATCTCACCCCAACAAAGCTGGCAGTTATAAAAAAAAAAAAATACAAAGTAGTAAGTGCTGGAGAGGATGTGGAGAGACTGGAACTTTTCTACACTGTTGTTGGCAGTGCAAAATGGTACAACCACGTTGGAAATCAATTTGGTGCTTTCTTAGAAAACAAGAAATAGAAATACCATTTGATCCAGCAATTTTGCTCCTTGGAATATATCCCAACAAAATAAGAAACACCACTAAAACAGACATATATATGTGTGCCTATGGTTACTGCAACTCTCTCCACAACAGCAAGAGATGGAATCAACCTAGATGCCCATCAACAGCCAAATGGTTAAACAAACTATGGTATGTACATACAATGAAACACTACACAATAATAAGAAACCATAATGGCTTAGAGAAATATCTGACAACATGGGGCCACCTGGAGGACATTATGCTGAGAGAAATTAGCCAGATGCAAAAGGATAAACACTGTATGAGACCATTAATATCAGGATGCAATGCATCATTTTAGCACACAAGAAATTAATTACTGATGGTTACAAGGGTAGGGAGGGAGACAGAGGGATTTCTACAAACTAGACAGAGGGTAGTACTGGGGTTGAGTACAGGGTATGAAAGCACATAATAGAAAGGAGGTACCCACTACTGTTCACTTCCAACACTAAACTGCTCCCCAAATGCGGCCCATGTCTTTGGAAGGACAGAATAACAGAGGCTGCAGTCAGAGGACCATACCCTCAGGTGATATCTAGACTAACTGGCATACCCAAGTTCTTCTGTTTTCTCTTTTTCTCTTAAAAAAAGGTTCTGCATACCACTTGGGTGAGTGGAATCTGGAGTCTTAAAAGCTAACAAGCTGCCATCTAAGAAATACCAACTGGTTTCAACATACGTGGACCAATGGCAAACAAAAGACATCAAGGACAGGAAGAAAATATGAACTCATCATGTGGAAGGAGCCATATAAGCCAGAGTCTGCCTCAGCATGGGATCTGAAGAACTAGATGGTGCCCTGCCACCACCAACGACTGCCCCAAGGGACTGCACAAAAATGTTATGCATACCACTTGGGTGAACAGCATCTGGGGCCTTAAAAGCTAACAAGCTGCCATCTAAGGAGGACTGATTTGGTCCCAATCTGCCTAGACCAGAGCTGAAAGGAGGATATCAAGGGCAAGAAGAAAATGTACACCTAGCTGATGGAAGGTGTCATATAATTCAAAGACTAATTTTACATAGGACCAGAAAAATCAGATGGTGCCCAGAACCACCAATGACTACCAAGATGGGGTGCACAATATAGAGCCCCTTGATCTAGCATGCAGAACTAGAACTGTACCAAATGACCACAATTCAGGGTCCTTCAGTCTGGAGGGCTCCCTGGGAGCATGGACCCTGGTGTCTTTAACCCCAAAACACATCCAGCAATAATGTCAGCTCCCAAAGACTGAACTGGACTATATAAGACATGCAGTGATTCTAGCACCAAACAAACTTTGAGACTTAAATAAATACACAGGAGCTGTCCAAGAAGCTTGTGTCTGGCAATGGGAAGACAGGGTGAGGGTGGACAGATCTTGATCAAGTAGACATAAGGAATTCTGTATGATAGGGGTGGGAAAGTGGAAAAGGAAGGGTAAAGAAGGTAGAGTAGAATAGTGGTGTGAGTCCTAAATGTTATATGGCAAATGAAACTGAAGGGCTTACTTACACTTAAATCAAGCAATATAAGAGAGGGACCCTTGAGAGAAAGGAAACAAATAAACTCTATGACCATCCAGAGACACTCAAAGTCACCCAGAGACTTTCTAAGCCACAGTACTGAAAGGAGGAACACAAGTAGAGCCTAGTAGTCTCTCTGAGTTAAAGAAGACAGATCCAAGCATCAAGAGGGGCCAAAACAGTCACATTTCACAGAGTACCAGTGAGGAGAGAACAGCAAAGAGAGAGGACTCATACATTAGCACGAAGTTCCTTACAGTCTTCAACAAAGTAGTAATTAAATACATACGTGAAAAGAAACTCACTAAAACCTACAGAAAAAAAATAAAGTTTTAGAAGGAGCAATCACCAAACTGATAGATGGCCAGGAATAATTCCTATTCCCACCAGTCAAAGTAAAAAACCTTACTCTAATTGCATGTGTTATAGTACTAAAGAAGGGTTTGCTTAAATAGCAAGACAAGATAAGGTCAAGGCTAAAAGCTTCTCAAGTACCATGTAATGAAATTTAAAGCAAGGTCTGAAAGGATAAAGCTGTTTGTAAGTAACTTAACCACATCCTAGAATAAAGCACAAGAATGTTTATAAAAGCACAAGAAGTATCCAGCCTGCAATAAGTAAAATTTACAACATCTGCAATCTTAGAGAAAGTTACCAGGCATTAGTAGAAGAAGGAAAATATAACCTATCCAAAATCCAAACCCATTGCTATCAAGTCAATTCTGACTCACAGTGACCCTATAAAACAGAGAACTGCCCCATAGAGTTTCCAAGGAGTGCCTAGCAGATCTGAAATGCCAACCTTTTGGTTAGCAGACATAGCACTTAACTACTATGCCATTGGAGTTTCCAATATAATCTATAATAAGGAGAAAAAACATTCAATCAAAAATAACCCACCAATCACAGCACAGTGAAGCTAGAAATGAAGAGCAAAAAAAAAAACCTAGAAAACACAATGTGGAAGCTAAACAACACACTATTAAACCATCAGTGGCTCAGGGAATAAGTCAAATAAGAAATTATAACTTTCCTAGAATCAAATGAAAATGAAAGCACAATATACCAAAACTTATGGGATGCAGTGAAGGCAGTACTCAGAGAGAAACTTATGACAAAAAATGCCTACGTGAAAAAAGACAAGACTTCAATGGCCTAACTCAACAACTTCAGGAACTAGAATGAGAATAGCAAACTAAAACTGAAACCACCAGAAAAAGGGACATAACAAAGATCACAGCAGACGTAAATAAAATTCAAAACAGATTCAATAAAGAACTTAGTTCTGTGAAAATGTCAATAAAACATACAGACATTTAGCTAGTCTAACAAAGAAGAAATGCACATAACCAAAAAAAAAAAAAAAAATGAAGAGGAGCATTATACACCAAGTTGACAGAAATAATGAGAATTACAACAGAATATTGTGAAAAGCTGACCAACAGCAAACTGGATAACCTAGATCAAATGGACAAACTTTTTGAAGCACAAACAACCTATAAAAACTGTGTCAAACAGAAATAAGAACTCTCAAAAGACAAAAAGTGAAGTGACTGAATCAGTGATCAAAACCCTCACAACAAAAGTCTTGAATCAGATGGCTTCATTGGAGAATTCTACCAAACACTGATAACAATGCTACTTAAATTCTTCCATAAAACAGAGAAGGAAAACAAACATCCTAATTTATTCAATGAAGCAAACATAATCCTGAAACCTAAACCAGAGACCACAAGAAAACTACAAGTATCTCTTATGAATATAGATGCAAAAGTCACCAACAAAACACTAGAGAACAGATTCCAACAGCATATTAAAAGAGTTATACATCATGACGGAGTAGATTTATTCCAAGAATGTAAGGATAGTTTGACATCAGAAAATCAATCAATGCAATATATCACATCACTCGAACAAAGACAAAGAACCACATAATCATTTTCATGGATGTGGAAAAAGCATTTGATAAAACCAACACCCTTTCTAGATGAAAACCTTAAGGAAGATTGGAGCAGAAAGGAAATTCCTCAACATGATACAGGGAATACATTATAAGCCAACAGCCAGTATTATATTTAACAGTAAGAAACTGAGAGTTTTCCCTTTGAAATTAAAATCAAGACATGCACACCCACTCTCACCATTTCTATCCAATATTCTAGTCACTATATCCAGAGCAATAAGATAAGAAAAGGAAATAAAAAGTATCCATATTTGGAAAAGAAGGAAAATCATTAAGGTATTACTACTACCAGAAGCAATCTATAAATTCACCACAATCCCAATCAAAATTCCACGAACACTCTTTACAGAAACAGAAAAACCAAGCCTCAACTTTATATGGAATGGCAAAAGGCTTCAAATAGCTAAAGCAATATTGAACAAAAAGAACAAAGTAGGAGTACTCAACTGCCTGACTTTAAAACATTCTATACAGCTACAGTCATCAAAACAGCCTGGTCCTTCTCTAGCAATACATACACAGATCAACAAAAAAGGTCTGAGAGTTCAGAAGTTAATTCACACACTCTATGGTCAACTGACTTTTGACAAGAGTGCTAAGCCTAGCTGATGGAGAAGAAAGAGCCTATTCAACAAATGGTGCTAGGAAAATTGAATATCCACATGCAGAAAAGTGAAATAGGATCTATGCTTCACATCATACACAAATCAACTTCAAAATGGACTAAGAACCAAAATGTGCAAATCAAACCCACAAAATTCTTAGAAAAGCCAGCAAGGACAATGCTGTGAGGCCAAGCTTTTAACAGTGGTTTATCTAAATAATAAATAAAAGCACAAACAGTAAAAGACTAAATAAATAAATAGGACCTCATAAAAATTAGAATCTTTCATTCATCAAAGGACTTTACCAAAAAAAGTGAAAAGACTGGGACAGCATCTTCAGAAACCATACGTATGACAAAAATCTCATAACCAAAACATATTTTAAAAATTTCTACAACTACAAAAAGATAAATACAGGCACTCCCAAGGTTGCAAATGTCTGACTTACAGACAACTTTTACTTAGCAATCCCACTCTTGGCATATACCCAAAACACTTGAAGAGAGAGACTTGAACACCAAGGTCACTACAGCACCAATAAGAACAGCCAAAAGGTGTAAAAACAGAGGCATGGATAAACACAATGTTCTACATACATTATATATATTAGTCAGCTAATAAGAAAAGTGAAGTCTTGAAACATGATACAAAAAAATGGAGCTTGAAGACATTATATTAAGCAAAGTAAGCCAATCACAAAAGCACAAATACTATATGAAAAGGCACTCACATAAAAAGACATGGCATACACATAGAAATTAGAGTTTATTATTAGTTATCAGGTGGAATGGGAAAGGGAAGGTTAAAAGTGATAAAAATTTTGTACTGACTAAGGATAGAGTTGCATAGCCAACTGTAACTCCGTCAATAAGTCATAAACTTGTAAAACACTGAACTGGCAAAAGTTGTGTGATAGACATATTAAAAATAAATAAATAGCAGCTTCTCAGGCAGCTTATATATAATTAAAACCATCATGGGATTTGGATTCTTGGTTTAAAGGTTTAGGGCCATGGTATCATGGCACATCTCAGTTAACTGGCCTAGTAACATGCTCAGAGCTTTTGCTGTACCTCTCAGTTCACTGTGTAGTCTCTGGGGTCTTAAAAACTTGCTAATGGCCACTCAAGGAACAACTGATCTCTATTCACCTTGAGTCACAGAAGAGAAAGAAGAGTCAGGAGGAAGAGAAGGATGGAGAATGTTTTACTAATTGCCTCCTGTATCCTGAGACCAGATGCTACCATTATGGGACGATCTGATCACAAAACTGAATCTAATCACAAACATGATCTAAAGGTGAATGCTAATTAAAATGAATAAAATTCAAAATGAAATTTAAAATTCTCCTGGAATCCAGATTTCCTGGAGCCATGGAGAGTGAATGAATTCCTGAAATTGCTGTCCTATGATGTTCTTTAAATCTTAAGCCAAAAAATATCCCCTAAAGCCTTTTTAAAACCAAACAATAGTTCTGCTTACATAATAAAGAATGTCTGCCTGGTGCAATGTGTTCTTTTAAAATCTATCTATACAGGATCAAGCAGCAAGGAGTTTATATTAATGGCAGATGAATAACTTAGAAAAGGAGGGAAAGAAAGGCTATACAACTAAAAGATGTAATCACTGTTATAGAATTGTAGATGTAGAAATTACTGAAATGGTTTATGTTCTGATATGCATATTCTCAGCAATCATGACACAAATAAAGTACTTTAAAAAATCATCAGTGAGGGGGACGAGGCCAAGCTGGAGGACTAGACACATGTCTCCTCAATTTCCTCTGAGAACTAAGGCCCAGAATGATAAATGAATGGAGCAGCATGGACATTGAGTGAACCCTAGGATTGGACAAAAGATGTCAGATTCAGCTATGTGCCAGTAAGAGGGTAACCACCTCTCTCAAAGACAAGGAAGCTCCTGCTCTGCTGACTCACTGTTTGGGAAGACTGCAGGTACTAATGCCATCCTTTTTATCCAAGAGGCAGTAACTGGGCATGAGCTGGCTAATATGCTGAATTGCAATACTTAAGTAAATAGTGTATAGCACAGCAAAGAGATTGTGCTCAGGACAGACACATATTGAGAGCCTGGCTGCTGACTGAGGCACCACTGTGCCTACACCCTCTCTTTTATGAGCTGCACCAACATTCTTCAGTTTTGCAGCAGGAAGAGTAGCTCGGCCAGCACACCAGCTTGGTTAGCGGGGAGGCAGAGTCAACCATAGGCCTCAGCAGGGGCTAATTCCCAAGCTGGGAAGCAGTGTTAGTCTGCTTCTCCAGCAAAAAGGCTGTGTTTAGCATAGTGTTACCTTATGCATGAGGCCTGACTGAGGATGACAACAAAGCTGTAACTCCTCCCTATTTTGAACCACAACATAGCATCTGGGGATGGCTGAAGAGGTGCTTCCGTTGTCAGCTGTAAGGCACGGCCTACCACACCTGCCAGCCTGAATGATTTTGGTAGCTGTCAGATAGCTCATAGCTTTTAAAAATAAGATTGCCTGGAGAAACAGCTGCTGAATGGCCCAGCAGCATCACTTCCAGTCTTTACCAACCCACATCACAGGGTCAGTTCATGGCCCCCAAGTAAATGCATAACTAGGGCATTATCTCTGTCAGCCAGAAGGTGGAGACCATCACCCCAGAGAGTCCACTGAAGCCAGTCACCAGAGTAAACAGAGGTGGCTGTGACCAACTCCCTTCTCAGAACTACGTGTCAGCTCCTGTCAAGGTAACACCAGAGAAACTAAACAGTCTATAGATGACCCAAAGGCAACAAACCATTACTAAACATTTAAAGAAACAGCCAACATGGCTCCAGAAAACTCCCAAAATAAAGAATCAAAAAAACTTCCCAGATGAAGAAGCCTTTCTGAAACTATGAGGTCAACTACAAAAGAATTATATAGAGAGCCTTCCTAAAGACTAAACAAAATGTAGCACAGTAAAATGAAAAATTAACCAAGCTATTTGAATTGATGGAACATCAACAATCTGAAATCCAGCAGATCAATAACAAAATTACAGAATTAGACAATTCAATCCAAAACCAAAAGAACAAAACTGAAGAGATGAAAGTCAGACATAGTAGCCTTGAGGATAGAGAAACTGACACCAGAATTTATGAGAAAAAATCAGAAAAAAAAAACACAAAAAATGAAGAGCATTCAGAAACATACGGGACTCTATTAAGAGGAATAATCTATGAATAACTGGAATTGCTAAACAAGGAGGGACAGCTGAAAACACAGTGAGTATTGCTGTTGAGTTGCTGGTAGAAAGTGTCCCAGAAATTATGAAAGAAGAGAACATAGGCATCCCAGACATGTATAGAATGCCACAAAAACCAGACCCCAAAAGAAAGACACCAAGAATTCAAAATCTGACATAAAAAAGCAAGACCAGCAGAAGAGAAAATAGATAAACAGGAACTGCTAAGAATCAAACACTTTTGCACATCCAAAGACTTTACCAAAAGAATTAGAAGACTACCTACAGAGTGGAAAAAAAAATACTTGGCAACTACATGTCAGACCAATGTCTAATCTCCATAATACACAAGGTACTACAAAGTATCAACAAGAAAGTAAATAGCCCAATTAAGCAAAGGAGAAAGGAAATGGACAGACACCTCACCAAAGAGGACATCCAGGCAGCCAAGGGACACAGGAGGAAATGCTCAAGGTCACTGGCTACTACAGAAAACCAAATCAAAACTACAAAGAGATAGCAGTTCACCCCAACAAGGTTGATCATGATCCAAAATCACAAAACAACAAATGCTGGAGAGGCTGTGGACATTGAGGCCAGTTGGTATAACTAGTATATTGCCAAGAGCATCTTCTGGGCTCCATATCTGTGAGTGGCATCTGGGGTCTTAAAAGCTAGTAAGCTGTCATCTGAGGTACGCCAAATGGTCCCAACTCATCCAAAACAGATAATCACCAAGAACAACAAAGACACAAGGGAAAAAGAGTCCAGGAGACAGAAAGACCCATCTGAACAACTGACTGCATCAACATGAGACCAGAAGAACCAGATGGTGTCCAGCCACAACCAAAGACAGCCATGATGGGGCACACTATGTTAAGACTCAGTGACAATATGAGAAAAAAAGGGGTGCACCTCAAGAACTCCACTAAAAGACTGCAGCTGATGGTCTGGCAGCCTGGGGGTTACCCTGGGACCATGGCCCCTAGACCTGCTGCTGCCTTTGACCAGAAAACATGACTGAGGTCAACTCTTTGGACAGCAATAAACTGGACTTGGGAACACAATGTGACCATATGGTGTGTATACTTTATGGTTCTAGGCATCTTTAGGATGCTGTCCTACTGACCTCTTACTAGAAAGGAGAGAAAAGGATGGAAAGGAGGGGACAGGAGATTGTTAAGATGATATGCCATATACAGACCGAAAAGGAGTGTGCTCTCACCGGGCAAAGACAGTAGAAAGAACTGAAGATAGGCATCCATGCAAATTTAATTTGGATTGTAAACTTTCATTTAATCAGAATAAAAAAAAATTAAAAAAAAAACACCTCAGCACACTATCAATAAAAGCCAAAAGCCAAGTGCCGTCAAGTCGGATCCAAAGGGAACTTCTATAATGTAACACAAGATATCAGTGATGAACTTACACAACCATCATACTTAATTAAATGATGACTCCCCCCAAAACTCACAAACAAGAAAAAATGTCCACTCTCACCACTTATATTCAACATTGTAGTGGAGGTTCCTGCCAGTGCAATAATGAAAAAAATTAAAAGAATCCAGATTGAAAACAAAGAGGTAAAGTTATCTTTATTTGCAGAAGACATGATCAACTATGTAGAAAAATTTACACAACCTACAAAAACAACGCTAGAACAAATGAACTGAGCAAATTTTCAGCATAAAAGATGAATATATAAAAAAAATGATCACATTTCCACATACTGGCAAAGAACAACTGTAAATTAACATTTTTAAATACATCATTTACTACCACATTTGAAAGTATTAAATGCTTACATATAAAAAAGATGAAGGCTTTGCAAAACATGTACTCAAAAACTATAAAACATTAGTCAGAGAAGTTAAAAAAAAGACTTAAATGGATTCATATTCATTTGCTATATTCACAGATCTGAAGACCAATATATTTTATGTGTCAGATAAGTATGTACAATATAAACCTAACCAAAATTTCAACAGTAAGTTTATAAAAATTGACAAGCTGATTCTAAAATCATATGGAAATACAAAATATCTAAAATACCTAAAACAACTTTGAAAACAAAGAATAAAATTGAAGAACGTAAGTCAGAAAATCACATAGTTAGCCCCAGACAGGAATAGCCTTACTAACTGATATTATTTTAATGGCATACTGGCCATCACTTTGTCCCATAAACTTTCACCTTGTAAAATATTAAAAATTTTGGACCTTTCATTATTGCACTGGCAGGAACCTTACTAATTACTTCATCTTGGTTCTTGGTCCCTCCTGCCACTTCTCCAGGGGTAATAAAGGTAAGTTGGGTAACCATTTGTTGGGTTTTCTGTTTGTTTGTTACATATATATATATTAATAGAACATTAGGATACTGTATATTTGTCATAGCACAGAGGAATATATAAGAATGAGAAATCCTAAAGTTCAGGACAATTGTTACTTAGGGGCAGGAGCAGAGATGAGGCCAGGGAGACAGTGTAGGGTAGAGGAATGAAGATGACACAATTAGAAAGAGCTGAGGCTGGAGAACTTCAAATCTTTTGGTGATGTTTTATTTCCCAACATGGGTAGTAGAAAACATTATCTTGTTTGTTTGTTTTTTTTTTCAAGAGAACATAAACTGAGCATAATATTTGGCAATTTGATTTTTTTTTTAACTCTATATGTAGAAATCTGTCCATGTTCCTATGAGACACACAGGCTCAATTCCTGGCAAATGCATCTCATGCACATCTCATCTGTTGTTGGTGAGTTGCTTGTCACTAGGATTTTGAACAGATTTCAGTAGAGCTTCTAGATTAAGATAGACTAGAACAGAGGTCTGGCAATCTACTTCTAAAATCAGTCATTGAGAACCGTATGGATAACAATGATCCAATTCTCAATTAATCATGAGGACGCATAGGACCAGGTAGCATACTGTTCTATTGTGCATGAGTCAGGGACAACTGAATGGCAGCTAACAACAACATTATTCACTTAAATGGTGAAGGACTAATGCTCTCCACCTAAGATCAGAAATAACAGGAACGGCTGTTTTCACCACTGCTATTCAGTGATATACTGGAAGTTCTACTGAGAGCAATTGGGGGGAAAAAAGTGTCTAAATCAGAAAATAAGAAAACCATCAGTATTTTCAGATGACATGATCCAATACAGAGACAATCCCAAAAATCTACAAAAGAGCTGTTAGTGCTACAAAAGCTACTAGAGCTAATAAATGAATTCAATCAAGCTGCAGGGTTCAAAATTAGCACACAAAAATCTGTTACATTTCTACACAGCTCAAAAGGAATTTTTTTTAATTCCATTTGTAATAGCACTTAAAACAATAAAATAAGTAGGAATAAACTCAACCAGGGAGATAAAGACTTACAGATCAGAAACTACAAAATACTGCAGAAAGAAATTAAAGGAGACATAAGGAAAAGACATCCCATGCTCATGTTTTGGAAATTTTAATAATAAAAACATGTCAATACTACCAAAAGTAACCTACATATTCAACACAATTCCTATCAAAATTCCAACAGACTTTTTGCAGAAATAGAAAAGTCAATCCTCAATTGTATATGGAATTTCAAGGGGCCCAAAAGAGCCAATGAAATCTCAAAAAAGAAAACCAAACTAGAAGTGAAACCCTAGCTAGAGGTTCATGGGCGGTACCTCAAAACTAAAGGCTTCTGAGAGGTACCCAAAAATAACACAAAATTGTTCTAAAACTTCCATCATCTTTGTTGTCTTCATGATGAACTACCAACATAGTCTAAGCAACATTTTGTTAGAAACATTTTTCAGGCCAAAAGGCTGCACCTTAAGAACCAGCTCCAACCAGCCACTAGTATTTGCACAAACTCCTGCCTCCAACAGCGAGCACAACTACCAAACCACTGCTATACCTGCAGCCCACTCTAGAGCTAGAGGTCCATCTACTGGGACATCTAGCCTTAATAAGAGGATTCCCAGACTTGGACAGGGGAGAATTCCAAGAATGGGTAAACTAGTGTCATGGATCAAATTGTGTCCCCCCAAAAATATGTGTAGCCATGTGGCTGGGCCATGATTCCCAGTATCTTGTGACTGTTCTCCAATTTGTGATTTTTCTATGTTGTATGTTACAGGATTAGGGTGGGACTGTAAATCCCTTTATAAGATCACCTCCCTGCTCCACTGTAAAGGGAGTTTCCCTGGAGTATGGCTTGCCCCACCCTTAATCCTTTCAGCCTGGAAGAGATAAAAGGAAAGAGAAGCAAGCAGAGAATTGGAAACCTCACACCATCAAGAAATCTGCACCAGGAGAAGAGCGTGTCCTTCAGACCTGAGGTTCCTGTGCCAAGATGCTCCCTGGACAAACACTGATGCAATACCAGACTTTCTTCCAGAGCCAACAAGGGGGAAAGCCTCCCCCTGAAGCAGACACCCTGAATATGGACTTTCAGCCTACCAGACTATGTGAGAATAAACTTTCCTTTGTTAAAGTCATCCACTCTGTTGTATTTCTGTCAGAGCAACCCTGGCTGACTAAAAGAACTAGTAAGGTGGACTTGGGTGCAAAACCCTGAACCACTCTTTCCATAAAAGGTCGCCAAATACCCATCTTACGAAACTGACAGTATTCCAGTTACCAAACCTCACACTGATTCGTGTCTTCACAGACAGTAAACTTGCCACTTTCTGTTTACCTTGAAACTGGTGGCTGTCTTATTTCAATCAGCTAACAGCCAAGATAAGAACCTGAGAGACATTTGGCCACAAGAGGACTCTCAAATTTCTAAACATCAGAAATATACTGCAGAAGCAAGACCAAAATGATGAAGTAGTTTAAGACACTGCCTGTGATCCTTCTAACAATAAAGACACAAAATAACAAATGAATTGATTACATATGACATTCTAGGAGCCCTGAACGTCAAAGAGAAAGTTGAGAAATCAGACTGAGGAAAGGGTAAGGGGAGCAGGCACAAAAAGTACCTAGGACTGGCCAGACCTAACCCACTGGGAATTGGCTGTAGCCAGTGTTGAGCACAAAGCCATGGCATTCAGAGAGCATTCTACTCAGCAGGAGAGGAGGAGCTGAGAGTCCACCAGTGAAAATGGGCACATAATCATCAAAAGCTAGTGGTTGTGTCTAACCTACCACACGGGAATCTAAAACTTTCCTCTGGGATAAACCTCTCTCCCTATTCTCAGTGATTCCCCCTCTCTTGTCTGCACTGCCAAGGCTATGTAGTCTGATACCATTATGGAACCAGAAGTAGACTCCATAAAGTCTGCTCTGGACTGCTCGTCAAGACTCGGAGAGGAAACAATTTAACAAACAGTTGGAAGGGGAGAAAAATCTGCTGACTCCCCTTAGCCAGAAACTGAGGGCAGAAAGAGTTACTTTAGCTGGAATTGACAGAAGGTGAAAAGCCATCCTCACTTATACTCAGGAACAAGTGTTAAATTCCTGCCTTTCTCAGATTGTGCAGCCAGACACCTGTTCTTACAGCAATTTCCCCTGCCTACATAGGACAGTAGAAGAAATCCTACACTACACACTTGGTGACATACCTGGACATCTTAGCTGACTAAAAAGTACAGAATGAAAATTAAACTGACTCCTGGGATCACACACCTAGAAACAGTTCTAAACACCTAGTGACAGCAGGTTAGAGGTCCAAAGGGACCAATAAACAAACTGCCACACATAACCAGTCTATATGGGCATTTCAAAACAAAACAAAAAGCTAGAACACAGTAAGCAAACAACAAACAAATAAATTCAACAACATAATGATGGTTTGGAGATAACAGTCATTCTCAAATCACTTAAAAAGGCAGAATATGGTAGCTTCAGAATGCTCCTGTCATGGACTGAATTGTGTCCCCCCAAAAAATGTGTATAGAAATTTGACTGGGTTGTGATTACCAGCATTGTGTAACTGCCCTCCATTTTGTGATTTTCCTATACTGTATGTCAAAGAGGATTAGGGTGGGACTATAAATCCCTTCCTAAGGTCACCTCCGTGCTCCACTATAAAGGAAGTTTCCCTGGAGTCCTTCTGTCCTACAAGGGATAAAAGGAAAAGGAAGCAAGCAGAGAGTTGCGAACCTCACACCATCAAGAAAGCACCACTGAGAGTAGAGCACGTGCTTCAGACCTGAGGATCCTGTGCAAAGATGCTTCCTGAACAAAGACCTGACCTGATGCAACACAAGGACTTTTCTCCAGATCTGATAGAGGGAAAGCCTTCCTCTGGGTCAGACATCCTGAATTCAGGCTTATAGCCTCCTGGAGTGTACAAAAATAAACATTTCTCTTTTTAAATCATCCACTTGTGGTATTTATGTTAGAGTAGTACCAGATAAGTAAAACAGCTCCCAAAACAGAATCAAGACATTTTCAGGAAGAAGAGAACTTCCTGCAATTATCGAAGGAAGAATAAAATAGATTAATATTTAGAACTCCTCAAGAGATCAGGAAGGAGAAGAGGCAAAATGCAGCAGAGCATAATGACAAACTGAACACATGCAAGAAAGCCATGTGTTCACCTTGAAGACTAAAATGTGCTTGACCCAAGCCATGGTATTTTCAATCACATTGTATGCATGTGAAAGCTGGACAATGAACAAAGAAGACAGAAGAACTGATGCCTTTGATTTGTGGTGTTTGAGAAGAATGTTCAGTGCACCATGAACTGCCAAAAGAACAAACAGATCTGTTCTGGAAGAAGTATAAAAAGAGTGCTCCTTGGAAGCAAAGATGGTAAGACTGTGTCTTACATACTTTGGACATGTTGTGAGGAAACAACAGTCCCTGGAGAAGGACATCATGCTTGGTAGAGCAGACAGTCAGCAAAAAAGAGGAAGACCCTTGACGTGATGGATTCACACAGTGGCCACAACAATGAGCTTAAGCATAAAAATGATTGTGGATATGGCATAAGACCAGGCAGTGTTTTATTCTGTTGTTCATAGGGTCACTATGAGTTGGAACCGACTTGATGGCACCTAACAACAAGAAAGCATACAGCGACAGGAGGTGACATTAAAAAAAAAACAGTATTAGAGAATTAAACAACTCAAAGTCAAAGGAGCACAAATGAGGTGATGGGAGGTAGAAATAGACTGAAGAAAAAGCATGTAATACCCACATATTTGTGGAAAAATCAGATAAAAGAACTTTAAAAAGTCAAGAAACACTAAGAATTACACGGCACTCCATCAAGAGGAATAATCTCCAAGTGACTGAAAAACCAAAATGGGGGGGGTGGATAACAGAAAATACTAAGAGAATTTTAAAAAAATTGTTGACATATAACTTTCCTAATATCATGAAAGATGAGAAGATACCTATCCTGGCTTCCAAGGAGCACTCTGGTTGTACTTCTTCCAGAACAGACGTTTGTTCTTTTAGCAGTCCGTGGTATATACACCACAATTCAAAGACATCAGTTCTTCTTCTATCTTCCTTATTCACTGGCCAGCTTCTGCCTGCATATAACTGAAAATACCATGGTTTCAGTCTGGCACACGTTACTCTTCAAGGTGACATCTTTACATTTTAACTCTTTAAAGAGATCTTTTTCAGTAGATTTCCCAATGCAATGCATCTTTTGATTTCTTGACTGCTACTTCCATGGACACAGTGGAACCAAGTAAAATAAAATCCTTGACAACCTCAATCCTTTCTCCATTTATGATGATTTTGCTTACTGTCATGGATTGAATTGTGTCCCCCCAAAAATATGTGTAGCCATGTGGCTGGGCCATGATTCCCAGTATCTTGTGACTGTCCTCCATTTTGTGGTTTTCCTATGCTGTATGTTAAAGGATTAGGGTGGAACTGTAAATCCCTTTATAAGATTATCTCCCTGCTTCACTGTAAAGGGAGTTTCCCTGGAGTATGGCTTGCCCCCACCAGAATTGGGAACCTCGTACCATCAAGAAAGCAGCAAGGGGAGAAGAGTGTGTCCTTGAGACCTGAGGTTCCTGCGCCAAGACGCTCCCTGGACAAAGACTGATGTAATACCAGACTTTCCTCCAGAGCCAACAAGGGGGAAAGCCTTACCCTGGAGCAGACACCCTGAATATAGATGTGCAGCCTACCAGACTATGTAAGAATAAACCTTCCTTTGTTAAAGCCACCCACTCTGTGGTATTTCTTTTAGAGCAGCCCTAGCTGACTAAAACACTTACCAATCCAGTCACGAAGATTTTTATTTTCTTAATACTGAAGTGCTATCTATACTGAAGGCTGTGGTCTTTGATCTTCATCAGTGTTTCAAATCCTAACTTCCAGCAAGCAAGGTGGTATCATCTACATAACGCAGGTTGTTAAAGTCTTCCTAAAATTCTGATGCCTCTTCCTTCTTCATATAGTCCAGCTTCTTGGATTATTTGCTTAGTGCACAGATTGGAAAGGTATGGTGAAAGGATTCAATTCTGATGCACACCTTTCCTGAACACACCTTTCCTGACTGTAGACCACATCCCCTTGTTGTATTCACACAACTGCCTCTTGCTCCATATACAGATTCCTCATAAGCACAATTAAGTGTTGTGGAATTCTCATTCTCTACAACATCACCACAGTCAAATCCCATTGCATAGTCAATGAAACACAGGTAAACATCTTTCTGGTATTCTCTGCTTTCAGCCAAGATCCATCTGACATCAGCAATGATACCCCTAGTTCCATGTAATCTTCTGAATCTGGCCTGAATTTCTGGCAGTTATCTGTCAACATACTGTTGCAGTCACTTTTAACTGACCTTGAGCAAAATTTTACTTGCACGTGATATTGATACTGTTCAGTAATTTTCTCATTCAGCTGGATCACCTTTCTTGGAAATACACATAACTATGGATCTCTTCCAGTCAGTTGGCCAGGTAGCTGTCCTCCAAGTTTCTTGGCATAGACAGGTATGTACTTTCAGCATGGCATCTGTTTGCTGAAACATCTCAATTGATATTCCATCAATTCCTACAACCTTGTTTTTCACTAATACCTTCAGTGAAGTTTTGACTTTTTCCTTCAGTATCACTGGTTCCTGATCATATGCTATCTCTTCAAATGGCTGAACATCAACAAGTTCTTTCTGGTATAATGACTCTGTGTATTCCTTCCATCTTCTTTTGATGGACCCTGAGTCATTTACTATTTTCCCTGTAGAATCCCTCACTATTGCAACTTGAGGCTTGAAATTTTTCTTCAGTTCTTTCAACATGAGAAATGCAGGCTATGTTATTCCCTTTTGGTTTTCTACTTCCAGC
The DNA here is from genome assembly GCA_028571685.1 of Heterohyrax brucei. Lineage (NCBI taxonomy): Eukaryota > Metazoa > Chordata > Mammalia > Hyracoidea > Procaviidae > Heterohyrax > Heterohyrax brucei. The sequence continues at coordinate 41,427,286 of CM053156.1, read as the reverse complement.
TCTTTGCACATGTCAATACTTTGTCTTTTTGAACAGAACTTTGAATTCTTGTGCTCAGTTCTTCTATTTTGCCATTCCTTCCTTTTGCGTTAGCTGCTCAAGAGCAAGTTTCAGAGTATCTTCTAACATCCAATTTGGTCTTTCTGTCTGTCTCTTTAATTACCTCTCGCTTTCTTCGTCAATGATGTCTTTGATGTCATTCCACAACTCATCTGGTCTTTGGTCATTAGCGTTCAACACAGTAAATCTGTTACTGAGATGGTCTCTAAACTCAGGATGTACTGAAGACTGTACTTTGGCTCTTATGGACTTGTTGTAATTTTCTTCAGATTCAATTCGAACTTGTATATGAGCAACTGATGGTCTGGGTCACAGTCAGCACTTGGCCCTGTTTTGACTGCTAACACTGAGCCATTAACCCAACGGTTCATTATCACATGAGTGGATAAGCAAAATGTGATATATGCATACAATGGAGTGTTATTCAATAATTAAGAGAAATATAATTCTGATACATACAAAGACACAGAATAACCTTGAAAACATTTTATTGAGTGAAATAAGTTAGAAACCAAAGCACAAATGTTGCATGATCTCACTTATACAAAATATCCAAAACAGGCAAATGCACACAGACAAAATCTCATCATCAGTGCTGAGGAAGAGGGAAAAGAGAAGTTATTGCTTAATGAAGTGAGTTTCTGTCTGGGGTGATGAAAAACTTTCGGAAATAGATAGTGGTGATGGGTACACAATATGATGTGTATCACATAACCGTAAACTTTAAAAGGTTAAAATGCCAAATGTTTTGTTATATATCCTTTACCACAATAAAGTTAAAAAGGGTAAGAAAAGTCAATTGCAGAAAACACATAATACTAAAATTAATTTCTTTTGGAATTTTTTTGTAATTGATCCTTTTAGAATCACAGTAAGGGACCCTGGTGCCACAGCAGTTAACAGTTTGTCTGCTAAACAAAAGGCTGGCAATTCAAATCCATAGTCACTCCTCAGAAATTTTACAGGACCAGTTCCACTCTGTCCTATAGAGTCACTATCAGTCAGAACCAACTTGACACTTGTGGGCACCTAATGACAGTCATGCAATTAAACACCTGAGAGGCATATGATTAGAAAGTTACGCAGTGGCTCGGCTTTGGCTTTGGTTTTGTTATGGATGTTTTCCCCAAAAAACATGTGTAGCAGTTTGGCTGGACCACGATTCCTGGTATTCCGAGATGCTCCTTCATGTTGTAAATTCTGGCTCTATGATGTTAACAAGGGAGAATGGGTGGCATTTTGTTGGTACTACAGGACTCAATGTGTGAGACTGTATTGTGCCTTGGTGTTGCCTCTTGGTACATAATGGAAAGGGAAGCAAGGGGAGATTTGGGGACCCCATATCACCAAGAAAGCAGTACCTGGAGATGAGCACTGTTAATCTTCACAGAGAGAAACTCACTTCATTAAGTAATAACTTCTCATTTCCCTCTTCCTCAGCCCTTGGTAACCACTCATGAGGTTCTGCTTCTGTGCATTTGCCTATTTTAGATATTTCATAAGTGGGATCATACAACATCATTGGCAAAGGAGCAGAATCCTGCACCTCAGAGGCTCCTAGTCCAGAGAAAGACTGATGACAGCAGAGCCAGCAGAGAGGGACTTCCACTGGAGCTGACACCCTGAATTTAATGTAATTACTGATAGGTATGTGTTCAGTGCTGCCATTGTGATATGTTTATTTTCGTGTTGATGTTTTCTCTGTTGTTCTTATTAATCTGTTCTGAGACATTCTTCTTTGTGAGCTGAACCTTCTTCAGGGTTGGTTTTGTGGTTGCTGAGACTCTTGCATTACATTTCTTGATATGGTATATTGCTTCTTTACTGTGCTTTACAGCTGCCCCTATGATCCCACTTAATAAACTATATATAAACCGAATTTTAATTATGACCAGTCTTGTCAACTTCCTCTCCATCTGAAACTACTATAACAACTGTAGTACATCCCTCTTTTAAATATGATGACATCATAGTTTCCATGATACGATAACTGAATTATTTCTTTCACTATTATAGTTTTGATTGAGTTTAGAGCCTTCCCTAACTGAGTAGGATTCTGGATAGTACATCATTATAAAATATAAAATTAGTGGTTTTGTTCTTCTAAGTCAAAGCCAAGAAATCCTTTCAGAATTTCTTGTAGCTTTGGTTTGGTTTATACAAAGTCTCTGAGTTTCTGTTTATCTGCCAATGTCTTAATTTCATTTTGATATTTGAAAGATAGTTTTGCAGGATACAAAATTCTTGGTTGGAACTTCTTCTCCTTCAAGGCTTTGAATATGCCATGCCACTGTCTCCGTGCCAGCATCGTTTCTGCTGAGAAATCTGATGAAAGCCTACAGGGCTTCCCTCTGAATGCTAGCTTTGCTTTGAGTCTTGCTGCCTTTAAGAATTTCTGCTATGTTTCATTTTGTTAAGCTAAATTATAACATGTTTGGGGGTCTTTCTTTCAAGATCTATACTGAGTGGCACTTGATATGCATCTTGGATATCTATATTCTCTTCCTTTATGATTTCTGGAAAGTTTTCTGTCAGCAGCTCAGCAAGAGTACTCTCTGTGTTCTCAGGTGTCTCATCCTGTTCAGGGACTCCAATTAATCATAGGTTGTTCCTCTTAACAGAGTCCCACATGCTTCTTAATGCTTCTTCATATTTCTTGTTTCTTTTTTCTGATTTTTCCTCATAGATGCTGAAGTCAGTAGTTCTGTCTTCCAAGTCAGAAAGTCTCTTTTCCATTCTGTTTTCTGGGCTTTGAAGTTTCTATGTCTTTGATTTTGTTCTTGATCTGTTGGATTTCAGAGTACTGGTGTTCCATCAGATCGAACAGCTTGCTAACTTTTCATTTCAATCCGCTGCATTTTATATAAGGTCTAGAAAGGCTTTCTGTATAATCGCTTTGTATTCACTTCCCGATAATTTCAGAAAAGTTTCTTCTTCAGAAAGCTCTTTGGTTGTTTCATTTGGGAGTCTTCTGAAGCTATGGGTGATTTCTTGGATGTGACTTTCTCCAGAGTCTGTTGCTTTTTTGGGCTTCACGTGAGTCAATAAAGGCTGGGAGACATGCAGTGAGGATGGACCGCAGTTGTTTCCCTAGGCCATCTTAAAATGAAAGGTAAAAGGTATCTGATCACTTCCCAGGTCAGTCAGGTTTCCAGCTGTACAGGCCCTCTTCCCAAATGGCAAAGTAAGCACCTCTATATCCAACTCCAGGTATTATGAACTAGTTCAAAATGCAGCAAGGCTACTGCCCTGTTGGCCTCTGATGACAGACCCTAGCTGTAGGTGACACCGTGTAAAACATTGCTTTTCTGCCGGCAAAGCACTCTCATGCGAGCAAGCACTGCCTCCGAGCCTAGGAATTAGGTCTCGCTGAAGCCTCTTTATTCAAGATGTCATCCCGCACAAGCTCACCGCCCGGCACCTCCATACAACTACACCACCACAAAGGCAGAAAGAGAGGCCAAAGGTGCCAAGATGCACAGAGTCCACAGTCTCTGTTCCCGGGCCCCAACCATAGGTCATACTGTGTAAACTACTGCTTTTCTGCTGGAAAAGCACTCTCTGGTGGGCAGGCACTGCCTCCCAGGCTATTACGTCCAGCTGAGGCCTACATATCCCAGGTAGCATCCTACACAAGCTTGCCGCTTGGTGCCTCCATACAAACTGCACTATGGCAGAGGCAGAAAGAGAGGCCAAAGGTGGCTGATGCACAGAGTCTTAAGCCAGGCTCTCAACATATGACAATTTCATCTGCCAATCTCACCAGCAGTGCATTTGAGACTAGCCGCTTGTCAAGACCCAGCTCCACCAGCTGGCCAAGAGAAAGGAAAAAAAAAAAGTCAAAATGGTGAGTTTCCTTCGGTCCGTGAAAGCCAGGACTGGAGTGAAGCAGGAGTCAGTTAAAGAGAGGGGGTTTTCCATTCAGTGGTTTCAAGTCCAAATTATCAGCCCTATGCCGTGTCCTAGGGCTTACTAGGCATCCAGAAGGCTCTGTTTAATTATCAGCTCAGGTCTTAGTTTCCATAGGGATTTAGGGAGACATGTACTTAGTCTGCCATCTTGACTCCACCCCCTGACACCCTGAATTTAGATTTGCAACCTAGCTAGACTGTGACAAAATAATTTTTTTCTTTTTAAAGTCCTCCACTTGTGGTACTTCTGTCACAAAGTGTCACTGGGTAGCTAAGACAGTTGTCTTAAATTTATCTGAATAAAAGGTTTTATGATTTTTAGGAACTACAAAAATTTACTCACTTTAAAATGTAACACAGACTTAGAGTGACTCTCATAGTGCTGCTGTCACTACTTTCAGCACAAAATATTAACATACTCCTCAGGGTGAGCAATGCAGGGTGAGCAATGCTGAACACAGACTAATACGAAGTGGCACTAAGGCATACTTGACAATACTGTTAAGCATGCTAATAGCATGTTACTTACGTTTGGCAACAACACTTATAAAACTGTTTAGGGAAACAGTGTCTAAAATTTGCTTTGAACTCTACTATAGAAAAAAAATTGGGATATATCACATAGATGAAGGGCAAAAACATTGTTAATACCTGGATCTGGATGACAGGTCTTTGAGGGCTTTCTATGGTGTTCTCTCTACTTATACATATATTTAAAAAGTTTCAACTATTTTTAAATAAAAATTGTATGTTAACACTGGAGAAAAAAAAAATGTAATCTTAATTCCACAATGTCTTTCATCAGAAGAGAAAAATTAAGCACTTTTATTCTGCAAACTTATCAAAATTAAAAGTGTAGACTCTAGACTCCAATGTATAAGATACTGCTGAAGTTTCATAATCAAAGCATCACAATTCACCATGTAGTGAAAGCAAAGATATCTCTGTAATTAACAACAACAAAAAAAAATTAACCCTGATTAGAGACTACATCAGCATGAGAGCAGAAGAACTACATGGTGCCCAGCCACCACCAAAGACAGCCCTGATAGTGGACACAATGTAGAGTCCCTGACACAGCACGAGAAACAGGTATGCAGAACTCTATTGAAAGACCAGAATGGATGCTCCGACAACCTGAAGGGTCCCTTGAGAACATGGCCCCTAGACTTGCTGCCAGCCTAGAGCTCAAACCAATACCACAACACTTCACACAAAGAATAGACTGGACTCAGGGACATAGAGTGATGCATGTGGTGTGTGAACTTTATGGTTTAACATGAGGCTGTCCTACTGGGTTTTTTTTTTAGAGGGGAGAGGAAAGAGTGGAGAGGAAGGAATAAGTGTTGATGGAGTGGATACTGAAAGTAAAGAGTGGCAAGAAAGAGTGTGCTCTCACAGGGTGAAGAAAGAAGATAGAGTTGCAGAAGTGGATACTTGGAGTTTTGTATCGAAAACTGACTTGGATTATAAACTTTCACTTAATCGCAGTAAAAAAAAGTTTTTTTAAAAAATTAACCCTGATTAATTCTGCTTTAGCCCATAATATTATATTCCATCCAGAGTTTTATCAAGTATATAAAATGTTCTATGTTCAGAGAATAAAGTGTGCCTTTCCCTCAAAGGCATGTTATTGTTAGTGTATAACCAACAGCATCAGCCTTCCATGGGTAAGAATCATCTCCAAACACTGCATGCACTAAAGACCAAAGATTCAGGAAAAGTCAGGCAGCACAAAGTGGTTACCAGGGAGGAATTCTGCCAGCTGAGAGCTTGCCCTTCTGCCCTTCGCACAACAGTCTGTTCGCAACTGAGACTGGGTTCTTGATTCCTATAAAATAAGTAGAAAGTCAAGTCAGAAAAATGCCTTCATGTTTCCAACTCCATTTTGTTATCATTTCAATAAATCAAATTTAAAAATATCTTGGAAAATTCTTCTTTTGCAAGACATCCAATATATCAATGATACCCCTTTATTATCATGAACAATAAGATCCAAATGAACATACATATGAATAACTAATGAATGCACAAGACAGCAAACAAAAAATATACTCGTTTTCTTGTGTGCTACTGGAGCTAAAACTGAGTTTGAAATACTACATATTTAACAAGGAGTCCCTGGGTGGTAGAAATGGTTAACAAGCCCAGCTCTTAATCAAAAGCTTAGAAGTCTGAGACCACCCAGAAGTATATAAGAAGAAAGTCTTGGTAAATTACAGCTGAAAAATCAGCCATTGGAAACCCTAGAGAACAATTTTACTCTCACACACATGGAGTTCCAGTCAAAAACAACTAGGTACTAGTATCCATACATAGATAATGTTGCCCCCTTTTTTAAACAGACTTAAAAATACAAGAGAAAAAATGAACTGGAAATATGGCACTCTCCTGTAATCAAAGCTAAGTAAATGTCCAGTTATTTACTTGACCACAGAACTATCAATTTCTACTTTAAAAAAAAAATAGAGAGAGAGAGAGAGAAATGAATGGGGAAAAAAAGGCCAAAAATAGTGTTTCAGATTGGAGCATGATAGGGAGAGGAGGTCAAGCATGTACAAGATTATAACGTAAAATACAGTTCATGTGTGCATCTTCTGGTTGTTTCCAACAGACAAAACAGCTGTTAAGAAGAGGAAGGAAAATCTCTGGGGAAAAAGGAATAATAAGACAGCAAATACTAGTGTGAGAAACATAAAAAATGACAATAACAACAACAACAAGATGATGACAGAAGATAGTGTCAGTAGCTTAGCACCTAATGGGTGTCAGGCTCTGTGCCAAACTCTTACATGTATTACATTACTTAAATTATTCCCTCAACTCTATCATACTTTTCATGAACTTATTCAGTTAATGAGGAAACAAAGGGAAGTTAGCTCCCCAAGATAAGTGAACCCAGATTCTAACACAAATGACTAATATCAAGGATAACATCCTTAACCACCAATATGGATAACCCTCATAATACTATTAATACAAATAAATATCAACAATGGGATAAAAAAGAGACTACAAAAATTCAAACTAAAGCCAATGAGATTGATTTAAAACAAATTGTAGAAATTTAATTAACTATCCAAAACTATACCACAGAACAAAATATATGATATGAAAAAAAGGGAAAGCATATGTGCTAGTTGTTCAAAGATAATTTATTTCTAGATAATTCCATATTGCAAAGACAATAAAAAAAAAAAAAGTACCCAGTGCTGTCGAGCTGGGTCCAACTCATAGTTGCCCTACAGGTCAGGGTACAGCTGCCCCACAGAGTGTCCAAGGAGTACCTGGCGGATTTGAACAGCCAACTTTTTGGTTAGCATTTAACCCACTAGGCCACCACAGTTTCCATTAAGAACAATTATAGCTGCCAAATTAACTTGGCGATTCAAATCTGTAAACTGTCAATCAAACGTTCAAAAGACTTTCTGAAATATAGTAAGCTGATTCTTAACCTACCCAGAAGAAAAAGCTTTAAAAGAGGGATGTACCCTACATTCTGTATTAAAATTCACTGTCATCGAGTCAATTCTGACTAACAGCAAAGCTATAGGACAGAACAGAACTGCCCCCATAGAGTTCCCAAGATGTGCCTGGTGGATCTGAACTGCCAACTTTCCCATTAGCAGCGGTAGCACTTAATCGCTACACTACCAGGAAATGTGTCCTGGAAATGGACACAGGTCCTTTAACAATGTTTCCTCTGCAAGCTGGCACTGTGTTCAGCTATGTCAGTAGAGGACACTGGAGACACACTGTAGGAGGAAATGGCAGCTTGTTCATGGTTTTCATGCCACTGTTTAGACCACATGGTACTCTCCAGTGCTAAGTGTCTCCAGTGTGATGCTGTCTCCACTGTTCGTCCATTACATGCTTCTTTAGTTTTCAATGCAAAAAGCAGCAGTAACTTAGAGTCCCCAACAGCACAAAACTGTATGCCATCCCAGTTCACTGCGCTACATACCCCTTCCTCAGGACCACATGCAAACACAAGTGCTTGCCAGTTAGTGTACTGAAAATCCAATCCCTCTGCTTCACTGTGGAGGTTAAATTTCATGCTCCTCCTCATCATTGTATGCTCATCTGGCCAGCTAAGCTTGCCTGAGCCCCAGAGGATTGTCCCTACTTACACAATCATTAGAAACCAGCCTTAGCCTAGGTAACTCAACAACTTCTCAACTGCATCCTTGGCAGTAAAACACACCTACTTTAATGAAGTTTTAAACTTTTCTAATCTGACCCTCCTTAGGTATTCTCTCTTTGCCCTTTAGAATTCTCTTTTCATCTTTATGTAGTTACTCTTCTATCACTGCTTAATAATTCCATCTATATTAAACTTTCCTCATTTAAAGTAATGTGTGCTCTCTTCTTCTAGTAGGACTCATACAGATATAATAACCTGGGACAAATTATTTCATCTTTACTGTGTGTCAGCTTCCTCATTTTCAAAACAGGGATAAAAGGACTAACCTCACAGGGATTATTATGAGGACTAAATGATTTAACCTGTATAAACCACAGGATAACAATGCCTAGCATATAGTTCGCAATTTTGTTATTACTGTTGTTAATAAACTGAACATTGACAATTGATTCATCACTTCAAGAAAAAAATGGATTTAAGAGTTAATGTTAAATAAAATCCACAAGTATTAGAAGAAGACATTGGTCCATTCAAAACTAGTGCTGGGACAACTGAATTTCCAAATATAAAAGAACGAAGCTGGACTTGCAACTCATGCGATATTCAAAACTTAATTCAAATGCAACAGTGAACTAAATATGAGAACTAAAGCCATAAAATTCTTAGGGACAAAGAGAGTAAAGATCCAGGAACTTTTTTCTAACAACGAATTCTTAGCTATGACACCAAAAGCACAAACAGCAAATAAATTGAACTTCATCAAAATTAAAACTGTGCATTAAAGAATTTCATAAAGAAATAAGGAGACAATATAGTGAGCAGGAGAAAAGAGCTGTAACTATGTATCTTATAAAGGTTTAATATCCAGAATATACAAAGAATGCCTGTAATTCAACAGCAAAAAGGCAAGCAATCCAATCTAAAAATGGATGAAGGACTTGAATAGAAATTTTTCCATAGAGGATACATAAACTGCTAAGAACATGGAAAGATGCACAACATTATTAATCATTAAGAAAATGCAAGTTAAAGTGACATCAAGATACCACTTCACACTTACTAGGATATCTATTATCAGAAAACAGTAAGTGTTGGCATGGATGTAGAGAAACTGGAACCTTCATCTACTGCTGATGAAATGTAAAATGCTGCAACCATTGTATAAAGCACTTGGCAGTTTCTCAGAGTACTAAACAAAGAATGACTATATGATCCAGTAATTTCTCTCCTGACTACATACCTAAGAAAACTAAAAGCAGAGATTCAGACAGACACTTGCATTAGAATGTTTATAGCAGCATTATTCACAATAACCAAGAGATGGAAACAACCCAAGTATCCATAAACATATACAAAATGTGGCACATAAATGCATGGAGTGTTATTCTGCAATAATAAGAACTGACCTTCTAAATAAATAAATGCTACACAATATGAAGAAACTTTAAAAACATTATGCTAAGTGAAATTAAGTTAAGTAAAAAAGAACAAATTTTGCATGACATATGTAGAGGAAACAAATGCACAGACACAGAAAATAGATTAGTGGTTAACGGGGGCTGAGGGAGAGGAGAATAGGGAGTTTTTCTTTACGGTGATAAAAAACATTTGGGTCACGGCTGCACAACATTCTAAGTGTGATTATTGCCACTGGACTACATATTTGAAAAATCATTAAAATGCCAAATTTTATGTTGTACTTATCTTATTACAGTGACAAAAACTATGCACAGCAAAACTATGTCTCTATTATATGAATCTATACTAGAAATGCACTAGATTGTACTAGTTAAGGAGCACTGGTGGTGCAGTAGTTAAGATTTCAGCTGCTTGAATCAAGACGTGTGAATCCACTTCGAAACCCTATGGAGCAATTCTACTTGGTCCTATAGGGTCACTGCAAATTACAATTGACTCTATGGCAACAAGTGTGTTAGTAGTTAAACTCCTGAAAGAGGAATGTGAAGAGAAGGTTACAAGAATGAAGGTTAAATTTTACTTCATCCTTTGATGTCTTTACCATAAAAATATACTACTTGTATATTTCAGATAATTTCAAAACTGTTGTTATTGTTATTAGGTGCTGTCAAGTCAGTTCCAACTCACAAGTGACCCTATGAACAAAAGAATAAAACACTGCCCAGTCCTGCAACATGCCCACAAGTGTTTCTATCCTTAAACTCATTGTTGCAGCCACTGTGTTAAATCACCTCAATGAGAGTTGTCTTCTTTTTCACTGACCCTCTACTTTATCAAGCATGATGTCTTTCTCTACAGATTGCTCCCTCCTGACAAAACATGTAAGACAGTCTCTTCATCCTTGTGTCCAAGAAGTCCTCTTGTTGTAATTCTTCCAGAATAGATATGTTAATTCTTTTGGAAGTCCATGGTATGTTCAATAATCGTCTCCAGAACCACAATTCAAAGGCATGCATTCTTTTTCTAGCTTCTTTATTCATTGCCTGGCTTTCACATGCATATGATGTAACTGAACATAACATGGCTTGGGTCTGGTACACCTTAGTCTTCAAGATGGTATCTGTCCCAACTTTTCAACACTTTAAAGTGGTCTTTTGTAAAAGATTTCCCCAATGCAATGTGCCTTTTGGTTTCTTCACTGCAGCTTCCATGGATGTTGATTATGGAACCAAAATTAGAACATGGTAAATCAAGCTTCAAATGTCTATAATCTCTTCAGGAAATGCAGAGAATGATCAAACTTTAATCAAAGACTTCACTATGGACTGCTTCTTTTAAAATTATTCATTGCTAAGACTTCATGTTTTAAATTCAGTAAAAGGACAGAAACTTTGTTTTGAGCACTAGTCCATACAAGAATGGTAAAAAAGACTAACTGAATCTTTAAGAAACATGAAATGGTAATATTCATTGTTTTTCACAGAATAGAATGCCCACATACCACTCAGTGCTCCAACTGCTCCAAAATTTAAGGATTTTCCATCCATTATGCTGGCATCACACTCAATCTCACCTAAAAGATTGAGATTAGATCCCATTCCTGCATTTGTAAAAGGAGAATCCTAAAAGACAAAAACAAACATTAAAATACCATCAGTCTTAAAAAAAAAAAAAAAGGCAAATGTATAGAGAACCAAAGTTCATTAGTATTTACTAGAGCCAAGAGGGAAGGGAAAAAGAGAGATGATTAATGGTGATGGAAATATTGCACTGATTAAGACTGGGGTTGCACAATCATTACTGTAACTAATGTCAATAAGTTGTACATTATTGTACAAAGTTAAACTGAAAAACGTTGTATAATAGATAAATTTATAACAACAACAAAAAAAAACACTAAGCTGCTGAGATTGTTTATGTACAACCAAGAACCTCACAGGATTTGGTCCCTTGATTTGGAGGGTTAGGGTCATAGTTTTGTGGGACATCCCTGTTAATTGGTCTGGTAATATATTTACTATTTCTGCTCTACCTCGTAGTTCACTGAATAGTGTCTGGGGTCTTAAAAACTTGCATGTGTCCTTCCAAGGCACAACAATTCATGTGGAGCAATATAGGAAGATTGAGAGTTTAGAAGTGGAAGAGAAAATGGATACATGGTTAATGGTCTCCATGAATAACTACCCCCTCTGTCAAGAGACTCAGAGAGATGGATGATTCCTAGTCACAACTAATGAACATTTTGATCAAAGACTCTACAGAAGAATCCTGACCAAGAGAAGGAAAACGCAGAAAAGAATTTCAAATTTTCATGGACTACAGACATTCTATACCCCTAAAACTATTGCCCTGAGATAATCTTTAAAAATTAAAACAAAAATATCCCCAGAAAAAGGTGCACCCTGAGATCTCCACTAAAAGACTGCAATTGATGGTCCAGCGGCTTCAGGGTTCCCCTGGGAGCATAGCCCCTGGCCCTGATGCTGCCCTTGCCCATAAATCATAATGAAGGTCCACTCTTCAGACACGAATGGATTGGACTTGGTGATGCAGAGTGACCATATACTGGATGCACTTTATGGTTCTATGCATCTATAGGATATCATCCTGCTGACCTCTGGCTGGAGTAAGCAGAGTGGGTGGAGAGAAGGAGAAAGGAGACTGCTGGGAGGATGAGACATTTATGGAGCAGAGAGGAATAGTGTGCTGTTAGCAGGCAGGGAGAGCAGTGGAAGCTGCATATAGGCAGACATGTAAATTTATATGGGAATGTACATTTTCACTAAGTCATAATAAAAAATAATTAATTTTTAAAAATCCCCAGAAATGTTCTTAATATCAAACAATAATTTACATTAACTAAAAGAAAGTCTGCTGTGAACATTACACTCTTTCAAGAACTATCTATACAGTATCAAAATAACAATATCAACTTGAAAGATTACATAGGCACCTTAGAGGTCAGTGAGTTTATGTTAATCAGTGAGGAACAATTCAGAAAAACAGGGTGAGTTGCACAACCAGAAAGAAATAGTCAATGTCATTAAATTGTACACGTAGAAATGGCTTTATCTGGTATATATTTTGCTGTGTATATTCTCAAGAACAACAACAAAATTAAAGAAAAAAAATGGATCCAAAAGGACAATTAATGACAATACTTCATAAATTCTTCTATAAATTAGAAGGGAAGAAAATCCTTTCCACCTCATTGTTAGGTGCTGATGCTAACATTAAAACCAGATAAAGACATCACAAGAAAAGAAAACCACCAACAAATAAACCTAAAAAACTAAAACCATTGCTGTTGAGTCAGTTTCAACTCATGGGCCCCTCACGTGTTTACAGAGTACAACTGAGCTCTATGATGTTTTCTTGGCTATAATCTTTATGGAAGCAGATCACCAAGACTTTCATGCATGCTGCTGCTGTTGTTAGGTGCTATTGACAGTAGTCAAGTGCGTAAATGTTTGCCCCAACCAAGACCTGCAAAAAACGTGTTGCTGTCTAGTCAATTCTAGCAGCAACCTTAAAGATAGAACAGAACTTCCTCACAAAGTTTCCAAGGAGCACCTGGTGGAATCAAACTGCTAGCCATTTGGTTTGCAGCCAAGCTCTTAACCACTGCACTGCCAGGGATCCTCACCCCATCCAGAGACTCCAAACATCAAACACTGTTCTTGTATGTCATTGAGCCAAATTCAATTCATAACGACTCATAAGAGAGAGCAGAACTGTGTCAAAGGGTTGTTTAGGCTTTAATCTTTATGGAAATAGGTCACTAGGTCTTTGTCCTCTAGACCCATGGGGTATGTTCGAACCACCAACATTTTGGTTAGCAGCTGAGCACTTAACTATTGCATCACTAGGGCTCTTTACCTTGTGCATATGGGCAAAGAAATCCTCAGGGAAACTAGAAAACTGAACAGAGCAAAATTTTAAAAAACTATATGTAAGCCATTGACAAACATTCTGTGTCAACACAATAAAGCTGATTTAACTCTTTGGTGACTGGATTATTTCCTGCTTTGAATTTGTGTTGATATCATGTATTTTCAGTAATAAAAGCATGCCAAATCATTATTTCTGAATTTTTGATAAATATTAATTTTTGTTTCATTTCTCCTTCCCACAACTTTATCCTAACTTACTACAAAGCTACCATAATCAAGACAGTATAGTATGGAAACACAGATAAGGATCGACATACAGATACCAAGGCAACAGAATTAAGACTCCAGAGATAAATTATTCTGCTTACAGTCAATTCTACAAGAGTACCAAGAAAATTCACTGGTGAAAGAATGTTTTCCACAAATAGAAACAAAACAGCTAAATATCCACATGAACAAAAAATGAGGTAGAATACACACTTTCTACTACACACAAAAATTTACCCAAAATAGATCAAAGACCTAAATCCAAAAAGCTGAAACAAGTAGAATAAAGCATAGGGTCAAATGTCTATGACCTTGGATTAGGCAACAGTTTCTTAAAAATGATACAAAAGCACAAGAAACCATAAATAAATAAACTGGACTTCGTCAATATTAAAAAGTTTGCACTACTAAGGACATCATCAAGATGACAGAGTAGAAAGGAAGAAAATATGTGCAAATCATCTATCTGAGAAGTGACTCATATCTAGAATATGCAAAGAATTCTCATTACATTAAAATTTAAATAAAATTAACACAAAAAATGGACAAAATATAGGAATGAACATTTTTCTAAAAAATACATGAAGAGTCCCAGTTAAGTTCACTATCTTATCCTAGAAAAACTGCCACATACCCTCATTGCTATGGTAACCTTAAAAGCACCCCGCTTGGGAAACCATGCACCAATGCCAGCTCCTCGTGCACCCTCCAAAGTAATTTTGGAACTCTTTTTCTGAAATGGCCATCAGAACTGACATCGTATTACCCTTGATGTCCTGAATGGCATCAAAATGTCCTTCTTTCAACATTTCTTTTATCTTCAGGTAAAGAAAAAAGTCACTGGGGGGCCAGATTAGGTGAGTAGGGAGGGTGTGCCAATACAGGTATTTGTTTACTAGCTAAAAACTCCCTCGCAGACAACTACACAGTTGAGTTTGTGAACTTGCCACCTTGCCACCATGTGCAATGGCCATTCCAGAAACAGCTCCAAATTCCTAGAAGGGTGGGCTAGGTGCTGGCATCAGTACAGAGCTTCTCAAGGCAAGTACTTCGAAGGTGACCACAGTGATATTCAGCATGAGATATGTAGCACTTAGAACAATTAAGCTCATGGGCATAATTGTCAGATCTTGTATACATAAATGGCCAACAAACACATTGTACAATGCTCAACATTGTTAGATTGATTGCTTGAAAACTACAAATCAAAGCCAAATTGATAAAAATGATCTATATGCACACGAAGAAATGCTCAATATCATTAGCCATGAAGGAAAAGCAAATCCAAATGACAGAGAGGTAACAGTTCACACCTACTAGTATGGCTATAATCAAAAAGACATAAATAACAAGTTTGATAAGCCTGAAGCAACTGAAATACTCGCATACAGCTAGTGTGAGTGTAAAATGGTATAACCACTTTGAAGAACGCTTTAGCAATTCCTCAAAACGTAAAAAAACAGTACCAGATGACTAAGTAATTTCACGTGTTATATATCCAAGAGAAATGTGCTTTATTTCCACAAAATCTTGTACATAAATGTTCACGGCAATATCATTAATCACCAAAAAGACGAAACAATCTATGTGTCCAGAACCTACATGTCTATCACCATAAATTCAATATGGTGTTATCTATACTGTGAAATATTACTTGCAATGAAAAAGAATGAAGCACAATATAGATGAACCTTGAAAACATGCTAAGTCAATCACAAAAGAGCACACACTGTGTGATTCAATGTATATTAAATATTACATGTTCAAAATAGGTAAATTCATAAAGGCAGAAAGTAGATCATTGATGGCTAGATGCTGGAAGAAGAAAGGAATGAGGAATGACTGCTAATGGATATGGCATTTCTTTGTAGGCAGTGGGGAGGGGGTTGAAAACAAATTAAAGCAGTACAGAGTGGCAACAACTATAGAATTGTAAATATACTCAAAACCACTAGATATAATAATAAAAGGTAAACTTTATAATATCCTAACTAGATCCCAATGCAGATGTCATAAACAAAAATACTTATGTCAACAAGGTGACTGTACAGGCCTGAAATCAGAGGTCAGTCAAGTAATTGAAATCCTGAAGAAAAAAAAAAAGCCTTCTAATGCTATGAATAAAGTGTTAAAAATATATACCTTTTCATATACCAGATTTTATCTCCACCAAAAATGTGGAAAAGCATAAATAATATAAAAAACCTTACAATAAAAAAGAATATTGTAGGCATAAAGTCTTCTTCCAAGAGAGTGAAAGGAAAAGGAAAAGAAAGGAAGGTAGGAATGGAGAGAAGAAAAGAGACAGAGAGATAGACAGGGATGAGGAAGAAGAGACAGAGATTAGACTGAACACTCCATAAGGTCCCTGCATAGATAATGAGTCCATCTCTAAATACCTAAGAGGAAAAATAAACAAACCAGCAATTCTAAGCAATCTTCCAAAAATAGAAGAGTAAGAAATACTTCCTAATTCATTACCCTACTACCAAAACCAGACTAAACATTACAGAAAACAAAACTACATATCTCTAACATACTTATAAAATTTAACAAAATATTAGCAACTCAAGTCAAGCAATATACATAAAACACAATATATTGTGACTAGGTGAGGTACATCCCTTGAATGTAGGACTTTTTCAGGATGAGAAAATAAATTAATTTACCATGTTAACAAACTATGAAAAATTGTATGATCACCTTAGATGCACAAAAAGCATTCTAAAAGATGAAGTATTCATTCAAAATAAAAACTCTCAGTAACTAGTGAACAGAAGGAAACTTATTTAACTAAGATAATATATCATGACCAACTAGTATTTCTCCTAGACAAGCAAGGTTGTTTTAACAGTTGAGTATCGATCAATGTAATTAATCATAGTAAGAGACAGAAAATGAAAATCCTAAAAATAA
This sequence comes from Heterohyrax brucei, assembly GCA_028571685.1. Taxonomy (NCBI): domain Eukaryota; kingdom Metazoa; phylum Chordata; class Mammalia; order Hyracoidea; family Procaviidae; genus Heterohyrax; species Heterohyrax brucei. The sequence continues at coordinate 41,410,676 of CM053156.1, read as the reverse complement.
TATGTAGAGGGGAACTTCCTCAATCAGACAATGTATCTGTGAAATACATACAGGTAATACCATAATAAGAGACTCAAGACTAAGGCACTCTTACCACTTCCATTCAACATTCTATTGATGTCCTGGTAAGTACATAAAGGAAAAATTCTACAGGCATATACATTGTGAAGGAAGACATAAATCTGTCTGCATTTGCAGACTACATAATTATATAGAAGATCCTAAGAACTTTGAAGACAAGCTCATAGAATAAATTATTTCTATATTGTAGCAATAAAATACTAATTTTTTAAAACCATAAATAGCAATAAAAGAAAATGTACAAACATAAGAAAAAACATATATAAGATTGGTAGCCTGAAAGACATAAAACACTCTTAACAAAAACTAATGAAAATTTAAATAAATAGGAAGAAATAGCACACTCATGGATAAGAAAATCCACTATTATTAAATTGACTGAAAGAGTCAATACAATCTCAATCAAACTTCTAGCAAACTTTCTTGTAAAAATTCACAAGCTAGTTCGAAAACATTTAAAATATAAAGACACTAGAATAGGCAAAACATTTCTGGGAAAGGACAAACTAAAAGGAGTTATCTGATTTCAAGACTAACAATAAGCATTTAAAAAGAAAAGCACAGTACTGGCACAAATTTAGAAATATAGAACAGAAAAATGAAAGAGTCCCAGAGAAATTCATTCATAAAATAGTCAATTATGTTTACCAAAAATGATCAGATGATTCAATGAGAAAGGATAAACTCAACAGCAAATGGTGCTGGAACAACTGAATAACCATATAAAAAAGTAAAAGGACCACAACTTTTAATTCGCACTACTAACAAAAATTAATTTTTAAATAGGTCATAAATCTATATGCAAGAGTGAAACTACAGAAATTCTAGAAGAAAAATTGGGATAAAATCTTTTAACTTCTGAATAGGCACAGTTTTCTTAGGACACGAAAAGTACAAACTAGAACAGAAAAAAATGATGACAAATTGTGAAATTTTCTTACATCTTTGGCTCTTCTAACAAAATTATTAAGATTACCTACATATACCTAGGTTTTATATACACACATGTACTTCCTTGCTTTGTCAGCTGAGAGAGACAAGAAGCAATGAAACTCCAGCAATCACGAGTATGCTTAGCACCCAAATCTTAGTTTCAAGTACTGTTGTCCAGTTATAAGAACTAGTGCCAATTCTAGGACTGGAGTAGAAAACATACAGTATGCGACTGTGGTACTTTGTAATGCCAGGAAGAAAGAAAGTGTTTAAAAATAATAATAATAATAGCCAAATCAAATCCAGTGCCTCTGAGTTAATTCTGACTCAGGGTGACCCTATAGGACAGAGTAGAACTGCCCCACAGAGTTTCCAAGGAGCACCTGGTGGACCTGAATTGTCAATCTTTTGGTTAGCAGATGTAGCACTTAACCACCAGGCACAAGGGTTTCCAATAATAATAATAAAACAAACAACAAGAAGCAAAATGACAGGGATACAGCAAAGGGATGCAGGAACCAAGTGAAAGAGCTTCCAAGGGCCAAAGCTGGAACAGTGCAAGCAAAAATCTAAACTAGTATTGCATTATAACCCAAAGCACAAAATACTCACGATTTCCTACACATTGATTATTAAAATAAATAAATAAATAACTGGAAGATAAGAGATAAATCTCCCATGGAGAATTTCAAATAATCTTAGATACTCCTAGTCATGGATTGAATTGTGTCTCCAAAAAAAAAGGTGTACAGCAATTTAGCTGGACCATGATTCCCAGTATTCTGTGATTGTTTTCCATTTTGAGACTTTCCAATGGTGTAAATTCTACTTTGCCTGTGGTTAATAGACTGGCTTATGTTCAAGAGGAGTAGGGTAGGACTGTAACACTCTCCCTAAGGTCACCTTCCTGCTCCAAGGTAAAGGGAGCTATCCTGGAATGTGATTTGCACCACTTTTATCGTTCTTTCATTCAATAAAGGAAAGGCAAGCAGCAAGCAGAGAGTTGGGGACTTCATACCATCAAGAAAACAGAACCAGGAGCAAAGTGTGTCCTTTTGAACTGAGGTTCCTATGCTGAGATGCTCTCTGAGGAAAGAAAGACAGATGCAACACAAGGACCTTTGTTCAGAGCTGACAGACAGTGTGTGTTCCCCTGGAGCCAGCACCCTTAACTCCTCCCTCACAAAAGCAGAGCATAATTCCCAGTTTTTTAACTGTGGGCTGTATATAAGTACTTCCTTCCAAAGAATACAGTTTGTATAGGAAAGGAGTAACTTGAGGGAAGAAACCTGAAAAACAATACCTACACCAGATAAAGAAATAATTTAGATTGATAGTATGTACCTTTGATATAGTATGAGATGAGAATGGCACTTCACCCCTATGATCTTCCTCCCCAAGCTCATAACCTCATAACCTCAGTCTAATTATGAGAAAACTGGACACATCACAACTGAGAGACATCCTACAAGATACTTAATATGTCTCAAAACTGTCAAGGTCATCAAAAACAATGACAGTATGAGAAAACAACATAGTCAAGAGGAGCCTAAAGAGACATGATGATTAAATGTAATGTGGTATCATGGATTGGAAACACTGAATCAAGGAAATCTAAATACAGTATAACACACAAAAAATCACTGCCTCAAGAGCTGATTCTGACTCAAGGCAACCCCAAGTATTACAAAGTGGGGTTTTTTTGCTATTATCTTTACAGAAGGAAATCATCAGGCTTCTCTTCTGCTACATCTCTGAGTAGGTTCATCCACCAAACTTTGGGTTAGTACACAAGTGCAAACAACCTGCATTACCCAGAGACCTCAAATACAGACTTCAGTTAATAACAATGTATCAGTATTGATTGATTAAATGTAACAAATGTACCACAAGCTAATGTAAGATGTCAGGAATAAGAGGAACTGGGTGCAAGTTAGATGGTAACTCTCTGTACTAACTTTGTAACTATTGTATAAATCTAAGATTATTCTAAAATAAAAGGTTTAGTTTAAAAAAAAAAGCCACAGACTAGAAAAAAAATTTTTGCATAACACTGTTAAAGGACTTGAATCTAGACTATATAAAGAACCCATACAATTCAGTAAGACAATCTAATTTTTTCAAAAGGATAATGTTTTTATACACAGACTGCAAATATACATGAAAAGATGTTCAACATCATTAGTCAACAGGTAAATGACTAATTAGACACTCAGCAAGTTAAAAGGACAAGATACCACTACTCACTGATACCACTATATCTCACTGATGTTGATGGGTACTGTGAAGACGATACCAACTCACAGCAATCCCATGTGACTAAGGAGAACTGCTCCATAGCTGTTTCTTGGTTATAATCTTTATGGAAGCGTACTGACAGTTCTTTCTCCCAATGAGCCAATGAATGAGTTTGAATCATCAACTTTTAAGTTAGCAGCCAAGCACTTAATCATTGTGCAACCACAACTCTCTATGTACCCACTAAGATAGTTAGAATTTAAAGAAAATGACAATACTGAGAACTGGTAAGATTATAGAACAACTGCAACTCTCACCCACTGCCACTAAGAATATATGGTAATAAATTTGGCAGTTTTCTCTACAGTCAATCATATACTTATCAAACTTGTTGCTGTCCATTGAATTCAAACTCATTACAACACTATAAGACATAGCAGAACTGCCTCATAGAGTTGCCAAGGCTGTAATCTTTACAAAAGCAGACTGCCAAAGTTTCTCCCACAGAGTGGCTAGTGAACTCAGCTCTCAATCTTTCAGTTAGCAGCAGAGTGCTTAACCACTGTGCTACAAGGTCTCCTTATACTTGCCAAAGACCAAGCAATTCTATACATAAGCATTTACCAAACAGAAATAAAAGCATATGGGCACATGTTGTGAGGTGCAGGGCAAACAGCAGAGCAAACCGTTGCTCCCATTTTCCCCCCTGTAACTAACCCACTAAACAATGAATAAAAGCAGGAACAGGCTGAGATTTCAGAGCTTCTCATGGTAGTTGGAAGTGCTGGAGAGCTGAGGTGAGCCATGAAACATATGACTGGGATCAGGAGAGGGGTTGGGAGTTTGGGGGTTTGGGCACCCAGAGGACTTTGTTCACTGCCATAATCTTGGAAATCCAAGTGACAGCAACACCCAAAACAATGAATGCAGCATTAGAGCTCAAGTAAGGTACTGCAGACTAGTTAGAGAAATTCACAAGGAGTTCAACACTTAAGAAGGTGAACAGTGAGGCCAAGGGGCATTTAAGTGAATGCTACTGAAACTCACAGAGCCCTGAGGCCAACAGTACCTAAGAGTCATGGAAGCAGAAGAGTTAGGGTTCTATTCATCATCCATAGTGAGAAACATACATCTAGCAGACAACACAATGGGAACTCACCTGCTACCACAAGTAGGCACCACCAGAGATCATGTTCAGACTCACCCATGAGAGAAGGACATAAAGAACTGCCCCCTCACGTGAGGAAAGATGGGTACTACCACTTCTACTAGTAGCCAGCAGGAAAGTCCGGTGCATATGCAATTAGCCACAGAGTGAAAGCTGTGCCCCAGTCCTACAGAGAAAAGTAAAGGAATTCAGCCCAAAGAGTGCAACCATCTGGGGAAAGCCAAGCCAAGTGCCGCTGAGTCAGATCCGACTCATGGCGACCCTAGGGGCCAGGGTAGAACTGACCCCCAGATCTGGGGAAGGCATCAGCCAAATCCACAGACGATAGCCAGCTAGCCAAGTGCCGTTGAGAGGAACCCTAATAATGTCAGCCACTGTGGGAAAAAACAGCCTGAGTAAGTACCACAGAGACTTAAAACTTTTTAACACACCTAAAACTGGTGGAGACCACAAAGAAAACAGAGGAAAATCCTCAGAAAGAACAGCTGACTCCCTGTGAAAGAATTAAAGAGCCAGACTTCCCTCTACTAGATCTTAGGAGATTTAAAAAAAAAAAAAAAAAAAAAAAAACTCATAAAACCAAACTCAATGTCATCAACTCAACAGGATTATAGAAGGACCAATCCAAAGAAAAACATGAAAAAGCTGAAACTTCTCCAATAGAGACTAGACTAATCGAAAAAAACAGAACATTTCTCAGACAATAGTGTTAAATATGTTTTAAGAAAAGCAAAAATCACACAGAAAGTGAACTAATGGAGATCAGGAAATAAAATAACATAACACGTGAAAAACACAACCATACTGAAAACATTTAAAATGAGAGAAATTATGGAACTGAAGACTAAAATAATTCAATTAAAAGTTACAAAAACATTTAACAATAAATTCAAGCAAACAGAAGACAGACTATGTAAACTAGAAGGCAGAGAAACTTTATGTTTCCAGAGAAACAAGAGGAAAGAACAAATAAAATAAACAAAGCCAAATGGAAAAGTGGGATCCAATTAAGAAACTTAACATAATGTTAGATTCTAAAAATCCAACATTTTTAGAATTCAAGAGCATCATGATAATAATAAAAGCATAGAAAGAATTTTCCAAGACATAGACTTTCCCAGATAGAATAAGGAACCATGCCTGAAAATATAGGAAGCTACACAAACTTCAAACAGAAGAAATACAAAAAGTTCCACCCAAAACACATCTTAACAAAATTCTTGAAAACCAAAGAAAAGAAAAAGATTCTGAAAGCAGTAAGACAAAAGCACAATATAACATAGCAGGGTTCATCAAAAGAATCAGTGCACAGGGGCAGAGTCAAGTGGCAGACTAAGTACACATCTCCCTAAAGCCCTCCAGAAACCAAGACCTGAACTGATAATTAAATGGAGCATTCTGGTCAGCTAGTGGGCTAGGACACAGCATAGAGTTGTTAATTTGGACTGAATACCACTGAACAGAAAACCTTCTCTCTTTAGCCTGTCTCCTGCTCCTGGCTAGTCCTGGCTTTCACGGACCAAAGGTAACTCATCATTTTGACTTTTTTTCCTCTGTCTTGGCCAGTCAGCAGAGCTGGGTCTTGACTAGCAGCTAGTCTCAAATGCACTGCTGGTGGGATCAGCAGGTGAAACTGCCATGTTTTGAGAGCCCAGCTTAGGACTCTGTGCATCTCGTCACTTTTGGCCATAGTATATTTTGTACAGAGGCGGTGGCAAGCTTGTGTGGGACACCACCTTGGATACAGAGGCCTCAGCTGGACCTAACTCTTAGCCTGGGAGGCAGCACCTGCCTGCAGGAGAGTGCTTTCCTGGCAGAAAAGCAGTAGTTTACACAGCATTGCCTACGGCTGAGGCCCAGTAACAGAGGGTGTGGACTCCGTGCATCTCGGCACCTTTGGCCCCTTTTTCCACCTCTGCCATGGTGTAGTTTGCACGGAGACAGTGGCAAGCTTGTGCAGGACACGATCTTGGATACGGAGGCCTCAGCCAGACCTAATTCCTAGGCTGGGAGGCAGGGCCTGCCCACAGGAGAGCACTTTGCCAGCAGGACAGCAGTATTTTGCACAGTATCACCTATGGCTGAGGCCTGTCAGCACAGGCCAACAGGGTAGTAGCCTTGCTGCATTTTGAACTAGTTCATAATATCTAGGGTTGGATATAGAGGTACTTGCTTTGCCAGTTGGGAAGAGGGCCCTGTACACCTGAAAACCTGACTGACCTAGGAAGTGGTCAGATACCTTTTACCTTTCATTTTAAGACAGCCTAGAGAAACAACTGTGGTCCATCCTGACAGGATCTCTCCCAGCCTTTATTGACTCATATGAAGGCCAAAAAGCAACAGACTCTGGAGAAAGCCATACCCAACAAATCACCCATAGCTTCAGAAGGCCCCCAAATGAAACAACCAAAGAGCTTTCTGGATGAAGAAACTTTTCTGAAACTATAAGAAGGTAAAAACAAAATGGTTATATAGAGAGCCCTCCTAGACATTATACAAAATGCAGCAGAGCAAAATGAAAAATTAAGCAAGCTGTTCAATCTGATGGAACACCAGTACTCTGAAATCCCACAAATCAAAAACAAAATCTAGGACATAGAAACTTCAATTCAAAGCCAAGACAACAGAAAAGAATTAGTGCAGACTTCCCTCAAAAAAACCCTTGAGGTCAGAAGGCAATAGAGGAACATATACAAAATATTGAGGTAAAACAACTCCAAACTGTTATTTACCCAACAAAGCTTTCACTCAAAAATGAGGGTAAAATCAAGATATTCCCAAATACACACAAAACACAGGGAATTTGTCACTACAAGACCAGCTCTGCAAGTATTACTTAAGGGAATACTCCAAATGGTAAGGAAAGAACAGTAAATACTTCAATCCACACATGGGAAATAAAAATTAAAATGAAGGAATAGGGTCATCTAACAAAAAGTAACAGCATGAGCAAATACAAGGAACAAATACACAATATTTTGGGGGCATAAATTCAATAGTTCATTTCCACATGCACTACAAAATTAAGTGCATAAGAAATATATACAGTGACGTGGGGCCAAGATGGCAGACTAGAAACACGTCTCCTCAATTCCCTGTGAGAACTACGGCCTGAATTAGTAACTGAACAGAACACTTTAGACACCCAGGAAGTCCTAGGATACGGCATAAGGTTGTCTGATTGGACTAGGCACCAATAAACAGGAAACTTCATCATGCTGATAAAGACAGGATGCACTGAGCCCTGCTCCTGCTGACTCAATACTTGGGCAGACTACAGGCACTGACACTGTCTTTGTTATCCATGAGGGGGATAGGCATGAGCCAGCAAACAGGCCAAACTGCAGTGCTACAGCAAAAACTGTGTATAATGCAACAGACAAACAATATGTAGGGCAGCCACATTTTCAGAGCGCAGTTGCTGACTGAGGGCATCACTGTCCCCCCATGCTCTCTTTTCTGAGCTGCAGCATAGATTCTGCAGTTTCGCAGTGGGAACTGCAGATGGGTTTGAACACCATCTTGTTCAGCTAGGAGGTGGTATCACCCAACTATAGGTCTCAATGGGGGTTAATTCCCAAGCTGAAAAGCATTGCAACTCCAGAAAGCAATTTTCCAGCAAAAACGCTGTGCAGGACAGTGTTACCTTACAAGAGCAGCCCAGCTGAGAAAAGCAACAAGGCTGTAACACCTCCCTAACTGAACTACATCATACCATCTGTGGAAGGCTAAAGAGGTCCTTCTGTTGTCAGAAAGCAAGGCTTTCCACACCTGACAGACACTGATTTCAGCAGCTGTCGGTCAGTTCTCAGCTTATTAAAATAAGACTGCCTGGGGAATTAATTGCTGAGTGGCCTAACAGTATCTCTTCCACCCTTTACTGACCCACACCATGAGCTCAGTTGATGTGCTCCAAGTGAATTCATAAGTAGGGAGCCATCTTTGTAAGCCAGGAGACAGAGACTGCCACTTCAGGGAGTCCACTGGAGCCAGTCACTGGAGCACATGGAGATGATTAATGACTACCTCCCTTCTCAGCACTATGTCTTAGCTCCTGTTGCAGTAACACCAGAGAAACTAACAGCCTCTAGGTGGCATGACAGCAACAAACCATTCCTAACCACTTAAAGAAGCAGCCCACCATGGCTCCAGAAAGCATCCAAAATAAACAACCAAAAAACTTCCCAGACGAAGACCTTTCTGAAACAATTGGAGATCGAGTACAAAAGAATTATATATAGAGCCCTCCTAGAGATTAAACAAACTGCAGCAGAACAAAATGAAAACTTAGGCAAGCTATCTGAACTGATGGAACAATGGTCTGAAATCCAGCAGATCAATTAAAAAAAATGACAGAATTAGACAATTCATTCCAAAGTGAAAAGAACAGAATTGAGGAGACGTAAGTCAGACGTAGGGACCTTGAGGATAGAGCAGGTGACACCAGCATTTATGAGGAGAAATTAGAGAAAAGAAATAGAAAACTGAAGAAGCATTAAAAAATGTGGGACACTATTAAGAGGCATACTGTATGAACAGTTGAAAATACAGAGTACTGTTGCTGAGTTGCTGACAGAAAACATCCCTAAAATTATGAAAGAACAGAACATAGATAGCCAAGATATGTATCGAATGCCACAAAATCTAGATCCCAAAAGAAAGACACCAAGACATACTATAAATCAAGTTTAATAAAATGAAACACAGACGCTCTTAAAGATAAGGAGCATCAAAGAAAGCTAACACTTAGAGGAAAACCTTTTAGACTTCTGTCTGATTTCGCTGCAGAAACAATCTTGGAAAGGAGGCAGTGGAACGACATGTTCAAAGCCTTAAAGGAAAATAACTTCCAACGAAGAATTATGTATCTTGAAAAATTGTCTCTCAAGTATGAAGACAAAATTAATACATTCACAGATAAGCAGACACTTAGAGACTTTGTAAAAACTTAGATAGGAATTGGAACCATGGAAACTGAACAACATCTTGTTCAAAAAGCCATGGGTTATGGAGGAAATCAAGGATGAAATAAATAAACTTATGAATTGAAATGAGAATGAAAATACTTCCTACCAGAACTTATGGGATACAGCCAAAGCAGTGCTCAGAAGTCAGTTCATCTCTGTAAATGCACACATCCAGAAGGAAGAAAGGACCCAAAACAAAGAATTAACCCTACAGCTTGAACAAACAGAAAAAGAACAACAGAGGGACCTCTCAGGCACCAGAAGAAAACAGACCGTAAAGATTAGAGCAGAACTAAATGAATGAGAGAATAGAAGAACAACTGAAGAAGCTGATAAGACCAAAAGCTAGTTTATTGAAAAGGTCAACAAAATTCACAAACTACTATCTACACGTACTAAAGAAAAACAGGAAAGGAAATAACCTGAATAAGAAATGAGATGGGAGATATCACAATAGATACAACAGAAATTCAAAGTATCATAGCAGAATACTACAAAAGACTGTACTCTAACACATTTGAAAACCTACAGGAAATGGACAAATTCCTAGATTCATATCACCTACCAAAATTATAACAAGGAGAAGTAGAACAGTTTAATAAAACCATTGCAAAGGCAGAGAATGAAAAAGTCATCAAAAAACTACCAACCAAAAAAAAAGCCCTGGCACCGATGGCTTCACCTTTAGAGAACAGTTAGCACCAATACCACTGAGGCTATTTCACAGCAGAGAAAGGGATAGAAAACTGCCAATTTCACTCTATGAGACAGCATAACCCTGATACCAAAGCCAGGGAAAGATCCAACAGAAAAGAGAAATACAGACCAATAACAACATATCAAAGAAAATAACTCATCACAACCAAGTTTGATTCACAACTGGGATGCAAAGCTGGTTCAACAGCAGAAAAACAATGTGATCAACCACATAAATCACACAAAAGACAAGAATCACCTGATTTTGTCAATTGATGCATAAAAGGCATTTGACAGAGTCCAATACCCATTCATGCTAAAAACTCCCAGCAAAACAGGAATAGAGGGAAATTCCTCAACACAATAAGAGCCATCTATGCAAAGCCAACCACCTACATCACCCTGAATGGAGAGTGACTACAAGAATTTCCCTTGAGATGGGAGCTAGACAAGGATGCTCACTCTCACCTCTCCTATTCAACATTGTACTAGAAGATGTGGCCACAGCAATCAGATAAGACAAAGAAATAAAGTGGATATGCATCACCAAAGAAGTAAAAATCTCCCTATTTGCAGATGATATGACTGTATACACAGAGAATCCTAAAGAATCCATACGTAAACTATTCAAGCTAATAGAACAGTTCAGCAAATAATCAGGACAGAAGATAAACATAAATAAATCAGTAGGATTCCATTATACCAACAAAGAGATCATTAAAGAAGAAATCACCAAATCAATACCCCCAAGAAGATAAAATACCCAGGAATAAATCTAACTAGAGAAATAAGAGACCTATACAAAGAGAACTACAAAATCTTACTGCAAGAAACCAAGAGAGACTTCCATAAATGGAGAAATCTACTCTGCTCATGGATAGGAAGACTTAACATTGCGAAAATGTCTATCTCACCCAAATCAATCTACATACACAATGCAATCCCAAAATAAATTCCAATTTCATTTTTTAATCAGATGGAGAAAGAAATCACTCACTTTGATTGGAAAGGGAAGAAACCTCAGATAACCAAAGCACTACTGAAGAAGAGGAACACAGTATGAGGCCTCTGACTACCTGACTTTAGAACCTATTACACTGCCACAAGTAGTCAAAACAACCTGGTACTGGTACATAGACATATAGACATACAGACCAATGGAACAGAGTTGAAGCCCCAGAGATGCCACTATCCTCCTATGAACACTTCATATTCAACAAATGCCCGAAGACTGTAAACTGGGATAAAAACAGTCTCTTTAACAAATGGTGCTTGTAAAATTGGACATCAATCTGCAAAAAATTGAAACAAGCCCCTTATCTCACACCTTATACAAAAACCAACTCAAACTGGATAAAAGACCTAATTATCAAACCTAAAACGATAAAGATCATGCAAGAAAAAATAGCATCAACAATGGAAGTTTTAATACACACACACAACTTAGATAGACTGCAAAATCTGGCAAAGCACAATCAACAAAAAATAGATAAATGGGAACTACAACGCATCAAACACTTTTGCTGATCCAAAGACTTTATCAAAAGAATTATAAGAATGGGAAAAAATATTTGGCAACTACATGTCAGACTGACATCTGATCCCCATAATCTACAAGGTATTGCAAAATATTAACAAGAAAAGGACAAATAACCTAATTAAGCATTGGGCAAAGGAGATAGACAGACACTTCTCTGAAGAGGATATCCAGGCAACCAAAAGACACATGTGGAAATGCGCACAAGCATTTAAAGAAATCTATTAAAGAAATCTAAATCCAAACTACCATGAGATATCATCTCACCCCAACAAGGTTGGTCATGATCCAAAGAACACAATACAACAAATGCTGGAGAGGCTGTGGAGAATCTGGAACTCTCCCACACTAGTGGCAGGACTGGAAAATGGTACAGCCTCTATGCAAAGCAATCTGGTGCTTCCTTAAAAAGCTGGAAATAGATATACCGTCTGACCCAGTAATCCCACTGCTTGGAATATATCCTACAGAAGCAATAGCAGTCACACAAACAGATATATGCACACGAATATTTATTGAAGCACAATCCACTATAGCAAAAAGATGGAATCAACCCAAATGCTCAACAACAGATGAATCGATAAACAAACTATGGTATATATACTCAGTTGAACACTACGTAATAATAAAGAACAATGATGATTTTAGGAAGCATCTCATAACCTGGTTTCAATTGGAAGACATCATGTTGAGTGAAATCAGTCAGCGCCACAAGGACAAATATTGTATGAAACCTCTACTAGAAGGATTTAAAAACCGACACATGTATAGAAGACTCTTTGATGGCTACAAGGAGGGGAGAAAGGGAGGGAGAGGGTTGGCTGTAGATTAGATAGCTGACAGAAATTTGGCTGGGTGAAATCAGTGACAGCACGCATTAGAAAGAAGATCAATTTAATTGTACTTAAACACAACCTAAAAATTCCTTCAATCTCATCCCAGTATTGCAAAGATAGAGTGGTATTGGTGGCAAGGAAGAGTGGGAGTCTGGAGATCATGCTCTCAGGAGACATCAAGGTCCATTGGCATAATTGGCCTACTGCTAAGAGAGTCTCCTGCACCCCATATTGGTGAGTGGGATCTGGGGTCTTGAAAGCTAGCAAGCTGCCAAGTGAGGTACACAAAATGGTCCAAACTCAGCTGGAACAGTTGATCACCAAAGACAACAATGACATGAGGGAAAAGAAGCCCAGAAGATGGAAAGATCCACATCAATGGGTGATTATATCAACATGTGACCAGAAGAATCAGAAGGTGCCTGGCCATCACCAATGACAGCTGTGATGGGGCTTACCATGTTAAGTCCCAGTGGCAACATGAAAAAAAAAGGGGTGTACCCTAAAAACTCCACTAAAAGACTGCAACTGATGGTCAAAGGCCTGAGAGTTTCCCTGAGAGCATGGCCCCTAATCCTGAAGCTGCCCCTGATCACAGATCATTACTGAGGTCAACTATTCAGATAGGAATGGAATGGACTTGGGGACACAGAGTGACCACATTGTGTTTGCACTTGATGGTTCTATGCATCTACAGGATGTCATCCAACTGACCTCTTCCTAGAGAGGAGTGGAGAGGGTGGAGAGGAAGGAACAAAAGACTGTTAAAGAGGATATGACATAAATGGAACAGAAAGGAGGAGGGTGCTTTCACCAGGCAAGGAGAGCAGAAGGAGCTGCAGATAGGTGGGCACGCAAATTTGAACTGTATTGTAAACTTCCATGCAATTACAATCAAAAAAAAAAAAAGGAATAGAAAGCATATATGCAAAACATACAGCAACATTATACTCAAGGGAGAAAGACTGACAATGTTCCCTTTGAGAACAGGAACAAGGCAAGGAGGCCTGTTACTACCACTCTTATTCAATATTGTACTGCAAGTCCTAACCAGATCAAACACACAAGAAAAAGAAATCAAAGGTATCCAAACTGGAAAGGAAGAAGTGAAACTATCACTATGTCAAAATCCTATACATATGAAACACTAAAGATTCTCCAAGAAAACTGCAGAACTGAAGAGAATTCAACACAGTTGCAAGGTACATGGTCAATACACAAAAATCCTTTATACTAATAAGGAGTATTCTTAAATGGAAATCAAGAAAACAATACCATTTACTATAGACACAAAAATGATAAAATATCTAGGAACTAAACCAGGACATAAAAGAGACAATCTACCAGCTAAACTTATGAAAATCATGAAACATTACTTGAAAAGAATAAAAATAACTACATAAATGAGATGACATTCTGTACTCATGGACTGGAAGTCTTAAAATAGTGAAAACATAAATACTACCTAATATATAATAAATATACCTAATAAATATTACCTAAATATAACACAATCCTGATACAAATCTCAACAGCATTCTTTATGGAAACGGAAATACTAATGATCAACTTTATATGGTAAAGAAAACCAAACAAAAACCAAACCCAAACCTAGTGCCACTGAGTTGATTCCAACTCATAGCAACCCTATAGGACCAGAGTAGAACTGCCCCATAGAGTTTCCAAGGAGTGCCTAGAGGATTTGATCTATGAACCTTTTGATTAGCAGAGGCAACACTTAACCACTATGCCACCAGGGTTTCCATAGTAAAGAAAGAAGATCTGAATATTAAACTCTCATCATTAAGTCCATGAACTTAATTGTTCTAAGTGCTATATACCTCATTGTTGAATATCACTACCACTACCTTTAAAGTACTCCTCTTGGGAAGCCATCCGCCAATGCCAGAGCCTACCCCACCCTTCAAAGCAATTTTGGAATGTTTCGGGAATGGCCATTGTGCACACTGGCAAGGCAGTAAGTTAATGATATAGTTGTCTGTGAGCAAGTTTTTAGCCAGGAAACAAATAACTATTGGAACATCCTCCCTACTCACCTGTTCTGGTCCCCACTGACTTTTTCCTTTACCCAAAGATAAAGGAAACACTGAAAGGAAGACATTTTGATGACATTCAGGACATCAAGGATAATACAACAAGAGCTCTGATGGCTGTTCCAGAAAGAGTTCCAAAATTTCTCTGAACGGTGAACTAGGTGGTGGCATTGATGCACAAATTGCCGAGGGGAGTACTTCAAAGGTGACCCTAGTGATACTCAGCAATGAGGTAGGTAATGCTTCTTCTAGGATGTGTTCATGAACTTCATTGACTAGTCAACGCAATACTGAAGAAAAAAGTAGCAGGCCTCACACTCCCCAATATCCAAACACACTACATAGCCAAACATACTTCACAGCCATTATAATCAAAACAGCCTGGTTTTGGTGCAATGACAGACACTGAGACCAATGGGAAAATTCAATGTTTCCACAGTTAAAACAACAGAAATGAAATAAATTGAAGTAATAGCATTTTCGGCTTCTAAAAGATGAGATTTTAAAAGGAAAATGTTTTTATAAGCTTACTCATAACTTTAACAGGAAACATAAGTAATATCCCCCTGACTACATAACCAAGCAAAGAGAACAGGAAGACCAAAGGCAAGTCAAGAGTTACTCACCTACAATGACATGAAAGCCTTTTCCTATCAAAGAAATAGAAACACTAAGCCAAGGTAAAGATCTGTAAAGTATTATTCTTTTACTATAAACCACAACCTGTGTTACCTAGCTTATGTCCTTCACTGAAAGCATAAAATAAAATGAGAACTGTTTGCAAGGCCATAGGGTATACTGTACCTTGGGGGATCTATTCTGAGACCTCTATAAACAGCTGTTACAGATGCAAACAATTTAGTTTTCAACTGTTGCACAAAAACTAGATTGGCACATTGTTAAATTATTTTTATATGAAATGATTAACATTTGTCAAAGTTTCAATCTTGCTTTATAGAAGACGTTAAGACTTTACACAAAATTACTAAGATGTTAGTATTCATACTCAGGCATTCAAGTGCAAATTCATCACTAACCCATTAACAACTTGTTGCCATAAAGTTGACTCTTAAAGCGAACCAACGGGATAGAGCAGAAACCCTCCTAAGGTTTCTAAATCTTTACAGAAGCAGACTGACACATCTGTGTCCTGCAGAACAGCTGGTAGGTTCAGACCACCAACCTTTCAGTTAGCAGGTGAGCACTTAACCAATGCACCACCAACCAGCCTTAACTCATCCTTAGATGACTGAAGTATTGTAGAATGCAATATGTAATCATATCATTTCTTATTCAGAAGTATGCTGACAAAAACTAACTTAATTACTGTCATTGTTAATAAGCATGCAGCTTATTAACCTAAAACTGATGAGAAAGAAAAAGGTGTTTTGAAACAAACTACCTCCTTAAATTCATTTTAACCACAATAATTAAAAACAGATATATACTCCACATCTTTATAGACTTTTTCAAACTGATATTTGCAAAACTTCTACAATATGCCTGTCTTAAATAATACTATCTCAAGAATTCGACGCCACTTGGCTTGGCAAGAATTACAAATTTTCTGGTATTTCATCATTATTTCTCAATATTTATAGGATGAATTAGGATCCACAAAATTGTATTACAGACTAAAATTCATCATGGGATATTCTTTTGGTTTGTTTAGCAGCTAATTATTCTCAAATTTTGAAGAACTGGATTATTGAACAGTTTCCTATTTTTATTCCTATATGCTGGACCCTGAGTATTACCTTAAGGATATCCTGTCTGAATTTAGAGACCATCTCAAGAATAAATTTGACACAGTGAGCACTGACTAAAGACCAGAAGTGATGTGGGATGGTATCATGGGCATCATTAATGAAGAAAGCAGAAGGTCATTAAGAACACAAGCAAGAAAGAAAAGACCAAAATAAATGGCAGGAAAGACTCCTAAACTTGCTCCTGGATGTCTAAAGCAAACAGAAGAAATGATGAAAGATCTCGAAAGAAAATTTCAAATGGCAGCTCAAGAAGATTAAGCAAATATTACAATGGAACTGGAGCTATGAAACCAAAAGGGAAGAACTTACTTAGTACTTCTTAAACTGAAATAAAATTAAATTCAAGCCTTTAGTGACAACATTGGGCAAAAAACTAAGTGATGTAAGAAGCGTCAAAAGAAGATGGAAAGAACAAAGTCACTGTACCAAAAGGAATTGCTTGACGGTCAACCATCTCAGGTAGCATAGGATCAAGAACCAACAGTACTGAAGGAAAAAGTTCAATTTGCTCTGAAGGCACTAACAAAAAACAAGGCTCCAAAACTACCAACTGAGAATTTCAACAAATGATGCGATGCTTGAAGTGTTCACTTGCTATGCCACGAAATTTGGGGGACATCTACCTGGCCAACTGAATGGAAGAGACCTCTATAGCTTCCCATATCAAAGAAACTTGATACAACAGAAAACAGAAATTATCAAATGATATAATTAATATCACATGCAAGGAAAATTTGGCTGAAGATAATTCAAAATGGTTGTAAAAATACATCACCAAGGAACTGCTCAAAATTCAAACCAGATTCAGAAAAATACATGAAATGAGGGCTATCACTGGACTTTGGCTTAAAGCAGAGAATGCCAGAAAGACATTTGCTTGTGCTTTACTGACTATGCAAAGGCCATTTGTGTGGATCATAGCAAATTACGCAAAGAATGAGAATTCCAGAACACTTGACTGTGCTCATGAAAAACCTGTACATAGTCCAAGAGGCAGTCATTTGAACAGAACAAAGGGATAGTCCATGGTTTAAATTCAAGAAAGGTGTGGGTCAGAGTTGCTTCCCTTCACCATACTGATTCAATCTGTATGTTGAGCAAACAGTCCAAGATACTGAGCTATATCAGTAAGAACATGGCATCAGGACTGGAAAAAGATTCATTAACAATCTGTGATCAGCAGACAACATAACTTGTCTGCTGAAAGTAAAGAGCATTTGAAGCACTTACTGATGAAGATTAAAGACTACAGCCTTCGGTATGGATTACATCTCAACACAAACAAAACAAAAGTTCTTACAACTGGACCAATAAGCAACACCATGACAAACAGAGAAAATAGTGAAGTTATCAAGTATTTCATTTCACTTAGATCCACAATCAAAGCCCACAGAAGCAACAGTCAAGAAATCAAATGATATACTGCATTGAGCAAATCTGCCATAAAAAACCTCTTTAAAGAGCTAAAAAGCAAAGAGGTCACTTTGAGGACTAAAGGGTATGCCTGAACCAAGCCACAGTATTTTGTGTTGCTTCATATTCATGCAAAAGTTGGATAATGAATAAGGAACACTGAAGAAGAACTGATGGATTTGAATTAGTATGTTGGCAAAGAATACTAAATACATCATGAACTCCCAAACAAATGAACTCATCTGTCTAGCAGAAAGTAGAGCCAGACAGTTGCTAAAAAGTGAACATAGAGAGACTTCATTTCATTTACTGTGGAAATGTTATCAAGAGGGACCAGTCTCTGGAGCAGGACATCACAAATGGCAAAGCAGAGGGTCATCAAAAAACAGGAAGACTCTCAGTGAGAAAGACTGACACAGCAGCTGCAACAAGGAGCTCAAACATAATAACGACTACAAGGATGGAGCAGGATCAAGCGGTGCTTCTTTTGGTTGTACACAGACTCATTTTGAGTCAGACTTGACTGAATGGCACCTATCAACAACATATAAGTTGTGATATACTCACTCAACAAATATTTATCAGGCACCCATGTGCTACGCAAACTTTTTCTGAAAGAAGGCAGATAGTAAATAGTTCAAACTTTGTGGGACACATAGAAGATGCTACAACTAAACTCTCCTACTGTGATACAACAGAACTTCATTTATCAACACTGAAATCTGAATTTCATATAATTTTCAGGTGCCACAAACATTATGAGGCTTTATTTTTTTTCAACCATTTAAGAATGAAAAGACCATTCTTAGCTGTGAACTGCTCAAAAACAGCTACCAAGCCAAATTTGCAACAGGCTGAATTCTGTCAATACTTGGGGATACAGCAGTGAAACAAACAGAAAATAATCTTGCCTACATGGAGCTTCAGTTCTAACTAGAGGATATTTAATAATATATTAAATAAATTAGATTGCATGTTACAATATACAAAAGTATACATACTGTACAAAAAGTATAAATCCCCCCCAAAAAATAGACATTACCAACAGCCATTACCAAACCCATTAACATCTAGTTAATGGTTAAGTGCTTCATGGTTAAGTGCTATGGCTACTAATCAAAATGTCCACAGTTTAAATCCACCAGGCACTCCTTGGAACCCTTAGTGACAGTTCTACCCTATAGAATCACGACAAGTCAGAATCAACTCAACAGCAAGGGCTTCAGGTTTTTCTGTTGTTGTTTACTGGGAAACCCTGGTGGGGTAGCAGTTAAATGCTGCATCTGTTAACCAAAAGACCAGCAGTTCAAATCCACCAGGTGGAACTCTATGGGGCAGTCTTACTCCGACCTATAGGGTCACTGAGTCAGAACTGACTCAGTGGCAGTGGCTTCTTCTCTTTCTTCTAATGATCCTAATCCAAGTGGATCACAGCTCTCCCTTTGAGAAAATGCAACATAAATGAATTTCATAAACTGGTTAACTTCACTTTCTCCTCACATGCCATCTTGAGCAGGCTTATTAAAGGCATCTGGGGAAAGTAAAGTCGGATCCGACTCAATGGCTCTTGGCACTTGGCTTGGGGAAAGTAAGACTACTATAAATTAGCCATGAGACACTGCAAAAGTTAACCACTCAGGGGGACAGGACTCAATTTTAATTAGAGTAAAATTAGATGGGCTGGGAGTTTATTAATGTTTTTTTAATTAATAAAATGGGAGTCACTGGATATAAAGTTTCTCAGCAATCATCATAGATGTAACCATGAATATTAGGTGCCCATCAATGATTTTGCTCAGTATGGCTTTGAACCCGACTCGATGACACTGGGTGGGTTTTCCATTAAGACATGGTAAAATCAAGATATATATCTTTTAGAAGGTTAGCAAGAAGAAGTTTGAAAATCAGTTCAACATGTTTGTACTTATGCTCTTTAATGTCTGTTCTTCACTACAAACACTGAAAACAGTATTTTAATCCTGGTATTAGACATTAAAGAACAATCTGGCTTAAGCTAGTTAGAGCACAGGTTATTTTGATCTGTTTAGTTCCAGTTCATCCTTGCAGTGATATTTTCATTCTGATTCACATTGCTTCAATAGGAAAAAAATTTTCTTAAGTCTTTAGTTCAATTTGGGGTACATTTTCAAAATAAGTTAGTACTTACATTTAATTCCAATTGTAAAAAAATTAAATCTCATTCTAGTTTTACTTTACTTTTACTTCCTGGTAGAAATCCCTGTTTCTCATCACTTACAACCTCTAGCACATTAAATTACTATCAATTAAACCATCTATTCATTCTCTCTGCCCTTTAAATAACACAAAAGCTGACATCTCTGTCCATGTCTTATTTTCACCTATACCTTAAACTGAAACACAGTCTCAGTTACACAGCTTCCTACATTTAAAAAGGACAGTTGTCACTCCGCCAAGACAAACTGAACTCCTGACAGAGGTAAGCTCCATGTGGCCAGATCCTGTTTATTTCAACAGAAGTTGAAAATGTTTTAAATGTTGGTAATAAGATGTAATTTTTAAAAACTAATCTCTGAAATAACCAATACACATCTGTGAACCATCTCTTCTGTAACACTAACAAACATCACTTCATAATAGTCTCAAGTTTCTCCAGATATAAAATTTGGTTTTGGTAAATCAAGTCTTTAGCTTTCCAACAACATAGATTTCAGACAAAAGAGCTGTGTGACACAATGCCAATGCTAACAACAAATCATAATTTCATAATTACGCTTACCTGAATATTTAGAATACTGAATACCATTCACTAATTAAAAAACAAAATAATAACTACATAAACAAGCCACTTAATTTGTGCTATTGTCTACATATTGTATGTCAATTCACTCTTCTAAGTACAGCCAGGTGGTGGTCAGAAATGCTACTTACTTCTGATTATGGCAAACAGAATTTCTAAAATTTTGCTTTTCCAAAGTAAGTCAGATGAACTTTCTACCCAGAATCCAAAAGAAGCAGAACCATGAAATATCAAGGTATTTTTTCAATACTACCGAACAACATCAGTATAGACAGCTTCACCTACAACCTACTCAATGGTGAACTGCCTTTATCAAGGTTAAAGAAAGCAGACAGTTCTCTTTGGAACAGTTTGCAGTCCAAAAAAAAAGAAAGAAAGAAAAAGCTAACATAGGGGTGCATGGGAGAAAGGAACATCAATAGTCAATAATGGCAAAAAGTGGCAGAGGTAATTAGGTAAAAAATTAAAGGATAAAATGATTTACATGTAAGTTAGATAATCAGCTCCAGCAGAGGTAAAAGTTGGCTTTTATGTTCTTCATATGAACTCAGTGAGTTCAAGATCAAGAAAACAGGCACATAAAATAAAGTGTTAAATTTTGAATTACAGTATTCCAAATAGTTTACAAGATTTATAAGACAAATCCTTGAGTATGCAAAAAAAGAACAACAGGGCAATCAACTCAGAAATCTGCTCAAGTACTCTGTCCATAAATATCACAAGTAGCTAACCCAAGCTTTTCCGCTCTGTCTTGTTCCCCTGTTTGCTCCTTTGCCATTTCTCTGCACCATTTTTAGGATACAGCTGATAGCTTGAAAAGTGTATATCTACCAATTATATGCCCTTCATCCAGTTCTGGCAAAACGTTTTTGATTAGAAAATTTTATTTAACTGTTTACCTTGTTTTCCATGATTTCTGTGAATTATTGAAGAATATGTGCAATAATAGAGATCTGCAATGTGAAAATGACAAAAGTGTTATGGATTCCTCCCAATTCTGTTACAAGATTGACTCAAAAAACCCAGAATTTTTACAACTGGAGTTAATCAGCAGTCATAAAATAAAAGTTTGGTACCTGTTATCAGACTACACAGAAAACAAGGTCAGAAAGAAACCAGACAGATTATCTAATTTAATATACAGTTTTCAAGTACTTGTTAATGACACCTTAAAAGACCTCCAAGTGACAGGATAACATTATGTCCAAAAATACAAGAGGCATGTAATTCCTACATCATCAAAGGGTGATTTACTATCATAATATTCTTAAGGGAAAGAATATTATGTATAAGAAACCAGTAGATATTTGCAAATTCATTTTCAGGCCAATGAAAATAATAACCAGAAAAGCTATTTTCACTCATGTGTTTTAAATCAAAAGCATATGCAATTACTTTTCCAGTGGTACTGCGCTCTGTTCTTAAGAGTTATTCTGAAAAACACAGTCATGTAAGAAAGGCTAAGTTTACCCAAATGTTTCCCAATTATAAATAATTAAAATATGCTTTACTAAGATATATACTTTAATTATAATAATTGTTTTTAAACAATTGATATGACATTAATAAAGAGAGTGAAACTGAAGAATTAATGGATTTCAACTGACAGGTTTCGTCAGAGTTAGCTAGAAGTCACTTTTAGCCAGCCCAAAAGAGTTATCTTTCATTCATTAATACAGAGCCACAAGGCATACTTAGACATCAGAGGCTCAATTATCTAAAATGGGCTCCCAGGGAAACAAAAAACTTTCCATTTTTATTCTGTATCTGCTCCTTCATGACAGAAACCATTCTTTCGTTTTTTGGCAACCTCTCTTTTCTCTGAATCTTAGGACATATGTAGAGATGAACTGGCTGCTTTGTAGACATGCTAAAAGTTCTTGCTGTGGTTGATCACAGTTTGAATGCCAGAGGAAATAACTCAACTTAGACAGCCCGGAACTACATCCAGCCAAACAGCTACAATGCTCTACTTTTAACATGTGTTAAAGTAATATTTTAGCTGTCCCGGATGTAAGTTGAGAGAACATTTGTTTGCATCACACTTTGTGAACACTTGAGTCAAATACAGTATACCGAATACCCAGTTTTAGTATCTGTGACAGTTCATGCTTTAACTGTTCAATTACATAACGGACAACATACTTTATGTTTAAAAAAAGAGAGAAAGAAAGAAAGAAAAAGGGCAAGGCAGAACGGGAGAGGAAAGGGGAGGAGAGGGAAAAAGGGGAGAGGGAAGGAAGACTAACTTGCACAACAGGATATACACTAGGAACTAATAAGCATGATCTTAAATGCTTCTGAAAAAGCTGGAGAAGTAGAACAAATGCTGATATTTGTTTATTATAGCATTTGTGACCGGGTACAGAATATAATGTCAAAAGAGGCAGCATATTTTTCTTTATTACTTAAAATATTTTATTAAAAAGCACTGCACATGTGCACTCCACTCCTTTCTATTATTAATCTGCCAAATTTAGAACCAATATATATGCAGCACTCAGATTACAAATGTCCAACTTTCTTACAACCCACAGTTATAAACCAAATTCCTAAAAGCCTATCACACTGAAAAGTGAAAGTACATTTAATAGTTCATAATAATACTACTTTGAGGTATGCATCAAAACATTGTTATTACTGGATTATTTTACTAAAGATTTTTTAAGATATCTGGAAGTGTTTAATGTTTTTTATCCACGGAAAGGTACACTGTGTACTAAGACAAACATTTCACTGATGATAGATACAACCCATACCTAACTATTCCAACTTAAAATATACCCAAAACCAAACCAAATCTATTGCCGTAAAGTCAATTATGACTTTACTACAGCCATCCTACAGGACAGAGTAGAACTGCCCTATAGAATTTCAAAAGAGCACATCGTGGATTCAAACTGTCAACCTTATGATAAGCAGCCATAGAACTTCACCACTATACCACCAGGCTTTCAAATTCAACCTAAAGGCAGACTTAGGACAGAACTTGTTCATAATCCAGTGATAGTCTGTATAACACAAACAGAAAAATAACATCATAGCAGTCTATTTTCATGGTTCTCTGTTTTGTTTTGTTTGATTTAAAGTGACAGAATTGCAGAACAAAGAGTTACTTGTCAAATATAAAACAAATTTCTACAATGTTGGCTTTGGTAGACTTTCACATACAAAATAATTTTAAAGTTTGTTTTACTTGGATTCTTACAATGCCTAGGAAGGGTTTAGTACACATTGCACCTGAAATTGTCCTTTCCACATGAGCTATAACAGAAAAGACAAAAACAGACATTTCTCTAGTACTGTCAAATGTGGCATCCACTTACACTTTCCTTTAGCCTAAATAATTACCCCTTTTCACCATGCTGACAATATTGTGGCTATTACTCAAAAAGACCATAACAGACCATGGAACTATAACTTAAATCATCCATCTATCCAAATGTGAGGACATGATTAGAATTGGGGCAGCGAATGGGGTATTATTAATTTATAAGCCCTCTATTAGCTATGCCTCTTTTTATTAAAAATACTTCAAACCCACTAAAAGTGTTGTTAATATTTACATAAATTTCAGGAGACAGGAACATGTATACATTAGCAACCCTGAATTTTCTGGAAAGTCTAACATTTCATAGTTTCGATGTCCTTCATTACAGTATCTGCATGTCATAAGCCTGTCAGTAAATGTGTACACCATGTACACCATGCAGGAGGCTGGACCCCTAGCAATGATTACAGCCTGTACAAACTCCCTGACACAGGGAAATGTCCAACACAATTTTGTCAATCAAGATGTCTAAGATTCGATTTTAAATTGTTTAGTCTGCTATACCAGGATGCAATCTTTCATTGTTCTAAGTGTTAGGTAGTCTGTTACACATATAAAAATTGGATAATTGGATGGGTGGATGGTTGCACGGATGCATGGATGGAGGATATATGGAGGACGAGTGGATAACAAAGTTTGAAACAATGTTTTACTCTGCTTTAAAACAGGATTTAAGATACCATACTGATGGAGAGTTTTAAAACTCATATAACTTAAGTTCCTTCCTCATTCCCTTTAC
Organism: Heterohyrax brucei; assembly: GCA_028571685.1. NCBI lineage: Eukaryota > Metazoa > Chordata > Mammalia > Hyracoidea > Procaviidae > Heterohyrax > Heterohyrax brucei. The sequence goes on along the minus strand of CM053156.1, from coordinate 41,386,135 downwards.
AGATACTGAATAAAAGTTTCCCAGAGTTCAAGAGACAGACAGAAATTTAAAACCAAAGAGCAGCCTTTCAAAGTGACCATGATATCAGCCTCTGACTATGATGAATAAAAAAAAAAATCTTCCTAATCTAGTTCATTTGTTATCAAAAGCAAAAAGAAAGTAGATGTTACATTATAAACTTGATGCCCCGAATGATGTACTTCCAGCAAACAAACACTGATTCAAAAATCAAAATACCATAAATCCAAGGACAAATAAATCTAATTTAATTCTTCTTGTCTCATATCTCCTGTTACTATAGGACTAGAGGACATTCCACACTAACAAGTTCAAATGTCTGAACTGCTCCAAATAATGAAAATACAGGAAGGACTACCACCAATGTACACTCTACCACACTGCCACATACAGCCTTAAGCAGCTCAAAAGTCAATTCCATAATGCAGTATATTCTTAGAGAGTAACAACTCCCAGGGCAAAATAAGGCTCACACATAAAACCACACAGTCCTCACGAACTTCTAAATCAGGTCTCTAACTACCTCTACTGCCAGATTCCGCCAAAATGAATATACCTGATGAGGTCCACAGAGCTCATCAAAAAAGCGAATGGAAAAGGCTGAAATGTATCATGTATCCTTCAGTACCAAGTAAAGCACACCAAGCTCTGAGCTTATGTATCTGGACTTGGTCAAAAGCTAATACAGCTTTAATGCAGTGTAAAATTAATCTGGAATGCAATAACTTATTTAATTTACTACTATTATTCAAAAAACAAAGGAGAAAAATCACTGCTCCTTCATTAAGTAGGTTCTCTGTGCTACAGAGTACATTCAATTTCTAAGGTCTTTGAAAAAGAATATATGTACCTAAAGTGTAAACACAAACAGTAAGTTACAAGCTGCTCTTCAAGTACTTAAGGCAAGACTCAGCATCAGTACTCAAAAAGTGGTTTAAAAAGAGTGTAACTTACTTTGACTGTCCCAGGCTAAGTGGGCTCTGTCTGGTGCTTCTTTGTCTGCACATGTCCACCCACAGCCTGTCTTCTAATTAAATGAATGCTCTAGCAGCAGAACAAGCAAACAAGTTGCCTCCCATCTGCGTACAGCTCTTCAGGACACATTTCCCTTGGTCAGAAGGTGGAAATTCTTGGGAGAGGTGATTTTCTCTGCCTCTTCACAAGAAGAACATGGATACTTGGCAGGATGCAATTCCATGAAGTGTAACTGTGTGTGTACACCTCAAAAAATAAAACAAAAAAAATGCAGAGAAACATAAAGACTCCATGAACAGCTGGAAAACACAGAAATACTGAAGCACCACTGGAAATACTACTAAATAGACAAGCAAGATAGGATCTTTGACAAAAATAATCAGTAATAACAAGTTTAAAAAGAAAAGCAGAATCTAAAGTCAAAACTCAAATTTCATGCAGTGAAAAACATTTTAAGTTACACAAAGGAAAAAAGGTAAATCTTCTTTCATACATATAAAAACAAGAACTCTTCCCTCCCCCATTACAGAGAATAAGGTATCATCAACAGAAGAGGAAAATGAGACTTTGGAGCATGGTAGGCCTAACATTAGACTTACCAGCCACATTATGGTTAACAGGCACTTATGTCTATGTGAGTTAAAGGCATCAAGCTGTCTTTCCCATGAGTTTTATCACCATGGGGGAAAGGGAGAAAGGGAAGAGGGAGTAATGGGCCACTGACACACTAATACACTCAGCTACCATCTGTTTGTAAAAAGATGCCTCTACAAAACAAGAAATATTCAAAAGACAAGAGATGTTCACTGATTTAAACAAAATGTTTAATCTCCTAAACAGAGAAGTTTAGGCAAATTCTCTTAATTTTTTACAATAAAAATGATAGAAAGTCATCGTTAAACATCTACTCACAAATTCCACAAGCAAACTTGCTTTAAGTTTGGGGAGGTGGGGGCGGGGAGAAGAATTTATCCAACAAAACACAACCAAACTCACTGCTCTGGAGTCAATTCCAACTCAGAGTAGAATTGCCCCATAGGGTTTCCAAGGTAGAAAATGTTTATGGATACAGACTGTCACATCTTTCTCCTGCAGAGCAGCTGGTGGGATCAAACTACCAAACTTTCAGTTAGCAGTCAGGCATTTTAACCACTGCACCACTAGCACTCCTGGGACTATAACAGCCTTTCCACTGTTTCCATACTTCCTAGATATATGCCCCCATGCCAGCAGACAGCCACAACAATCCCATGATCACCGAGTATTTAAGGATGGGCAGGCCTTAGGCATTCTGTATCCCCAGAGGCACAAACAAAATACAGCCAGAAGTAAAATCCCTGAGAATGGGGTGTGGCCTCACAAAGTAGCTCCACAGAGGCTGGGCTGGTATATACAAACAACTGACTACATCCTGGAGATTACTACTTTACAAAAATGCATGAAGTGGTGGCTCTGGGTACAAGAAGACATAGAGACACAAACAAACGTAATCTTACATAATAATGTATCTGCTTTCTTCTTCTCATACCCAATACTAATAGCCATCTGGATAAGGCAAGTTTTAAGACTTTTCCTAGAGTTTATAAGCAAGAATTATAATGTATTATACAGAGAACCAAAGACAGTGGGTTGTTTTTATCAGACAGATGTAAAACTAGTGACTAATATGGCCTGTTCTTTAAATGCTAATATATTTGAATAATAAACCAGTTTCACCACGAATTACCATCTCCCCAGAGGAGTCTTAAAGGATAAATCTAAACAAAGAAATGAAAAACAACATGGTTCACTTAGAGCAACAATATATTTTTAACAAAGGAACCTGCATAATTTGCCTTTCAGAAAATAAAATTTAAAAACTACCCTACTATTTTTAATGCACAGTATTCTGTCTACCAAGATAAACAGTTTTCAAAATGAAATAAAATGGCTCAACTAAGATCTTTAAGATCTTGCCAGATGCATCAGTTTTCTCACACAAGACAACAAACATCCTCTCAAAGCTTCATCTATAATAATTCACATATTTCCTATAATATGAATTTCCAAAAAAGTCAATATTTTATGAGTAGTTCATTTTCATTCAGAACTCAAGAAATGCTTTCTATTTTAAAAGCATTTAAGCAAATGGTGATATAGTGATTTATCTAGATCCATTGTTTTCTCAAAGAGAAATACACATTGGAAGCTAAACCATGTCACACGTGCAAAATCAAGGTCTAAAATTTAAAATCCACTTTCGGTTCAAATCCACCAGGCTCTCCTTGAATACTCTGGGGGTCAGTTCTACCCTGGCCCGTGGGGTCACCATGAGTCGCATCCGACTCAACAGCACTTGGCTGGCTTGGCTTCACTTCCTGAACCCAAAGTATTTCAAAAGCAGGGAAGAAGGCATCCATTTTTCTTCCAAATGCATAGCCCCATAGACAAAAAGCAAATCATTTCACAATATTTATCAGCTCTGCATTGAGTGAAGTAGAGTTGTGCTACCCAATGAATGGAAGTCATTTTTCCTTCAATTACAAAGATAATTAAAAAATAAAAACTATCAAAAGCTAAATGAAATAAAGAAGTCAAATTAAAAACAAATCATCATGATCTGTAAACTGAATTTTCCATTTCCTTTCCACATTTTGAAGATAAACAAAATGCATCATATCTCTCTCATTTCCACAATGTAGAATGCCTCTCATACTGTAGTGGCTACTTTCCCTCCCAAAACCAAGAAGGGAAACCTAATAAACTAAGCAGTTCTCCCTTCTTGGTGTATTAAGCAGAAATTATGCCCCTCCCTTATTTAAAGGAAGGAAACATCCCTTCTGGTGTCCAGAAGTAACAGCTTTAGGAAGCAGCAGCTTTAGGATGACACCATTTATCTCTCTGTAGTGATAAGTAAGAAAAACGAAAACACTACTTGAACATCTGCTTCCATGAAAAGTTCAAAACTGCTGTTCCTAGGTGGCCTAAATCCCTTTGCTGTATACACTGGTTTCCTGCATCCTCCACTGCATCATGTAGACAGCAATATACTGTCTACTACCTTGATAACTGCAAATTATCCTAGTTTTCTAAATATAAAGACAGAAGCCCCTTTTAGCCAATAAAACTATTAAACCATTTCAGTCTTCTAAACCCAGTTACTGAGTGATCAATAAATCCAAACTGATTTTAACATCTGCCTTAATTAAAACAGGTATGTTTAAGAGCTACATTTTTTAAATAAAAAAAAATATCAGAAAGACAGAAAAGGTATGATGACTGTCTATTATCTACCCAAGTAAATTATTAAGACTTAGCTCTACTGAACACACTAATTAAAACTAAAAAGTAGCTACTCTTGAATTAAACATAAAACAGTATATCAGGTTCTACTGGGTTTTTCATAGCACTTTTCAGTAGCCTGAAAAGGACTCAGATTTGCTACTTATTTTTCTAAGTACTGAATCCATTTTTATTATACCTCTCCAAGGACCCAAACTGTTACTACATTTCTTCAAGTGACCTCTTCATTTGAAAACTGTCACCCCTGTATAAAGGTGATGGTTGCATCACAACTATATAAGGTGATAGCAACTGCAGGGGGCAGTGTAAGCATGACTTTTAAACATTAATTCTTAAGATTTGGGAAAATTCTTCTCATAAGTATAGCATTAGCCTATAGACTATTAAACATATATTTTAATCAAAGAATCTACAAACAAGAGCATTTTTAAAGATTACCAATTTAAATTATTTCCCAAATTTAATAATTAAGGGGGGAATACACGAATCCTGTTCCCACTATGTAAAAGATACACTGCAATCAAAAACAACACAAGTTTAAAAAAAAAATCATATCCACAAGAAACTACAAAGCTGATTTACTCATGAGCAGCTCAGTATTCCAAACTGTATGGCTGTTTTGAAATACAAATCAGTAAGCTCTTCAAAGGTGATTCCCCAATGAGGAAAAATGCAACGAAATATATAACACACTGTAATATGACAAAATTATAGATGAAAAGAAGTTTAGTTTTACTTGATTTTGTATTCACTGGTCTCACTGTAGTATATCTCCCAGATACTCATAAACCCTTCTCCAGACACACATTGACTTCACGTACCAGTCAACTGAGGATATCATTAACTGCACAAAGGAGACCGATTTTCAATTAACAGCTGAATAAGTTGGAAGAAGCTTTCCTTGTGTGTGTGTTTTCAGTAAAGGTACAATTTGGCAGTATATTTATCAATCTTTATTCTGGCATCACTCTTCTTCTTTTACCCACAACATATAACTAGCCATTTTTTTGGCATTATAAAACTTATCATTACTATTTACCACATTTACTTCATACTAACAGTTTCCAAGACACTTCATAAAAGCAAAAATTTTGAACACTTATGGATGCTTACCATGTGCTAAACCATTTAGTAAACGATTAACATATACCGACTCAGTTCATCTTCACAACATTCCTATGAAGTAGAAATTAAAACATCCCTATGTTATAAACTTGAAAACTGAGGGGAAAAAAGGCTGTCACATACCTAGAGATGCAAAGTTAATGCTTTGTAGAGATGTAATGAGACATATTAGTCAGGATAGAAGGGGCCCACACATCACCAAGCCAGATGCCTCAAGTACCAAGCTACAACAAATAGAACTGGTGCCCACCATAGGTGTTTTACCTTCTTTGACAACATTAGAACCAAGTTGATGGCATTAATAAAAAAAGCAAACACATTGCTGTCAAGTCAACTCCGATTCATAGCAACCCTACAGGACAGAGTAGAATTTGCCTTCATGGAGTTTCCCAGGAGTGCCTGGTGGATTTGAACTGTTGCCCTTTTGGTTAGCAGCCATAGCACTTAACTACTACACCAGCAGAGTTTCCAATTAAACTCTTCAAAACACAATGAAAAGCATAGCTCCACAATAAGTGCTGAAATATATAAACAGAACAGCTAGGACTTGTGGTAATCTCCTGAGAAATTTTCACAGGGAATGGTGATGACGGGTTGGATGCCCTGCTATGAGCACCTAAACCCAAAAGACCACAATCCAGCCAACTTGGCAAGGTCTACTCTAGCTCTTATATCCTCTCCCAAATGCATCACTGCTTTACCTTAACAGCTCATTTAATTTGATCCCCAAATAACTGTCTCAACCAGAAAGCTATTTATTCAGTATCATTCTCTAAACTGACTGACACAAATCTAGCATCTCTAAATTTGAGCACCAAAAGTCAGTCTTAATGCCTCCAAGTCAGCTGTTGGACATCATCAAGTTCTAGATTAAGACAACTGACAGACCTTCATTCTGCACTACAAAGGATTACAGCACACTTGACAGCCTTTCCACTCAATTCTTTAATGTCTGCAGTTCAATGAGCACCTACATAAAATCTCACTGGACAAGATACACTTCACAGCACACAGCTTCAGAACACCTATTGGTTAGATTTGTGAGGAAGCTTCCAGATTATACATTTATAGAGAGTTGTGCTTTTGCAAAATCGGCATGTAAACCAGGAAGCAGTTGTTAAAAGAGAACAAGAAGATACTATATGGTTTAAAATCAGGAAGGAGTACGCTTTAGCATCATATCCTTTTACCACACTCATTCAAATCTGTATGCTGATCAAATAATCCAAAAATCTGGGCTATACCAAGAAGTAGGTGGCATCACAGTTAAAGGAATACTCATTAACAACCTGCAATATGCATATGATACAACCTTGTTTCCTGAAAGTGAAAAGGACTTGAAACATTTATGGATAAAGATCGAAGACTATACCCTTCAGCATGTATTACACCTTAATGTAAAGAAAGCTAAAATCCTTACTGCCATACCAGTAAGCAAAATCATAATAAATGGAGAAGATGTTGAAGTTACAAAGAATTTTATTTTACCTGGATCCACAATCAACATCTATGGAAGCAGCAGTCAAGAAATCAAACAAAGTATTACATTGGGAAAATGCCCTACACAAGACCTCTTTCAAGTGTTAAAAAGCAAAAACATCACCTCTACAACCAATACACTCCTGACTCAAGATATGGTATTTTTAATGTCCTCACATGCATGTGAAAGCTGGATGATAAATACGGAAGACCAAACAAGAATTAATGCATCAGAATTAAGGTGTTCACAAAGAATATAGAATACACCACTGTAATAGTTAAGATTGTGTCTCAACTTCCTGTGTCTCAACTTCCTGGGCCATGATTCTCAGTGGTTTCATACTTACATTGTTTGGCAGCTATATAATCCTACAGTCATCTCCATAATGAAATCTGATATAATGTAATCACCTCCATGATGAGACCCGTTATGAGAAGCCAATCAGTTAAAGGGAGTTTATCTAGGGTGTGCCTGCATCCAATACATGGTGAACTTTCTGGGAAAGTTTGCTGGCTTTTGCCTCTCTGGATCCTGCAGCTGGCTCCCATTTATATGCACTCCAGACAACGAGACTGGAGCTAGCAGCTTACATGCCAATCTCAGGATTTGTTGGCCTCCACAGCCTGTGAGCCAGTGGCCTGGTGTCTGAGGCAGAGTCATAAAGTCAGACTTGCACAGTGGCACTCTATCATTAAATGGAAGTGGTATATACAAGATCAGGTCCAAGAAGGACCTAAAGGCACAAGCAAGTTGCATGAGGAAGTGGTCCAAATGCCCCAGTGTCCACTCCTGTCACATTATCTATCCTCTCTCAGTCTGAATCTATGACCTGATGGGGAGTTCCTTCTTATCAGTAAACTGAGAACGAGAAAGGTCATGCTTGGTTCACAGATAGTTCTGCACAATATAAAGTGGACAATGGCATCACTACAGCCTTTTTCTCGGGCCTCCCTGAAGGGCAGTGGTGAAGGCAAATCCTCCCAATGGGCAGAACTTTGAGCACTGCACCTGCTTGTTCACTTGGCTTGCAAGAAATGTTCAGATATGTTACTGTATACTGATTCATAGGCTGTGGCCAGTGGTTTGGGTTGGTGGTCACAGACCTGGAAGAAATATGATTGGAAAATTGGAGACAAGGAGGTATGGGAAGAGGTATGTGGACAAATCTCTCTAAAAGGGGCCAAAGAAGTGAAGATATCTGTGTCTCATGTGAATGAGCAACAAAGGGTAAATATGGCAGAAGAGTATTTTAACAATCAACTGGATAGGGTAACACAGTCTGTAGAAATCAGTCATCCTCTTTTCCCTCCACTACCATCACTTCCAATGGGCTCATGAACAAAGCAGCCACAGTGGCAGGAATGAAGGTAATGTGAGGGCTCAGTAATATGGACTTCTACTCACTAAGGCCAAGCTGGCTACAGTCGCTGCTGAATGCCCAACCTGCCTGCAGCAGAGAACAATGATGAGTCCCAGATATGGCACCATTCCTTGAGATGATCAGTCAGCAACATACTGGAAGGTAGATTACACTGTTCTTCTTCCATCTTGGAAACGGTAACGTTTTGTTGCTACTGGGATAGTTATTGACTCTGAATACAGATTTCTCTTCCTTGCATGCCATGCTTCTGCCAAAGCTACCATTGGTATCTGATGCAGCATTGCCTCAAAGCAGCAGACTCACTTCACAGCAACTGAAGTGCCATAATGGGTCCATCCTCATGGAAATCACTGACCTTACACATTCCCTATCATCCTGAAGCCACTGGCTTGACAGAATGATGGAATAGCCTTCTAAACACAAAATGACAGTGTCAGCAAGGTGGCAACACCTTGCAGGGTTGGGGCAATGTTCTCCAGGAGGCTGAATATGCTCTAAACCAACATCCAATATACGATGCTGTTTCTCCCATAGCCAGGATTTATAAGTCCAGGAATCAAAGGGTATAAATGGGAGTGTTACCCTTCACTGTATCCCCTTACAACTCATTTGTACAATGTTTGCTTCCTGTTCGTACCACCCGATGCTCTGCAGGTCTAGAAGTCTCAGTTCCAAGTTGAGGATAGTGAGGGATGCTGTCATCAGGAGACACAACACTTATCTCTTTGAGCCGGAAGTTAAGACTGTCACCTAGCCACATAAGGTTCCTCATGCCTCTGGATCAACAGGCACATATGGGAGTTACTGTAATGGTCGACGGCACTTGGCTGGCTTGGCTCGTGTGATTGATCCAGATTGCCAAGAGGAAATCAGAGTGATATCACATAATGGAGGTAAAAAAAAATATATCCCACATACAAGTGATCTCTTAGGATATCTCTTGATATTATCAGACTCTGTGATTCAAGTCAATGGAAGATTACAGCAACTCAATTCTAACATAACTACTAATGGCACAGGCCCTTCAGGAATGAAGGTTTGAGGGCCCGGATCATTCTACCAGCCAAAGAACCACAACCAGTTGGGGTATGGAATTGTTACATGCTTGCTGCATGTAAAGGGAATAAAAAATGGGTAGTGGAAGAAGGCAGTTCTAAATACCATCTACTGTCCTGTGACCAGTTGCAGAAACAAGGACTATAACTGCTATGAGTATTTCTTCCTTGCATGTGTGCATCAAATATTTTCATTTGCTTCACTTATAAAATATAAGATGTAAACAGGGATAGTGTTTCAGGTTGTATGTGTGCTGGTTGCATGATGTTACGTAAAATACGACTTTATAATAATCTTATTTAAAAACGTATATGGGTGCCAAGTTGACATGGGATAGGCTGTGATGGTTAAGATCATGTGTCAACTTGGCTAGGCCATGATTCTCAGGGGTTTAGCAGTTATGGTATAGTCTGGCAGCTTCGTAATAATGTAACCCCTTCCATGAAGAGATCAGTTATGAGCAGCCAATCAGTGGAAAATTTATTTGGGGTGTGGCCTGCATTCAATATAGGTAGACTTTCGGAGAAAGCACGCTGGCTTTCGCTCACTCTGGATGCTGCAGCTGGCTCCTGTTCTTCTAGACTTGGATTCTTCGGACTTGACCTACCACCTTACCTTTCAATTTCAGAATCTGTCAGCCTCCACAGCCTGTCAGCCAGAGGGCTGCTGTCTGACCTGCCAAGCTTGGGTCTGCCAGACCCTGTAGCTCTATGAGTCAAGAAAAGCCTCCAGCCTGACCAGGACTTTCCAGCCTTTATAACAATCTGAGTCATTTCCTTCACATAAATCTCTTTCTCTCTCTCTCTCTATACATACACATTTATAAACTACACTGGCTTTGTTTCTTTAGAGAACCCAGGCTAAGACAACCACAGACTGCCAGAAGAATAAACAAATCTGTCTTCGGAAACATACAGCCAGAATGCGTCTTAGGAACAAGATTATCAGGACTTTGTCTCACATACTTTGGACATGTTATCAGAAGGGACCAATCCCTGGAGGAAGACATCATGTTTGGTAAAGTAGAGGTTAATGAAAAAGAGGACGACCTTTAACAAGATGTACTGAAACAGCATTGACTGTGACAATGGGCTCAAACACAACAATGATTGTAAGGATGGTGAAGGACCTAGTGGTGTTTCGCTATGCTGTATATGGAATTGTTGCAAGTTAAAACCTACTCAATGGCATGTAACAATAGATAGTTGAAATATTTTTTTCTTTCCTTTTTTTTTTTAAACAACAAAATATATATTACTTTGGGGGAGTTAACCAGGAATTTTCACTGGAAAATATTAAGGAAATTTAAGCATTCCATCATAATTAACTTTTATATTCATGTATCTCACAAAAAGGTGGAAGGAGAAAGGAATTTGATTGACTTCTGGAAACGTTACCAGTAAAAACAACCTTACACACCGGTTTCTTTACAACTTCTGTTAGTATTTTGGGGAAACACTGGTCATATAATTTATGGTTGTGTGATTCAACTTCCATGTCACTTAAGAACAAAGAGTTCCAACTCACAAACATTTTAAATAAAAGATAAACAGAGAAAAGAAATACCTCAAGTTCCACCAGAGCTGCAGTCACTGCATCAGTTGCAAGAGCACCATCCTGTAGCTTCTCAATTGCCTATGACATCAACAGGAAAGATTATTCACTGCAAAACCTCAACCTCTCAAACATATCCATAAACTTTACAAAGCCTATAAGATATGGGAGACACTTATAGTTAATAAAAAATGATCACTAGTTGCATTCCATACTTCAAGACACAAACTACTTAGATGTACATAAGCAAGTATTCATAGTGAGGTTAATTTATGATGCAGTTCAATTAATATTATTCAGATTAAGACAGTGGATAAAAGCTGGTCTCTAAATGAAAGATGCAAGGAATTTGGTGAGTCAAAGGGCTTCTTTCATCACAGAAGAATTCAAAATAGCCACAAAATTTACATGAATTCAGTTTGGTTTAAATGTTTTGACAAGTCTTTTATAGACAACTGAATCTGTATCTTAGCTAAAATGTCTCTCCCCACTGTTAGTATTCTTCCTACCCATACATATAAAAACCAGTGGTAGGTCAGAATCTTGAAAGAGAAGCATATGTTATGTTCTATTTTACACTGAGATAAGCAAATCACTTTATTTTTCAATATAAACTGCAGTGAATAAAGGTCTAAAGTTTGGCAAAAATGAAGAAGAAAGGGAGACTGGTTTCTAAATGAATTACTAAAAATACAGTTCAACCAACAAACAACTCAAAAACTAAGAATTGTATTCTTCAATTCTTCAAAATTTAAAAAAAACTCATTACTGTATAAACTGAGTGGTCAGAATATACAGTCCAAATATGTATTTTTGGACCAAAATTCTAAAAAGTAAAACTTATTTCTGAAAAGATTTCACACTTTTGAAAATACAAAAAGTATAAAATAGCTTAGGGAACAACTATTTTTAACAAAGAAACTCTGGTAGCACAGAAGTTAAGTGCTATGTCTGCTAACCAAAAGGCTGGCAGTGCTCCTTGGAAACTCTATGGAGAAGTTCTACTCTGTCCTATAGGGTCACTATGAATTGGAACTGACTCAACAGCACTCAGTTTGGTTTTTGTTGGTTATTTTTGACAAAAAAAATTTTTTTATAAATTCCTAAAATAAAATATTCTTTTATATTTATGGGATTTCATTCGTAAGAAAGAGCTTAACTCTCAAAATATAATATTTCTTTTAAATGGTAGGTAAATGAAAATGAAAACAACAGAGAGAAACCTGGATTTACTTGATTTACAATACTCAGGTAGCATTCTATTTGTATAAAAAATAATAGAAGGTTTTCCTACAAGATTATATAGTCAGGATCAAAATAAAAACCATCAATATTTCTTCTAATTCCATGTATCATCCACATTAAGTATCCAATAATTTGGCAAAACCTCACAAACAAAAGAAGAGAAAAGTATAACTGAGAATAAGGGCAAAGTTAAACCCAGGAAAGAATAATTCACTCTGATACAAACCACATGATGAGAAATAGAAAAGTATAGGATAATTTCAGAAAAGTAACTATTTAATTTTTAATTATTTTTTCTCCCCTTCATGGAGAGACACATTGACTGCCTGTGAGCTGTTTACCCTACCCCTAGACTTTAAAAAGAGATATGATTATGTGCCCAAAATTCCAAAAATATAGACTTTAATCTGTAGAAGGAAGGGAGAGAGTTAAATATCATCTAGACAACAATACAAAACAAACTCAAAAAACAGTCCACAAATATGAGCAAAGTAATTCTGTGATCCAAACCAAAGATCTTCTTCTAAATGAAATGTTAAAATCATTTCATTTTTAGGTAATGTTGCTTTATGTTCAAAAACTGAAGTGTTTAGAGTACACACTTTGCTGTATTTTTTGACAAACTGAAATGTTTCAATTATACATTTTGTTCATACCTTTTGACAAGCTCTTTTGCATACATGTTTATATTCCTTGGCTTTGGATTCAGAATGATAACCTGCACCTGTAAAAGAATCAATCAGTGTTTGGTTATCATTAAAATATCAGACCTTGCTCTGCCTTGAGCATTATGCTCCTTAAAAAATTCTATGGGATCAAAGTGACAACAGCAACTCAAAAGACTGGATAAGAACTTTAGGTGGTAGTGAGTTTACATTAATGTGGGAGGAACAATTCTTCAGAGAAGGGTGAGTACAGTCACATGACTATAATAATGCAATCACTATCAATAAATTGTACATGGACAAACACTGAATTGTGTGTACTGCTGTGTATATATTCTCAACAACAGAAAAGTAATATTTAGGAAAAATCATCAGATCATGTTTACATACCTGAATAGTCCACATAAACTGTTTCTGTCCTAATGAGAATAAAACTATTACTCTAGTTGTACAGAATTTTAAAGATCTGTCTTTCTGCAACCATAAGTCTTTTTAATATCATGTTTTCTCTCCTTTGGAAACCCTGGTGGTGTAAGTGTTACATCTACTAACCAAAATATCAGCAGGAAAATTCCACAAGCTACTCCTTGGAAACTATGGAGCCCTTCTACTCTCTTCTACAGGGTCGCTACAAGTTGGCATCAGTTTGACTGCACTGGGTTTGGTTTTTTGGTTTTACCTCATTTGTGAAGAATTAGGTTCCTGCTAAACCAAACCAAACCCACTGCTGTTGAGTCAACTCCAACAGAACAGAGTAGAACTGCCCAATAGGGTTTCCAAAGAGCACTGGTAAATTCAAACTGTCAACTTTTAGATCAGCAGCCAAACTTTTAACCACCATGTCACAGAATTTCCAAAGTTCCAGCTACAGACCCCTATAAATAGCTCACTTCAGCAAGCAGGCTTCACCAAGATCACCTCCACTACTCCTTCTGAGGATCTCTCCCCAAAGTCTGGAGTTATTACTCAGTGTCAAGAATAAGGTCCCTCCAAGTTCCCCTCTGTTGACCTACAGCATTTGGGAAACTACTGTTCAGAACCCAGAATTCTTAATGATAACTTCAGAAAACTATACAGCTTCTGAACAACATTTGAAGTTAAGGAGTGCTACTTACCTCCCACCTGCACTTCACCACCACTGCCACAGCCAGCACCCTTTCAAGTAAATGCTTCGAATCTTCTCGACCACCAAAGTACCTCAGAATGTCTCTAAAACCCCAGTAACACCATACTTGTAACTTCCTTTAGAAACCCTGGTAGTGTCTGACTCTTGTCAAGAAGCCTTGGTGGCACAGTGGTTAAGTGCTTGGCTTCTGATCAAAAGGTGAACCCTCCCAGCCTCTCCAGGAAAGAAAGATGTGGCAGTCTAATTCTGTAAAGGTTTAACAGCCTTGAAAACCCTATGGGGCAGTTCTACTCTATCCTGTAGCATTGCTGAGTCTGAATGGGTTTTTGTTTTTTTCCTGCCTCTTAATACAAAGAAACTGCCACAAGAAAATGCTTATAGTTTGTTTTCCTAAGAGGATTAGTACTCACTTGGTTAAAGAGTTGAAAATAGTCCAAACAACAAACTAAACAAAGAGCCTTTAAATGCTTAGTGATCAAGCCTCCAATTAATGCTCTTTAACAGAGTACTGACATCTTCTCCCCACTGCCCCCCAACCCATAAGAAAGGTTAAGAACTACTTCTAGAGGCCTCTCAACAACTCTTGTGAGTCTGCAGACTAACAGAAGCCTAACCTACTTCTTCTCAAAGCAGAGAAAGAATGGCCCATGGTACAGGGACCTAAAACCACGGAAAAGACATACAAACAGCTTCAACCCATAAAACACCCAGATGCTAACTAATCCTGTTTCTTAAGAGAACACTGACTTCACAGAGCCTGTGCCAACATTTAAACCTCATGGTTCTCAAGAAACAGATGATTATAGGTCACTCTTGTACTTCAAAGCAAATGTTTCCCAAAGTATAAGACACTACTGCCAAATGGATGACTTTCTTTTACAGAAAAAAATAAATTTCAAACAACTGTCATCAACAATCAATAATGACTCATGACAACTCCATGTCTGTCAGTCTTCAATGGCTGGTTTTTTTAAAATAGATTACCAGGCCTTTCTTCCGAGACATCTCTAAGTGGACTCAAAGCTCCAGTATTTTGGTTAGCAGCCAAACATATTAATAGTTTACACCATCCAGGGACTCCTTGGTGTATGAAAAACAGTGTTAAACAGCATTAACATGCAATCTCTCTGATTAGAATATGGGAAAAAATTCTCATTTTGGCCCCAGTGTATCTTCAGTATCTTCTAAACACTTGGCTAACTTCACTGCTTAACAAAGGAAAGACAGGTTGACAAGCACAAGAATCTAGTTCAAAGTTAATTACAGTTTTCTATGAAATGTGTTTACTTTTTAATAGCAAGTGATACTGATATTCCATTTACCTGACAAATAAATTGCATCTTTAAATTTTTAAGTTAAAAAAAAAAAAAACTGTGCTTAGCTTTCTGTTTCTTTTTTCTGAATATTAGGTTAACTGTCCAAGCAGTACAGTATAACAGGGAAAAAGCAAGAATCTGTAACTCAAATAACTGAAATCTGGGTAAGCCTATTCTCATGCTAAAAAGACAGCTTTTAAAGCCATACATCAGACAGGAAATTGAACTCATTCCTTTAAATAGGCCAAGATACATTCAGTCCACTTAGCCTTCTAAGAATTTAGAAGGGGCTCAACCCTTAATTTACGCAGTCTATTTCCATAATCCAGATTTTTATCTACTACTGATAGCCTGCAGTAGCAGCTTTACCTGACAGCCACTGGTTAAGTGTTTGGTTCCTAACCAACAGGTCACAGTTCGATTCCACCGGCTACTCCTTAGAAACTGGATGGGGCAATTCTACTCTATTCCTATGGGGTCGTTATGGGTTGGAATCGACTCAACCACAAGAGGGTTGGTTCTTCAGTTTGTTTCTGAGAGAGAAGGGATGTACCACCATGACAGTTACAGAAGTAATGTTTTCTAAAAAACCAAAAGCTCTACGTTGTTGCTTGTTACAATGTGCAGACCTTCTGTATGCATTTGACAAATGCTCACTCCAGATAATGCCAACTCAAGGTACTACAGAATACTTCAGATAATATTAACTCCAGGTACTACAGAAGATGCATCAACAACATAGCGTAGTGAAAGACTTTGGACTAGAATAGTGAAGGCAGGAATTCTAGTGCTAAATCTACTTCTAACTGGTTTTTTTCCATAAATTCATCTCCTCTGCAAAATCACTGAACTGAACTGAATCCCTTTTTTTTTTTTTGTCTTTTCCAGATCTTTCTGATGTAGACTCTGGAAACCTTGGCAGCATGGTGGTTAAAGGGTACGGCTGCTAACCAAAAGGTCAGCAGTTCAAGTCTACCAGGTACTCCTTGGAAACTCTATGTCACTATTCTACTTTGTCTTATGAGTTGGAATCGACTTGAGGGCAACAGGTTTGGTTATTTTTTGGTTTGGGATTTGATTCTATCAGACTTCCCAGGTCATCTTGCTTAGACACAGCCAACAAGCCAGGTTAACAAGCCAGGCAGGATACCACTTTTATAAAAAGAAACAATTCCAGTCCTTACCTAGTAACACAACTAATCCTACTCCCATTGTGCTTAATAGTCTCAACAAAATTAAAAGGTGACCCAGCCATTCCTTCTCCTTTCACAGGAGTGAGGTAACAGAGTGCAGACTCCTTACTCAGGCAATAAAAATGGTCAAACCAAAGAGTGTGCAGAGACCTGCACAACTCTGAAACCCAAAAGTACTCAATGATACAGAATGCAGATGTTAAGCCTCACTGTCCCGTGGCCCTCTGAAGAAGAGAGATGACAGGCTGACACAGAGCCAAAAGCATTAGACTGAGATTATGATCCAGGGTTTCTGAGCCTGGCTCTAGCATCAACTAGTTCTGTGGTTAAAGTCTTTTAACCTCTCTATTCTTAAGGTTTCTCATTTATAGTATTAGAAGGATTAACGTGCTCTAAAACTCTATAATTATATTGCAGTCACAGTCTAATATGGAAGCAACAAAATTTTTTCAGCAACATTTTTATTTTTAAAACCACAAACTAGAGTTTAAAATGTTACTTTGCCAGGTTTTAACACTACCTAAATATGTCTATCACTATACGGGTTAAAAGCAAATAATGGATGATGAAAATGAAGCAGACATAAGAAGAGCTGCCATTATAACCCACTGCCACTGAGTGCGGACTGACTCTTAACTCTTAACGACTCTATAGACCTTCTATTTGGGCATCAGGAGAAAATCTCACTACACAAAGTTAAATGACCCGCTTTGACAGTTTGCATCCTCCAGATGCGAAAATCAATTCTCCCTATACTTCAAGATAAGAGAAAAAAAACATTTTCATCTTCCCACTTACCCACCCAGGGCTTACCTGCATGGACCAGCACAAAGCCCCCTCGTTTCTCTTTACGGGACTGCTTTGTTTCCAACTCTTTGGCTGTTACTTTAACAGCCGAAACCTGAGAAGATCTGGAAGGCAGTCCTTCCCCTGAACTCATCCCCTTCTCCATGGTCATTCTCCAAGGTTACCATCTTCTAATGGGGAAAGAGCATACTTTCATCTAAAAGTAATTTCAGAAGAAGAATTACCCTAGAGGAAAACCAAAAAAAAAAGTGGCATGAATTTCTTTCACCAATACAAACGTTACTTATAAACATTCACGTAGAAAAAATTTCTAAAAAACTTATTTTCAGTTATGTATTTGAGTGATAAAAAGAGCTTTTTTAAATTAGGATTTAAAAACACTCTGCCTCTGCAGAGACTTACAACCTAGGAATCTCTATGGGGTTGCTATGAGTTGGAATCAATTCTACAAAAGTGGGTCTGGTTTTCAGTTTTGTCCACTGACAATATTTGCCTTAGGTCATATAAACAAAATAACAGTTGTAAAAAAGAACTCCTATTGAGTACAAAGGTATTTTCTTTAGCTACCTTGACATATTCCACAATACAATTTAAATATCACTTTCTACTGCCTCCAAATCAAATGCTAATAAACTATCACATTCCAGGAACACAGGTGGTGCTGGCAACATCACTGAGCCTTGAGACAGACTAGAAGAGATTCACACCCTCCTGGGAAGAACATCTTATGAGTGTTTCATAGTTCAACTGAAAAACACAAATGCTAACAAAACGGTATGACTCAACCACGAAATTAAAATAACATTTTTGCAAACAGTGATCAACTGTCAAAAAAAAGCATTATTTCCCAGGTTCTCAGCAGATAAATGATGAAACATAAAATTAAGCACAACAAATTCCTAACAACTTATGCTACAATGTTTCTAAATTTTCTTGCTATTAACAACTTGCAAACATCTAACAATCTTTTCTCCATACCATTAACTATGTAGAACACATTTCAGATTACAAAGAAAGCAAACAGTAAAATAGAAACACAAAAAAGTTCAAGAGTGAGAAGGCTGAAACTTCTCAAATACCCAGATTGACACTGTTGTGTGAAACTGATTTTGCTGTTAAGTAAAATCTCCATCTCAGGAAGAGCAATTCTTTTCCGATGTAAAATGTAACTACAAAGTGTGAACTGCATGGCTGCCTAGTCCAAAATCAACAGTACTACTCAAAGTGTAGTCTGCAGACTAGGTTTATTACCAGTCCACAAGAGATTGTTTTATTAATATGTTAATATGCACATTTTCAATAAATAATATGTACAGTTTTTATAATTCTTTTCCATTTCCTCATATTTTTTCATAATTGTATTTATTATAACAATTTTATCTGCTAAATCTAACAATATGAGCTTTCATTCTTTTCTTTCTTTTACAACTTTTTCGGTCTTTTTTCTGCATTTTACAAATGTATTCATACACAATGGATAGAAAAGTTTTTAAAGTTTATCCTTTATCAGAGACTGAACAGTTTAACGTAGTATTTCAATTTCCCTTGTTGCTGTTAAGTGCTGTCAGGTCAATTTATAAGTCAGAGCAATCTATGTGGCAGAGTAGAACTTCTCCATGATTTTTAGGCAGTAATCTTTATGAAAGCAGATTGCCAACTCTTTCTCCCACAGAGCAACTACCCACTGCCGTCGAGTTGATTCTGACTCATAGCAACCCTACAGGACAGAGCAGAGCTGCTCCACAACAGAGTTTCCAAGAAGCACCTAGTGAATTCACATTGCCAACTTTCTGGTTAGCAGCCATGGCGCTTAACCAATACACCACCAGGGTTTCCACAGAGCCACTGCAGGTTCAAACTACTAATCTTACTGTCAGCAGCTAAGTGCTTAACCACTGTTCTACCTGGGCACTTTTAAGTGTCCTTAATTCCTGGTTTAAAAGAGTCCAATATTTTATTTTATTATATAACACTTTATTTATGTGCAAATACTTATTTCACACGTAAGTACAAATACAAATATACATATACACACATGATATTTGTTAAAATTTACATATATGTTCATAAATACAGGGAAAGTTCTATTATAAAAGCATGCTTATTTTAATTAAAGAACAGTAACAAACTGCTCATTCTTGTTTTCGCTTTGTGGCGGTTATTATCTTCCTAATAAATCTTCCAATGACTTCACAGGATATGCTTCAATTTCTTTTATTTATTTTTCACAATATTTCCCTACAATAGGGTATTATTTACTCATGATTCAGTTGAGGAACTAGAATTTAAATGACTAAAATGTCATCTTCCAAATGAGCACTATTTCATCTGCCAGCTAGTCCATGCCACCACCCTGAACCAGCCAGGAAATGAGCTTGGGCCCACTAGTCTAAGAACAGAAACATAAGAAGAAGAAAAACTCAGGCTTTGGAAAATCAACAGCTTCAGTTAAAATGAAAATACATCCAAACATTAAATAGAGGTTATTAGATTTCAAGCTACTCTGACTCACCATCTTCAGATAGATATTTTCGTAAAGAAGAAACTATAATCACCTATATTTAATAGTAAATAAGAAAAAATAAGAAATTATGAAATCTGCATTTTATGAGGTTTAGATGTCAATGGGAAGTTAATGTATCCAAGATTTAAAAACACTGTTTCTCAAGCTTGTCTAAGAAGAAATAAAATGTGGAAGATAAATATGCTTCTTTGCAAGCAATCTACTATCCCTCATAAATTGTATGTATTTATTTAGCAAACAATTTAAACAACACGACGTTCCCATGGTTCTCAGAAAGAAACTGAAGTTGACAAGTTACCCAATATACAACTCTGTCCTCCCTCAGTGCTCACCACCGTTTTGCTTTTTTCATTTCTTTCTTTTTTAGCATTATTCTCTTTTTTTATTTTTATTTTTCAATTTTATTGTGGTTTAAGTGAAAGTTTACAGCACAATTTTTCATTCAAAACTTTCATACACTGCTTGTTTTGTAACATTCGTTGCAGTCTCCACAATGCACCAGCACTCTGCCCCCTTTCCTCTTACCGTGGGTTCTATGTGAGAGTCCATTCCAGCCTCTGCTTTCGGGAAAGTGTTGCCCATTTGGTCTCACATATTTAAACTAAGAAGCACATTCATTATATGTATTATTTCTTTTACAGGCATAATTTTGGCTGAAAAGTACAGCTTCATTTGTGAGTTAGCAGGATGTCAGGGGACCATAGCCTTGTGGGTTTCTCCAGACCCCCTACTGCCAGTAAGTTTGGTCTTCTTTTGTGTGTGTGTATGACTCTGAATTTTGTTCTACATTTTTCTCCCACTTTGGCCATGACTTTCTATTGCAGTCCCTTATCAAAGTGGTTATTGGTGGTAGCCTGGCACCATCAAGTTCTTCTGGGCTCAGGCTGGTTGAGGCTGTGCTTCCTGTGGTTCACTAATGCTTTGTAATAGTATTCTCCTTGTAGCTTTGGTTTTCTTCATCCTCCTTTGCTCCAGATGGGATGAAACCAATAGATGTATCTTAGGAGGCCACTTGAAGTTTTTAAGACCCAAGATGCTGGAGGCGGAGTCAAGACGGCAGACTAAGCACACGTTTCAATATATCCCTCTTGAAACCAAGACCTGAACTGATAAACAGACAGACCCTTCTGATCACCTAATCAGCCCCAGGACACGGCACAGAGCTGTTAATTTGTACTTCATACCACTGAGTGAAAAACTTCCTCTCTTCCGCTGATTCCCACTCCTGGCTAGTCCTGGGTCTCACAGACTGAAGGTAAATGCACCATTTTGACTTTTTTTTCTCTGTCTTGGCTGGCAGGCGGACCTGGGTCTTGCCTAGTGGCTACACTCAGATGCACAGCTGGAAGGATAGGCAGGCGATATTCCCATATTTTGAAAGCCAGGCTTAGGACTCTGTTAATCCAACCATTTGGGGCTTGTCTTTTTATCACTGCCACAATGGGGTTTGCATGGAGTCGCACTGCCAGTGGGCGGGATGCCATGTTGGACATGGAGATTTTAGCAGGACTTTATTCTTAGCCTGAGAGCCAGCGCCTGTAAACACGACAGTGCTTCTCTGACAGAAAAGCAATAACTTACACAGTGTCACCTACAGTGCGGGTCCTGCAACAGAAGCACAGAAGCACCTTTAACCCCTCTATCTGCTGCCTGTGTGGAGGGGGCCATCTTGGATATGATGGCTGCAGCTGGACCTAATTCTTAGCTTGGGAGCCAGAGCCTGCCCACAGGAGAGCACTTTTCTACCAGAAAAGCAGTACTTAACACAGTGTCACCTGAAGCTGGGCCCTGTCAGCAGAGGCCAACAGGGCAGTAGAATTGCTGTATTCTGCACTAGTTTGTATCATCTAGGGTTGGATATTGAGGTGGTTACTTTGCCAGTTGAGAAGAGGGACTTCTACACCTGAAAGCCTGACTGACCTGTGAAGTGGTCAGATACCTTTTGCTTTACATTTTAAGACAGCCTAGAGAAACATCTGCAGTCCATCCTCACAGTATCTCTTCCAGCCTCTACTTACTCACATGGGACCCAACAAGCAACAGACACTTGTAGCATACAAGAAATCACCCATGGCTTCAGAAGGCTCCCAAATAAAACCACCAAGGAGGTTTCAAGATGAAGAAACTTTTATGAAAGCATCAGAAAGTGAATACAAAATGATTATATACAGGGCCTTTCTAGATCTTATACAAAATGCAGCAGAACAAAAGGAAAAATTAAACAAGCTGTTCTACATGATGGAACAACAGTACTCTGAAATCCAACAGATCAAGAACAAAATCAAAGACACAGAAACTTTCATGCAAAGCCAAGAAAACAGAATGGAACAAATGGAAAAAATAATTTCTGACTTGGAAGACAGAGCTACTGATGCCAGTGTCTATGAGCAGAAATCAGAAATAAGAAACAAGAAAAATGAAGAAGCATAAAGAAGCATGTGGGACTCTATTAAGAGGAACAACTTTTGATAAATTAGAGTCCTTGAACAGGGTGAGACACCTGAGAGTATCGTTGCTGAGTTGCTGATAGAAAACCTCCCAGAAATCATGAAGGAAGAGAATATAGACATCTCTGATGCATATCGTACACCACCCAATATAGATCTAAAAAGAAAGAATCCAAGACATATTATAATCAAGCTTAACAAAATGAAACATAAGCAGCAACTCTTAAAGGCAGCAAGACTCAAAGCAAAGCTAACATTCAGACAGAAACCCTGTAGGCTCTCGTCAGATTTCTCAGCAGAAACCATGCTGGCACGAAGACAGTGGTATGAAACATTCAAAGCCTTGAAGGAGAAGAACTTCCAACCAAGAACTATATATCCTGCAAAACTATCTTTCAAATATGAAAATGAAATTAAGACATTCCCAGATAAGCAGAAACTCAGAGACTTCGTAAAAACCAAATCAAAACTACAAGAAAAAATGAAAGAAGTTCTTAGCTCTGGCTCAGAAGAACAAAATCGCTAACTTTATATTTTAGAACAACACACTACTCAAAACTCTACTCAGGGAAGGCTCCAAAGTCAGTCACAGCTTTAATATGGAAAGAAGTAATCCAGTGATCATCATGAAAGCTATGGTGCCATCATATTAAAAAGAGGGATGTACTACAGTCATTACAGTCCTTCCAGATGGAGAGGAAGATAACAAAACTAGTAGTAATTAAAATTGGGTTTATATATAGTTTATTAAGGGGGATCATTAAGGCAGCTGTAAAGCACAACAAAGATGTATCATACCATTTCAAGAAATGTAACACAGGAGTCTCAACAACTACAAAACCAGCTCTGAAAAAGGTGAAAACTCAACACATAAAAAAGAATGTCCTACAATAGACTAATAAGAACAACACAGAAAACATCAACACAAAAATAAACACATCACAATGGCAGCAATGAACACATACCTATCAACAATTACTTTGAATGTGAATGGACTGAATGCTCCACTAAAGAGACATCAAGTGACATCTTGGATCAAAAGACATGACCCGTCCATATGTTGTCTACAAGAAACTCACTTGAGACCTAAAGATAGGAACAACCTGAAAATTAAAGGATGGAGGAAGATATACCAAGCTAACAATCAACGAAGAAGAGCAGGGGTGGGAATTCTAATCTCAGACAAAATCAATTTTAATGTCAAATCCACCATCGTGGACAAAGATGGACACTATTTATTGCTGAAAGGTTCAGTACACAAGCAAGACTTAACTATATTAAATATTTGGCTTGGCAATATCAGAGCACCTAAATACATCGAAGAAACACTGAATACACTCAAAAGAGAGCTAGATGACTCCACCATAATAGTGGGGGGCTTCAACACTCCCCTCTCGATACTAGACAGATCATCTACAAAAAAACTCAGTAAAGATACAGAAGACCTCATTGCCACAATTAACCAACTACACCTCATCGATATATACAGAACTTTCCATCCCTCAGCAGACAACTACATCTTCTTCTCCAGTGCATATGGAATATTCTCCAAAATTGACCATGTATTAGGACACAATGCAATTCTCAACAAAATCCATACATTGAATTACTGCAAAGCATCTTCTCAGATCATAAAGCCATAAAAGTCAAAATCAATAGCAGAAAAAACATACAAAGTGGAACTCTTGGAAACTGAACAACATCTTGCTCAAAAAACTATGGGTTACAGAAGAAATCAAGGAGGAAATAAAGAAATTCATGGATTCCAAAGAGAATGAAAACACTTCCTACCAGAACCTACGGGATACAGCCACAGCAGTGCTCAGAGGTCTGTTTATCTCCACAATGCACACATCTGGAAGGAAGAAACAAACTAAGTCAAGGAACTAACCCTACAGCTTGAACAAGAAGAAACCAGATGATAAAGATTAGAGCAGAGCTAAATGAATTAGAGAATAGAAAAACAACTGAAAACACTGAAAAGACCAAAGGTTGCTTTTTTGAAAAGATCAACAAAATTGACAAACCACTGGCTAAACTTACTGAAGAAAAGCAGGAAAGGAAATAACCCAAATTAGAAATGAGAAGGGAGTTCTCACAACACATCCAACAGAAATCAAAAATATCATAACAGAATACTATGAAAGACTGTACTCTAACAAATTTGAAAACCTAGAGGAAATGGACAAATTCCTTGACTGATGCCACCTACCCAAATTATCACAACGTGAAGCAGAACAACTTAATAAACCCATCACAAAGGAAGAGATTGAAAAGGTCATCAGAACACTGCCAACGAAAGAAAGCCCGAGCCCAGATGGCTTCACTGCAGAACTCTACCAAGCTTTTAGAGAAGCGTTATCTCCAATACTACTGAGACTATTTCACAGTATAGAAAGGGATGGAGTACTCCCAAACTCATTCTATGAAGCTGAAACCTAAGCCAGGGAAAGATCCAACAAAGAAGGAGAACTACAGACTGATATCACTCATAAATCTAGATGCAAAAATCTTCAACAAAATTCTTGCCAATAGAACACAGCAACATATCAAAAAAATTATCCATCCTAACCAAGTTGGATTCATACCAGGGATGCAAGGCTGGTTCAACATCAGGAAAACAATTAATGTGATTAACCACATAAATAACACAAAAGACAAGGATCACCTGATTTTGTCCATTGATGCCGAAAAGGCATTTGATAAAGTCCAACACCCATTCGTGCTAAAAACTCTTAGCAAAATAGGCACAGACACAAAATTCCTGAACACAATAAGGGCCATTTATACAAAGCCAATTGCCTACATCATCCTGAATGGAGAGACACTGAAAGACCTTCCCTTGAGAATAGGAACTAAACAAGGATGCCCACTCTCACCTCTCCTATTCAACACTGTACTCTAAGTTCTAGCCAGAGCAATTAGACAAGACCAAGAAATAAAGAGCATCTGCATCGGCAAAGAAGAAGTCAAAATCTCCCTGTTTGCAGATGATATGATTGTATATGCAGAGAATTCCAAAGAATCTATAAGTAAACTACTCAAACTGATAGAAGAGTTCAGCAAAGTCTCAGGATACAAGATAAACATAAGTAAATCAGTAGGATTCCTTTATACCAACAACGAGACTGTTAAGGAAGAAATCATCAAATCAATACCATTTACTATAGCCCCTAAGAAGATGAAGTACCTAGGAATTAATCTAACCAGAGAAATAACAGACCTTTACAAAGAAAACTACAAGCCCTTACTACAAGAAACTAAGAGAGACTTAGAGAAATGGAAAAACCTACCCTGCCCATGGATAGGAAGACTTCACACTGTGAAAATGTCTATTTTACCCAAACCAATCTACTTATATAATGCAATCCCAATACAAGTTCCAGCGTCATTTTTCAATGAGATGGAGAAACAAATCACCAATTTTGTTTGGAAAGGGAAGAAGCCCTGGATAATTAAGGTACTACTAAAGAAGAAGAACACACTGGAAGGCCTCTCATTACCCGATCTTAAAACATACTACACTGCCACAGTGGTCAATACAGCCTGGTACTGGTACAAGAACAGACAGATCGATCAATGGAACAGAACTGAGACCCCAGAGATGACACCATCTGCCTATGAACAGTTGATATTTGACAAAGGCCCTAAAACATTAAACTGGGGTAAAAACAGTATCTTCAAAAACCGGTGCTGGCAAAGTTGGATAACCGTCTGGAAGAAACTGAAACAAGATCCATGTCTTACACCTTATATAAAAACCAGCTCCAACTGGATGAAAGATCTAAATATCAAACCTAAAACGATACAGCTCATCCAAGAAAAGGTAGGAACAGCAATGGAAGTTTTAATACACAATGTGGACAGACTTCAAAATCTGTCAAACCACAATGAACAGAAAATAGATAAATGAGAACTATTAAGAATCAAACACTTTTGCTCATCCAAAGACTTTGTTAATAGAATTAAAAGGCCACCTACAGAATGGGAAAAAATATTTGGCAACTCTATCTCAGACCAACGCTTGATCTCCATAATCTATAAGATACTACAAAATATCAATAAGAAGAAGATAAATCATCCAATCAAGCGATGGGCAAAGGAGACGGACAGACATTTCTCTAAAGAAGACATCCAGGCAGCTAAAAAACACATGTCAACATGTTCATGATCTTTAGTCATTAAAGAAATTCACATCAAGACTACAATGAGACACCATCTCACCCCAACAAGGTTGGCCATGATCCAAAAAACACAAAACAACAAATGCTAGAGAAGCTGTGGAGAAAGGGGAACCCTCCTACACTGTTGGTGGGGTTGCAATATGGTCCAGCCTCTTTGGAAAGCAATCTGGCATTTCCTTAAAAAAATGGATATAGATATACCATTTGACCCAGTAATTCTACTACTTGTAATACATCCTACAGAATCAAGGCCCTTCACACCAAAGGACACATGCACAAGAATGTTTATCGCAGCACAGTCCAAGATAGCAAAAAGATGGAATCAACCCAGATGTCCAACAACAGAGGAATGGATAGGTAAACTATGGTATATACACTCCATGGAGCACTACGCAATGATAAAGAATAATGATGATTCCAGGAAACATCTCATAACCTGGTTTCAACTGGAAGACGTTATGTTGAGTGAAAGCAGTCAGCAACAAAAGGACAAATATTGTATGAGACCTCTACAATAAGATCTCAAAAACAGACTTGTGTATAGAACAAAAGACTGATAGCTGCAAGGGAGGGGAGGAAGGGAGGGTGAGGCGGTTAGGGTTTAGAAAGTTGCTAGAAATCTGCTTGGGTGAAATCCATGATAGCACACATTAGAAACAAGAACCATATTAAGTGGTCTTCAGCATAACTTGAATACTCCTTCCATCTTAACCCAATATTGCAAGGACAGAGTAGCTGGCGCAGGGGGCAGGGGACCACGCTCTTAGGCGAAATCAAGGCCAATTGGCACAACTAGCGTTTTGCTAAGAGAGCTCTCTGCACCCTACATTGGTGGGTGGTGTCTGGGGTCTTAAAAGCTGCCAAGCTGCCATCCAAGGGCACAGCAAATAGTCCCAACTCAGCAGGAATGGATGCTCACCGAGGACCAAAATGACATGGGGTAAAGACAACCCAGAAGATACAGAGATCCACATGAGTGTGTGCCTACATCGACTTAGGACCAGAAGAAGTGGATGGTGCTCAGCCACCACCAGTGATAGCCACGATGGAGCTCACTAAGTTAAGTCTCACTGGCAAAACAAGAATAAAAAAGGGAGCATCCTGAGATCTCCACTAAAAGACCTCAAGTGATGGTCCAGTGGTTTTGGAGTTCCCCTGGGAGCATGGCCCCTGGCCCTGATGCTGCCCTTGCCCATAAATCATAACGAAGGTCCACTCTTCGGACACGAATGGATTGGACTTGGCGATGCAGAGTGACCATATATTGGATGCACTTTATGGTTCTGTGCATCTATAGGACATCATCCTGCTGACCTATGACTGGAGTAAGTGGAGTGGGTGGAGAGGAGGGGAAAGGAGACTGTTGGGAGGATGAGACATGTATGGAGCAGAGAGGAATAGTGTGCTGTTAGTGGGCAGGGAGAGCAGTGGAAGCTGCATATAGGTGGGCATGTAAATTTATATGGGAATATACATTTTCATTCAGTCATATTAAATAAGAAAAATAAAAATTAAAAAAAAGACTCAAGATGCTGATGAATTTGGTGAATACACCAAAGCAGAATGTAGAACATTCTCTTTATGAACTATGTTATGCCAAATGATCTGCATGTCCTCTGAGACCATGGTCCCCAGCCCTCTGCCCCATTAACAAAGCCCCTGAAGGTGTCTGGATATATCTAGGAAGCTTCTATGAAATAAACTTAAGCGGACCAGTTATCCAGTACACAACGCTCCTCCAATTCTAACCAGCTACAGCAATCCTTTTTAATTCCATCAGAAATGAACCAACTTCAACCACAACGTAAGTTTTTGTTTAATTCAGAACCCATTAAAAGCTCTAATTTGCCTAATAAACTTCTAGCTCATAACTAAAAAAATACAAATTAGAACAAAAGAGAGCAAATGAGCAAATCTCAGTTTATGGAAAATACTTTAAACATACAAAAGGTGCTAAACTTCATTCAATAAAAATAAAAATTCATGCCTACACTTGCAATAGTGAAGGGTTCTACAGGAAAAATATTAAATGACACAGGAAGCATCAAAAGAAGATGGAAAGAATACACAGTCATTACACCAGAAAGAACTTTGACATCAAATCATGTCATGAGGTAGCACACAATCAGGACCAATGTACTGAAGGAAGAAGTTGAAGCTGCACTGAAGGCACTGCCAAAACACAAGGTCCCAGGAATTCATGGAGTATCAACTGAGATGTTTCAACAAACAGATGTAGCACTGGAAGTGCTCACTTACCTACACCAAGAAATACAAAGGATAGCTATCTGGCCAACCAACTGGAAGTGATCCATACTTAGGCCTTTTCCCAAGAAAGGTAATCCAACTGAAAGCAGAAGCTATCAAACAATATAATACCACACATGTAAAATTTTGCTAAAGACCATTCAAAAGCAACTGTAACAGTATATTGACAGGGAACTAACAGAAATTCAAGCTAGATCCAGAAGAGGACATGGAACTAGGGATATCATTGCTAATGTCAGATGGATCTTGGCTGAAAGCAGAAAATACCAGAAACATGTTTACCTATGTTTCATTGACTATGCAAAAGCATTTGACTGTGTAAATCATAACAAATTATGGATACCATGTGGATAAGGGGAATCTCAGAAAATTTACTTGTCCTCATGAGGAATCTGTACATAGATAAATAGGCAGTCATTTGAACAGAATAATGGGCCATTGCATGGTTTAAAGTCAAGAAAGGTGTGTGTCAGGGTTATATTCTTTCCCTATACCTTTTCAATCTGTATACCAAGCAACTAATCCAAGAAGCTGGACTACATGAAGAGGGAATGAGGCAACAGGACTGAAGAAAGGCTCATTAACAACCTTCCTTGCTGGAAGTGAAGAGGGTTTGAAACACTTATGAAGATCAGAGACCACAGCCTTCAGTACACATCGTACCTCAACATCAAGAAAACAAAAATCCTCACAACTGGACCAGTAAGCAACATCATGATAAACAGAGAAGGGACTGATGTTCTCAAGGGTTTCGTTTTACTTGGATCAACAATCAACGCTCATGGCAACAGCAGTCAAGAAATCAAAAGATACATTGCACCGGGAAAATCTGCTGACAAGGATCTATTTGAAGTGTTAAAAAGTAAAGATTTCACCTTGAAGACTAAGGTGCACCTGATCCAAGTCATGGTATTTTCAATCTCATCATATGCATGTGAAAGCTGGACAACAAATAAGAATTGCTGCCTTTAAATTGCAGTGTTGGAGAAGAATATTGAATGTACCATGGACTGCCACAAAAATAAACAGATCTTTCTGGAAGAAGTATATCCAGAGTGCTCCTTGGAAGCAAAAATGGTAAGACTGCACCTCACATACTTCTGACATGTTGCCAGGAAGCATCAATCCCTGGAGGACATCATGCTTGGCAAACTAGAGGGTCAGCGATAAAAAGGAAGACCTCAACAAGCTGTAAGGACACAGTGGCTGCAACAGTGGGTTTAAGCATCAAAATGACCATGGGCACGGCATAGGACAAGGCAGTGTTTCGTTCTGTTGTTTATGGGGTCGCTATGAGTCAGAACAGACTTATCATACCTAACAACAACAACATAAAAATGAGTGAAACACTAACATGCTACAATGTGAATGAATCTTGGAAATGAGAAGCCAGTCACAAGACACCACATGCCATATTATTTCATTTATATGACATGCCCAGAAGAGGCAAATCTACAGACAAAAAGTAGAGCAGTAGCTAGAGATTGTGGGGGGAGGCGGGGATGGGGAATGACTGATAATGAATGCTAATGAGTATGCAGTTTCTATTAGGTAGGTTAAAATGTTCTAAAACCAACTGTAGTGATGATTACCTCTGACTAAATACATCAGTGAATTGTGTGATCCATGAATTATAGTTCAATAAAGCTGTCTGCAGCTTGCATAGCACTGATTTTCAGTTTACGGTGATGAAAAAATCAAACTGATTAAGGGTTGCACAGACAACTGATATAACTGATGTCAATAATATGCACACTTGTAAAAAGTTGCATTACCCAAAGTTCTGTGACAGATATATTTACAAAAACAAAGAGTAGCTGCTGAGGCTGCTTATGTATGACAAAAAGCCTTGTGGAGTCTGGTTTCTTGGTTTGGGGAGTTACAGCCATGGTTTCATTTGACATCCAAGTTAACTGGCCTAATATTGCTTCTGTTAAACCTTCCAGTTTGTCATGTAGAGTGTGATGTGCTGAAAGCTTGAGTGGCCAACCAAGACACAATAATTGATCTCTACACAACAGGAGCAACAGAGTAAAGAAAGTCAAGGACAGCACAAGGAAATGGAATGTGTATCTAATGGCCCCATTAACAACTGTCTCCTCTGCCATGAAACTAGAAGAACTAAATGGTGCCTGGCTACCATTATTGACCATTTTGATAAAGATTCTACAGAAGAATCCTGATTAAAAAGGGAAAAATGCAGAATAGAATTTCAAATTTTCATGGAATCCAGATTTTCTGGAGTCATGGTAAGTAGATGAAACCCTGAAACTACTACCTTGAATGACCTTTAAACCGCAATCAAAAAACATCCCCTGATGCCTTCTTTAAATGAAACAGTAGTATAGCTTAACTAGTAAAGAATGTCTGCCTTGACCTTAAAAAACTATATGGGATCAAATCTGAAAGAGCAACTCAAAAGATTAGACAGCAGACTTGGGGGATGCAGTTAACGGAAGAGGAACAACCAGGAAAAGATGAATGAGAATGGCTGCACAACTTGAAGAATGTAATCAATGTCAATGAACTGTACATGCAGAAACTGTTGAACTGGTATATGTTCTGTGTATATTCTCAACAACAAAAAAAATATTTCATTCCTATAAGGATATACATTCTTCCGGTCACCAAATCCAACAGTCTTTCCTTTATCTTCTGCTTGCAATCTTTGAGTCTCTTGATCACCTGCTCTTTGTGGTGAGCATATCAATTTATTTTACCTATAAAAGACCCCTCCAACATCTCCATTTCTGTCCTCTTCCATGACTGTTAGGAGGACAGTCAGCCTTTACAATTCCCATCTAGGTCACCCAAGCCGAGGTCTTGTGTTCAGAACATTCTCTGATAAGGATGTTGGAAAGTGGGTTTGTCTTTCAGTCCATTCTCCATGTTGGCAAAGACTTCATCTCTGTTCAGAACTCATAGTAACTTTCTCTGTTACTGTTGCTCTCATGAGCTGGCACCACATAGCACCTGGCCAGCCCCAGCATCTCCATAACATGACTACAGTAACATCAGAAAATGTGTAGTGTATCCTATGGGAAAAAGACTCCTCGGTATTTTTCTAACTCATTGTATCATTAATCAAATAATTCAGGCTCACAAAATTAATCTTGTTTATAGAGGAAGAAGAATTTCTTTTGGATTATGCATCTTGCTCACAAGATAGTTACACTGTATGCACCTGAACAAGAGCATTCCCCTGGTAACAGAGTGGTTGGACTCATCACAAAGGCCACATACAGGTGTATCTGAACAAACCTAGCATGTACACTCCTCAAGTTTAAAAACCCCAGCCTGAAATCCCCTTTTTTCCCCCTCACGCAGAGTGTATGAAGGGGTGAGCCTGTACTAAACATCTCACCCTTGGATAGGAGCCTTTTGGAGGAATCTGGTTCCTTGATAAACCCTACTCTGTTTGTTTCACCCTGATTAACATGTAAGTAATAAAGGCCTATGACCACATTAGTGAGTAGTGTGATTATTCATTCTGCTCAAACAAGCCATGCACTAATCTATTTCACTTGCTACATCACAACGACTTACAGCCTGTTCTCCGGTTTATTCTTCAGTGTCTCCTGCAGCAATTTCATCCACTTCCAACCTTTCAAAATTATACCCTCAGCAAATGATTGCTATCTTCTGTCTCTTGAGTTCTACCCACAAGTTTTCCAGACAGTCCCCCTGCCCCCACAAGTATTTAGCTCTTTCCTTATTACTCCTTATTTTTCTTAATGCAGTTTTATCTGCCCTCTAGTTAGCTCCCTATTTATTGTGACCACAACAGGATCCAACTGTTGGGATCTACCAGGTTTTCACTGATTTTTGGAAATATATCATCAGGACCTTCTCCCTAGTCTTTGTTTGGGAGCTCTACTGGAATCTGTTAAGCATCACATAACAAACCAAGCCTCCAATAACAGTCAGGTGGGAGCTGCACACGAGATTCACTGGCTAGCTATCACAGCCAAGTATCCCACGCAGAAGGCAAGAATTCTACCAGTAAACTACAACAGTACCACCCTTTTCTAAATACCCTTCCTGGCATCTTGGACTACATTCAGCTTCAAAATTCCATAAATTGTTTCCTCAAGAATTTAACTGCCTTTTCTCTACTGCCTTCACCCTTCTTCAGCCCACATACCTCTAAGTATAAGTATTATAGAAAGTATTTTAATTTTTCTCCTTAAATTTGGGCTAATATAAAGGAGTCATCTACAAATGTTTCTAAAGGACAACTCCAATTAAAACAAAAATTCAAAGAACATGACTAGACAACAGTTAAGAAGACTATAAATGAGATAATCAATTTTAAAGAAAGAATATTCAAAGAAATGCAAATAAAGTTGACATTCTGCTAAACTGATGTTAACTATTTTGAAAAGGAAATTGTCAGTAAGTATTAAGAAATACATAATTTTGTATACACTATCTGCAGAGCAATAAGCCAAGCCAAGTGCCATCTAGTCGGATCTGACTCATGGTGATAGGTTAACCTTATATATAGTCTTTCTGGCCTTAAGTTTATAACTGTGCCACAAATAATTGGTTGGGACTCAGCTTGCCCTGCAATTAGTCTATTTTATATACCTTTGCAGTGACTAGTCAATTTACTCCACAAATAGAGTGGGCAAAATAACTCAACAAGGATTAAGTGACGTTGAGAGAATTGGTCAGTTTACAGCCTGGCTGGGAAGGCATGCTTTGAAATTGATAAGGAACTTGCTCAAAAAGGAGTACAGACAGAGACAATGGGAGAGAGGGAATTTTTTTTTTTAAAGTTGTAATATGAATCAAGAGTTGTGACACTGAAGACAATACCAGACTGTGGCAGCAGTACCAGCAGTAGAAACCACAGCCCTGGCAGACAGTGGTGCTCACTGGACCACAGAGAGAGCTGAATTCATTTGTGCAAGAAGCTTGCCGGCAGCGTGGGACACTTGTCAGTGGAGCCATAGCAGCTGTAACACTGGCCCAAGTAAGGCAGAGTCCCAAAAGACCCAGTGACAGAGGCAAGTCCCAGAGGGCCCAACAACCAAGAGAAAGGCCATTAGCTAGCACAGCTGAAAGAAGGCACAGCATGCAGGCATAGCCAGTGAGGAACTGAGCTGTGCTGGCTGGGAGCTGTCCTGGTTGAAAGCTCTCCTGATTGTTCTTGTCTCTTGAGTTGTATCTTGTTACTTCCAAACTGACGATGATCTCAACTTCCAGTCTGTTATTTCACTAAAAACCCACATCACTGTGAATACTGTCTGTGAGTTCTATGTGGGCACTGGAACGAATCATCAAACCCATTAGAGTAGTAGGGAATGTATGGGTGGTGTCAGAAATGGTGCAAAGTTGAAGAGTAGATGTATGCACTGATTCTGATTCTTAATGGTCATGAATTTAGACAATTTCTTTTGCTACATTACACTCTTTCCATAGATCACATACAGAAGTATAAACTATTCTATACAGACATCAGTAACAGTACTTTGGAAACCTAGAGAGAGAACTGAAAGACTGAGGAGCAAGACTTAAAATGACATTTGATTTGTACCTACTATCCTTTCACATTTGAATGTCTGCCTCTTAGCTACCTACGAGAAAGAAAGGGCAGATGTAAGCCATTTCTGAGACCACGCTGAATGTAAATTAACTTTATTAAGGTCAGGATAAACTCAAAACAAAATGTTGACGCTTTTGCTCCAGAGACTATCACGGCAGTAATTTAGGCCCTTAAATCTTGATCCCATTTTTCTCAGCAATTTTATTTTTTTCCTACTGCATCAGAATTGGAGGAAGATTCATTAGCAACCTGTAATACGTAGATGATGCAATCTTATTTGCTGAGAGTGAAGCATTTACTGATGATAACCAGACTACGGCTTACAGTATGGATTATACCTCAACACAATGAAAGCAAAAATCCTCACAACTGAACCAACAAGCAAAATCATGATGAATTGTGGGGAGCGAAGCGTCCGGCCCAAGATGGCGCCCAAGGCCGGAGCCCCTCCTTATTCCACACCCTTGTTTACCAGACTTAGGGCTTGCATAGCGCATGCTTGTGAGCAGTGGCTGCTGATCAGCCTATTAAGAGCCCCGCTTTGGGAGGACGTGGCCTATGGTAATTGGAGGAGCCTTGGAGATAAAAACGTGTGGGGACCGGGTGTAGGAGGAAGAATAAGAGAAGAAGAATAAAGCAAGTAACTTGCAAGGTGGCTCGTATTCGTGTGTCCTGTCTTCTTTCCGCGGGCGGACAGCTAGGCAGCGACAATGAATGGTGAAAAGATGGAAGTTTACAAGGATTTCACTGTACCTGGATCTATAATTCACACTCAAGGGAAGCCACAGTCAAGAAATCAAATGACATATCACAATGGGCAAATGTGCTGCAAAAGATCTCTTTAAAGTGTTAAAAAACAAAGATGTCTCCTTGAAGACTAAGGCTGTCTGATGCAATCCATGATATTTTCAATCATCTGATATGCCATGAGTCGGATCTGACTCGATGGCACTTGGCTGGCTGATACACATGCAAAAGCTGGACAATGGATACGAAAGAAGAATTGATGACTTTGAATTTGGTGTCAGTGAAGAATACTGAATATACCACCGACTGCCAGAAGAACAAACAAGTCCCTCTTTGAAGAAGTACAGCCAGAGTGCTTACTGGAAGCAAGGATGGTAAGTCTTACATACTCTGGACATGTTATCAGGAGGAACCAGTCCCTGAAGATGCACATTGTACTTGGTAAAGTGGTCAGGGAAAAAAGAAAATCCTCAGGGAGGTGGAATGACACTGGCTACTACAATGAGCTCAAATGTAGCAAAGATTGTGAGGATGGTGCAGGACTTGACAGTGTTTCTTTCTGTTGTACACAGGGTCACTATCGGTCAGAAGCAGCTCAACAATATCTAACAATAACTGCATATGATGATGATAATTTCTTTTTCCTTTAAACCACCTAAAAAACTATTACATGTCCTGTTAGGTATTCAGTGTTGAAGTTTTCCACTGTAGGTTTGTTAAGTCTTTTAAAAGCAGTGAGGACAGAAAGGAAGTCATGGAATGTATCCATCTTATAGCAAAAAGGAACCCCTAAGCGGTGCAAACAGTTAAGTGCTCAACTAGTACTCTACAGGTTGGCAGTTCAAGCCCACCAATAAGCAACTCAGAAGTCAAGACCAGCCATCTGCTTCTAAAAGTTCAAAGCCCTGAAAACCATATGGTGCAATTCTATTGTGCACACATAGAGTTGCCATAAACTGAACGTGACACAATGACAACTAAGAACAGAAGCCAATACCATTTACTATAGCCCCCAGGAAGATAAAATACCTAGGAATAAATCTAACTAGAGAAATAAGAGACCTATACAAAGAGAACCACAAGACCTTACTGCAAGAAACCAACAGAGACTTATATAAATGGAGAAACCTACCCTGCTCATGGATAGGAAGACTTAACATTCTGAAAATGTCTCTTTTACCCAAAACAATCTACATATGCAAAGAAGTCCCAATACAAATTCCAGTGACACTTTTTAATGAGACAGAGAAACAAATCACTAACTTTGTTTGGAAAGAGACAGCCTGGATAAGCGAAGTACTACTGGAGAAGAGGAACCCAGTGGGATGTCTCACACTCCCCAACCTTAGAACCTATTACACTGCCACAGTACTCTTATACTGCCACAGTAGTCAAGAGTCTGGTACTGGTACAAAAAGAGACATAGACCAACAGAACAGAATTGAGACCCCAAAGATACCACCATCCTCTTATGAACAGCTGATATTTGAGAAAGTCCGTAAGATTATAAACTGAGGTAAAAACAGTCTCTTTAACAAATGGTGCTGGCAAAATTGGATATCCATATGCAAAAATATTGAAACAAGATCCATATCTCACACCTTCCACAAAAAAGTAGATCAAATTGGATCAAAGAAAAAGAAAAAGGTAAATAACCCAATTAAATGATGGGCAAAGAAGATGGACAGACACTTCACTAAAGAGAACATCCAGGAAGCCAAAAGACACAGGAAATGCTCAAGATCATTAGCTGCTAGAGAAATCCAAGTCAAAACTACAATGAGATACCATCTCATCCCAACAAGGTTGGCCATGATCAAAAACACACAAAACAACAAATGCTGGAGAGGCTATGGAGAGATTGGAACTCTCCTTCACTGCTGGTGGGATTGCAAAATGGTACAATCTTTATGGAGAGCAATGTGGCACTTCCTTAAAAAGATGGAAACAGATATACCATTTGATCCAGTAATCCCATTGCCTGGAATATATCCTACAGAATTAAGGGTAGTCACTTGGACACACACACATGAATATTTATTCCAGCACAAACCACAACAGCAAAAAAGTCAACCCAGATGCCCATCAACAGATAAATGGATAAACGAACTATGGTACATGAACTCAATGGAACACTATGCAATGATAAAGAACAAAGAATAATTTAGGGAGCATCTCATAACCTAGTTTCAACTGGAAGACATTATACTGAGTGAAATCAGTCAGCGGCAAAAGGGCAAATATTGTATGAGACCTCCACTGTAAGAACTTAAAAACAGACATGTACAAAAGAAAAGACTCTGATGGCTGCAACGGTGGGGAGGGAGGGAGAGGGCTGGTCACAGATTAGACAGTTGATAGAAATTTGGTTGGGAGAAAGCATTGACAGCACATAGTAGACAGAAAACTGAACTTCAACATAAACTGAAAACTCTTCTAATCTTAACCCAGTATTGCTAGGATAGAGTAGCGGGGGCGGGGGTCTGAGGACTACACTTTCAGGGCACATAGAGCCCAACTGGCATCACTAGCCTATTGCTAACAGAGCCTTCTACACCCCATATTGGTGAGAGTGGCATCTGGGGTGTTAAAAGCTAACAAGCTGCCATTGGAGGTACAACAAATGGTCCCAACTCACCCAGACAAGATAGCACCAAGAACAACAGACGAGGAAAAAAACGCCCAGGAGACAAAAGGACCCATCTGAATGGCTGACTGTATCAATATGTGACCAGAAGAACCAGATGCTGCCCCACCACCACCAAAGACAGCTGTGATGGGGCACACAATGTTCAGTCCCAGTGGCAGTACAAGAAGAGGAGGGTATGTTTTAGTCACCAGTGGCAGTACAAGAAGAGGGTATGTTTTAGTCAGCCTAGGGCTGCTCTAACAGAAATATCACAGAGTGGATGGCTTTAATAAAGGAAGGTTTATTCTTACACAGTCTGGTAGGCTGCAAGTCCATATTCAGGGTGTCCACTCCAAGGAAAGGCTTTCCCCCTTGTTGACTCTGGAGGAAAGTCTGCTATTGCATCAGTCTTTGTCCAGGGAGCATCTTGGCACAGGAACCTCAGGTCTGAAGGATGCGCTCTTCTCCTGGTGCTGCTTTCTTGATGGTATGAGGTTCCCAATTCGATTTACAGCCCCACTCTAATCCTCTAACTTATAGTTTAGGAAAACCACAAAATGGAGGACAATCACAAGATACTGGGAATCACAGCCCAGCCACATGGCTACACCTATTTTTGAGTGGACACAATTCAATTCATGACAGGGTACACCTCAAGAACTCACCAAAAGACTACAATTGATCACCCAGTGGCCTGGCGGTTCCCCCAGTAGCATGGCCCCTAGACCTGCTGCTGCCCCTGACCAGAAAATATTACTGAGGTCAACTTTTTGGACAGGAATGGACTGGACTCAGGAACACAAAGTGACCACATGGTGTGTGCACTTTATGGTTCTAAGCATCTATAGGATGCTGTTCTACTAGCTTCTTAGTACAAGGAAGAACAGAGAGTGGAGAGGAGGGGACAGGAGGCTGTTAAGAGGACATGACATATAAAACAAAAAGGACATGTGTGCTGTCACTGGGCAAGGAGAGCAGAAGGAGCTGTAGATAGGCAAGCATGCAAATTTAATTTGGATTGTATACTTTCACACTTAATAATAAAAAAAGAAAAAGGGATGAACATATCAATGGAAAATAGCAGAAGGGCAAATGTATTTTTATGCAACTGCAAAGAACTGCAGTTACATTCAACTGTTCACAGGGAAAGCAGAACTTGTGTGTGATGAACGTGGATATCTGGCTGAGGTTTCTAAGCAAGAACTTAAAGAGGCTGCATAGTTTCTCCTTGCCACTTATATATAGTAAAGAGCAAAAGGAATGAGATAGACTGCAAAATTGAAAAAATACTTAAAGATTTAAAAATTCTGTTGTACAAACCAAGGACACACATCCCAGAATGCTCAGCAAGGAAATCAAAAGAAAAGACCCACCCCTTGAGAATGCAGATCAGTTCCAGCAGAACTGCTGGAAGGAGAACATGAAGCAGAGCTGCCTCAGTCTCAAAGGTTGGGGCCACCATCTCTGAAGTGCCAAATAGTAGTATCACAACCTCCTAGGTTTCAAAGAGATGGAAAATGCAGAACAGAATTTCAAAGTCTCATGGATTTTAGACTTTCTGGAGCTATGGAGGGTGGATGAACCCCTGAAACCACTGCCCTCAAATCATTTTTAAACATTAAACCAAAAATGTCCCCTGAAGTCATCTCCAAACTGAACAACAGTTGAGTCTAACTAATTAGGAGGGGAAAAAAGAGGCTGCCTTGAGAGTTATGCTCTTCTAAGAACTAACATATGGTATAAAACTGACAACTGCAACTCAGAAGATCAGACAGGAACTTGGGAGACAGTAGGTGTATGTCAATTAGAGAACAACTCAGAAAAAGAGGGTGAGAATGGCTGATCAATTCCAAGAACACAATCAGTGTCATTAAACTGTACATGCAGAAGCTATTCAATTAGTGTGTGATTTTCTGTGTATATACTCAACAGCAACAAAATGAATACAATCTTTCAAAGGTTAAATACAAAGTAACCATATGGCTAAGCAATTCTACTCCTAGGTAAATAACACAGAGAATGGAAAACATGCCCACACAAAAGAGATGCTTACAGCAGCATTATTTATAATAATCAAAAGTGCAGACAGCCCAAATGTCCATCAGTGAATGAAAGGAAAAAAAAAAAAAAACAACATGGTATATCCATATGAGCTGAAAGTTATTCAGCAGGGATGAATCCTGAAAACACGCTAGATGAAAGAATCCACGCACAAAAGGTCACATATAACATGATTCTATTTACATGAAAGGCTCAGAATATACAAATTCACAGAAACATACTTTAGCGGTTGCCAGCAGCTTGGCAGTGAATGGAAAATGACTCTAATGGAAATAGGGTTTCTTTCTGGGTAATAAAAATGTTCTGGAAATAGTGATGATGACTGCACAAATACTGAAGAGTACACTTTGAATTTTATGGTATGTGAATTATATCTCACTTTAATGAAAGAAAATGATCTATCCACACATGAATCTGGTGTTCGCAAATTACCCTTTTTAATTATAAATACATTACACACACCCTGTCATATTAAGGAGGTTAAAAACATGCTTCAAAAAAATTAAAAAGGAATGGATCAAATTCCTAGGTTGGAGGTACCTACTGGTCGGTGGTACCTCTTAAAATACTTTCGCAGTTTCCAATGCATGCACTACTTTTGATAAAGGGAGACAGGCAGCTGTATTTAAAATACGGATACAATTAAACTCCCAAGTGTATAAAGGTTCCATAACTTAGTATTCAAGAATCTCAGTCAAATGACCCCCAAAATACCTTTTTTTACCCTCCTTTTGAGATGTGAGTCAGGGTAAATTCCCTCCTTCCTGAAATATGATGCCCTCCAATTCCAATGATCCTCCGGCTTCTGTGTTCCACCCGCTTTTCCAGGAGTTCCGTCTCCAGCTTTATAGTCCTATCCTCCTCGGCCTGAGGGGTAAATTCTAATGTTCCTCGAGCCCTCTGACCAGGACTCCATTGCACAACGGGGCTGCCTTGCTGCCAACCGACCATCCAGGAGTAAAATGCACACCTTGCGGTCTACGTCAGCCTGAGAGCCAGCGACAGTCTCAACTCACGACTGCAACGTGGGTGAAGAGTTGTAAGCTACACACATTCACACACACAATCA
Source organism: Heterohyrax brucei (assembly GCA_028571685.1). NCBI lineage: Eukaryota > Metazoa > Chordata > Mammalia > Hyracoidea > Procaviidae > Heterohyrax > Heterohyrax brucei. Next base: position 41,345,432 of record CM053156.1, on the reverse strand, counting down.
GTCCTTTCCCCGTTTCTGGAAAGAAGAGGTCCCCAACCCTGAAGCAAAGCTGCGAAAGGGGCTAGCGCGGGGCCCACGCGCGAAAGAGACCTGGGGACCAGGGACCTCTCGGGCCCGTTTCCCCAACTCCGCTGCGAGCAAGGGGCGTCCTGCTGGCCGCCCCTTCTGGCCCCGGACAGAACGTACGACGCGGACGCAGTGAGCTGCCAACGGCAACAGAGATGCGGACAGCGTGAGACAGGAGGACACTCACCCGCTTCAGCCTTGAGCTCTCACAGCACCGGAAGTAGTCACCCGCCGGTTGCCAGGGTGAGGAAGCACAGGATGTGGCGTCGCGCTGTCCCATTGGTTATTGACGGGACCACATGGCCGGAAGTAGACGCTCACACTGCATTCTGACTCAGAGCCTTTCAGCTTGAGAGGATTTTACCTGGCCGCTGAGGTGCCGCGCGGGCTTCAGTCGGTGGCAGCGTGCTCAGCCGCTCAGGCGCCATTGTTTTCTCTTCCAACCCCCTTTCTAGGACCCTCAGGATGTCACTTTATCTGCTGTGGAAGGAAATTAAAGTTGTTGGCTTCCTTGGAGTTGGCTCTCCGCTCGTGGCTCCCCATACACAGGGACAAAATGCTGCCTGGTCCTGCCCCGTCTCCGGGATCGGTTGTGGACTGAGGTGACACGAGAGTTTAATGGTATTTAATCCTTGCAGCCTCTGTGTAGACTAGAGAATACTAGAGTTCTGCCTGGATTGTATATGGGTGGCGGCAGTCAGCCTTATGATGAGGAGGATGAAACTGTAGGTGGCCTCTCTTCTGCCATATAGGATCTGGGACTGTTAGGTTCTTTGATGTTGCAGTGTCGGTTCTGACTCATAGTTGTTTGTAAAATTCGAATTTTGCGTTTGAAAGGGACTATATATTAAAATAAGCGTTTGACTAAGAAAGAAGTTGATTTTTGAATCAAGAAAGGAGCCCCGTTGTCACGTCGTTAGGAGCGTAAGCTTCTAACCAAACGTCAGCGGGTCAAATCCATGTGACGCACCTTGGAAACTATCAGGGCAGTTCTACTTGTTATACGAGATTGCAGTAAGTGGAAATCCACTCTACCGCACACAACAGGAAGTCGAGAAAAGGTAAACATCAGTCGTGGAGAAGTTAACAGCAAGTGTTCTGGAACCAGGAATACCTGTGTTCATATTTCAGCCTTGCCGATTGTGCCCCCTTGAACAGTTTACTCTTTCTGTAAGTCAGTTTCTACAACTATAAAATGAAATAATAACAATAGTATTGCTTATAGGGTTGTATGGAATCAGTTCACTTGTGTGAAATACTTAGAAAATTATGGAGTCCATAGTAAGTAACCAATAAATGTTAAAAAATAAAATGAAATTATAGGCTTTTTACTGTAAATACGCAAAGAATCAAACTTCTTAAATGAAAGTAATAAATCAAAAATGTCCACTTTGATCTTGTACTATTAAATATGGAAAATAGTACTTTATAACTGGGAGTTGAATTCTGTATAATATGAGGATTAATTTATTAAACAGATACGATGTACAAGCCACAGATGTAAATATATAAAGACAAAAGGCAAAAATTTTTCTCAAAAATGCAGTTTAACTGGGGGTTTTAAACGCAGATTGACGTGGATTGTAAACTTTCACTTAATCACAATAAAAAAATTAAAATGCACTTTAAATGACAGGCATATATGTAAATGTAGCAGTTCTCAAGATGTGATCAAGGATGCATGTGATCAGTGTCTGGGGCTTAAAAAGTTGTCAATTTTAATTTTATAGTAAAATGTCATTTAGCTTCTTCACTCTTATTTTGTCATGAATATATAATATACAACAAATTCATAGATAGGATTTCAAATTTCGTATTCCAATTAACCTTTCAGAAACCATCTCTTGTCAAGATACACCAAAAGGCAGTTTACCAGCTGAAGGCCTCAGGGCCACTGCCCTGCCAGTGAAAGCCAGCAGTGGCAGTCTGCCAGTTAGCTAACCTTACCTTCTTTGACCAGTCATCGCCCATGTCCCCACCTCAATAGCTAGCATGGATTCCTAAGTTTTACCATGTAGACTGAGGTGTTTGTTGCTGTTGTTGTTTTTCTACTACTGACTGTTGATTACATAGTCATAGAAACCCTTTGCTACAAAACAATAGTAAGCAGGAACAAAGTTTGTTACCGGGAAGTTGGATGCTGCCATAACAAAACTAAAACATAAAACATTGGCTCTGGAAATGGGTAAACCTTCAAGATTAGGGGACTAAAGGAGAATATTAGCAGAAGTCTAAAAGGCCTTGCAGAGAATGCCAATGAAGGCTTAAAGGAAACTAAGAAAAATATTACTGGAACCTGGAGAAATGGGGATCCTATTAACACAGTGCCAGAAAGTTTAGTTCCAGAATTTAGGGAGCAGACATAATCCTTGCCCACTGTGCCCTTTCTGAATCCCTCACCACAGAATCTGTGAGCATAATTAAGTGGTTGCTCTTCTGCATCATTAAATTTGGAATGGTTTTTTACATAGTAGTTTTAGCTGGAACATGCAAGAAAAAAAGAAAAATGTTAAGATATTTAAATACATAAATCCATTTTTTGAATAAGGAGTCCTGGTGGTACAGTGGTTAAGAGCCAGGCCCCACACTGTGGCTCCAAGGGAGAAGGATCTAGAGAGCTGCATCCATTAAAATTATAGCCTGGGAAACCTTATGAGGGCATTTTTACCCTGTCACATTGGATCAGTATGAGTTCAAATCATCTTGGTGGCACCATTTCTTGGATAGTGTTGTTTGTTGCCTCCTGATTCCCAGAATTTAGCAGGCTTGTAACAATCAGCTCCCTATGCTGTTCCACATGTCTTTATCCTGAGTGCCACACCAGGACACTACTTTTGCCATTCTGTATTAACTTAATGCTGTTTCAAGTAGAACAAAATTCCATCTAACCTGTGTTTGGGCCCAATATTTCACATTTCTAAACTGAACTGGGTGCAGTAGCCCTCAGATCCTTTATAGTACTGAGAATAAAAAGTTATCGAATCCACTCACCCAAAATGTTAAACAAAAGTTCTTTACTTTCAGAAAAATCAGGTGAGCTCTCTCCATGTTCTTCTTGTCTAAATCTGTAACAGCAACCAGCTGAAGCTTGTCTTATCTCAGATGATAATGTCTGCTGGGTCTTAGACTAGATAAGCCTTCTCTGTCTTGGTTCTCCATAAGTCGGCTTTTGCTGTTCTCAGAAACATTATTACTTTAAGGGATATGTTAGAAAGATTGTATAAACTCATTGCTGTGCGGCCAATTCTGACTCATAGCCACCCTATAGAACAGAGTGAAACTGCCCCCATATGTTTCCAAGCAGTACTTGATAGATTCAAACTGCTGACCTTTTTGGTTAGCAGCCATAGCAATTAACCTCTAGGCCTGCAAGGTTTCTGAAACATTGCATAAGGATAGTAAAACATATTATTTTTCAATTACTGTTAGCAAATTATTATACATTTAGAGGCCTAAAACAACACAGGTTTCCTCTGACAATTTCTGTGAGTTGCAATTAAGGTATATGCCAGGGCTGCAATCTCATTTAATGCTTAGGATCCTCTTCCAAGCTTGTTAAGTTTCTTGGCTGAATTCAGTTCCTGAAGCTGCAGATCTCACAGAAGCTTTCCTGCTTTCTAAAGGACTTGCCTGATTAAGTTAGGCCCCTCAAGATAATTTCCATTTTAATTAATACACAGTCAAACAATTAGGAAACTAGCTATGGGAGTGATATCTGGTCATATTCACAGTTTCACCGACACTCAAGGAGAGAGGATTATGCAGGGCATGTGCATCAGGGAGTGGAGATCCTGGGGACATAATGGACATCTTAGAATTTTTACAACATAGACAAAAGAAAGTTTTATTGATAAATGAACTGCAGCAACCTTGGAAGCAAACAAATGATGCACAGGTTTTGGTTTTGCCTGTCCAACATCAATTCTCCTTGTACTGAAGCTCCCCAGGTAGCTTCACTCCCAGGAGTTGCCCCCTCCCATAGTGTCCTACATTAGTGAGATTATCACTAAGAACGTTACACCATTGCCTGACAAGTGGTGGGAAAAAGACCCTACTAAGCCAAAGATGCTACTTATCTAGAATTTGAACCTTTGCAGGAATAACTCAAAGGGTGAAAGCAGTGGATATTCATTCATCGAGCCAGTGCTACCAGATTCCCAGCTAATACCTGAGTGCTTGTCTTCTTTCAAAGCTTAGTTCTTCAGATTTTCTTTCAGTTAACTATAACGTACTCCCTATCCTTCAACCAAATTCCTTTTCCCTTGCTTAATATTTGAGAATTTGAACCAGACAAATAAACCAGAGATTTTTGTTATAGTTCTTCATTGCCATCAAGATGGCTGCAACTCATGGCAATCTTATATACAAACACTGACCAGTTTTGTGCCATCTGCAGAGTATTTGCTGTATCTTAGTCCATTGTTGTAGCCACTGTGTATTTTGAGAGCTTCCAATCTAGGAGGCCCATCTTCCGGTACTATATAAAAAATATTTTGTTGCATTCCACAGAGTTTTAATTATCTAATTTTCAGAAGTAGATTGTCTTGCCTTTCTTCCTAGTCTGTCTGAGTCTGGAAGCTCTGCTGAAACCTGTCCACCACGGGTGACCCTGCTGGTATCTGAACTACTGATGGCATAGCTTTTAGCATCACATCAGTGTGCAAGCCATCACAGTACAACAAACTGACAGATAGTGGAAACCAGAGATTACTTGATGACAGTTTCAAGTCCTGATGACAACAAGGACATCCTCCAACCCTTGACAAAGACCCAAAAGGCAATTGCTAAAGGCAGTCTAGTCCCCATTTCCATTTTTACCTGCCTGCCTGCCTGTCTGCTAAGTCTGTGGTCACCTATGTAGTCATCTTTCATTCACAGGAAGATATAAATATGTTTCCTGAATAGTGAACTGTCCTACCCATTTGTGGTTTGATCTAATGCTTTTTTCCTCATTTGCCTAATCTCCCTTTTTTAAGAAATTAGTACTCATGCCCCCGTCTCTCGTAAAACTGTTGTGAAGATTAAATGAGACTTACTGAGCCAGAGCCAGTGTCAGCTTCTCAGCAACTTTCCCTGACCACTCTAATTTGCAAGTGCATTCCTATTCTAAGACACTCTTTTCTTGCTTTATCAGTTTACATAGCTCCATCTAAAACCAAACCTAAAAATAAACCACTTGACCACTACAGAGAAGCCCTAATGGTGTAGTAGTTAAGCAGATGGCCACTAACAAGCCACTCTTGGAAACCATATGGGGCAGTTCCTAGTGATAATTGACTTTATGGCAACAGGTTGTAGTTTAGTAATGACTGTGGCTCTTTAACTCCTTGTAACCTTCTGTGTTTCTGATTTAGTTGGGTTATTGACTTTCTACTGTAATGTCAGCTCCTTGAAAACAACGATTTGAAAAACAATTTTTATTTAAGTATAATATAAATCCAAAAAACATTCATGAATCCTTAAAAAGTGAGTGTACCATGAAACCACTACTCATGTCAAGTAAGAGAAGTCACAACCTCTCCCCAGGATAAATCTGACTTTTGTCATCATATATAAGCAACATAATCATTTTGTCTCGTTTTTGTTGTTGTTTTTTCTCCGAAGTATCACAATGGTTTAAGGAGCCCTGATGACACAGTGTCAAGCATGTGGCTATTAACCAAAAGGATAGTAATTGAGCCCTGCTAGCTGCTTTGCAGGAGTAAGGTTTGGCAGTTGGCTTCCAAAAGATTATAGTCTTGGCAACCTAATTGGGCAGTTCTACGCTGTCTTACATGGTCACTATGAATCAGAATCAACTCAGTGGCAACAAGTTTGATTTTTTTTTTTTTTTTGTCATCACAGTGTTTTATTGGTAGATAATAGTGTCTACAATCAAGGCATGAAAATGACTGGAGAAATTAATTTCAATATTATAGTAAAACCAAAACCATATCTATTGCCATCCAGTTTATTCCTACTCATAAGAAACCCTGCAGGATGGAGTGGAACTACTCTATAGGGTTTCCAAGGAGTAGATTTGAACTGTTGACTTTATGTTTAGAGGGACCAATTAAAATTCTTATCATTTGCTTCATACCCACAAAAGCCAAGCCAAGTGTCATCAAGTTGGCCCCCACAAAAACTGCTTCAAATGAACAGCATCTTAAAACTAATCAGTTCTGTGCAAGTAAACTGTGTATCTTTTAAAATGACTTGTGTACTTGCCCAGGCTCAAAAATATTAAAACGTAGCATATAAAACCCATTACCAGAGGAAGAAATACAAGCAACATAGTATTTGTGTTTATTGTTGTTTTTGTTAGGTGGCATTGAGTTGTTTCAGACTCTTGGTGACACTGTGCAACAGAAAAAACACTGCCAGGTCCTGTGCCATCCTCACACTCACAAGTCATTGCTGTAGCCTCTGTGTCAGTCCATCTCATTTCTGGTCGTCTTTTTTGCTGACCACCTACTTTACCAAGCATGATGTCTGTCTCCAGGGACTGATCCCTCCTGACAACATGTCCTTAGTATGTGAGATGTAGTCTCATCATCCTTGCCTCTAAGGAACATTCTGCTTGTACTTCTTCCAAGACAGATTGTTCATTCTTTTGACAGTCCATCGTATATTCAACATGCTTCACCAATACCACAATTCAGAGTGATCGATTTTCCTTCAGTCTTCCTTATTCATCATACAGCTTTCAACTGTATATTACACTATCAAAAATACCATGGTTTGGGTAGTGTACCTTAGTCTTCGAGGTGACATCTTTACTTTTCAACACTAAAGAGGTCCTTTGCAGTAGATTTGCTCAGTACAGTACATCATGTGATTCTTGACTGCTTGCTTCTGTGGGTACTGATTCTGGTTCCCAGTAAAATGAAATTCTTGAAGATACCAGTATTTTCTCTATTTATCATAATGTTGCTTATTGGTCCAGTTGTGAGGATTTATGCTTTCTTTATGTTGAACTGTAATTCCTACTGAAGGCTGTAGTCTTTGATCTTCCCAATATGTGTTTCAAGTCTTCTATACTTTCAGGAAGCAAGGTTGTGTCATCTGCTTAACACAGGTTGTTAATGAGTCTCCCTTCAATCCTGATCCCTCTTTCATCTTCATATAGTCCAGTTTATCAGATTATTTTGTCAACACACAGATTAAATAAATGTAGTAAAAGGATACAACCCTGATGCACAACTTTCCTGCCTTTAAACCACACAGTATCCCCTTACTCTGTTTGAAGGACTACTTCTTGATCTATGTACAAGTTCCAAGTTCTTCATGAGCACAGTTAAGTGTCCAGAAATTCCCATGTTTTACAAGGTTATCCCTAGTTTGTTATAATCCACATAGTTGAATGCCTTGCATACTCAATAAAACACAGGCAAATGTCTTTCTGGTATTCTGTACTTTCAGTGAGGTCCATCTGTCATCACCAATGATATCCTTTGTTCCACATCTTCTGAATCCGGCTTGAATTTCTGGCAGTTCTTTGTCCATATACTGCTATAGTTTCTTTTCAACAATCTTCAGCAACATTTTATTTCTATGTGATGGTGATATTGTTCAATAACTTCTGTACTTGGTTGGGTCACCTTTCTGGGGAGTACACATAAACATGGATCTCTTCCAGTCAATTTTTCAGGGACCTGTTACCCAAATTCCTGGGCATAGATAAATGAGCACTTCCAGAACTGCATCCATTTGTTGAAATGTCTCAGTTGATATTTTAGTCATCTGTTACTGCTCTAACAGAAATACTACAAGTGGATGGCTTTAACAAAGTACATTTTTACACAACCTGTAGGCTTCTAGTCCAAATTCAGTTTATGTGCTCCGGGGGAAGGCTTTCCCTCTTTGTCTACTCTGGATGAAGTTCCTTGTGTTGCATCAGTCTTTGGTTTGGGAGCATCTTAGCACAGGAACCTCAGATCTGAAGAAAGTACTCTACTCCCAGTGCTGCTTTCTTGACAGTATGAGGTTCCCAACTCTCTGCTTGCTTTCCTTTCTTTTATCTCTTGTGGGATAAAAGGTGGTACAAGCCATATTCCACGGAAACTCTCTTTACATTGGAGCAGGGAGGTGACCTTAGGAAAGACTTTACAGTCCCACACTAATCCTCTTTAACAAAATCCAGTCTGTTAACCACAGGCAGAGTTCAGAGTATATGGCATTAAGAAAAGCACAGAATGGAAGAGCAATCATGCAATACCAGGAATCACTGGCCCAGCCAAATTACTACACACGTTTTTGAGGAAACACAATTCAATCCATGACAGTTGATATTCCACCAATTCCTGGAGCTTTGTTTTTTGCCAATGCCTTCCACACAGCTTGGACTTCTTCTTTCAGTACCATTGGTTCCTGATTATATGTACCTCCTGAAATAATCATTTGGATGTCAACCAGTTTTTTTGGTATAGTGACTCTGTGTATTACTTCCGTTTTCTTTTGATGCTTCCCTCATGAGTTAGTGTTTTACCCATAGTGTCCAGTGTTGTAACTCGAGGCTTGAATATTTTCTTCAGTTTCTTTCAGCTTGAGAAATGCTGAGTGTTTTCTTCCTTTTTGGTTTTCTGTCTCCAGGGCGTTGCTTGCACGTATCATCATAATACATTACTTTGTCTTCTTGAGCTGTCCCGTGAAATCTTTTCAGCTCTTGTACTTAATCATTTCTTCATTTTGCTTTAGCTACTGTATTCAAGAGCAGGTTTCAGAGTCTCTTCTGACATCCATTTTGGTCTTTTCTTTCTTCCACATCTTTTTAACCATCTATTGGAAACCATGCCGACATAGTGGTTAAGTACTATGGCTACTAAACAAAAAAGAGGCAGCAGTTTTGCTGCCAAATTAAGCATGTTCGTTCTGCCTGTTGCTAACAGCCAAATTCAGAGATAGGGGAAAGGTTCAATGCTTTATTAGTAGACAAGCCAGCAAATCTGGAGGACAACAAGAATAACCTCCAAAAACTGTCCCATGTGGGTTACAGTTCCAGCTACCTTTGTAGCCAAATTACAAAGGGACTGGTGTCAGGATAATGTCAAACCTTGTCACAGAATAGAACAGGGAGTCACAAGATTCTTTTATATCTTATCAAATAATATAAATTCATTACCTCCCTAAAGGTTGATGTACTACTGTCTGTTGATCCGACTGGGACAGGGAGTAGGATTTAGTTTAGCAATCTAGATGACCTTGGTCAAGTACCAGCTACTAACATTCCCCACTCTTAATCATCTATTTTGTATCTATGAGATAGATTTTTAAATGAAAATAGCTGTGTTGATTCATAGCATTTACTCTAGGATGAAATCTTGGATTGCAGGCTAGCTCTCTATGTGGTACAGTTTGTTGTGAGGCAAGATGCATATTGTATATAGCAACAAACAAATAATCCACAATAATAATGATTCCAATCAGCATTTAACATGTGCAGCCAACCTAGATTGCGGAGCCATGAGAATATTTTCTCAAGCTCTGACCCAAAGAAGCCTTCCTGCTGTTTGATGTTATTTACAAAATCTTTTACCATTTTTAATTCATTGTCTGTCGATTGGAAACTATCAGACAAGTTAAAGCAACACATCCCCTTAAAAGATTTTTTTATCCATGGTTATGTCTAGGGAGAAAGCAGTCATAGCTGCTCAACTTTCCAGAACTGCCTCTCTGACCTGTCCCAATTCAGCACCTAAAGAATTTATGGCCTGTAAGGTAGCATTTAGGGCCTTAACTGTGGCACAGCCTGTCATGTTAAAACCTATTGCCATGACAAAAGGGACAAGGATAGGTATTCACATGGACCAAACAGATGTATGTCAATATGGCAATCGTCGGGGAGGTTAATCTCTTACAGTTCAGGCATGACTAGGTCAGATATCTTTAATCTGGGGCAAGAGTGGGGTGAGCCTTGCCAAGGAGCAAGGCTCCCTCTGTAGCATTGGCAGGAACATACAAAAAGGCTTTATTTCTACATGACAAGAACCATCCTTTAAGTAACTTAATGTGTCTATTAGCATAAGACACTGTTATACTTCTGTTATGTTTGAGGATGGGGTTATTAAGATCATAACAGAAGGAAGGGCATTCTGAAAATTTGACACAGTTTGCACTAGGGGTGGCAATCTCAAGCTGGATTAAGAACATCTCTCCATCCTTTTTCTTAACTGGTCCCCAGTTATACGTGTCCCCATTATTGATGTTCTTTTGAACATATATGAGCACAATATAATTTCTAATCAATTCTAGAGGGATACATACAGATACATACACCAGTTAAACATAAGGTAAAATTTTTTTCAACATAAGCACTTCCTGCTAGACAGAAATCAGAGATATTCATTACATTTCGTGCCAGATAAGTCTATACATTTTCACTTTGTCAGAAAAGGATAATGTCTTGTGAAAGTCCAAGAGCTAAGTACAGTGCTAGGAAGAAAGAAATGATTCTGGCCTGGTTTCTTTTCTGTGAGTAGCTGTCCACTACTCGTGCTCAGAATCTGTCATATCCGTGTCTTCCAAGAGGTACAACTTCAGCTGGATATAATGTGTTTAGGCTTTCAGTCTGGCCAATTTCACAGCATTGGGAGTGGTCAGGAGGATTTTCCACAGGCCAGTCCACTCCTCTTCCAGCTGCTCTTCAAGCCCCTCTCTTTACATTTTGCCTGAGGGAGGAGTGCAGATTTAGGGGGAGAAAACTGGTGAATTCTGAACTTTAAGGTCATTTTCTGCCTGTGGGAAAGGCTCTACTGAAGCAGACTAGAAGGGTGTCCCATATGCAATTTTACAGAGGCTCAATTTTAAACAAGGCAAGGGGCAAGACCTGATACGAGTGTAAATAAGTCTCTTGACATAGCTTGGAGATCTGTCTCTTTAAAGTATGCTTCATCTTCTCAGCCTTACCTGATGACTGTGGGCTCCAGGCTATGTGTAGTCTCAATCTAGTGCCCAGGAATTTGCTCACTTTCTAATCATCGGTTTCTCTCAGCCAATCAGGCTGTACCTCTGGATGCTGAATCATTAGCTGCCGGGCGTTTTCATGAAGTACTTCCACCTGGAGGCTCTTCTCAGGAGAAGGTGCTCTGGGCATCAGCTTTAGACAATAAATCTCTTCCTGAAAGCAGGACAAGACAACCTGGCATATACAGAAACCAGTGAGTCATCCGCTTTTCTCCAATCTGGCAGTCAAGAGGCTGTAGGAAAAACTTACGTTCTAATTGCCCCATTATTCCTGTCACAGGACTGACTGATAGTTGTGAAAGGGATTATTGAGGACTATGTATGGTCCCAGGGTGCATTAGGAAATCCACTGTTTGTTGTCCCCACTCTTAATTCTACCTGAGGGTCCTGGAGAGGGCAGTTACAAGGCTGGTGGTTAATTCTGGCTATAGATCTGGCCCTTTTCAGTTATTTTCCATTCCTGACAGCTCAACAACTGGGCAACCTGTTCTACCAATATTGGCAGCCTCTTTCTTAGGGCATGCATTTTTCAGTACCCTATTTCTTTATGATATGTACATTGATTCTCCCTGATCAGGGCTCAATGTCACTGAGTTCCCTGTGGGGTGCTTTCTCGTCCTTACCGTCCTTACCTTAAGTTGTTTCCGTGAATATGGTGGCAGCTTGGGTCTTCCTGAATTTCCTGTTACTAAAATACCTTGAATGTCAAATCAAAACTGGTAAGATATCGTCTCACCCCAACAAGGTTAGCCATGATCCAAAAAACGCAAAAGAACAAATGCTGGAGAAGCTGTGGAGAAATTGGAACTCTCCTACACTGTTGGTGGGATTGCAAAATGTTACAACCTCTTTGGAAAGCAATCTGGCACTTCCTTAAAAAGATGGAAATAGATATACCATTTGACCCAGTAATTCCACTGCTTGGAGTATATCCTACAGAATCAAGGGCATTCACACAATAGAAACATGCACATGAATGTTTATTGCAACACGGTCCACAATAGCCAAAAAATGGAATCAACCCAGATGCCTGACGACAGATGAATGGATGAATAAACTGTGGTATATATACTCAACATTATGCAATGGTAAAGAACAAAGATGATTTTAGGAAGCATCTCATAACCTGGTTTCAATTGGAAGACATTATGCTGAGTGAAAGTACTCAGCGGCAAAAAGACAAATACTATATGAGACCCCTACAGTAAGAACTTAAAAACAGACTCATGTATAGAGGACTCTTCGATGGCTGCAAGGGTGGGGTGAGAGGGAGGGTGAGGGTTGGTTATAGATTAGACAGCTAATAGAAACTTGGTTGGCTGTAATCAGTGATGGCACACATTAGAAAGAAGATCAATTTAGCTGGACTTCGACATAACATGAACACTCCTCCAATCTTAACCCAATATTGCAAGGACAGAGTAGCGGGGGGTGGGGGTCCAGGGACCATGCTCTCAGGGGACATTGAGGCCAACTGGCATAACTAACGTATTGCTAAGAGAGTCTTCTGCACCCGATATTGGTGAGTGGCATCTAGGATCTTAAAAGCTAGCAAGCTGACATCTGAGGTACACCAGATGGTACCAGCTCAACAGGAACAGATGATCACCAAGGACCAAAATGACATGGGGGAAGAGAACCCAAAAGACAGAGAGATCCACTTGAGTGGGTGACTATATCGACAGGCGATGGGAGGAAACAGATGGTGCCTGGCCATCACCAAGGATAGCTGTGATGAGGCTTGCAAAGTTGAATCTTTCTGGCAACAGGAGCAAAAAAAATAGGGATGTACCCTGAGAACTGCACTAAAAGACTACAATTGATGGTCGAGGGGCCTCAGGGTTCCCATGGGAGCATGGCCCCGGTCCTGATGCTGCCCCTGTCCATAAATCATTACTGAGGTCAACTCTTTGGACAGTAATGGGTTGGAATTGGTGACAGAGTAACCATATTGTGTATGCACTATATTGTTCTGGGCATCTGTATGATGTCATCCTGCTGGACTCTTTTTGAAGGGGGCAAAGAGTGGAGAGGAGGGGACAGGAGCTTGTTAGGTGGATATGACATATATAGAATGAAAAAAGAGGAGTGTGCTGTCACTGGGCAGGGAGAGCAGCAGGAGTTGCACATAGGCAACCATGCAAATTTATACTGGATTGTATATTTTCACTCAATCACAATAAAAAATACCTTAAATGTAATTTCCACCAGTTGGACAGGATTCATTCCCAAAGCTCTGTCCAACTTTTGTAGCTTTTTCCAGATGTCTGGTGTGCTTTGGGAAATAAAAGTCATATGTATCATTTTCTGATTTTCAAGTGCTTCGGGGTCCACCAGAGACCCTGGTGGCATAGTGGGTTAAGTGTTATGTCTGCTAACTGGAAGGTCATCAGTTCAAATCCACCAGATGCTCCTTGGAAACCCTATGGGGCAGTTCTAGTCTGACCTCTAGGCCCAACTCAACAGCAGTGGGTTTTGGGGGACGGTCCATCAATATACTTGCAGTAGGTACTGTGGATTCTTTCCAGGAACTCAGTTAGATCTTCAGTGACCTTTTGCTGTACCTCTTGCACCATGTACAAACTTCTCTGCTTAGAGACCCCATTTTGGAGACCTGTTAGAATATACCTTTATGACAGTTTAGGAGAGGCAAGCCCTCATTGTTGGAGTCCGTGTTAGACTCAGTCGCTGGGATGGCTATTGCTGGATCGGGAGTGTCATTTGGGCTGTAGAGTGACGCCTGTCCACTTCTTCCTTTGCTTTACCCAGGACCAGATGTGTTTTATCAGTAGTGAGACAGCCCAGGTGGGGTTATGAGTGGCAAAGATTCAAACTCTTCCAATTTAATAGATCAGAGGTGGTAAATGGTGTGTGCACCCAGTAATGTTTAAAGGGTTGCCCTTGTTGATTTACTCAAATCGAGAGCTGTTGAAGAGGATATTTCCCTGCCTTGTTACCCCAGATTCCCTGGCTGAAATGAGTTCTCTGCCTGGTTGGTATGTGATGGTGAGACTGCATTGAAGCTGCCTTTAGCAGGATAAAAGCGAGCCATTCTTCAGGAGAGGAGTGGGTAGTTGGTATTGAAATTTTAACAGTATTCATAATAATCTGATTATCTAACATCTCCCGTTTTCAAAAGCATTATCGTTATACATGGGAGAAACCACAGGGGAAAGGAGATATTTCACGGTGCCCTAATCAGTTTTACAGAACACATCACATCTTATACAATGGACCTGTCCTCCATACTCTAGGCAATGGCTCTCTTCTCCAGATTTCAAGTGGAAGTCCTTCTGGCCCTGTCCTATAGCTCTGCCTTCCAGGCCCACTGGTGGAGCACATCCTGTTTCCTGGGCTTCAGGCACACAAGTTTTCAAGCCCGTGGGAGTCATAACTCCACAATTAGAAATTATCAGGGGCATGACTCCATTTTTCAAACCCTTGAGATACATCTTTGAAGCTGAGGCAGTTCAGCTTCCAAGCTCAGCTTTTGTTTCCTGACTGGGTCAAATTAACAATTTAAAACCAAGTCAAACCCACTGCTGTGGAGATAGTTTTATTTCACAGAGGCCCTATAAGGCAGAATAGAACTGCTTTGCTGAGGATCTGGTGGATTTGAACTGCAGATTTTCCAATCAGTAAAATGTAGCACTTGGTACTACATAACCACAGTTTCCTCTAGTTAGTAATTGAGAGATAACAATAAAATCACAACTTAATATTATGTATTTGTTAGATAATATTAAGAAGGAAAATAACATATGTTTTAACCCAGTGAGAACTGAGCACCCTGTGATTCCAGTCTGTGCCAGAACCTTTAGCTCCTTGTTCTCAGAAAAGGCTATCCTTGGCTTTTGCTTTCTCTCCATTTCCAAGCCTCATGGCTTGATTTTTGTGAATCAGGAATCCTATCTTAATGAGGGATCAGATCTTTGCCTTTAAGGAACAAATTACAATTTCACTCAGAAGTCAGAAAAGTTTGTTATTTAGCAGTGAAAAAACACCAATGTTTCTAAATGTTAATGTTCTTGGAAATTTCATAAATCAAGCCATTATACAAACAAAACCTTTGACCATACTAAGTAAATACTTCTAAACAGCAAAAAGAAGTTCACTTTTTAAGACATATATATTCTTTGTTCCCTGTAGGAGATTGTAGGAGATCCACTAGCTCACTCTAACATCAGTAAGTTACCCAAAAGCTTCTGGAAGTTATTTTAAGCCTGTAATTTTGAAATAAAGTTTGTTTAAATATTTCAAGATTTTTTTTTTTAATCATATTTTCCCAATCCAATTTAACTCACAAAGGTCCCATTAGCTGGCTTTGGAAGTCTCAAAGTCTTTGTTTAACTAGCCAATTACTGATACATGCAGAAATTTAAATCTTGTTAGGGTTAAACACACCCCTCCAGACTATTTCCGATGTCGCAGAGTTGCCCTGTAGGAGGGAGAACTTGTTTGCATTCTTGGTTCCACCCATATTCTAATAATCAAAATAAAATAGTAATTCTTATCTGCTTTTTGTCTTAAAGGTCTCAACTCAATTATAAAGGGTTTTTCAAAATCTTCCCTGTGGCTATGGCTTGAGGCTGATCCTGCCCTGCCCTCTACTTCTTCCTGGAGGGCAAAGGATCATAAATTTCCCTTTTACTGTTCTGAAATTGTTACTTATTCTTGAAGACAAAATTATCCCTTTAACTAAGGGGCCTTCAGCTCAGTGACAGCATGTTTTGATCTACTTGAGATTCAGCTTTCTTATCTATTTAAGCTCAAGTAAGACTCCCCCCATCCCCGGTAAGTAGGATCTGAGCATGAGACCTTTTCTGACCTGGCAGCCAAGTCTGTCTCAAAGAATTAAAACAAGAAATATCTTAAAGACTAGACCATGTGAAGGGGGTGGGGAGGTCTGATACATTGGCAATGACAAGACATAAGACACTTTTCAAGAAAAGTTACAAATCTGGGGTCCCTACAAACAGCTTGTGTAAGTACAACAAAGATGTTTCCAAAACCTCACAAAGGCAAATACAAAACCACCTTACAAATGCGTATACACATAGCTTCACTTATACCACATACAGCTTCATTTTGACCTTAGTGAGCATTTTCCTGATTTTTTATAAAAGAACTCTAACTGCAGAACAGTAAAATGGAGGCATTCAGTCACTAACCTTCTCCAGAAGTCTAGCTGCTACGTTGACCAGGCCATGTTACAGACAGGTGGGTACCCATATCAAGACCAGACAGACAGAATCTGCCCCATTAGGCTTTTCCTGGGAACAGAGGCTTTACTTCTCATGTTACAGTGTGTACATAGAAAGCTTTCTTAACTGATATACAAGTTTCAACCCTGATGAAAACCTGAGTTCTCTGCATGCACCCAGAAGATATGGATACCCATACTGAAAGTGGACACACAGAATCTGCCCCACTGGGCTTTTCTTAGAACAGAGGCCTTATTTCCCATACTGCAGAGTATACAGATACAGAGAAAGCTTTCTTAGCTCAGACAGACATTCCTTTCTTACCAGACAGATGACAACAAGACAGACAGAAGTTCAAACCCTGATGAGAACCTGAATTCTCTGCATGCAACCAGAATAAAAAACTTGAACCTTTTTAGATTGGTGAATTGACAACAGTACATGCAGATGGGCAGCTTTCGAAGGCTCCCAAGAAAAAGTTTCTCAGCAGTGTTGCTCAGAGAGTTTGGAACTGCACCTCCAGACCCATCTGTCTAGGAGGACAAGGGAGATTCCTCCAAATTCCCTCTGTCCCAGGTCAAGCTGAAGAGGAATGGAGGAAAGGAGAGGAGGCTGAATAATCCGCTGTCTGTCCTAACAGGATAGCTCAAGTCTAGGGAAATGGAAGGTTTTATGTTTGTACCAACATGTTCCTCATGCACAGAGTTTGTCTTGCAGGGGGCAGACATTTGACTCATCCACTCTGTGTACCCCCTTATCTTGTCACAGGAGTCTTCCAACAGCAGACACCATACTGGCTATTAAATGTCTGACCTGTGCCTGCAAATATTTTATGGACCTTATCTAATGGAACAGATAGGTGCCCTCACCCAGGCTGGTGTTACTAGTGTGGTATGAGCAGCCAGGCCTTCAGATCTCATCAGGGAGTGCCCTGATCAGAATTCTCCCAATTGCCATGCCAGGTATCTGCCTGTTCACTGAGGGCTTTTAGAGATGTAACAGAAAAGTGAAGGAGAGAAAAGTTGGCTCTTCCCAGGAAAAGAACTTACCAGAGGGATCCCTGAAGTCCCTTTGTGGCTGCCAGAAATGCTGCTGAACTAAAACAAGTTCATTCTGCCTATCACTAACAGACAAAATTCCAAGACAGGGGAAAAGATTCAATGCTTTATTCGCAGAAAAGCCAACAAGTCTGGGGAACATCAAGAATAGCTTCTCCCAAAACTCTCCCAACTGTGTAACAGTTCCAGCTGTTTTTATAGCCAGATTACAAAATGATTTGCATCCAGAAAGGTCAAATGTTGTCACAGGATAGAATAGGGAATTATGAGATTCCTTTGCATCTTGTCAAACAGTGTAAATTCATTACCTCCCTGAAGGTTGATTTACTACCCAGGTGACAGGTAAAGGAATGTGTCTGGATTCTGACTGCTGGTCTGATTGGGACAGCAAATGGAATTTAGCAGTCTAGATGATCCTGGTCAAGTCCCAGCTACTAACAGTTTGAATCTACCAGGTGCTCCTTGGAAACCCTGTTCTATAGGGTCACTATGGGTTAGAATTGATGATAATGGGTTCTGTTTGTTTTGCTTAACATGTGATGTCATTGGTGTCATCCCACATCTTGCATGCTCTTCAGTCATTAGTGTTCAATGCAGCAAATTTATTCTTGAGATGGTCTATAAATTCAAGTGAGATATACTTCAAAATTGTACTCTGGCTTTTGTGGACTTGTAATTTGCTTCAGTTTCAACTTAAACTTGCATATGAGCAATTGATGGTCTGTTCTGCATTTGGCTCCTAGGCTTGTACTGACTGATGATATTGAGATTTTCTATTGTTTCTTTCCACAGATTTAGTTGATTTCATTTGTGTGTGTTCCATCTGGCAAGATCCACCTATGTAGTCACTGTTTATGTTGTTGAAAAAAAGTTACTTGCAATGAAGAAGTCATTGGTCTTGCAAAATTCTGTCATGCAATCTCTGGGATCATTTCCATCGCCAGGGCCATATTTTCTAACTACCAACCCTTCTTCTTTGTTTCCAGCTTTCAGATTAAAAACAAAACAAAACAAACAAAAAAAAAAACCTACTTCTATCAAGTTAATTCCAACTCATATCGACTCCGTGACAGAGTAGAACTGCCCCATTGGGTTTCCAAGGAGAGGCTGGCAGATTTAAACCGCCAACCTTTCAGTTAGCAGACATAGCAATTAACCACTATGCCACCAGGGTTTCCTTCAAATTCCAACCACCAGTAATTTTCAATGCACTCTGATTGCATATTTGATGAGTTTCAGAATGCAGAAGTTGGTAAAATTCTTCAATTCCTTTGTCTTTGGTGTATAAATTTGAATAACAGTCATATTAACTGGCCTTTCTTGTAGGTATATGGATATTCCCTATCACTGACAGCATTGTACTTCAGGATAGATCTTGCAATGTTCTTTTTGACAATGAATACAATGCCATTCCTTTTCAAGTTTTCATTCGTTTCATAGCAGACCACATGACTGTCCAATTCAAAATGGCCAATACCAGTCCATTTCAGGTCACTAAGCCTAGAATGTCGATTTTTTCTGCATTCCACTTCATTTTTGGTGATTTCTAGTGTTCTTAGATTCGTGTTTTATACATTCCATTTTCTGATTATTAATGAATATTTGCAGCTGTTTCTTTTTGTTTTGAGTTGTGACACATGAGCAAATGAAGGATACAAAAGCTAGATTCCATCCACGACATTAAGGTTGACTCTGCTATGAGAAGGCAGCTCTTGCCTAATTGTCTTCTGAGTGCCTTCCACCTGAGGAGCTCATCTTCTGTCACTGTATATAATACAATGTCCTGCTGCTATCATAAGGCTTTCACTGGCTAATTCTTTCAGAAACTAATCATCAGGTCCTTCTTTTTACTATGTCTTAGTCTGGAAACTCAGCTGGAACTTGTTTACCAGGGATGACCCTCTAGGTATTTGAATACTAGTGGCAAAGCTTCCAGCATCACAGTAACACACAAGCCCCCAAAGTATGACAAACTGATTTAGTGCTTACATAAGTGGAATTTCATACTTTGAACTCTTGTTTCCATCACCATATCCTTTGAAATTTGTCCATATTGTATGTTCAGTCTCATAACTACATATTATTGTCAACTTAACCATCCAATGTTGTTTATGGGGATTTATGTGTTTTCATGTTTGAAGCTATCTCAAATAATTCTGCTGTGACCATTCCAATATGTCTTTTACTACACCTATGTACACACTCTGTTCTGTATGCAACTAGGAGTAGATTGCTGATTTATGGAATTTACTTATGACAGAACATTTTCTAAAGTGGTTGTTATGGATTGAATTGTGTCTCCCAAAATACATGTTATAAACTGTAATCCTTATGCTTGTGTATGTAAACTGATTTGGGAATAGGGTTTGCTTTGTTAAATCACTGAGGCCATATCAGCATAGAAAGTGTCTTAAGCTAATCACCTTTGAGATATAAAACAAGCCAATTAGGCACAGAGAAACAAACACAAAACTGGGAGAAGATAACCTTCAAGCCACATAGAGGTCACCAAGGAACTGAGGAAAAGAAGCTAAAAAGAGATGGGATCCTTCCCCCAGAGTAGACAGAGAAAAAAGCATTTCCCTATAGCTGACAGTCTGAATTGGACTTACAACCTCCTAAACTATGAGAAAATGCATTTCTGTTTTTAAAAACACTTACCTGTAGTATTTCTGTTACAGCAGCGCTACATAACTAAGACAGTGGTTCTCTTGATATCCACTCTAATCAGCAATGTGTGAAGGCTCCAGTTGCTCCACATACTTGCCTATTCAGCTTTTTAATTATGGCCATTCCATTTGGCTTGTAGTGATTGTATATTGAGGCTTTAACTTAATGGTTAATGAAATTGAACATCTTTTCTTATGTATTTGCCATTTGAAAATATGTTTTGGGAGGTACCATTAGTGACTGAAGTTTGGTTTTCTATTTTTAATTTAACTTTTTTGTTGTTGTTTGCTTGTTTGTTTGTCAAGATGGTATGATTTTTACACAGCACACTATTCAAAGACACAAAATTTGGCATTAAGTGTTTTTCCATTCCTATTCTCCAGCCACTCAGTTTTCCCATCCCCAGACCAGAGGCAGTAAATTTTATCAGATGTGAAACTTTTATAACCTGTCATCAATTGAATTATGCCCCCCCCCCACTGTATATAAGTTTGGCTGGCGACTCCCAATATTTTGTGATTTTCCTACATGTTGTAAATTCTGCCTCTTATGAAGCTAATGAGGGAAGATGCACAGTGGGTATGTTAGTAAGGAAGGAATCAATCTATAATATGTTATTCTGCCTTGAGTCATTCTCTTGGGATACAATGGAAAGGGAAGCCAATGGAGGAGAGGACCTCAACCCACCAAGAAGCAGTACCAAGAACAGAGCATTTCCTCTGGACCCGGGGTCCCTGAACCATAGAATCACCCACTTCAGGGGAAAACTGATGACTAGGACCAGAGCCAAGAGAGAAAGGCTTCTCCTGGAGCTGATACCCTAAATTTGGACTTCTAGCCTACTTTTGTGGGAGAAAATAAATTTCTCTTTGTTAAAGCCATCAACTTGTGCTACTTCTGTTATAGGAACACTAGATGACTAAAACATAGCTCCTTGCAGCAACTCGACTTAGAGTGAAGAGATTTAGCAAACTGAAAAAGTTAAATGCCAAAAGTATATTTTAACAAATTGGTCTCTACTAACTTGTAACTATTGGAGACAAACCACCACCATGCAGTTTAAGATTTCTGTGGTTTCATGTGATGAAGACCATATTTGGCTAAGTATTGCAAAAAAAAAACAAATTATTAAGATGATATGGTAGCTCACAGAATCAAAAGGAAAACTCTCAGAAAAGGTAGGAACTGGAGAATTACTACCTGTCTCTCAAGTACCAATGGACAAGCTATTTGAGACTGCACCTGGGATGAATCAACTTCATCTGGTTTTAGTTCTTGTGTCTCTCTGTTACAGATTCAAATTCCAGGGCCAGAAAAAAAAAAAAAGGTGGGGTGACATAAATTGGATCCTGTGTTCACACTGTGTCCAAGAAAGGGCAAAGTACTTAAATGAATTATCCCTCTAAAACTGCATGAAATAGAGGTGAGAAGTTGAAGAACTGTTTCCCAAAAAGGGGAGATATGGATGCCATGTTTCAAAAACAATATTTATTTTCCAATGTAGTCTGAATGTAACCTTGCCTAAAATAAGACTAGTGAAGATTCTCTGTCTCCTTATATTTTCTTACTATCTGCCCATATTGTGTTGGCATATGATTTCGACGAAGTTTCAGCAAACTGAAAACATCTGATTTTCCTTATTGTTTAATGGGAAACCCTGGTGATGTAGTGGATGTGTGCTGCATCTACTAACCATAAGATCGCAGTTTGAATCCACCAGGTACTCCCTGGAAACTTTATGAAGCAGTTCTACTCTGTCACTATGAGTCAGCATTGACTCAACAGCAGTGAGGTTTTTTTTTTAGTGTTTAATGTAGTTTAGAACTATTAACATTTCTGAATTGTTTATAACTTCTGCCTGCAAACGTGTGCCTGATAATGTTTAGAAGAAAAATGACGTTATTTAGCTTCTGTTTCAATGTTTCTCTTAAGTACACAGAAGGTATTGAAGGGGAAAAGCTTGCAGATTACATATTAAGTTGTAAGCTTTTTCTTTTTATAGAAAGCAAGGTACATATGGAAACCCTGGTGGTATAGTGATTAAGAGCTACAACTACTAGAGACTGTCAATTTAAATCACTCCTTGAAAACCCTATGAAGCAGTTCTACTTTGTCCTTTAGGATCACTGTAAATTCCAATTGATGGCATAATATTTTTTTAAAGTAATATATACATATTCAAAGATATATATCAAAAGTAGCATGGACAGTATGATGGAACTGTATATTTCAAACACCAATTAGTCTGTAGCGTATCTGGGTTTATCCTAGCTGCTCACATTTTATAGCAGACATCTCTGGTGCCCACATCATGTATCAGCTGCCTCTGATTTTAACTCAGGCAGACAGTTCCGACTCAATTTGCACAGTCAGCTATCAAGTTCTTCTGCCTTCTGGCCAAGCATCATCTCCAATGTTGTAGTTAACCTTTATATGCAGGTACTGGCTGTAAGTTTGTGGAAGTTAACATTCCCTAAGAACAAATCTTATCCAAAAGGTGATAAATGCCCCAGTCTTTTGTCTTTTGGCCAGTCTGAGAGTTACACTTTATATTTCTCAGTCTCTAGAGTAACTGAGGTCTAATTACCTATAGAAGCAACCATGATGAAGCAGTCTTCCTTTGGCTTCTCCCTTCCCCTCTTTCTGGTCTGCTCTTCACAGTCCCCATTTCTACTTCTTGTGACCACCTCCCAAACAAACTTTCTATACCCGAGTTCCTGTCTCAAGGTCTATATTGAGGGGCAGTCACACATTAAGACTGGAATACTTCATCTGGTCATACATTTTAGTTGCCATCAAAATCTCATATTTGTTTATACAAAGCTTATTTTGCAGTCAAGATTCAAGACGGTTTTCAAGATGGTGGTCAATGTGACTAATTAGTATACAGAAGATAAAGCATTTTGCTGTACAGGAGGTTGGAACAACATTATTCTGTCTGCTTTACTGCAAAAATTACAAGTAGCATTCTCGTCCAATATTCTTGCTAGTCAAAAGTAAAAAAGGAAGGAGGGAGGGAGGGAGGGAGGGGAGAGGAAAGAAAGGAAGAAGAAGAGAGAAGGAAGGAAAGTGGATGATCTAACCGATTGCATTACAAAAGTTAAGTATGTTTTAGAAGCTGAACATAAATAACTTCTTCCACCCAATCTGAATCCCAAAGTTTACTTCCAAGTCTCAAACTAGAGCTTTTAAACTCATGGGTACTCTTAGGATGTACTGTAATTGAATTGTCTGTCAGCACCTTGGGATCTCA
The DNA here is from genome assembly GCA_028571685.1 of Heterohyrax brucei. Classification (NCBI taxonomy): domain Eukaryota; kingdom Metazoa; phylum Chordata; class Mammalia; order Hyracoidea; family Procaviidae; genus Heterohyrax; species Heterohyrax brucei. The sequence goes on along the minus strand of CM053156.1, from coordinate 41,322,240 downwards.
GAACACATTCAGGCCCCCAGGGAAGCTGGGAGGGAGGTCAGAGGACAGAACCACTGTAGCCCAGGTCTCTAATGGGAAACAGATGCTCCCAGCTGTTGCCTGCCATCAGCTTACTCACTGACAGTTTTTAGCTTAGCTCCTTATGGGTGCATCCAGCTGTACAAACACATTTTTAGCCACAAGCTGACTGTGGGAGTATCCAACTGGCCTGTTCTCTTATCTATTAGGAGAACTGCATGCCTTAATTCCAGGGTTTAACTCATTGGTGGACCTTCTCCCTTCTCTTCCAGTTTCTTGTTTTGTTTTGTTTTGGCTTCTATTTTCTTTGTTATCAGGATGCCTGTGTAATGTCACTATGAGTCAGAATCAACTTGGCAGTAGTTTGGATTTGGTGTTCATACTAGTTGATGGTTAATTTATTGAGAATTTGGTTGCACAGTGGTTAAGGTGCTTGGCTGTGAGCCAAAAGTTGGCAGTCTGAACTCATCAGTCATTTCATGGGAGAAAATGTGGTGTTCTGCTTCTGTAAAGATTATAACCTTGGAAATCCTGTGAGGCAGTTCTATACTGTTCTGTGTGGTTTTTATTAGTTTAAATTCAACCCAGTGGTGGTGGAGTTGGTTTTTCTTTGTTAGCTTATTTGTTTGAAAGGACAGTACCTTAGAGAGATAGAGAGGCAGTATGGTGAGACCAGGATGCTGAGTTTTAGAAATAACTCCATGTCCTTAGGAAAGTCATGTTACCTCTTTGAGCCTCAGTTTCCTTTATCTGAAATATTAAGGGCTTTGACTAGCTGGTCTCTAAATAAACTTTCAATCACTAGCATTTTAAATAACTTGTAGTTTTCATGTTTTTTTAAAAATACATATTCTTTTGTTCATCAAATATTTTCTGAGCATCTATTATATGCCAGTTAAGTTCGTGAACTCATCCCAGCAAAAGTGTTACATCCCTCACTGCCAGATATCACTATGGTCACCTTTGAAGTACTCCCCTTGGGAAGCTATACACTGACACAAGCGCCTAGTCCACCCTTCAGAGCAAGTTTGAAACTCCTTTTCTAGAATGGCCATCGTAGCTGTCATCATATTACCCTTGATGTCCTGAACGTCATCAAAACTTCTTCCTTTCAATATTCCTTTATCTTCATGTAGAGAAAAAGGTCATTGGGATCATATCTGGAAAGTAGGGAGGGTGTTCCAATACAGTTATTTGTTTACTGACTAAAAAATCTCTATACCATTAAGTTCACAAACTCGCCACCGTGCTACTGTGTGCAATGGCCATTTCAGAAAGAGTTCCAAAATTGCTTTGAAGTGTGGACTAGATGCTGGTATTGGTGCACAGCTTCTCAAGGGTAGTACTTTGAAGGTGACTATAGTGATATTCAGCAATGAGGTATGTAGCACTTGGGACAGTTAAGTTTGAAAACCTAATTGTCAGACCTCTGTATAATCATTTTTTTAGGTAAATAGCAGTTCGATTAGCATTTAATAACATTAGTACCCAAGAATGGGAAATGTGTCCACCCCCTTATGTGGCTTTGCTAAGTCTTGCAGTCCCAGTGTCCTGGTAACTAGCCCAACTATGAGCTTGTGCTCTATACCACTCTCTGGCTCTAAGTCTAGGCTCATAACTCACACTAGGTCAACCCAAGTTCTTTGGAATCCTATAAGTAAATTTTTGGAGAGGATTCTCTTTTACACATGAAGTTACTACATTAGAGATAATGTCATCTGCTTCTCCTGTTGTATGGAGAGAGTTCATGTGAAGTTGGAAAAACTGAGGTCAACACATTAAAAGAAGGAGAGCCAGAGATGAAAAGACATTTCAAATGATCTTGTTTGAAATCTCATCCTTTTCAGTTATTTTGGTCAATTAATCAATCTATCTTTCCCCTTCTTAAACTAGTCTGAGTTGATTTGCTGTCACTTTCAGCCAAAGGAGTCAGGATTAATTATTTTGTATACCTCCTCTTCACCCTGTTGGTGATAGAAGCAAACCTTTTGTCTAGGGATGGCCAAACAAACAATACCCAACACTGGAAAAATGAGATTGGCACTGGTTACATATACTCACATGTCAGTAGGGTACAATACTATATATCATGTAGGGGCACACAGAGGTTGTGCTTAGGGACACAGTAAAGCATAAGGCTGCATGGGAAACAAGTTTCTTAGAAACAAGTGAATGAGGTGACATCTGGTTCCTATGGGAGGATGTGGTTGGCTTGTCTGAATAATTTCATGGACTTGAAAGAAGGTGACATATGTAGGTTGAAGATTAGCTGGAGTACAGCTGGTCAGCCTTGTAGGAGAACTAGCCAGGTAGGGAACTTTTCCCACAAGTTGGAGGTATATTAAATAACAGTAGAGAAACTCATGGGCAAGCCATTAGGGTCTATGATGCTCAAAGATGTCAAGGCAGCACATGAAATTTTAGACTTCCTAGTAAGCTGCTGCATAGTCTAAAACTGGCTATTACAATGTTGGGGTTTTGTCCAATGTTGCATGACTAGTGAGTAGCAGAGATGGGACCCAGTCAGAGATCTCTTGACTTATACACCAGTTCCTTTATTCTTATGTTTCTTCCAACTTTTTTGGAAACCCTGGTAGCATAGTGGGTTAAGTGCTACATTTGCTGACCAAAAGGTTGGCAGTTCAAATCCACCAGACACTACTTGGAAACTCTATGGGGCACTTCCACTCTGACCTCTGGGGTCACTAATTTGGATCCTACTCAATGGCAGTAGGTTTAGTTTTTGATTTTTCCAAACTTTTATGAAGAAAATGTCAAAGGGTATAAATACTTGGGGGAAAAAAGCAAGTCCCATATGTCTACCACCTAGATTCTATATACTTAACTAAAAGCTCAGTGAAAATGAGGGAAGCCCTCAAGGAGATGGATTAATATAATATACCCAACAATGAACTCAGACATACAAACTGTCGTGATGGCACAGTACTGGATAAGGTTTCATTCTATGATAAATAAAGTTTCTGTGAGTCAGAGCCAACTCAATGGCAACTAACAGCAGTTACTTATCTGTCCACCTAGCTGGAGACCTAGAAGCACAGTGGTTAAGAGGTCAGCTGCTAACCAAAAGGTTGGCAGTTTGAATCCACCATCTGTTGCTTGAAATTCTATTCCTCTATCCAGCTATAAACCCCTTTTTTTTCTTTTAAGTTTCAAAACACATTGCGACCAGTTCTTTCTTCTTCTATGCTATACCCAAACACTTACTGGTATGGTGATATGTTGGATGGAGCTTGGGTAAGCAAACTAGATTGTCCACATAAGTTTATAAGGACCTCTCATGGTACAGAATGGAGCCAGAAATGAGAAAGAAAGGGGATTTAGCTTTCATTTGGTGGCTTCATAAATGAGAGTACTGGGACTACAGGAGACGCAGAATAAATAAATAAAAACACAAGTGGACAAGAACAGTTTTATTAACAATAGTGTTATAAAGAAAATAAAGCAACAGTATTAAGTGGACTTCAACATAATTTGAATACTCCTTCCATCTTAACCCAATATTGCAAGGTCAGAGTAGCTGGGACAGGGGGCAGGGGACCATGCTCATAGGCAAAATTGAGGCCAACTGGCACAACTAGCATTTTGCTAAGGGGCTCTCTGCACATTGGTGAGTGGTGTCTGGGGTCTTAAAAGCTGCCAAGCTGCCATCCGGGGACATAGCAAATAGTCCCAACTCAGCAGGAAAGGACGCTCTCTGAGGACCAAAACGACATGGGCGAAAGACAACCCAGAAGACAGAGAGACCCACATTGAGTGGGTGCCTACATCGACTTGGGACCGGAAGAATCAGATGGTGCCTGGCCACCACCTGTGACAGCTGCAATGAAGCTCACTAAGTTGAGTCTCACTGGCAACACAAGAATGAAAAGGGGTGCACCTGAGATCTCCACTGAAAGACCGCAATTGATGGTCCAGTGGCTTCGGAGTTCCCGTGGGAGCATGGCCCCTGGCCCTGATGCTGCCCTTGCCCATAAATCATAATGAAGGTCCACTCTTTGGACACAAATGGATTGGACTTGGCAATGCAGAGTGACCATATATTGGATGCACTGTATGGTTCTATGCATCTATAGGATATCATCCTGTGGACCTCTGGCTGGAGTAAGGGGAGTGAGTGGAGAGGAGGAGAAAAGAGACTTTTGGGAAGATGACACATGTATGGAACAGAGAGGAATAGTGTGCTGTCACCGGGCAGGGAGAACAGTGGAAACAGCATATAGGTAGGCTTGTAAATTTATATGGGAATGCACATTTTCACTCAGTCATCATGAAAAAAAAAAAGCAAAAGGATGTCATAAGGCATCTGTATATGTCCGAAAAAGATAAGTGATTCAGGCCAAGGATGACTCTTAGAAGTGGTGACATTCAGAGCAGGTCTAAATGAAGAAATAACCAGCCGTTCCAAGATCTGGAGGAATAAGATCTGAGTAGAAAGAACAAGAAGTGCAAAGCCAGGGCATTTTGGCAACAGAAAGAAGATTGGTAAAATACCCTCCTCTTCCTCAACATCATCATCATCATCAACATCATTATGATTAGAAGTATATATGGTATGTTTAATCATCAGTTATTGCAGTTTCTATGTGAGTTCAATCATTATCTCTTTCTTGTACCTGTGCTGGCCATGTATTGTCTTAGTAATTCTGCTAGTCAGTCCTCTGGACAAAGATAAAGGCCTCTAAGAACAGTTTTGCCACACAGAAGCCCCATCAGCCTCCAGAAACAAGCTCATGCTACACAGGAACATGTGGGCTCACACAAAATTTTCTGGTCCAAAGAATAGGCTCAGGTTACATCCCAAACAATTTGTGGTTTCTTGTTGCTGCTCTCTTGCCATAGTAATTGGCAGGCCCTTGGTTAAAAAAAAGAAAAGAAAAGTTTGTCTTCTATAGATGTCTTAAATATGTATTTTAGCATTGAAATGATCCCAAACTAACATTTTTCGTTGCTTTCAAGTGCGTTTTTGTACTGCCCTCAGTGGAAAGCAGGTTAAGTTAAAGCCTCATAAGAAAAACGTCTTCATCTTCTGGGGGATTCCTGCTCTCAGTGGTTACAGGATCATGAAACTATGGGTCTCTTTAGTTTTTGAATTTTATTTCAAGTAAGGTTTGCTTTAGTTGTTAAGATATTTGTTCAGAAATGAGCCAGAGAACACATACTTCAAATTTCATTTTTATGGTCTTTTAACAATACCATGAATAATGTCAAAAACATCAATACTAAACTAAATTAATACCATAACTGATCAGGAGGATACTTGAATATAGCATGTAGTCAACTAAGTTTTTATAGTCCAATTTTACAAGCATGGCAGAGTCCAAAATATCACAGAAACAAATTGTATTTTTTTAAACTCAGAAATTATATACCATGGTCATTTAGAGCCAGATTTACCCCTGGAAAAATTTATTTCCTGGGAACAAAGCCGTGTTTATTAAAGACAAATGTTATCTCAAGTACAGGATTGTCTCTCTTTCAGAATCCTCAGAATGCGAATTGTGGCATATAAGAATCCTGATACATGATAACTTTTTAACAACATTTCTATAACTGGACAGCTGAAAGAAATTATGGTGGACAGTGCTGGACTCTACCTAGGTCCTCTCATATCACTTTTACCATTTCTCTGCCCCTCTTTTAACTTCTGTGTTTTCGCTTTTAACAGCCAACACCTTTCCTGAGGCCATTTATTGAACTACTAGAGCCACTTCATCGATTTTGCTCGAGGACAAAAAAAAAAAAAAATACCTGTTGCTACTGAGTCTATTCCAACTCATAGTGACACTATAGACATATTAGAGATCCCTTCCCTCGGGTTTCCATGGCTGTCAATATTCGTAGAAGCAGACTATCACATATTTCTCCAGTGGAGTAACTGGGGAGTTTGAACTGCCAACCTTTCAGTTAGCAACCAAGTGCTGAACCACTGCATTAAGAAGTACCTCATCTATTTTGCCCAGAGAGCTAGAATTGTTCAGAAGCTCACATCTACTTAGCCTGGCTTTTAGCCAGCAACTGATTGGTATGGAAACACAAAAGCCTACTCCCTTCCCTCCAGAAAGGAGGTGTAATTTGCATTCTAGAGCCTTCCTGTGGGATCAGACCCAGGCTGGGCCTCAACCTAAAGTCACTCTCTTGCTAGGCTTCTTCCTCTTCCTGCTTCCCCCACTCCTTCACTCATATCTCTTGGAGCTCTTCCTTTAAAAATTGTTGTTATATTTGTTGTTATCAACTTGGCTCTGACTATGGACAACCCTGTGTACAACAGAACAAAATGTTGCCCAGTCCTGCGTCGTCTTCACCATCATTGGTTTTCTCAAGCTCATCGTTGTGGTCACTGTGTATTTTCAGTGCCTTTCAACTTAGGAGGCCCATCTTCCAGCACTGTATGAGATGATATTCTGTACAGTCCAAAGAGTTTTCATTGGCTGGTTTCCAGCATTAGATATCAGGACTCTTTCCAGTCTGTCTTAGTCTGGAAGTTCACTGAAACATGTCTACCACAATTGATTCTGCTGATATTTATAATACACATGATACAGCCCTGAGTATCAGAGCAACACACAAGCCACCAAAATGATAGATAGTATAACAAGCTGACAAACAGGTGGTGGCTTAACAGATTGCTTACACACAAACCCTCATCTTGGGGCCTGCTCCTGAAGAACCCCACATAAGACCTGAAATGAAGTCCATCTTTTCTGGTCCACTTATTCAACAGATGCTTGATTCAGTACTTCAATCAACAAATATTTGTCTGCAGACCTAATAGGTGCTGGGCCCCAGCTAGGCAGGCACAGCGAAGTGATAATCTCCAGGAAGGTAGAAATGATAGAGTCCTATGACCCAGATCCCTTTCTAACTTCTGTCAGAGCCAATTTAAGAATCCAGGTGAGGGTGTTAACAATGACAAATGTGCAGATTCCCTGATGTATTTCAGTATTTAGCCACACATGTTTAAGCAACTGACATGGAACCTGGAAAAGAAGGAAATCTGATAAAGATGCTTTGTAAAGTTACCTAAACCATGTGGATCAACCTGATGTAGAGTACAATATTTGTAAATTTGCTTGACTCCAGTAGCACGCACAGAGAAACTCCTAAACTGTATTATTCTTTTCTTCTGCTTTCTATCACTTATCTGCAGGGTTTCCAAATGTAATTTGTTTGTAGGAAGTGGTCTTATTTATCCCAACAGATCCTAAAACCTCATGTGAGAAGTTGCCTGTAAAAGCATCTATATTTTACTACTCTACTTTTTATACATCTATCCATGTATCTGTACAATAAATGTTTACTCAGAGTAAGTCATGAATTTGGCCTATTTTCTAACCAGGCATGTTGTCTTTGGCACAGTGCCTGAATGCTCAGCACTTTGAATTACCGTTGAGAGACAAGATAAAAAGATATGGTCTGGAATGGTCTTGTTTTCAGCTAGAACTCATTTATTTAAATAAAAAAAAGATTAATCCAGATATTATCTGGATTTGACAAAATAATGACCCCACCCCCCAAACATGTCTATGTCCTAATCCTTGGACCTATGAATATGTTATTTTACATGAAAAATAGGAATTAATATCGGATGTGGAATTACAGCTGTTAATCAGCTGACCTTAAAATAGGGAGATTGACCTGTATTATCCAAGCAGACATGATGTGGTCATGAAGGTCTTTGGTGTGTAAGGGGGAAACAGAAGTGTCTGTGTCAGAGTAATCTAATGGGAGAAAGACTTGAACGGCAACTGCTAGCTTTGAAGATGGAAAGGAACCATAAGCTAAAGTATACAGGTGGCAGGATCCATTTTAGAAATCTGAACTCTAGAACTTTAAGATAATAAATTTATGTCATTTTAAGCCTCTGCATTTGTGGTAATTTGCTACTGTAGCCATAAAAAATAAATATGCCATCTGCTTTCCAGGTTCATGGTTGCTTCTGAAGAAACTGAAAACTCTCCTCATATATCAAAGGCATAATTCATTTGTTATTCATTCAGTTTCAATTCTTTTTATCTGTATTTGAAATGTTCTGCTAAAGCTGTCAAGAAGATCTTGTGGATTTTGCCTGACCCTCTGTATGCTGTACTCAGCAGCAGTCACGTTTCAAGTGCCATCACCTTATTCTGGCCTCAGCACAAAATTGACACCTAACTTGCTTTTCTGCTTTGACTTCCATTTGTATATTCTCTTTCATTTGAGACTTTGTAAATGTGATGTTCAGTGATGACAGCAACAAAAAATTAAATCCAGATGAGTTTATGACAACTGGAGAAAATTTTTTTAACTCCTCTGGGCAAGCTTCAGGATGATCAAAGGTGTAGAGTGATGATATCAATATCTCTGAGGCCCCAAATAACTGTATATACATTTACTCACAGATTATTCATTCATTGTTTCTTTCAGTTGAACATTAACTAATATTTACTGAGTACCAACCATATGCCAGGAACTGTTCTAGGAGCTAGAACCCATCATGAAAAAGACCTCTGCCATTTGGGATCTCATATTCTAGTGTGAAAAGATAAGCAATAACCTGGTTGTTAAGTAATGGAATATGTTGGAAGTGGTAAGTGCCGAGAACACAGAAGAGCAGCATATGTAAGATAGAGCAGGGATACTGCCACTTGAACAAGGTAGAAAAGTAGGCCTCAATTTAAAAAGTGACACTGAAAAAGACATGAATGAATTGAGGGACCTAGTCATTTCAGACAGAAGGGAAAACAAGTCTAAAGACCATGAGCCGACAGAGGACCTGGAGGGTTCAAAGAATAGCAAGATGAGGCCAGAAGGGCAGTTGAGGTGGAAGTTTGATTTTGACACTGAATGAATAAAATAGGGAGCCATCACAAGAATTTAAGACCTGGAGGGGCATGATCTCATGTTTTGAATGAATTAGTTAAGATATTAAGTGTAAAGGAACCATGGAGATGCAAGTGATGGATTCATGAGGGAACTGGTATCATCTTCGTGAGGGATGATGGTGGCTCAGGTAGGTATGGTGAGAAGTAGTTAAATTTGGATTATACTTTGGAATAGAGGCAACATGAGTTTCTGTTAGGCTTGATGTATGTTATACGATAAAGAGAAAGATAAAGGATGACCCTAAGATTTCACCATGAGTTGGATCTGTCTCGACGGCACTTGACTTGGCTTGGCTAAGATTTGGGGTCTTAGGAAATGGAAGAATGGTGTTTTCAGTCGTTTAAATGTGGAAGACTATGAATGAAAAGACTCTTTGTGGGTGAGCGAAAATCAGAAGGCCAAACTGGGACATGTTAACTTCGAGGTATCTAATAAATGTCCACGTGGAGATATCAACTAGGTGTGGGATATGAGTCTAGTGTTCAGAGGAAATACACATTTGAATGTCATAACAGATAGTTCGTATTTAAGTCATGAAAATAAAAATGACATCACCTAAGGGAGTAGGTAGAGATAAAGAAGAAAAGTAGTCAAAAACTGAGCTCTGTAGCATTCGGCGTTAAGTGGTCAAGAAGATGCTGAAGAACCTATACTAGCATGACAGAAGGAGTAATTATTAAGGGAGGAGTAAAATCCGTAGAGTATAGGAACCTGAAAACCAGCTGAGAAGGGTTTCCAGGAAGAGGGTATAATTAAGCAAGCTTTAGTCCTAGAATTGTCCATTAGATTTATCAACAGGGAAGTCACTGGTAACCTTGACTGAGGGTGTTTTCTGGACTGCTGGTGGCAAAATAATTTGAGTTAGCTTGAAAGAGATTAGAAGGAAAGCAGTTCCTTTGAAGAGTTTTGCTGTTCTAGACTAAAGAGAAGCAAACAATGAAGCTAAAGCAAGAGAGGGAACATCAAGAGAGGATTTGTTTTACAGTGACGGAAATAACGCCTGAATGTGTGCTGATAGAAATGACCAAGGGGAGAGGAGAAATTGATGATGCTGGTGAATAGGAAAAATTGTTAAATGTGTGTTCTTGAATAGATCAAAGGAGACGGTGTAGGGTAGTGTCGTGGACTGACTTGTGTCTTCCAAAATATATGTGTAGTATTTTGGCTCAGCCATGCTTCCTGTGTTTTGTGATTGTCCTCCATTTTGTGATTTCCCTATGCTGGAAATCCTAATCTCTGCCTGTGGCTAATAGATAGGATGATTATGTTAAAAGAGGATTAGGGTGAGACTGCAACACCCTTGCTAGGAGTTTCCCTGGAGTGTGTCTTGCACCATCTTCTATCTTTTCATCCTACATGAGATAAAAAGCAAGAGAAGCAAGCAAAGAATTGGGAATCTCATGCCACCAAGAAAGCAATACTAGGAGGGAGAAAAGCACCTCCTCCAGACCTGAGGTTCCCACGCCAAGATGCTGCCTGACCACAGAATGATACAACACAAGGACTTTTTCCTCTAGAGCTAACAAGAGGGAAAACCTTCCCCTGGACTGGACATCCTGAATTTAGCCTTCCAGACTGTGTAAGAATAAATTTTCCTTTGTTAAAGCCATCTACTTTGTGGGATTTCTATTAGAGTAGCACTAGCTGACTAAAACAGGTAGTGGTTCGCAAACTTCAATGTAAGTCAGAATCTCCTCAGGGAGCTCGTTGAAACAGATTGCTGGGCCCTACCCCCAGAGTTTCTGATTAAGTGGGTCTAGATGCAACCTGAGAATTAGCATTTCTAGTAAGTTGCCCGGTCATGCTAATGCTGATGATTTCAGAATCACAAACCACAGCTATACAAGAGAATGGTTTGGGGTGTTAGATTCGGAGTCCATCGGTTAATCTGTAGTAACAGATTAATTCATTCAAGTGAATTAAACATGAGTATTTTTATTTTGGAAAGTTGAAATCAGGAAAAAAAAGCTGACTTTGGAAGTCTCTATCTTAGGCTATGTGATTCACAAAGAAACTGTCAGCATTTCCTATAAAGAGTCACTCAGGATAAGTCTAATTTTGCAGGCATATTGCCTTCACCTCTGTAGGAGCTGGGCAATTTTTCTGCTGTCCAGCCCAATAGGAACAGCTTGTTTGCGTATTCACTCCCTTTACACACCTAGAATGCCTCTGCTGTCCCTCATGACTGAGCCTCAGCAACATTCTTGGTAGTCTCGGGTACATTACACCCCCAGTCTGCTCTTGCCAATGCATGTTCCATAACATCACAAAAGAGCCGAAGGAAATGTGATTGTGTTGTTCTGGCAGTCAGCATTTGGAGTCGTGATTAGCTGAGGGTTGAGCCAGAAACCTCAAGAAGCTTGAGCCTTGTATTATTTTTGTTCTTACCGCAATGCTCATCTCTTGCCAGCAGCAGCCAGTAGCATAAATCTTCCCCAAAAGATTCTTCTTTTTTCTCTTTCAGGAGATGGGTAAAACAATATATATTCGGCATTCAAAATAGTAACTTTCTGTAGCTCTTTGCAGTTTACAGTCCTTTCATGTCCAATTTATTGTACCTATTTTATACATGAGGAAACTGAAACTCATGAAGGATAAGTCACTTGATTGTACTCTTACCTGATGGAGCCAGGACTCAGGCTGTCTGGTTTTGAAAATCCAACTCTTTTCCAAATTCATTTCTTTTGTTGGCCTTTGTCATGTGCTGGACAGACTTCTCTCCCAATCTCTTTACTTTGGTATACGGCAAAAACAATGAAGATGAGTGGTGTGGACCAACCCATCACATCTCTTTTGGAATATTTTGTGTACTGTATCTCTACTGGAAACCCTGTGGTATAGTTTTAAGGGCTATGTCTGCCAACCAAATGGGCTGGCATTTTGAATCCACCAAGTGCTCCTTGGAAACTCTATGGGGCAGTTCTACTCTGTCGTATAGGATCACCATGAGTTGAAATCGACTTGATGCTATTTGGGTTGGGTATCTCACCAGGTAAGGAAGCTAATAGCACCAGGTAAGGAGGGTAACAGCATCAGGTAAGGAGGATAATAGCATTAGGTGAGAACAGTAAAGACAGAGTAAGCAGCCACCACTTGTCTGTCAGTGGAGGCTTGCTTGTTGCCGTGATGCTGGAAGCTATGCCACTGGCATATAGGTACTAGCAGGATCACCCATGGTAGACAAGTTTCAGCTGAACTTCCAGACTAATACAGACTAGAAAGAAGAACCCGGCAGTCTATTTCTGAGAAGAATTAGCCAGGGAAAACTTTATGACTAGCAGCTGAACATTGTGAGATACGGTGCTACTTCCTCAAAACAGAGTTAACCTTAATGATGGGGATGGAGTAAGGCCTTCAGGATCTTCATTAACTGATGTGACATGACTCAAAATTAGAAGAAACAGCCGCAAATATCCACTAATAATTGGGACATGGAATGTACAAAGTATGAATCTAAGAAAATTGGAAATCATCAAAATGCATAAACATTGATATTCCAAGTATTAGTGAGCTGAAATGGACCAATTTGGGTCATTCTGAATCTGAAAATCGTATAGGTCTACTATGCTGGGAATGAAAACTTAAAGAGGAATGGTACAAAAGAGGAAGAGAAAGGATGAAAGGGGGAAGCAAAACAGAATATTTTAGGCAATTTTCCAGCAGAAGGTAAAAAAAAGTGAAAATCAAAGATGATGCCATTTAATGTCAGATGGTCTAGCTTTTATATAGAGATCCAGGTAGAGGCTTCATGCATGAAGCTATAAGCCCTTTCCTCTGAAAGTGACATGCCCTCCAGTCTAGTCAATGTCTCATTCCAGGACAGGAAGTCCTACAAACAAGTTTCCAAATTAAAGTTTTGATTGAATTAACCTCCCAGGATTTGGTCCTGGCCTCTGTTTCCAATTGCAGAACAGGAATCAAGATCATCATTAATAACTCTGGAAAATAAAGCCAAAGTTATTTCTTTGTACTTGGGAAAAAAATAAATACATCGTGAGTACCTTTTTGCTGTATTTCCAAGTACTCTCCATGTTAACTTAGTGAGAAAAGAATTAGATTTCCTCTGGCAGGAGAATATATCTCCCATGTCAGGAAAAAGAAAAAGATCAATGAACTCAAGGGCCAGGAGTAACTACAAATGTTCTCATTTTTTGTGAGACTTTGTTCTGACCTTATGTCTTAAGGACTCTAATCATATATGTATTGGGCTTATTTTCCATTTGCTAATTATAAGTTCCTTGTCAGCAATATTTATCACTATTATTGTTGGTGAGTGAATCATCCTCTTATTTCCACCAAATCTATTTTCCAGATTGACTCTAACTGCTGGCTTTCAACTCGTTAAGAGCTTCCAAAGTAATCCACTCAAATGAATGTCCTCTGCATTTTTCTGTCAAGTCCTTTTGATCTCCAATCTGAGATTAAAATATTCACTTGAACTTATGCCTGCTATTAAAATATCCTGGATTGACATCTATCTTACTCTCAAACCAAAACATTTTTTGCATTCTTCTAGTACCAGCTCAGATACACTTTATAAGTCATCATAAAAGAACTAGATGTGCCTTCAACTTGGCTTCCTTTGGGGTGGAATTGTGAATTCTGTTTCTTGCCAATAGATTGTCTTGACATTTCTGGAGACACACACCATCTCTGATCCATGAAATACCATACTCCATAGTAATGAAATTCTAATCAATGCTTTAACAAAGGGACACTCCGAACTTGTTCTTTACTTTTTTTTAATCCTTAGAAAAAAATAACTTCTCATTTTGAAGTAATTTCACTTTCAAACATGTTGCAAAAATAGTGCAGTCTCATATATCCTTCACCCACCTCCCCAAATGTTTGTTTATAAATTTATAACCACAGATTAATTATCAACATCAGGAAATTAATCTTAATTCAATACTATTAATAATCTACAGACCTTTTCTAAACTTTGCCAATTGTGCCATTATCGTTGTTGTTGTCAGGTGACATGGAGTCAGTTCCAGTTCATAGCGACCCCATGTACAAAAGAATGAAACACTGCTCAGTTCTGTGCCATATGCATAATCATTAGTATGCTTTGTTTTATTGTTGCAGTCACTGTGTCAATCCATCTTGTAGAAGGTCTTCTCTTTTTCACTAACCTTGTAATATACCAAACATGATGTTCTTCTCTAGGGATTGATCCCTCCTAACAGCATGTCCAAAGTATGTAAGACCTAGTCTCACCATTCATGCTTCTAAGGAGTACTCTGATTATACTTCTTCCAAGACACATCTGTTTCTTCTTTTGGTGGCCCATGATATATTCAATATTCTTCACCAAAATCACAATTCAAAGGCATCGTTTCTGTCTTCTCATTGTCCAGCTTTTCACATGCTTATGATGCAGCTGAAAACACCATTGTTTGGATCAGGTGCACCATATTCTTCAAGGATATATCTTTGCTTTTCAACACTTTAAAGAGGTATTTTACAGCAGATTTTCCCAATACAATACATCTTTTGATTTCTTGATTGCTGTTTCCCTGGGTATTTATTGTGGACCCAAGAAAAATGAAATCCTTGACAATCTCAGTCTTTTCTTTGTTTATCATAGTGTTGCCTATTGGTCTAGTTGTAAGAATTTTTGTTTTCTTGATGTTGAGGTTTAGTACATACTGAAGGCTGTGGCCTTTGATTTTCATCAGTAAATGTTTCAAATCATCTTTCAGAAAGCAAGGCTGTGTCATCTGCATAACACAGGCTGTTAATGAAATTTCTTCCAATCCTGATACCCTGTTCTTCTTCATATAAGGTCTAACAATTAAGACAGTGAACTTAATTGTTCTAAGTGTTACATACTTCATTGCTGAGTATCGCTAACGTCAACTTCAAAGTACTCCCCTTGGGAAGCTTTGCACCAATGCCAGCACCAAGTATACCCTTCAACACAATTTTGGAACTCTTTCTGGAATGGCCATTGCACATGGTGGCAAGGGGGCAAGTTCATAAACTTAATTGTATAGTTGTCTGTGAGGAAGTTTTTAGGCAGTAAACAAATAACTATATTGGAAAACCCTCCACACTCACCTGATCTGGCCCCCAATGACGTTTTTCTTTACCATTCAGGACATCAAGGATAATATCACAACAGCTCTGATGGTTCTTCCAGAAAATTAGTTCCAAAATTTCTTTAGGTGCTGGTGTCAGTGCACAGATTCCCAAGGGGAGTACTTCAAAGGTGACTGTAGAGATATTCAGCAATGAGGTATGTGGCACTTTTTCTAGGATGAGTTTGTGAACTTAATTTGAAGTCCAGCTTCTCACATTATTTGCTTGGTATACAGATTGAGTATGGGGAAAGGATACAATCCTGACACACACCTCTCCTGATTTTAAACCATGCAGTATCACCTGGTTCTGTTACAATGACTACTTCTTGATTCATGTGCAGATTCCTCATGAGCACAATTAAGTGTTCTGGAATTCCCATTCTCCTAAATGTTATCCATAATTTATTATGATCCACACAGTTGGATGCCTTTGCATAGTCGATAAAACATAGGTTAACATCTTTCTGGTGTTCTCTGTTTACACCCATTGTCTATCTGACATCAGCAATGATATGCCTGGTTCCACATCCTCCTCTGAATCTGACCTGAATTTCTAGCAGTTTCTGTCAATATACTGCTGCAGCCACTTTTGAATGATCTGCAGCAGATTTTTACTTGCATGTGATATTAATAATGTTGTTTGATAATTTTCCCATTTGGTTGGATCACCTTTCTTATGAATAGGCATAAATGTAGATCTGTTCCAGTTGGTTGGCCAGGTAGCTGCCCTCCAAATTTCTTGGCATAGACAAGTGAGCACTTTCAGCCCTGCGTCTCTTTGTGGAAACGTCTCAATCGGTATTCCATTAATTCCCGGGGCCAATGCCCTCAATGCAGCTTCAACTTCTTCCTTCAGTACCATTGATTCCTGATCATTTGCTACCTCTTGAAATGGATGAATGTCGACCCGTTGTTTTTGGTATAATAACTCCATATATTTGTTCCTTCTTGTTTTGATATTTTCTGCATTGCTTAATGCTTTTCCTGGAGAATTCTTCAATATTGCAGTTTGAGTAGAATTTTCTTTTCAGTTCTTTGAGCTTGAAAAATGCTGACCAAGTTCTTCCTGTTGCTTTTCTACCTCCAGCTCTTTGCCCATGTCATAACACTTTATCTTCTCAAGCTGCACTTTGAATTCATCCAGAGTCTCTTCTGACATCTAATACAGTTGTTTTCTTTTTTTTTCTGTCTTTTTAATGACTTCTTGTATTCTTCATGGATAATGTCCTTGGTGTCATTCCACAACTTGTCTGGCTTTGGTCATTAGTGTTCAACACATCAAATCTATTCTTGTGATGGTCTCCAAACTCCGTAGTGATTTACTCAAGGTCATATTTTGGCTCTTTGTGGACTTTTTCTAATTTTCTTCACTTTCAGTTTCAACTTGCATATGAGGAATTAATCTTCTGTGTTGCCATCAGCACCTGGCTGTGTTCTGACTGATGATATTGAGGTTTTCCATCAGCTCTTTCCACAGCTGTAGTTAATTAGATTCCTGCATATTCCATCTGGTGAGGTCCTTGTGCAGAGTCACCGTTTATGTTGGTGAAAAAAGATATTTGCAATAAAGAAGTCATTGGTCTTGTAAAATTCTATCATGCAATTTGTAGCAGTGTTTCTATCACTAAAGCTGTATTTTCTAACCACGGATCCTTCTTTTGTTTACAATTACCACAATTATTAATGCATCCTGACTACATGTTCGATCAATTTCAGACAGCAGAAGATGGTAAAAAATCTTCAATTTCTTCATCTTTGACCTTAGTGGTTGGTGTGTAAATTGGAATAATGGTCATAGAAACTGGTCTTACTTGTAGGTGTATGGATATTATCCTATCGCTGACAGCATTGTACTTGAGGATATATCTTGAAATGCTCTTTTTGATGATGAATGCAATGTCAATCCCCTTCAAGTTGTCGTTCCCGGGATAATAGAGCACATGATTGCCTGATTGAAAATAGCCAATATCAATTCATTTCAGCTCACTAATGCCTAGGACATGTGTTCCATTTCATTTTTCTAATTTTCTTAGCTTCATGCTTCATAATCCCATATTTTGATTATTAATGAATGTTTCCAGCTGTTTAGTCTAATTTTGAATCATACTACAGCAGCAAATGAAGGACCAGAAAGCTTGACTTCATCGTTGTCTTTAAGGTTGACTTTACTTTAAGGAAGCAGCTCTTCCCAGTCGTCTTTTGAATGTCTTTCAACCTGGAGAGCTCATCCTCTGGCACTATATCAGACAAAGTTTCCTTGCTATTCAAAAAGTTTTGAATATGGCTGCAATGGTTGTGTGGTCCCTCATCCATATTCAGGAAATCACCAAAAGTTGGTCTTTAATTCAGTCACTAGGTCTATGGTACAAAATGCACTAATTACCTTAAGTCAATCATATCTCACTTCTCCAGCTGAGAGTAGGACCACTGTCACTCAATTCATGTGTCTAGTAAATGTAGGCTGCTGTTAGGAAGGGATGAAGAAGAATGGATGCTATCTAGGCAATTAACTTACATCCACCACAAGCCAAAATCCTTAGTGGTAGAAATGCAGACAGGTGTGTATATGGCAGCAGGAGTGGTCCAACAGATGCTCAATCAATGCTAATATAGACTCAGAAAGAATGCAGTCTAGATGAAATTATGCAGGAAAACTGAAAGATGGCAGTTTTTGTTGCTTTAGTATAACATCATTTGGGGTAGATGTTTAGACCTGTGCACTTACAATTGTGTTCTTCAATGTAGAATAATGGCAAGCACCATTTGAAAAAAATGAGATCTTCAGACAGACAGGTTTGAGAAATGTTTGTTGTTTTTGTTAGGTGCTGTTGAGTTAGTTCCGATTCATAGTAATCCTGTATACATCAGAAGAAAACATGCCTGGTCCTACACCAACCTCACAATTATTGCTCTGCTCTGCTTGAGCCCATTGTCACCTCACCTTGTGTCTCATCTCACATAATCTATAGAACCATGAGGATAATAAAGATGTTTGTGACTTTAATTAATATGGCAAACCTGTAGAACTACAAGACTGATGAAATATTTTTGTTTTAAGTCACTAAGTATTAAGTTGGAAACCCTGGTGGTATAGTGATTAAGTGATATGTCTGTTCAACAAAAGGTCAGCAGTTCAAATCCACCAGCTGCTCCTTGGAAAATCTATGGAGCAGTTCTACTCTGACCTATAGGGTAGCTGAGTTAGAATTGATTTGACGACACAGAGTTTTAAGTATTAAGTCATTAACCCATCACACATACAGTCTCAATATAGGCAGTTAGGCAAAAAAATTTCAGCTGTATATTCATGGGTGGTTTCTTGCTTCTCTTAGTATCACCTGTTATTATGGATTAAACTGTGTTCCGCAATAATATTTGTTCTAAATCCTAACCCCTATACCTGTGGATGTGATCCTACTTGGGAACAGGATTTTCTTTGTTACGTTAATAAGATCAAGTCAATGTGGGGTGTGTTTTAAACCAATCACTTTTGAGATATAAAAGGAAAAGATCATGCACAGAAGCAAGGAGATACAAATGGGAGGAGACAGATGTCACACTACATGATCACCAAGGAACTGAGGAACAGAATCTGAAAAGAGACAAACTATTTCTCTTAGAGCCAACACAGAGAGAGCCTTCCCCTAGAGCTGGTGCTCTGAATTCTGACTTCTATAGATTCTGACTTCTAGCCTCCTGTCCTATCTGTGAGAGAATGAGCCAAAGCCACCACCACTGACTTGACTCAGACTCATAGTGACCCTATAGTTTAGAGTATAACTGCCTCATGGAGTTTCCAAGAAAAGCCTGGAGGACTTACACTACTGTCTTTTTGGTTAGCAGAAATAGCACTTAAGTACTGTGCCACCAGAGTTTCCATTTTGTGAGAGAATAAATATATTTGTTAAGGATACCCCTTTGTGGCATTTTTGTTTTAGCAGCACTAAGAAACTGACAGCTGTCAATGTTTTTTTGTTTTTCCTCTATTAAAATCTTATTACCAAGGTGTGGGTTTCCATTTTAGCAAATGTTTAAAGGAGATGAAACCTGTTTTGATTTTCAATCTAACAACTATTTTTCGTGGTTTCTGCTTACTCCTCTGATAGCAGTTCTTTGAAGAATCTGTTTTCCCACTCTGAGCTGGGTTCACCTGCTTCAACGAGGGAACTGAGGACATAGGTCTGAGCAGTGATTCCCTTCCCTCAGCCGCAGTATTTGGCTGAGGAGATTGGAATGATCCAATTTACAGATCTACTCAGAAATAAATCCCAGATTTCTGCTTAAATTATCATAAAGTCAGCAACTTCTTTTTCACTGGAATTGGGACCGTAAGAATCTAAGCAACAAAACTGAAGAGTGTATATTGAGCCAGTGCACTCCAGTCTGGAGCTCTCTCTTTATGCGTGTGTATCCAGTTGTTCAATTACATCTGCATTTACACACCAAATAGGCACTGCAACTTAGCATGTCCAAATCAAATCTTGGTATCTACGCACCCCAAATATATTCTTCCTGTGTCTTAGTATCCCATAAATAGCTCCTCCCTTTATCCTGTTTGACAGAACAAGAACCATTCATGCTTTAGAGTCATCATTAATACTCTTCTTGCTCTAGTATCACAAATCTAGTTTGTCAGGAAACACTTTCCTCAAACCAAAAAAAAAAAAAAATACCCAGGGCTGCTGAGTCAAAGGTGACTCATGGTGACTCTACAGGACAGAGTAGACCCACCCCAAAGAGTTTACAAGTGGCACCTGGTGGATTTGAACCTTTCGGTTAGCAGATGTAGAAATTAACCACTATGCAACCAGGGTTTCCAATCTATCCTCAAACTATATACAAAATGCAATCACTTCACCGTGCCTCCACCTGTTGTTATTGTTGTTAGATACAGTCAAGGAAGTTTCTACTTGTAGTGACTCTATGCATAACAAAGCAAAACATTGCCTGGTCCTGTGCCATTCTCACAATCATTGCTATGTTTGAGCCCATTATTGCACCCATTGTGTCAACCCATCTCCTTTAGAGTCTTCTTTTTCACTGACCCTCTACCTTACCAAGCATGATGTCCTTCTCCAAGGATTGGTCCCTCTTGATAACATGTCTAGAGCACACAAGACAAAGTTTCACCATCATCACTTTCAAAGAGTACTCTGGTTGAACTTTTTCCAGAACAGCTTTGTTCATTCTTTTGGTGGTCCACGGTCTATTCAATATTTTTGAACAACACTATAATTTAAAGGTATAAATTCTTCACCAATCTTCCTTATCACTGACCACTTTTCACATGGATATAAGTTACTTGAAAATATCATGATTTCATTCAGGTACACCTTCATCTTCAAAGTGACATCTTGTTTTTTTTTTTTAATATTTTAAAGAGGTGTTTTGCAGCAGATTTGCCCAATACATCATGTTATTTCATGATAGCCATTTCTGTAGGCACTACTTGTAGATTCAAGTAAAATTAAATCCTTGACAACTTTTTTTTTTTTTTTTATTTTTCATGATGTTGCTTATTAGACTAGTAAGGATTCTTGTTTACTTTATGTTGATGTGTAATCCATACTGTGTATATGCTGTTGTCTTTGATCTTCATCAATAAGTGCTTCAAGGCATCTTGACTTTCAGGAAACAAGGTTGTGTAATCAGCATATTGCAGGTTGTTGATGAGTCTTCCTCCAGTTCTGATGTCATGGTCTTCATATAGTACAGTTTCTCAGATTATTTGCTCAGCAAACAGACTGAATCAGTATCATAAAAGGACACAACCCTGATGGGCACCTTTCCTGATTTTAAAACATGCAGTATCCCATTGTTCTCTTTGAATGACTGCCTCTTGGTCCATGTACAGGTTCTGCGTGAGCCCAATTAAATATTCTGGAATTTCTATTCTTCACAGTATTATCCATAATTTGGTATGAGCCTCACAGTTGAATACTTCAGCATAGTTGGTAAAACACGGGTAAACATCTTTCTGGGATTCTGTGCTTTCAGCCAAGATTGAGCCAAGATCCTCCCTCATTCTACATTCCTTCTGAATCCAGCTTGAAATTTCTGTAAGTGCCCTATTGATAATATTTTTGCATTTTTTTAAAACTATCTTCAGCAAAACGTTACTTGCGTGTAACATTAATGATATTGTTTGATAATTTCCACATTGTGTGTAATTACTTTTCTTTGGAATGGTCACAAATATGAATATCTTCTAGTTGATTGGCCAGGTAGGTCTTTCAAATTACTTGGCATAGACAAGTGAGTGCATTAGTGTTGCATCTGTTTGTTGAAACATCTCTGTTGGTATTTCTTCAGTTCCTGGAGGCTTTTTTTTTTCCAATGTCTTCAATGTAGCTTGGATTTTCTTTGTTCAGTACCATTGGTTCTTCATCATATACTACCTACTGTAGTAGCTGAACATCAACCAGTTATTTTTGGTACAGTAACTGTATGTATTCCTTCCATCTTCTTTTATTATTTCCTGCTTTGTTCAATATTTTTCCCATGCAACCTTTCAATATTGCGGTTTGAGGCTCATTGTCTCTTTGGTTCTTTCAACTTGAGAAATGCCAACCGTATTCTTTCTATTTGACTTTCTAACTCCAGGCCTTTGCATATTTCACTATAATGCTTCATTTTCTTCTTCTTAAGCTGTCCTTGAAATTTTCCACTCATCTGTTTTCATCATTTCTTTATTTTGCTTTAGCTATTCTATGTTCAAGAGCAAGTTTGAGACTCTTCTGATATCCATTTTGGTCCTTTCTTTCCTTCCTGTCGTTTTAATGACCTTTTGCTTTCTTCATGCATGATGCCCTTAATGTCATTGTACAACTCATCTGGTCTTTGATCATTAGTACTCTATGAGTAAACCTATTCTTGAGATGGTCTCTAAATTTAGGTGGGATATACTTAAGTTCATATTTTGGTTCTGGTGGACTTTTATTTTTTTTTTTAGTTTTACATATTTTGTTTTTGTGTAGGTTGTACATGCAAATACCCCCACTTGTCTGTCAGTTTCTCATACTGTGGAAGCTTTAGTGTAGCTGTGATGCTGGACACTATGCCACTGAAATTCAGATACCATAGGGTTAACCATGGCAGACAGGTTTCAACTGAGCTTCCAGACTAAGACAGACCAGGAAAACGGACCCCGTAGTCTACTTCTGAAGAAGATTAGCTGGTGAAAATTTTATGTCAGATATAGTGCCAGAAGATGAGCCCCACAGCTTGGAAGACACTCAAAAGACAACTGGGGAAGATCTGCCTTCTCAAAGTAGAGTTGACCTTAATGACATGGATGGAATAAAGCTTTCAGGATCTTCATTTGCTGATGTGGCATGACTCAAAATGAGAAGAAACAGCTAAAAACATCCATTAACAACAAGAACATGTAATGTATGAAGTATGAATCTAGGAAAATTGGAAATCATAAAAAATGAAGTGGAACATATAAACAATGATATCCTAGGCATTTGTGAGCTGAAATAGATGGGCATTAGCCATTTTAAATTGGACAATCGTATGGTCTGCTATGCCAGAAATGAAAACTTAAGGAGGAATGGTGTTGCATTCATCGAAAAGAACATTTCAAGATCTGTCATGAAATACAGTGCTGTCAGTGATGGGATAATACTGATATACCTGCAAGGAAAGCCAGTTAATACAACTATTATTCAGATTTATGCACAGACCTCTAAAGCCAAAGATAAAGAAACAGAAGATTTTTACTACCTTTTGCAGTCCAAAATTGATCAAACAATATTTGGCAACTCTATGTCAGACTGACACCTGATCTCCATAATCTATAAGGTTCTACAAAATATCAATAAGAAAAAGACAAAACATGCAATTAAGTGACGGGCAAAGGAGATGGACAGACACTTCTCTAAAGAGGAGATCCAGGCAGCCAAAAAACACATGCAGACATGTTCACGATCATTAATTATTAAAGAAATTCAAATGAAAACAACAATGAGATACCATCTCACCCCAGCAAGATTGGCCATGATCCAAAAAACGCAAAACAATAAATGTTGGAGAGGCTATGAAGAGATTGGAACTCTCCTTCACTGTTGGTGGGATTGCAGAATCGTGCAACTTCTTTGGAAAGCAATTTGGCATTACTTTAAAATAATGGATATAGATATACCATTTGACCAAGTAATTCCTCTACTCGGAATATATCCTACAAAATCAAGGCCATTCACACCAACTGCTACGTGCACATGAATGTTCATTGCAGCACAGTCCACGATAGCAAAAAGTTGGAATCAACCCAGATGCCCAACAACAGAAGAATGGATGGGTAAACTTTGGTATATATACTCAATGGAGTACTATACACTGATAAAGAACAACGATGATAGCAGGAAACATCTCTCAATTTGGTCTCAACTGGAGGACATTATGTTGGGTGAAACTAGTCAGCGACAGAAGGACAATTATTATATGAGACCCCTACGATAAAAACTTAAAAGCGTACTCATACATAATAGAAAAGACTCTTTGACGGCTACAAGTGTAGGGAAGGTGGGAGGGCAGGAAGGCAAGGGACGAGGGTTTAGATTAGGTAGTTGTTAGAAATTTGGTAGGGTGAAATTGGTGACAATACACATTAGTAAGAAGATCAATATTAACGGGACTTCAACACAACTTGTGTACTCTTCCTCTCTTAACCCAGTATTGTAAGCACGGAGTATGTACACTTTCATATTTTTTACTTAACAAATAAATAAATAAAAACAAAATTGATCAAACAAGTAATCGGTAATTACTTGTGATTGGAATGCAAAAGACAGAAACAAAGAAGAAAGGGAAAAACATGTTCTGCATTTCTTAAGCTGAAAGAACTGAAGAAAAAAATTCAAGCATCAAGTTGCAATACTGACAGGGAAAATATTAAACAACTCAGGAAGCATCAAAAGAAGATGGAAGAAATACACATAGCTATTATACTAGAAAGAAGTAGTAGATGTTCAACCATTTCAAGAGGTAAGAAATGATCAGGAACCGAAGTGGAAGCTACATAGAAGACAATAGCAAAAAACAAGGATCCAAGAATTGATGGAATATCAACTTAGATGTTTCAACAACAGATGCAGGTTGGAAATGCTCACTCATCTAGGTCAAAAAATTTGGAAGACAGCTACCTGGCCAACCGACTGTAAGAGATCCATATTTATGCCTATTCCCAAGAAAGCTGATCCAACTGAGTGTAGAAATTACCAAACAGTATTATTAATATCACACACAAGTAAAATTTTGCTGAAGATCACTCGAAAGCAACTGCAGCAGTACTTTGACAGAAAACTTCCAGGAATTTAAGCTAGATTCAGAAGAGGATGTGAAATCAGGCATATTATTGTTAATGTCAAATGGATCTTGGCTGAAAACAGAGAACACCAAAAAGATGTTTACCTATGTTTTATTGATTATGCAAAGGCATATAACTGCGTGGACCATAACATTTAGAAGAATTGGAATTCCAAAATACTTAAATGTGCTTGTGAGAAATCTGCACAGGGATCAAGAGGCGGTCATTCAAACAAAACAAGGGGATGCTGCATGGCTTACAGTTAGGAAAGATATGCATCTGGGATGTATCCCTTCATTATACATTTTCAATCTGTGTGCCAAGCAAATAATCCAAGAAGCTGGACTGTAAGAAGGAGAACAAGGGATCACGATTGGAGGAAGACTGATTAACAATCTGCGTCATACAGATGATACAACCACGCTGGCTGGAAGTGAAGTGAAGAGGATTTCAAACACTTACCAGTGAAGATCAAAGACCACAGCGTTTAGTATGGGTTTCACCTCAACATCAAGAAAACAAAAATCATCTCAGCTGGACCAGTAAGCAACACCATGATAAGTGGAGAAAAGATTGAGGTTGTCAAAGATTTTATTTTACTTGTTTCCATAATCAACAGCCATGAAAGCAGTAGTAAAGAAATCAAAAGACACATTTTGCTGTGAAGATCTCCTGCAAAAGACCTCTTTACAGTGCTGAAACGTAAAGATGTCACACTGAAGACTAAAGTGCACCTGACTCAAACTATGATATGTTCAGTTGCATGTTATGCATGTGAAAGCTAGACAATGAATAAGAAAGACAGAAGAATTGTTGCCCTTGAATTGTAGTGTAGGAGAACAATATTGAATGTACCATAGAATGCCAAAAGAACAAATAGATCTGTTCTTGAAGAAGTACAGCCAGAGTTCTCCTTGGAAGCAAGGATGACCACACTGTGTCTTACCTACTTTGGACATATTTTCAGGAGGGACCAGTCCCTGGAGAAGGACATCATGCTTGATAAAGCAGAGAGTGAGAGAAAAAGTGGAAGACCCTCAACAAGATGAATTGGAACAGTGGTTTCAACAACAGGCTTAAGCATAAAAATCATTGTGGGCATGGTACAGGACCAGATAGTTGTTTCATTCTGTTGTGTATAAGGTCACTGTGAGTCAGAACCCACTCCATGGCACCTAAGAACAACAACCTCTTCCATTCCATCATTATCTCTTGCTTGGATTATTTCAGTGGATTTCTCACAGCTCTTTGTCTTCCAACTTGACTTCTGGAGTCCATTCTCCATAAAACAGCTGGAATAATGCTTTGAACCAAAAGTCTCATCATACCAGCCTACTATTCAAAGTCTTTCTTGGTTTTCCTGTCTCACTCAGATAAAGTCTGTCTAAAAAACAGTTTACTGTGTTTTTGGTGAAACTTTACACAAGAAATTAGGTTCTCATTTAACAATTTGTATACACATTGTTTGATGACATTGGTTACGTTTGTCACAATGTGGGAAGCCAAGACTTCCCGAATCAAGGCTAGGTCAAAGTATGGTCAAGCAAACTCTTGTGTCACCAAGATCTAAAATAAGCACATTCCAAGTATTATACACCCAGCATTGTTGCCAGTATAAGCAGAAGTCAGCATGCCCCCGATCTTGCTTTGATATGATCAGCAAAAGAATGCTTGGGAAAAGGGAACAAGGAAGTGTGTGGAATATACATGTAACTGAAAAATAAAGCTTCGGGTCTCAGCTTGACTGGGTCCCTCCTGATGTGACTGTTTCGGCTCTTATTCAGCTCCTGCGCCTTCCCCTCCGTACTGTTCATCTGTGATGGCTGGTACAGTCATCACAATATATCAGCATTCTTGTTATTTCTATTTTGTTTTCATTAATACCGGACTTTCCTCCAGAGCCAATGAGGGGGAAAGACTTCCCCTGGAGCAGACATCTTGAATTTGGACTTGTAGCCTACTTCACTGTGTGAAAATAAGCTTTCCTTTCTTAAAGCCATCCACTCTGCGGTATTTCTGCTAGAGCAGCACTAGCTGACTAAAACAGAATTTGGTATCGTGAGTGTGGGGTGCTGTTCTAGCAAATACCTAAAATGTGGGAGCCATTTTGAAACTGTGAATGGAGAGAAGATTCAGAAGGAGTGAAGAAGGCACAAATGGTGAAAAACAACAGAGGAACTGTGGCAGCATCAGCAGCAGCAACAGAACCAGAGGCAGAGGCAGTGCCGACCTGCGGAGCAAGAGAACTAGGTGCCCGTGCGCAGAGTTTTCCTCTCAGAACTGGGTGCCTCTGGGCATTTGAATCAGCAGAGCCACAGAGCTTTGGAATACTTGCCCCAGCAGGGCAGATGTGGGCCTGAGGCCCAGGCCACGTGGCCATAGGAAGCAGTAGCTGAAGAGACAAAAAGTGTGAGAAGGTGAGCTGCCTTAGTCCCAAAAGGTATGACCATGACCTCCGTGGTTTAAAAGGGTGGAACCACGGTGTCCTGTGTTTGTAAGGGTGGAATTGCCACTCATTTGGGCTTATGGTGCACCTAAAGCTGAGGGGCAGAGTTTCAGTCCAAGTGGGCCTTGAAGGCAGAGTGGTAGTACAGGGCTGGGGGTCTCCACTCGGAATCCAGAGAGTATGGCCAATACCTAGAGTCTGGAGGGCAGGGTCATTGCGTAGTGTCTCAAAAAATGTGAGAGCATTTCCAAAGCTTTGAGGACTAATGTGATGAGTTCTGCTGACTTGCTGTTGCCTGTTAATGCCTTCTTTCCCTGCAATTTCTCTCATTTGTAATGGAATGTTTAACTTGTGCCTGTTCTGTCATTGTACCTTTGGAAGCAGATAGCTTGCATTCTAGGTTTCATAGATGTAAAGAAATTTTTGAATTTTGGACTTAAAACTGATTTAAGACTTCTATCATACGGGATGAATGTGTTACATGTTTCAAAGATGTGAGTTTTGGGGTTTCTAAGGGTGGGATGTTGTGGATTGAATTTTGTCCCCCCCCCCAAAATATGTGTAGCCATGTGGCTGGGCCATGATTCCTAATATTTTGTGATTGTCCTCCATTTTGTTATTTTCTTGTGTTCTATGTTAAAGGATTAGGGTGGGACTGTAAATCCCTTCATAGAATTACCTCCCTGCTGCACTCTAAAGGGAGTTTCCCTGGAGTATGGTTTGCCCCACCCTTAATCCTTTCATCTTAGAAGAGATAAAAGGAAAGGGGAGCAAGAGAATTGGGAACCTCACACCATCAAGCAAGCAGCACCCAGAGTAAAGCATATCCTTCAGACCTGAGGTTCCTGCACCAAGATGCTCCCTAGACAAAGACTCATGCAATACCGGACTTTCCTCCAGCACCGACAATGGGGAAAGCCTTCCCCTAGAGCGGACATCCTGAATATGGACTTGTAGCCTACCAGACTATGTAAGAATAAACCTTTTTTTAAAGCCATCCACTTTGTGGTATTTCCATTAGAGCAGCCCTAGCTGACTAAAACAGTTTTCCTGTCTCACTCAGATAGTCTTTTTAAAAAATATTTTGTTGTATTTTTGGTGAAACTTTATACAAGCAATTAGGTTCTCATTTAACAATTTATATACATATTGTTCGATGGCATTGGTTACATTTGTCACAATATATCAGCATTCTTGTTATTTCTATTTTGTTTGTTTTGTTTTCATTAATCTATCTTCCCTGTCCTTGCTTGCCTTTTCATCTTTGTGACTCTGGTAAATGTGAACTATTTGCTGTCATCTAGGTGAATATTTTGAGAATCAGAGTCCTCGTGGGTGATATTATTTATTTTCTTGCCAATTTATCATTTGGCTAAAAGATAATCTTTGGGAGTGCTGTGATATTGTGATAGTCAGTGTGGTAGTTTCAGAGTTCTATATAGTTTCTACTGCTTCAGTAAGTCTGAACATTTTATAGAATTTGAGTTTGGGTCTTCATTTTTTCCCCATTCTATCCTGGACTATCTACTAAGTCCCTGTTGGAACAGTCAGTAGTAGCAGCTGGGCACCATCTAGTTCTTCTGGTTGTTTGTAAAGACTGTTGGTTCTGTAAACTCACTTCTTCCTTGACTCTTTGGTTTCCACCTTTTTCTCACTCCAGATAGGTAGCAACCAATGGTTGTATCATTAAATAATGACTTTATCACTCAACTGTGCTCTCCCAGATATAATCCCCAGTTAAACTCTGGCTTTTCTCCTCCCACTCCACCTCTTGTTCATTCTACCCCAACCACTCAAGTGTACTAGGCACAGTCCTACCTAAGAGCCTTTGTAACTCCAGTTTTCCACAATGCTCCTTCCCCAGATTGTTGATAATATGCTCTCTCTTTCGATGGCACTTGGCTTGGCTTCAAATATCATGTTAACAGTAGATGTATGCTGATATTAAAGATTTTATTCCTTAGGATATATTCTAAGAAGTGGGATTTTGAATCATGTGGTATTTCTCTCTCTTACTGTTTAGGAAATAACCAAATCGATTTCCAAAATGATTGTACCACTTTACTTTTCCACCAGAAAGGTGCATGTATTCCAATCTCTCACAGCCTCTCCAACAATTGTTGTTTTGTGTTTTTGGATTAATGCCAGCTTTGATGGGGGTAAGATGGGATCTCACTGTAGTTTTGATTTGGATTTCTGTAACAGCTGTTAGATACCTAGATATTTTCTTTGGTGAAGTGACGGTTCATCCTTTGCTCATTTTTTAATAAGGTTATTTGTTTTTTCTTGTTGAGGGTTTGCAGTATCTCGTAGATTATGGAGAAATACTGATGGCATAGTAGTTAAGTGCTATGTATGCTCATCAAAAGGTTAGCAGTTCAACTCCAGCAGGTACTCCTTGGAAACTCTATGAGCCAGTTCTGCTCTGTCCTATAGTGTCACTATGAGTTGCAATTGTCTCGATGGCAATGGGTTTGGTTATTTTTTGGCAGGTAGATTATGGAGATTAGATGCTGACTGGATTTATCATAGTCAGAAGTTTCTCAGTCTGTAGGTTGATTTTTGACTCTTTTGATGAAGTCTTTGGATGAGCACAAGTGTTTGATTTTTAGGAGTTCCCAGTTATCTATTTTCTCTTCTGGTATTTGTGCATTGTTACTAATGTTTTGTATTCTGTTTATGCTGTGTATTAGGTCTGCTAGTGTTGACCCTATTTGTAATTCGTGATCTTTGTTGTTTCAGATTTTTATTTAGGTCTTTGATCCATTTTGAGTTCTTTTGGGGGCATGGCATGAGATATGCATCTTGTTTCATTTTGTCTGCAGATGAGTTTCTTCATCACCTGGTACTGCTCCAATAGAAAATACCACTAGTGGAAGGTTTCATGAAGAGAAGCTTTTATTGTCATAGTCCAGTAAGCTGCAAATCCATTAACAAGTTACACATCCATTCAATAAGAGAAGTTATCACAGTCCAATAGGATAAGTCCAAATCCAGTGAGAGCATCTCGGCACAGGAACCTCAGGTCCAAAGGACATGCTCTGCTCTTGGTGCTTCTCTTTTGGTGGTATGAGGCTCCCAACTTACTTGCCTCACTTCTCTCCCTTATAACCCACAAGCTTGTCGCTTAAGACCTGCCTCACTAACACAACTGTTGCCCATTCTCTATCATCAGTCTCACAGAGGCAGGATTCACAACACATGGAAGGAAGGGCACTGTATTGAGACTCATAGCCCAATCAAATCAACATATACATTTTTGGGGGGACACAAGTCAATCCATGGCATTGGGTATCCCATTATGCCAACACCATTTGTTAAAGAGACTATTCCCCAATTTATGGACTTGGAGACTTTGTCAAACATCAGCAACTCTTAAGTAGATGACTTTGTGTCTGGATTCTCAGTTCTGTTCCACTGGCCCATGTATGTGTTTTTGTACAAATATTAGGCTTCTTTGTCTCCCGTGGCAGTCTAATTGGTTCTAAAGTCAGGAAGTGTAAGGCCTCCCACTTTGTTCTTCTTCAGTAATACTTCACTTATCTGGAAATTCTTCCTTTTCCACATGAAACTGGTGATTTGTTTCTCCACCTCATCAAAAAATGCCATTGGAATTTGTATTGGGATTTATTGTATCTATAGATTGCTTTGGATAGAATAGACATTTTCATGATATTGATTCTTCCTATCCAAGAGCAAGGTAGGTTTCCCCATTTATGTAGGTTTCTTGCAGTAGTGTCTTATAAAGTTCTTTCTATAGGTCTTTCACACAACTTTGTTTTGATTTATTCCTAAGTATTTTATCTTGTGGGGAGGTATTGTAAATGGCATTGATTCAGTGATTACCTCTTTGGTGGTCTCTTTGTTGGTGCAAAAAAAATCCAATTGATTTTTGTTTGTTTTGAATCCTGTTACTTTGCTGAACTCTTCTGTTAGTTCCAGTAGTTTTTTGGTGGATTCTTTAGAGTTTTCCGGGTATAACATTGTATCATCTGCAAACAGAGATACTTTTACTAGTTCTAACGAATTCGAATGTTTTCACTAGAACCTCCAATACAATCTCGAATAAAAGTGAAGACAAAGGTTATCTTCATCTGCTTCTCATTCTCCAGGGGAATGCTTTCGGACACTCTCCATTTAGGATGATGTTGATTGTTAGCTCTGTATAAATGCCCTTTATTTTATTGAAGAATTTCCTGTCTATTCCTTTCTAATAGGAGTTTTTAACATAAATGCGTGTCAGACTTTGTCAAATGACTTATTTGCATCAATTGATAAAAGCAAGTGGTTTTTGTGTTTTGTTTCTTTTATGTAGTTGATTACACTGATTGTTTTTCTAGTATTGAATTGTCCCTATGTCCCTTCATCGTGGTGAATTATTTTTTTGATATGTTGTTGAATTCTATTGTCTACGATTTTGTTGAAGACTTTTACATCTAAGTTCATGACAGATATTGGTCTATTATTTTCCTTTTCGGTGGTGTCTTAACCAGCTTTTGGTATCAGGGTTATAGTGGCTTCACAGAATTAGTTTGGATGTATTCCATCTTTTTCTATCCTCTGAAATACCTTTAGTAATAATACTGGTGTTAACTCTTCTTTAAAAGTTTGGTTGAATTCTCCAGTGAGGCTATCAGAGCCAGTCCTTTCTTGTTGTTTTTGTTGGGAGTTTTTAAATTACTTTTTTGGTCTCTTCTTTTGTGGTGAGTTTATTTAGTTACTTGTGTTACTTTATGTAGATAGTGTGTTTCTAGAAATTTGACTATTTCCTCTAGGTTTTCCAATTTGCGAGAATACAATTTTTCATAGTGTTCTGTTATAATTTTTTAAATTTATAGTTGGGTCTGTCGTGATATTGTCCATCTCACTTCTTATTTGGGTTATTTGCTTCTTTTCCTGTTCTATTGTTTTTTATTTTGTTTGTCAGTTTGCCCGTGGTTTCATGATTTTGTTGATCTTTTCAAAGAACCACATTTGGAACGTAACTTGGTCAATCCTTTTTTATTCTCTAATTGATTTAGCTGTCCTCTATGTTTTATAATTTGCTTTCTTCTGGTACTTCTTTTGCTGCGCTCCTTCTGCTTGTTCAAATAGTAGGATTATGTTTTGATTCAGTCTCTTGATTCTTTTTGGATGTGTGCATTTATTAAGAGAAACTGACCTTTAAGCATTGCTTTTTGCTGTCCCCCAAACGTTCTGATTGCATATGTTTTCATTCTTATTTGATTTTCTGAATTTCTTTATTCTATCCTTGATGTCTTCTATAACCCAGTCATTTTTGAGCAAGGTATTGTTCAGTTTCTATGCATTTGATTATTTTTTTCTTGCTTTTTCTGCTATTGATTTCTATTTTTATGGATTTATGGTCTTAAAAGACACACTGTAATATTTCAATACTTCGAATTTTGTTAACGCTTGCTTTATGGCCTAATATGTTGTCAGTCCTGGAAAATGTTCCATGTTCCATGTGTATTAGAAAAGAAAGTATATGTGGCTGCTGTTGGATGGAATATTCTGTATATGTCTGAGATGTCAAGTTGGTTGATTGTGACAGTTAAGTCTTTCATGTCTTTGTTAAGTTTTTCTCTAGTCTGTCCTTCCCTGAAATTGGTGTGTTGATGTCTCTTACTATTATTGTGAAGCTATCTTTTCAGTGCAGCCAGAGTATGCTTTATGTATTACGGAGCATTGGGTGTCAGTGGGTGCATAAATATTTAATATGGTTATGTCCTCCTGGAGCACTGACTCATTAATCATTGCATAGTGTAGTCTTTACTCAGTGTGGTGGACTTTACTTTAAAGTCTTTTAAAAATATATACATATGTATATACATATATATAAAATATACATATGTATATATACATATGTGTATATATACACATATGTATATGTATATATATACATATATACACATATGTATGTATATATACACATATGTATGTGTATATATATATATATATTGCCACTCCTGATCTTTTTTAATATTGTTTTCTTGGTATTTTTTTTTCCATCCTTTTAGTTAGTTTTTGTCTTTACCTCTAAGGTGTGCCTTCTGTAGACAGCATATAGATGTGTCACTTTTTTAAAAATTCAATCTGCCACTCTCTATCTGTTTATTGGTACATTTAATCCTTTTACATTCAGTGTGATTATTGACAACCATGAGTTTAGTGCTGTCATTTTGATGTCTTTTTTTGCACATTGCAGACACTTCTCTTGTTTTTCTGCAGTTTTTTGTGCTGAGTCTTTTCTCTGTATGTGTTTCATTTTCATCTTTTTCATTGTTGTTTGTTTTGCATCATGTTTTTCATTTTTTATTTTGATGTGTAGGATTGTTAATTTCCTTTGTGGCTACCTTAATACCCCTATTTTTCTAAATTTATACCAGCCTTTAATTTCTATATATTTTTTTGACTTCCTTGCCATATGAAAGATCTTAACTAAGTATTTTTTAAGTCCTTCTTTTCATTATCTTGTTTATATAATGACACCTCTCCCTATTTTCAGTGTTTTGCTTTTGACATATTTTTGTAATTTCCTATTTGGATTGATAGCCAGTTGCTCTGTTCTGCATTCTAATCATGGGTTGTTATCTGATGTTACTGATTTTCTGACCCAAAGACTCCCTTTAGTATTTCTTTTATTTTCAGTTTGGTTTTCACAAATTTCCTAAATTTCTGTCTACGTAGAAATGTCCTAATTTTACCATCATATTTGAGAGACAGTTTTGCTGTACATAGAATTGTTGGCTGCCCATTATTTTGCTTCAAGGCTTTGTATATGTCATCTCACTGCCTTTTTGCCTGTGTGGTTTCTGCTGTGTAGTGTAAGCTTAGACTTACTGATTTTCCTGTGGTGGTTATTTTTCATTTCTTCTAGTCAGTTTTAAAATTCTCTCCTTATGTTCAGTTTGACAAGTTTGATTATAATATGCCTTGGTGTTTTTCTTTTGGAATATACTTTGAAGTTTGATGATCATCTTGGATAGATATCTTCTCATCGTTCATGATATTGCAGAAGTTTTTCAGCAACAAATCATAGACAGTTCTCTCTGTATTTTCTGTTATCCCCCCTTTTTTGTGCTCTGATTACCTGTAGATTATTCCTTTTGATGTAGTCCCACATAATTCTTAGTGTTTCTTAATTTTTTTAAGTTATTTTATCTGATTTTTCCTCAAATATATTGGTATAATTTTCTTTACCTTCAATCTCACTAATTGGGCCTTTGAATTTCTGTCTCTGACTGTCTTTGAGGGTGACGTTTCTCTTTATGTCTAATTCTTCTCTGGTAATTGCACCAGACTCCATAGCCAGTCATAGGACAGAGAAGGGAGGGAGAAGTCCTGAGAAAAGGGAGAAAGGTTTATCCAGAAGGAAAGAGTTAGATCTGTGCACAGTAGATTAGACAAAAGCAACTCAGCTTTTGATGATAGGGTGCTGCTTTTCACTTGTTCTGGAGGTTTGAGTGTATGCTCCACTGCTAGGTCTCTCCTGCTGAGGAGGAGGCCCTCCAAACACAACTTCTCCAGTCTATTCTGGCTGCAGCCAATTCCCGGAAGGTCAAGTCTGGCCAGTCACAGGTACTTTTGAAGCTATTGTACCCTCCTTGTTGCTCAGTTCAATTTTTCAGCTTTACCTTTGATGTTCAGAGCTGCTAGCACACAATATGTAATTGATTCATCTGTTCTTTTGGGTCTTTGTTGTTAAAAGGATCACAGGAAGCATCTCACTCTTCTGCCATGTTGGCCTCACTGCTGACAAGATGTCATAAATTCATACTCTGTGTGACCCTAATATCTTGCAACATGTTTTCTCCTTTTCAAAAGGAATCACTGAGAGCTTCACATAACTAATGCCATAATGATACTGTAAATAATCTGCTAAGTGTTTTTTACTGCACCAGTTAGTCTGGTCTCTGCACTGGCCTCTTTCCAAAGAGGTGTAGAGACCCCTCCAGCTCCCGTGATCTTCGTCTCCCTCCTCTTCCTTACTTTCATGAAAAATAGCCTTCAGCCTGGAAAATAGCAGCTGGGAAAGCTCCCTGGCATTTTGTGTATCCACAACTTTCTTTCTTGCTCCTTATCTCAGAGTGAACTCGGCAGGCTAGTGTCACTAGCTGAGAAGTTTTGTACAAGCTTTGTCTTTGCCTGTTACAAACATGCAAATTAGAGTCCAGGTGTCTGACATATGTATTTGTAGTTTAATAGTTTCTTGTGACTGTTTTGTGATGTATATGGTTATCTGTGGGCTACGTGCTTAAAAACATGAAGTATTGCTTGTTGAAAAGACATATAAACTCTGATATAAAAATTGTCATTTGAGACTCCATGGAAAACAGCCTCTGTTGCTGTTGAATCTTTGGTGGTATCATCCCTCCTAATAAACCTTCTTCCTCTTTCTGACTTGGAGTATGTTTTATTGGCTTCACTGCTCCAGGCCATGGACCCAAATCAGGCAGCGTCTGTGTGTGATTATGTGTGTTTGTGGACTGTAAGAGGAATTAGTGAAGAATGATTAGAAAAATATTATTAAATGATTGTCTTAGTTATCTAGTGCTGCTGTAACAGTAATACCACAAGTGATTGGCTTTATCAAAGAGAAATTTATTCTCTCAGAAGCTAGTAGGGTGAAAGTCTAAATTCAGTCATTAGCTCCAGGGAAAGGCTTTCTCTCTGTCAGTTGTAGAGGAAGATCCTTGTCATCAGTCTTGCCCTGGTCTAGGAGTTTATCTACGCAGGAAGCCCTGGTCGAAACAATAAGCCTTGCTCTCAGTGCTGCTTTCTTGTGGGTATGGGATCCCCAATCTCTCTGTGCTTATGTCTCTCTTTTTTATCTCAAAAGAGATTGTCTTAAAATACAACTTGACCTTGTAGACTGAATCCTGCCTCATTAACATCACTATCACTAATCTCCCATCTCATTAATATCACAGAGATAGGATTTACAACACATAGGAAAATCACATAAATGACAAAATGGTGGATAAACATCACTACTGGTAATCATGGTCTAGCCAAGTAGATAGTTATTTGGGGGGACAAAACCTAATCCATAACATTGGTGAAGTGGGGAGACAGCTTGGTACTATTTTCTCTCCTTTTGTGTATTTGAAAATTTCCATAAAAAATGTAGGAACGCTTTACATAATGAGTAACCACATATTTGCTCACTGATTTAGTCATCTTCATAGTGTTTATCACCTTCTGATGTACTCCTTATTAATAAAACCAAAACCTCTTGCCTTCCAGTTGATTCTGACTCATAGCGATCCTGAAAGACAGAACTGCTCCACAGGATTACTAAGGAGCACTTGGTGAATTTGACCTGCTGATCTTTTGATTAGCAGCCCATAGCACTTAGCCACCACACCAGCAGGTTTTCAATAACCATAAAAACCCCACTGCTGTCGAGTTGATTCTGATTCATAGTATCATTTATGTTTATTTATTCAAAAGAATGTCAGTTCTATGACTGTTTCCAAGAAAGTAAAAATACAAGTTCCACGAATATTTAGTGAACACAGCTATGTATTATTCATTGTTCTAAACACAACACGTTCACATTTGTATCCCCTATGCCTATAGTGTAATCAACATATAGAAAACCAAAGAAAAACCCACTGCTGTCAATTCAAACTCATAGCAAACGTGTAGCAGGTGTTCAAGAAATATTTGCTAACTTAATAAATAAAATACACAGAAGACATTGATAAGATTTTGGAGAGAGACAAAAGTGCTAATGTTGTAATTTGAGCTCCTGTATACCCCTGAATCTGAAGACCTACTCCAGGGTTTTTGCTTTTCATGAGTCAAATAGCTCTGATTTTTTTTAATTTGTCCACTTTGAGTTGTATTTTCAGGAAGAATCTGCAACTGAAAAAACTCTGATACACTATGTAACTAAATGTGTCTAAACATCTTTCTCAAGTAAGGAAATGATAAAACTATTACTCTGTCCAGCCTATGTCATAGTCCTACTAATGTTTATGAGATTGAAGTGAGTTACTGTACATGAAATCATATTGCTTACTTCAATTTAATCTGCAAATGTGACTACTGCTATTTCTAATCATGCAAATAACAGAATCCTAGCATTAAAAAGAAAGTTAAATTCAGAAACTATTGCTTAAAAAGTATCAGAAAAGTCATTTGGGCCAACCAAGTTTTCATCCAGGAACAGGAAACAACTCGGATCCACTGAGTAAACTTAACAGGATGATGGAGAACCAAGAATAAAATTTTAAATACATTTGAAAAAATAAAAAGGAAGATAGATACTTAAAGATAACCATGTCTGGATCCTTTCCTTCTATAGAAGACACCAAGAAAACATCGGTGTTTCGTTCAAGGTCTCAGAGCTACTTTTAGATAAGAGTCAGGACAAGAAAGCCAAGTCTCTTGGCTTCTAATCCCAAACTATTTCCAACACCACAAATGTACAATTTCACTCTTTTAAAGCTTTTCCTTGTTTTTCCTTCTGTTATGTTTCTAGAGATCAATCATAGTTTTGAGGATCAAATTTGTGATCTCCTGCATTTCAGTATTTGACCTATGGTACAATTTTCAGGCAGGAAAGGTGAGAGAGAACTTCCATTCCAGAGTTTTCCTGCCCAAGAAAACTTCAGTAGCTCAAGTTGGCAGCTTTGAAGAACTAAAACTCTTTATTCCAAAATCTTTTGGCTCTGAAATTTTTAAATTACATTTGTCTTGTATTAATTTCTGAAAGTCTCTTCATAAACACTGAACTGTGGATGAAGAAAGAGCAGGAGGCATAAATAAACTTTCCAAACAAAAGGACAAAGTATCCATTCAATTGTGTGAGAGGTGAATATGTTAGTGAGGGTGGGATTGGATGGAAGAGAGGTCATAGAAACATTTGAATATCTGAAGTTCATTCTTCATGGGGCTGTTTCTGGAACAAGGATCAGACATTGGTAAAACTGTGACAGACGTGACACAAGCTTTGGTATCCTGGATGCTGAGTTCTCTGGCTTTTCTGCAGCTATCCTCATTATCTTGCTATATTTTCCTTTCTGGAATTCAATTCATCAACCCTTTCTGAGATAGCAAAGCAATGTCCAGTTAGCAGCTACCTACAGAATTCTGTACTTCAGCAAATACATTTTTAAACCACTGATACGTCAGAGATTGACTCGGCTGCAAAGAACTGTCTCATCCTAGGTCACCCCACTCCAGGAGCAGCCCACATCCAATGACTGATGGATGCTGGAGTGCAAAGGGCTGCCCTTCTCAGCTGGACTATAGACAACTCTGGCTTCACAGCTTCCCATGGGTCTGGTTGAGTCTGTTATTAGCCCTATATTAGCTCCTGCCTGCTCCATTTCCTTTTCTTTCCTCAAGTGTTAATACCAAGGACAATCCCCACTAAGCATCCTGCACACTGAACTTCCTCTCAGAGTCAGTTTCCTAGGAAATCCAGCATGAGGAAACCTTCTTCATCTCATTCTTGTTTCAACAATGCTGCTGGGTACCCTGGCTCCTCAAGACCCTTCCTCCAACTTTCCCCAAAATGAACTTGACAGCTTATGTGTTCAGGGTTCTCCAAGCCTCCCATTCCAGTAATTCTCTGTTGGATTCACCACTAGGAAACATCATCCAGTTACCTGCTGAATCTTGTCATCTTTGGCAGTATTTTGGGGGCTCTGACGTAAGCACCTTAGGACAAAATGAGGGCTACACTCCTGTCAGCGATGGATGAAAATAAAGAGTGTGTGGTGGTAGCAAACCCCAAATAGCCAATGGTTCCACTGAAGTGGGGTTAAATCACAAGTCAAGACAGAAAATATGATAAACCACCCACATACATAGTCATCACTTGAAATCTTGTGAGCGAACTGTTGAAGAACTACTGTACATCACTGAAATACCAAAAGGGGCATTAGAGTTGGTGTGATCTCACACAAAACTCAAAGAAGAAGTTAAATATATAATTTACACATATATAAATAGTTCACAATTTATGATATATTAGAGATACAACAAACAGCACTTATGACTGTCATTTTTTTGGTACACTTTATCATTAATAATATGTATTAATTGTTCTAAGTGCGATATATCTCATTTCTGAATATCACTACCATGACCTTTGAAGTACTCCCCTTGGGAAGCTATGCACTGATGCCAGTGCCTAGTCCACCCCTCAGAGCAATTTTGGAACTCTTTCTGGAATGGCCATTGTGCGTAGTGGCAAGGTGCTAAGTTCACAAACTTATATTGCGTAGTTGTCTGTGAGGGGGTTTTAAGCCAATAAACAATTAAGTGTATCAGAACACCCTCCCTACTTGCCTGACTTTTTTCTTCATCCAAAGATAAAGGAAATATTGAAAGGGAGACTTTTGGATGACATTCAGGACATAAGGGTAATAAAATAACAGCTCTGATGGCAGTGTGGAATACTGTGATGAATGATAAAGCATTCTGTCCATGGATGTCCATGGATGGTAGCTTGAGCAGAAGCACTGTGTGCAGTGAAGGCAAATCCATATTGAAAATAGGTATCTATCCCAGTAAGAATAAAACACTGCTATTTCTATAATGCGAGCAGTCTCCAATGCAATCAACCTGTTAATTAGGTTGCCACCTGATAGATTGCCTTGAAGAGCGGTGCCATGTCAAGGATGCAGTGTTGGGCACTTAGCAGTGGCTGTAGACAGACTGGACTCTCAGCAGTGGTTGTAGACAAATCAGCTTTGGTGATTGGAAGTCCATGTTATTCAATCAAAAGCATAACCTCCCTCCCTACCACCATGGCCACTTTGTTCATGAGCTCATTGGGCAATAGCAGGATTGCCAGGAGTAAGAGATTGAATGGTATATATGGAACACACCATCCTATCTACTTGATTGTTAAAACTCTCCTCTGCTGAGGTCACCCTTTTATAAGCATTTATGGGGACACAAATATCTCCACTTCTTTGGTTCATTCAGAGAGATCTATCCACATCTCTCTTCCCTCACCTTCTTGTTATCAGTTTTCCAATCATGTTCCTTCCATGTCCCTGATCATACAACCAAACCATTGGCCATAGCCTGTGAATCAGGATATAATTGCACATCTGGTTAGTTCTCCTTTTAAGCAAAGTGAACAACCAGGTGCACTACTCAAATTTATGCCCATTAGGAAGATTTCCCTTCACTATTAGAGGATATCCTAGAAACAAGCTATATTGTTGCTGCTGGTGCTTACTTTCAAACAGAGAATGCACATAGTGCAGAACTATCTGTAAATCAGCAGGAGTTTTCTTTTCCTTAGTGAACTAATTATAAACAACTCCCTAGAAGCCATAGATGTAGCCTGGGGGAGGACAGGTAGTATAACAAGGAGTGGGGACCATGGACACTTGGGCCACTTTGTTATGCAACTTACTTGTGCCTACTGGTCCTGCTTGAGTCCTATTTTGCATGTATCACGTCCATGTAATGATTGAGGGCTGACCTTCATGAACTGAGTGTTACTAAGCCACAGAGTCATAAATTTGGATGTGCGTAAATTTTATTACACTATAGGTAAGACAATGCCCTTTATGATGGGCAGCTCACCACATGATAACTTGGTAGTCCAGAGTTAAGCATTAAGTCTTTCTGAAGGTCCAGTAACAAACCAAAAGCCCTTTCTTATAAGGAGAGGAGGGCTTTGCTCCAAAAGTTTAAAGGTCTGTGCTATGATTCACCAATAGCAGTGTGCCAAAGACTCTAAACAGCATCTCTATCTGCCACTTACACTTCAAGTATCATTAGATCAGCTGGATTGCATGGCCCAAGTAGCAGAGCAGTTTGCATACTAGCCTGGGCCTGTTGAGGAATCTTCTGTTGTTCTGAGCCCTGCTCAAAACTATCAGCATTTCAAGTCACTTGATAAATAAGCCAGAGTAGCTCATTCAGATGAGGGACATGTTGCCCCCAAAATCCAAAGAGATCTACCAGCCTCTGTGCTTCCTTTGTAGTTGCAGGAGGAGCCAGACACAACAACTCACCTTCTACTTTAGAAAGAATATCTCAGCATGCACCACACCACTGGACACCTAGAGATTTCCCTGAGTAAAAAGTGCCTGATTTTTTGTTGGGTTAATTTCCCACCCTCTAGTATGCAAACAGAGCCCTGGTGATACAGTGGCTGAGTTATGGCTGTTAACCAAAATATTGGCAATTCAAATCTACCAGCAGATGTTTGGGATCCCTACGGGACAGTTTCACACACTAGGAATCAGCATCGACTTGAGAACAACTGGTTTTTTAGCACCAAAATATCTTGCCAGTAAGTCTACAGTCATTAATACTCTTTCTTTACTAGGTCCAGTCAGTATAATGTCATCAATATAACGGATCAGTGTGATGTATTTCTTGTGGAAAGAAAGATGATCAAGATCACTGTGGACTAAATTATGCCATTGAGCTGGAAGGTTGATATACCCTGAAGTAAGACAATACCTTAGTTACTTAGTGCTACCATAACAGAAATACCAGAAGTGGATGGCTTTAACAAACAGAAGTTTATTCCCTCTCAGTTTAGGAGGCTAGAAATCCAAATTTTGGGTGTTAGCTCCTAGGAGAGGCTGTCTTTCTCTCCCTCTCTTCCCTGGATCCCTCAGTGCAGGGACTCTGGGACCAAAAGATATGCTCTGCTCTGGCTCTGCTTTCTTGGTAAAAGCGTTTCCCCCCCAGCCCCCTACGTCTCTCTGCTCACTTCCCTCTTTTATATCTCAAAAGAGTTTGATTCAAGATATACACTAATCCTGTAGTTT
Source organism: Heterohyrax brucei (assembly GCA_028571685.1). Taxonomy (NCBI): domain Eukaryota; kingdom Metazoa; phylum Chordata; class Mammalia; order Hyracoidea; family Procaviidae; genus Heterohyrax; species Heterohyrax brucei. The sequence continues at coordinate 41,280,732 of CM053156.1, read as the reverse complement.
GTGCTCTGCCTCACTAATACAGCTGCCTCTAATCCTGCCTCATTAATATCTTAGAGGTCAGGATTTATGTCACATAGGATAATTACATTAGATTACAAAATTGAGGCTGTCTTAGTCATTGAGTGCTGCTATAACAGAAATACTACAAGCAGATACCTTTAACAAAGAGAAATTTATCTTCTCATAGAAAAGTAGGCTAAAAGTCCAAATTCATGGCATCAGCTTCAGAGAAAAGTTTTCTCTGTAGACTCTGGAGGAAGGTCACTGTTGTCAATTTTGCTCGACTGGTCACCATGAGTTGGATCTGACTCGACGGCACTTGGCTGGGAGCTTCTGAGGCACAGGGAACCCAGTTCCAAAGGATGTGCTCTGCTCTCAGCACTGAATCTTGTGACACGATGTCACCAAATGTCTCTGCTAGCTTCCTTTTATATCTCAAAAGACTGCCTCAAGGCACAATACAATCTTATACACTGAGTCCTGCTCTACCAACACAACTGCCACATGTCTTCCTTTGTTAACATCATATAGGCAGGGATTACAGCATATATGAACATCCCACAATACCACAAATCATTGCCTAGCCAAATTGCTACATAGATTTTTGCCAGGACACAATCCAATCCATGACAGAAACCAACCACACAACACTGGAAATCATGGCCTAGTCACAATGACACATTTTTGGGAGACACAGTTCAATCCACGGCAGTGAAGGTGTATTTCTGGCCTTGCCAGTTGAAAAGAAACTGCTTTTGGTGATTCTTTGAAACAAGTGTGGAGAAAAAACATTAGCCAGAGTAATAGCTGCATACCATACCTATAAGAGATGTGTTAATTTGCTCAAGCAGTGAAATCACATTAGGAACATCTGCAACTGGAGCCATCATCTGGTTAAGTTTACAGTAATCCACTGTCACTGCTCCAAGATGCATCTGCTTTTACATAGACCAAGTAGGCGTGTTATATGGGAGTTATCATCTCTGCATCCTTCACTTCCTTGCTGTTGGTACTAATGTCTGCAATGACTCTAGGAATGTGGTACTGCTTTTGGTTTACTATTTTCCAAAGCAGGAGCAGCTTTATTGGCTTCCATTTCATTTTTCCTACAGTAATAGCCCTTTCTCTACATGTCAGGGATTCAATGTAGGAGTTTTGGAAGTTGCTGAGTATGTTTATTCCAATTTTACAGGGTGGACTTGGGGGCCCACTGTAACCTCTGTGATACGGATCTGAGCTAAAACTCCCTTAATAACACAATTTTCATTTGCTCTGGCTGGTGGGACACAGTGATGTTTTGGGTCTCCTAGAATTAGTATCAGTTCATTGCCAGTGTCCAATTAACCCTGAAAAATCTGATACTTGCCTTTTCCCCAGTGAACAGTCACTGTCATGAAATGCCACTGATACCTTAGGGAAAGATTAGGAGAAATATTAACAGTATACATTTTTGGAAGTGTAGTTGAATCCTTCTTCAAGGGGACCCAGCTTCTCTTTCATTCAAGGGATTGTGGACCTATAAACTGGCTCAAGTCTAGGAATTTATTGAGGAGTCATAAATTTCTATTCTGGCAATTCAAGTTGGACTACTGTGCATTTGACTTAGTATTCTTCCACTTCTACAAATGAAATAAATAGTACATTTTCAGTCTATTTCACTCTCAGAGAAACCAGGATTAAGGATCCAATGCTTTAAGTCCATGGGAGTCAGACTATTCTCATTATTGCTTTGATACTGCCACCATAGGGTCCAATAAATTCCACTGTAGTTAGGTGTCTTAATTCAGGTAGCACAGTTTCTAGTTTGAAATCCGACCCATATAAAAAGGTGATCACAGCAGTTTTCAAGGTAATGAAACCCTGACATTTCAACTTGATTTAGTATAGGCTGTCTTTTACTCCACACTTCTGTTAACCAATTGAATAAACTACTAGATGGTTTTCTAACCTTTAGAGCTGTATCATTAGCTGGAGAATCTGTGCTTAGTGGTCCCATATCAATGAACACAGACTGATCCATCTTTATGTTATGGCATGTGCAAAAAGCTGGAGATAGGAAACCAAAAGGGAAGAATATAAACAGCATTTCTCAAGCTGACAGAACTGAAGAAAAAATTCAAGACTTGAGTAGAAGATTAAACAAGGCAGGAAGCATTAAAAGAAGATGGAAGGAATACAGACAGTAATTATACCAAAAAGAATTGGACAGCATTGAACCACTGCTAGAAGCAGCACATGTTCAGGAACCAACAGTACTGAAGGAAGAAGTCCAAGCTGCACTGAAGTTACATGCAAAAAATAACTCCCCAGGAATTGACAGAATATCAACTGAGATGTTGAAACAAAGAGATACAGCACTGGAAGTCCTCACTCATCCATGTCAAGAAATTTAGAAGACAGCTACCTGGCCAACTGACTGGAGGGAATCTGTATTTGTGCCCATTCCAAAGAAACGTGATCCAAAATGCATGTGGAGTTTACCATACAATAGCATTACTATAACAGGCAAGTAAAATTTTTCTGAAGATCATTCAAAAGGAACCACAACAATATATCGCAGGGATTTAGGAGATGACATGTAACAAGAGATATCATTGCTGATGTCAGATGACTCTTAGCTGGAAGCTAAGAATACCAGAAGGACATTCACCTGTGTTAATATTAGCTATGTAAAGATATTCATCTGTGTGGATCATAACAAATTATGGACAAGATTGCAAAGAATGTGAATTCCAGAATAATTCATTGTCTTTATGGGGAACCTATACATATACCAAGAAAACAGTCATTCAAATGGAATAAGGGGATACTCTGTAGTTTAAAGTCAGCAAATGTCTGCTCAGGTTTGTATCTTTTCACCATACCATACCTGTTCAATCGGCAAGCTAAGAAAATTAACCAAGAAACTGGACTCTACGAAGATCGAATAAGGAAGACAGAAGAATTGGTACCTTTGAATTTTGGTGTTAGAGAAGAATATGGACTGCCAAAAGAACAAATAGATCTGTTCTGGAAGAAGCACAACCAAAGTGGTCCTTGGAAGCAAGGATGGCAAGGCTGCATCTTACATACTTTGGGCATATTGTCAAGAGGGATCAGTCCTGGAAAGAGACGTCATACTAGGTAAAGGGACTAAGAAAAAGAGCAGACCCTCTATAAGTTGGATTGGCACAGTGGCTGCAACAATGGTTCAAAGCATAAAAACGATTGTGGGCATGGGGCAGCTCTGGACAGTGTTTTGTTCCGTTGTTCATAGTGTTGTTATGAATCAGAACCTATCTGATGGCACCTAACAACAACAACGGAAACTCCAGTGGTGTAGTGGGTAAATGCTACAACTGTTAACCAAAAAACGGCAGTTCACATCTGCGGGTGCTCCTTGGAAACTCTATGGGGCAGTTCTACACTGTTCTATAGGGTTGCTATGGGTTGGCATTGATGTGACAGCCCTGGGTTTGTTTTTTGTTGTTGTTTAACAACAGCAACATGAAGAATAACCAGGCATCAAAGTTGGAGAATCTTATTAATGACTTGCTTTATGCTGATTACACAAGCTTGCTTGCAGCAAGTGAAGAGGACTTGAAGCACTTGTTGAAGATCAAAGACTACAGCCTTCAGTATGGATCACATATAGCTCACCATAAAGAAAACAAAAATCCTCGGGACTAAGCCAATAAGCAACATCATGATAAATGGAGAAACGATTAGAGTTTTCAAGGATTTCATTTTACTTGTGTCCACCATCAACACCCATGGTAGCAGAAGTCAAGAAATCGAACAACACACTGCACTGGACAAATCCACTGCAAAAGACCATTGAGAAAGCTGTCACCTTGACCCTAACCGTGGTGTTTTCAATCACTTCTTATGTATGCAAAAGCTGGACAATGAATAAGAAAGGCAGAGGAAGTGTCCACACTTTTCATTGTAGTATTGTTTGAATATTCAATATCCCATCGGGTGCTAAAAGAATAAACAAAACTGTCTTCTAAAAAGTACAATCAGAAAGCTTCATAGAAGCAAAGATGATGAGACTACATCTCACATATTTTGGACATGTTGTCAGGAATATCTGTCCATGGAGTAAGACATCATGACTGGTAAAGTAGTGGGTTAGGAAAAAGAGGAAGACCTCTAAAAAGATTGATTGACACAGTGACTTCAACAATGGGCTCAAGCCTAACTACAGTTGTGAAGATGGTCCAAAATGGACCTGTGTTTTCTTCTGTTGCAGGTAGTGTCACTATGAGTCTGTCTTCCATGATGTTGTCCTAGACAAGTTATCCAGGCATCCCTATTATTTTGTACTTCATATCCTTCCCAAGGTTACCACTTACCTGTCATCTATTTAGTATTTTTCCATCCTCACCCCTCCCCTCCTTCATAGTCCTCAAAGACTATTTCTTTTTGTGTGTAAATATTTGATGAGTTTTTGTATTAGTGGTCTCATGCAATATTTGTCCTTTTGTGATTGACTTATTTCAATCAGCATGGTGTCCTCCAGATTCATTTATGCTGTGAGATGCTTGGCGTATTCATCATTGTTCTTTATCAATGCATAATACTCCACTGTGTGACTGTACCATAGTTTATTCATTTATCTGTTGATGGGTATCTAGTTTGTTTCCATCTTGTTTTCTTTTGTGAACAATGCTGTAGTGAACATAGGTGTACGTGTGTCTATTATGTGATAGCTTTTATTTTTCTAATATATATTCCTGGAAGTGGGATTGCTAGATCATATGGTATTTCTGTGTCTAGCTTTCTAAGAAAGTACCACATCATTTGCCATTGTGGTTAACAACATTTTGCATTCTCACCAGCAGTGCATAACAGCTCCAGCCTCCCTGCAGCTTCTCAGACATTTGTTATTTTCTAGTTTCTTATTATTTGTGCCACTAATGCCAGGATGAGATGATATCTTGTGGTTTTGATTTGCATTTCTGTAATGGCTAGTGATTGCCAGCATTTCCTCATGTATCTGTTAGTTGTTTAAATGTCTTCTGTGGTGAAGTGTCTGTTCATTTCCGTTGCCTATTTTTTTAATTGAGTTATTGGTCTTTTTGTTGTAGAGACATTAGATTTTCATGTAAATTTTAGAGACAAGACCTTTATCTGATTTATAATGGCCAAAAACTTTTTTCCTAGTTCATAGGTTCTCTTTTTGCTCTTTTGGTGAAGTCTTTTGATGAGTTGTTAAGTGTTTAGTTTTTAGAAGATTCCAATTATCTAGTTTAGGTTCTGGCATTTGTGTGTTGTTGGTTATGGTTTGTATCCTGTTCAAGTCATGTGTGAGAGCCTCTAGCATTGATCTTATTTTATTCTTTTATGATTTTTATAGTTTCAGGTTTTATATTTAAGTTTTTGATCCATTTCAAATAAGCTTTTTTGTACAGTGTAACATATAAATCTGTTTCATTTTTTTGCACATGGACATCCAATTTTGCTAGTACTGCTTGATAAAAAGACTGTCTTTGCCCCAAGTGATGACCTTTAGGCTCTCATTAAAGATCAAGAGACTCTAGGTGGCTACGTTTACATTTGAGTTCTCAACTCTGTTTCATTGATCAATGTTTTTGTCGTTGTATTGGTACTAGGCTGTTTGGACTACCATAGCAGTATAGTAGGTTCTGAGGTCAGGTAGTGTGAGTTTTTCTTTATTCTTCTTCAGTTGTACTTTACATTTTCCCTTCCCATAAAAAGTTAATAATGAGTTTTTCCATCTTTTTAAAGAAAGTTGTTGGTATTTGGATCAAGAATGCACTGCATTAGTAAATCTCTTGGGATAGAGTTGTTACTTTTGCAATGTTAAGTGTACCTATCTATGAGCATGATAATGTTTTTTCATTCACAAAGAACTTTTTTGGTTGCTTGCAATAGCATTTTGTAGTTGTCTTTGTACAGGTATTTTACCTCTCAGGTTAGATTTATTCCCAACTATTTTACTTTATAGAGATTATATAAACGATATTGTTTTCCTGATTTCCTTTTCATTGTTCTCTTTACTAGTGTGTAGGAATTCAATTTATTTTTGTATGCTTATCTTGTATCATATCCCTCTGGTGAATCTTTCTATTAGCTCTAGTAGTTTTCTCCTGGAGTCTTCTGGGTCTTCTATGTATAGTACCATACTATCCACAAATAAGAACAGTTTAACTTCATTATTAGTTTGAATTCCCTTTATTTACTTTTCTTGCATTATTGGCCTAGCTAGTACTTCCAACACAGTGTTAAATAAGAGTAGTGATGAAGGGCATCCTTGTCTTGTTTCTGTTCTAAAGGAGAATAATTTAAGCTTCTCTCCATTAAGAATGACCATTGCTTTTGCATGAACCAAACCTAAACCGAGTGCTGTTGAGTCGATTCTGACCCACAGTGACCCTACAGAATCGAGTAGAACTGCTCCATAGAGTTTCCAAGGAGTGCCTGGTGGATTCGAACCGCTAACCTTTTGGTTAGCTGACATAGCACTTAACAACTATGCCACCATGGTTTCCATGGAAATATATCATGTTGAGAAATTTCCTTTCTATACCTTGAGAAAAACAGGTTTTGTCAAGAATGAATGTTGAATCTTGTTGAATGCTTTCTCTGCATTGGCAGAGATGATTACGTGATTTCTTTTTCTTACTTTGATTTATGTGGTAAATTATGTCGATTTATTTTCTAATATTGAAGCATTCTTGCAGACCTGGTATGAATACTACTTGGTTGTAGCAGTTTTGTTTTTGTTTTCTTGTTTTGTATGATGCGGAATTCTATTGGCAAGAATTTTTGCATCTATATTCATGAAAGATGTTAATCTATAATTTTTTCTTTTTATGGTGTCTGCCCGGTTTGGGTATCAACATTTGACTTCATAGAATGAATGCACAAGTATCCTTTCCTTTTTTATGTTCCAAAATATTTTAAGTAGTACTGGTGTAAACTCTTCTCTGAATGTTTGGTAAATTCTTCAGTGAAGTTATCTCGGCCATGTAGGCTTTTTGTTGTTGTTGTGAGGTGTTTTGGTTTGTTTGTTTTAAATTACCTTTTCAATTTCTTCTCTCGTTACGTGTGTATTCAGATTCTCAACATCATTCTATGTTAATTTGGGTAGCTTGTGTAGTTTTATAAATTTGCCCATTTCCTCTAGGTTTTCAAATTTGTTGGAGGACAGTTTTTCATAGAAATCTGTTGTGATCCTTTTTATTTCAGGTGGGTATGTTGCAGTGTCCCCCATTTTATTTCTTATTTTGGTTATTTGTGTTTTGTCCTATTTATCTTCTGTTAGTTAGGCCAGTGTTTTTTCTCAATTTTGCTGACCCTTCCAAAGAACAAACTTTAGGTTTTGATGATTTCTTTCTACTGTTTTTCTATTCTCTATTTCATTGATTTCTTTTCTGATCTTTATTATTTCCTTTCTTCTAGTAGCCATGGGCTTTTCTTCTCATCTCTATCAGTTCAAGCTGTCTAGCTAATGTTTTTAGTTCATCCCTTTCTTCTTTTTTGATGTGTGCATCTATTGCTATAAATTGACCTCTGAGCACTGCCTTTGCTGTGTACTAAAAGTTTTGTATAGATGTGTTTTCATTCCAATTTGATTCTAGAAATTTTTTATTCTATTTCTGCTTTCTTTTATTACCCAGTGGTTTTAAGCAGGCTGTTTTTCAGTTTTCACGTAATTGATTTTTTTTTTCCTTTCTTTCTGTTGTTAATTTCTATTTTGATGGTGTTGTGGTTACAGAAGATACTTTAGTATTATCTTGTTGTTTTTGATTTTGTTGAGGATTGCTCTGTGTTCTAAGATATGGTGTATTCTGGAAAACATTCCACCTGTGTTTGAAAAAAAAGTGACTATTTTGCAGATGTTGAGTAGAGTATTCCATATTTATCTATGAGGTCTGCTTGGCTGATTGTGTCCGTTAGCTCTTCCACATCTTTGTTGAGTTTCGTTCTAGATGTTCTGTGCTTTACTGTGAGTGATGTGTTAAAATCTACAGCTGTTATTGTGAAACTGTCAGTTTCTCCTTTCAATGCTATCAGACTTTGTTTTATGCACTTTGGTGTCCTGTCATTGGGTGTTTAGATGTTTATTCTAACTAAATCTTCATGATGAATTATTCTTTAAATCACTATATAGTACCCTTCTTTGTCTTTTATAATGGATTTTGTTTTAGTCTATTTGACCTGAGAATAGTATTACCACTCCTGCTGTTTTTTGATAGCTATTTGTTTGATTTTCTTTCCATCCTTTTATTTTTTTATAAATCTACATTTTTGTTACTAATATGTTTCTGTTGTAGACAGCATACTGATAGACTGTGTTTCTTCATCTATTCTCTCACTCTGTGGCTCTTTATGGGTTCCTATAGGACACTTACATTCAGTGTAATTACTTACTGGTGTGAGTTTATTGGTCATTTTGTACTGCTTTTTTGTGATAACACTTTCTTCCTTCCTCTTACTTTCCTGTGCTGAACTCCTTTAGTGTGTGGATTTCTTTTGTTTTTGTAAATTTTGTTTTTATTGAGACTTTATGTTTCTCTTCTTTATTTTGATGAGTTGGTTTGCTAGCTTTCTTTGTGGTTACTGTGAAATTTACTTTTATTTTCTTACATTTTAACCAGTCTATTATTACTTGGTATTGCCTTCTCTTTCTCTTTATTAGGAATTTCTATACTTACATTGTTTAGACCCTCTTTTATCGTTCTGATCTTGCTGTCATTTATAGATTAACCAGTCTTGTTCCCTGGTGTAATTCTTTTCATTTTGGATAGTACTTGAGAGTTCATTTCTTAGGTTGGTAACTGGATGGTGCAATACTGTGTCCTAGATTCACCTGTGACAAGATGCTGTTTGTTGTCAGACTGAAGGACTTTGTTTAATACTTCTTGTAAGTGTGGTTTGATTTTTAAATATTCTCTTAATTTCTGTTTATCTGGTCACCATCATATCTGAATGAGACATTTTTTTTCTTTCAAGATTTTAATGTGTAATCTTTTTTAGTCATCTAGTACTGCTGTAACAGAAATACCACAAACCAATGGCTTTAAAAATGAAAATTTTATTTTGTCATGGTTTAGTAGGCTAAAAGTCCAAATTAAGAGTGTCAGCAACAGGAAATGGCTTTTTCTGCTGGCTCTAGAAGAAGGTTTTAGTTGTCCGGTAGCTTCTGAGGCACAGGGTCCTTTCCAAGGGACACACTCTGCTCCTGGCACTGCTTTCTTGGTAGTACAAGGTCCTGACGTCTCTCTTTGCCTCTCTTTTCTTTGTGTCTCAAGAGGCTGCCTGTTTTAGTGAGCTAGTGCTGCTCTAACAGAAATACTATAAGTGTATGGTTTTAACAAACGAAAGTTTATTCTTACATGGTCTGGTACACTACAAGTCCAAATTTAGGATGTCTGCTCCAGGGGAAGGCTTTCCCCCTTGTCAGCTCTGGAGGAAAGTTCTTGTGTTGCATCAGTCTTTGTTCAGGCAGCATCTTGGCACAGGAACATCAGGTCTGAAGGATGCACTCTTCTCCCTGTGCTGCTTTCTTGATGGTGTGAGGTTCCCTTTCCTAGCTTGCTTCCCTTTCCTTTTATCTCTTATAAGATGAAAGGATAAAAGGTGGTACAAGCCATAGACCAGAGAAATTCCCTTTACAGCGGAGCAGAGAGGTGACCTTATGAAGGGATTTATAGTCCCACCCTAATCCTCTGTAACATAATCCACACTGTTAACCATAGGCAGAGATTAGGATTTACAGCATCAGAAAATCACAGAATGGTGGTCAGTCAGAGAATACATGGAATCCTGGTCCAGCCAAATTACTGCACAAATTTGAGGGGGACACAACTTAACTGATGACACCGCCTATAGCACAGTACAATCCTACATGTTGAGTCCTGCCCCAACAACACAACTGCAGCCCATCCTCCCTTATTAACATTATAAGGGCATAACAATATAAAAGAACATCACAGAATACTGGGAATCATGGCCCTGCCAAACCACCACCTACATTTTTGGGGGAACACAATTCAATCCATGACATCTTCTCATTGCTTTCTTGGCTGTATGATTTCTGCCAAATAATCAAAGTTTAGTTTTACTGTTTATCCTCTTTATGTGACTTTTGTTTTTCTTATCTTTGGTTTCAGTGAGTGTGATTATGATATACATTGGTGCTCTTCTTTTATAGTGTATATTATATGACGTTCAGTGAGCTTTTTGAATAGTGAGCTTTTCCTCCTTCATATTATAAAAGTTTTCCATCAACATTTTTTCAGTGATCATCTCTGTGTTTTCCATTTTCTCCCACTGCTCTGAACTCTAATCACTCAAAAAATTTTCTTTTGGTTGTATTTCATGTAATTCTCAGAGTTTCTTCATTTTTCTTTGTTCTTTTTTCCTGATTTTTCCTCAAACAGAGTTTTATCCATGGTTTTGTTTTCAATTTCGGTGATACTGTCTCTATCATTTCAGATCTGCTCTTCAGCCCTTCTATGGAGATTTCTGAAATCTTGTTTATCTTCTGGATTTCTAATTATTGTTTTTGAATGATTTCTAATTGTGAATTATTTTGGCATTTCACTCCTCTATTATTTTTCTGAATTCTTCCATTGTGTTGTCCATATTTTCTATGACTTCATCAATTTTTCTTCATTTCTGTCTGCTTTTTCCTTTAACTCTTAAATAGCTCTGAATATTAAAGATGTGAATTCCTTATCACATGATTTCAGAACCTCTTCTCTTGCAAGTTCATCTGGTGTTTTATTTTGGATGACTAGAGAACCATTCTGTCCTGTTTTGTATATTTTGATATTGTCTACTGTCTTGGGGACATTCAGTAGTTATTTTCTTCATTTATTGATTGTAGATTTGTTTGCTTTGTCTTGCTTTTTTGTTTTATTTGATTGTTTCTCAACAGGTGGGCTGTGCATTCTTTGTTGTTTGTGCAACTGTATTTTTTATTATCTTTTCCAGTGGGCGGTGCCAGTCACTGAGTTATGGTGCAGCAGATCCAGTGGAAAGGGAATGACTGAGATATGTTGTTTGTGACACATACTGGAACCAGCAAGACAGAAATAAGGATGAGTGTGGGGCTAATTCCTATGGGCCATGATTGTGCTGCTAGGGGTTATGGCACTCAGTACATGGTGTAGATAGGCAAGAGGAAGGGGGAGGTTGTGATGTATGGAGCTAAGTAGACAGGGGAAAGAAGAAAAAGAGGAGAGAGAAAGAGGATTTCCCCTCCCATAAAAAGTTCTGAGGAAGCCTGCCATTAGAGTGATGCAGACTTGGAGAAGTCATGTGTTGGTAACTTTCAAGAAGGTGAGTCACAGCTGGTCAAAAAGGGGCACACATGTCACACAAAGCTAGATGAGTGGGAAAAAGTAAAAGAAGGAAGGGAAGAGATAAGAAACTAGAACTTAAAAGAGAGAGAGAGAGAAGCACACATGGCAATGTGGTCAGATAAAAAGAATGCAAGGAATATGAAGAAAGATAAGCAAATGAGGGGGTAAAAAAGATGCCAGATGACAGAGGAACACAGGACAGAGAGACAGAGAGACAAGAAATCAAGGAAGAAAAAAAAGACAAAGAAAGAAATAAAAAGAAAAGCCCCAAAGGAGCCCACTGAAAGTGGGTTCCCGTGTGAGCCGTGCTGCACAGCCTTCCCGAAAGGAATGGCGATGGCACATGGCTCCAGATGTTTAGCATAAGGGTGAGGGAAGATGGTAGTGAAAGACAAGAAACAGAGAAAAAAGAAAAAAAAGACAAGGAAAATGTCCCCAAAGAATCCACCAGAAGTGGCACTGCACAGCAGCTGGTCAAGAAGAATCAGACATGGCACACGGTTCCAGATGTTCAGTAGAAGGGTAAAGAAGAAAGGTAGAGAGACAAAAAATAAAAAATAAATATAAAAAAACACATAAAGAAGAAAAAGTGCTCCAGAAGAGCCACTAGAAGTGGTGTCCCGGCTGAGTGGCACAGCACAGCCCACTAAGAAGGAGTAGAAACGGCACACATTGCCAGATGTTCAGAAGAAGTATAAGGAAGGAAAGTAACAGGAGACAAGAAGTTAAGAAGATAGTAAGAAAACAATAATAATAATAATAATAATTAAGATGAGCTGTGGGAATGTTTCTTGTGTAGTGGTGCAGCCTGAGGAAATGGCTCTGGTCTCACAGCACTGCACAATTCATCTAGAAGGATTACAGATGGCACACAGTGCCACGTGTTCTGTAGAAAAGAAGGGAAAGAAAGTATGTAGAGACAAGAAATCAATTTTTAAAAAATCCCCAAGGGAGCCCAGAGGCTTGTTGGTGAGGTTTGGGGAGATGTCTTCTGAACTGTTAGTCACTGCACAGCCGATCTAGATGGGGCAGACATGATACACAGCGTTATGTATTTAAGAGATGGAAAAGAAGTAGAGAGAGAAAGGAACTGAGCAATGAAGAAAAAAGCAAAAGGAAAGACAAAAAATTCTTCAAAAAGTGCCCCAAGTGATCCTCCCAGCATGGTGGAGTGAACTGGAAAATGACTCCTGAGCTGTGTGTCACAGCCCATCTAGAAGCTGTAGAGATGCCACACAGTACAAGGTGTTCAAGAGACAGAAAAAAAAAAAAAAAAGTAGAGATGAGAAACTGAGACATGAAGAAAAATAAAAAGGAAGAAAGAAAAGCCCCTAGGGATTCCCTACCCGTTCTGCAGCTGAGCAGCACTTCACAACTCTGCAGCTGAGCAGATAGTACATAGAACCAGGTGTTTGAGAGAAAGGAAGAAAAAAAGGTGAGAGACAGAGAAGAAACCAAATGAAGCCGAAAGGTAAAAGGCAACATCGTCAAAATAAACTGGCAGTTAAAGAACCGACTGGTGTGGCTGCGTGAATTCAAGCAGCACAGAGCCAGCACCTCCCTGCCCAAGTGACTGCGGCCTTGCAGGAAGCTGTGGAGGCTGAGCAGGGGAAGGAAGAGCGGGCTATGGGAAAGTGTGTATGGCTGATTACTGGTTGTTCTATCTCCTTCCTGTACTCCCTTTCCCAATCTCAGTGGCTAAGGAGTCCAAGATGATGAACCTGAGTCATGTTAGCTGACAGGGGACCTCCACTCTATCTTTTCTTGCTCTCTGTTGTCTGTCAGTTTCTTATTCTATTTGGTCCTTGACTGAGTTCCTTATCTCTTCATTCAAAACTTACGGTTCCAGGTTTAATGTTTGTCAGGTCTTTGCTGTGGAGGGACAGTGTGGTGCTTCTGCCTATAGTGAGATGTTGGCCCTGCCCTCAAATTTTGCATATTTCTATTGCCATCTTATACTATGAATTGGCAGTGCTCTCTACACTGCTGAAGATAAAGTTGTTAGTGCCTTTAAGACTAACTATACTTGAGTACTAATTCAGAAAACTCATCCTTAAGATTTTGTTGCACTAGAAGCACTCTTGGTACCAGACATCTTAGGCTTGGTTCCCTTGAGGAGTAAAACCAGCAAACTATACATAGAGAGTTTATTCCAAAGAAATGGCTGACAAAATTGTGGGGGCTGGCAAGCTACAGGCTTCTCTGAATTCATGTTGTTGTAGGGGCTTAAAATCCTAAATCTGCGGGCCTGGCACTAGGCTACTGGCTCATGTAGTCATGGAAACCGGCAAATCCAAAGTCTGCATGATAAGTAGTATGCTGAAGATTTCTCATTTCCCAAGAACTGAAAGTCAAACAACATGAGATGAATTCAGGAAAGACAGCTTTGCCAGAATATTCATTTATATCATGGATAAAGACCACAACCCCCAAGAAAACTCCTTTTTTAAGTGATTGGCTATTTATATCAGATCACAAAGTTGGATATTGATTACACCGTATTGGAATCAACTCAACAGCACTGGGTGTTGGGCCAAACCGCTAAGAGTCATAGCCTAGCCAAGTTGACACGTAACACTAACGAGCCAGAATCATATTCACAGTTGCCATTTATGTTGTTGAGAAAAGAGTATTTGCATTGAAGAATTAATTGGTCTTGCAAAATTCTATCATACAGTATCCAGGGACCATCAATTGCTCCTACGTACGTGCAAAAGAGCCAGAATACCACCCTGAGTTATATCCCACTTAAGTTTGGAGACCATCTCAAAAATATACTTAACTCATTGTTTCAGTTATCTAGTACTACTCTAACTGAGATACCACAGTGGATGGCTATAAAAAGAGAAATTTTATTTGTGGCAGTCCAGTGAGCAAAAAGTCCAAATTCAGAGTGTCAGCTCCAGGGGAAGGCTTTCTCTACTAGCACTGGAAGAAGGTCTTTGTTGTCAACATTCCCCTGGATTGGAAGCTTATGAGGTGCAGGGACCTTGATTTGTTCCAAAGGAAGGCCTCAGGTTTCAGCACTACTTTCTTTCTTGATGGCATGAGGTCCCCAATTGTCTCTGCTAGCTTTTCTCCTTTACATCTTCAGAGAATACCTCAAGGCACAAAACAAACTTACACGTTGAATCAGTCTTGCTCTACCAACACAACTGCCTTCCATCCACCCTCATTGTTTTAGTCATCTAGTGCTGCTCTAATAGAAATACCACAAAGTAGATGGTTTTAACAAAAGAAAGTTTATTCTTACACAGTCCAGTAGGCTACAAGTCCGAATTCATGGTGTCCACTCCAGAGGAAATCTTTCCGTCTATCAGCTCTGGAGGAAAGTCTTTGTGTTGTAGCAGTCTTTGGTCAGGGAGCATCCTGGCTTAGGAACCTCAGATCAGAAGGATGCACTCTACTCCTGGAGCTGTTTTCTTGATGGTGCAAGGTTCACAATTCTCTTGTTGCTTCTCTGTCTTTTTATCTCCCATAAAGCGAAACAATAAAAGGCGTTGCAAGCCACAGTCCAGAGAAACTCGCTTAGCAAGGATGTTGCAGTCCCTCCTAATGCTGTTTTAACATAGTCACCCTACCTTTTAGCCACAAGCAGAGATTAGGATGTATAGCATAGGAAAAAAAAATCACAAAATATTAGGAATGATGGCTCAGCCAAATGGCTACACACATTTTTTGGGGGACATAGTTCAATCCATGACACTCATTAATATCATAGAAGCAGGAAGTCCAACATACAGGAACATCACACAATACCAGGAATTATGGCCTAGTCAAATCACTACAGATTTTCTAGGGAATACAGTTCAATCCATGATACTCATTGAACACTAATGACAAAAGACCAGACAAGTTGTGAGAAGACATCATACACAAAGTAAACAGAAGGTTGTTAAAAAGACAGGGAAGAAAGAAAAGACTAAAATGGTTATCAGAAGAGACTGAAACTTGCTCTTGAATGCAGAATAGCTAAAGTGAATGCAAGAAATAACAATGATATAAGAGAGCTGAACAGATTTCAAAGCACTTGAGAAAATCAAGTAAAGAATTATAGTGAAATGTGCAGAGACCTGGAGATAGAAAACCGAAAGGGAGGAGCACACTCAAAGCACACATTTTTCAAACTGAAAGAACTTAATTAAACATTCAGTCCTCCAGTTGCAATAGAGAAGTATTCTATGGGAGATCAAGGCAGGAAACATCAAAAGTAGATGGAAGGAATACACAGAGTCTGTATACCACAAAGAATTTGTCAAGGTCCAGCCATTTCAGGAAGTAGGATATAATCAAGAATTGATGGAATGGTAGGAAGGATTCCAAGCTGCACTGAATGCACTGGGGGGAAAACAAGACTTCAAGAATCTATGGAATACCAATTAAGAAGTTTTGAGAAACAGACACAGCTCTGGAGGTACTCATTTCTCTATGACAAGAAATTAGGATGACAATTATCTAGCCAGCTGACTGGAAGAAATACATATTTGTACATATTTCAAAGAAATGTGATCCAAGAGAATGTGGAAATCATTGAACAGTATCATTAATATAACATGCAATAAAATTTTGATGAAGATCATTTAAAAGGAGTTACCACAGTACATTGAAAGGGACCTGTCAGAAAGTTAAGCTGGATTCAGAAGAGGACATGGAATGAGGTTACTGCTGCTGTCAGATGAAGCCTGGCTGAAAACAGAATATTAGAAAGATGTTTGTCTATGTTTTATTGACTATGAGAAGTTATTAGACTATGTGGATCATAACAAATTATGGACAATGTTGGGAAGAATGGGAATTTCAGAACTATTGTACTTACATAGAACTTGTATATAGCTCAAGAGGCAGTCATTTATACAGAGCAAGGGGATATTGAATAGGTTAAAATCAGGAAGTTTATTCAACATGTATGCTGAATAAATAATTTGAGAATCTGGACTATGAAGAAGAACATGGCATCAGGATTGGAGAAAGACTCATTAATAACCAGCGACAACACAAATGACATAACCTTCTTGCTGAAAGCAAAGAGGACTTGACGCACTTAATGAAGATCAAAGAATACTGCCTGCAGTACAGATCAACATAAAGAAAACAAAATCCTCAAAACTGAACCAGTAAAGCAACGTGACGATAAATGGAGAAATGATTCATGCTGTCAAGGATTTCATTCTACATGGATTCACAATCAACTCTCCTGGAAACAGCAATCCTGAAATCAAACAGTGTGTCCCTTCTGGTAAATATGCTGTGAAGGACCCTTTCAAAATTTTAAAAAGCAAAGATGTCACTTAAGGACTAAAGTGTACCTGACTCCAGCTGTGATATTTTCAGTCACCTCATATTCGTGAGAAGTGTTTAAGGAAGACTGAAGAAGGATTGATGCCTTTGAATTATGATGTTGAAGAAAAATTTTGAATGTACCATGGACTGCCAGAAGAACAAAAAATTCTCTCTGGTCGGTGAAAAAGAGAAAGATCCTCAGTGAGATAGATCGACACAGTGGCTGCAACAATGAGCTCCAAAAACAACCATGGCACAGGACTAGGGACTGCTGCATTCTGCTGAATGCAGAGTGGCTATGAGCTGGAATTAACTTGATGGCCCTAATAACAATACGTATACGTAGATACATCCAGCTCCTTCAGCCCTCAGATGCAATAACTTTAAAGTAAATTTAGTTGTTCTTTGGTCCTCAAGAGCACCCCAGTAGGATTAAGCTTCAGTTCTTCACAGTGGTAACTTGCCCATCAACACACCCTTTGTTGGCTTTCTTCCTTTCCGTGTTTCAATTCTTCACTTTCCCCTCTCAATTTTTCTTGAGATCACCTCTCAAATAACCTACTTGGACTCAAATTCATGTCTCACTCTCTGTTCCTCGAAGGACAGAAATGAAGAAATTTAGTCTTTTCCAATGCGTGGTAAACACTAACTTCGTTGTGTGATTTTTCCTATGATTGGAGCATTGCTGAATTTTGACTGGTTGAGTTTGTTTAAACTCAAGTCATCAATGCTCACTTACATAATGTTGTTGGGTGTCATTGTCAAGTCAAGTCTGATACCTAGTGACTGCATTTGAGAAAGAAGAAAAGCCTCATATGACTTTCTAGTCTGTAACCTTTATGGGAATATTGAAGTTATCAAAGATTTCATTTCACTTGTGGGAGAAACAAATTTCAAAACGGTTCGTCTTCAGAATAAAGGGAACAAAGGTGGGGGTAAAAAGTTACTAGCTGACCCAGGGCACAAACCATTAGGTAACATAGTAACCACAGAGCCCATGTACCTGGGGTGTGCGTGCACAGACAGAATTAATTAGGGAAGGAGGGTGACCTTTTCGGTAAGTAAGAAATGTAACCATAAAAGGGAACGCTAGGATTTAAGTGACGTCCAGGAAAAACTGTTTACCCGTAGTTCTCAGCCAATGAGAAACTGGGGGAGGAACATGTGAGTTAGGGGATAAAATGCTTGTGAAAAACTGTTTGCCTGTGCCAGCCTGCTTCTTTTTTTTGTGGTCTCGGGTTCCCAATTCTGCAAAATTGATCAATAAAACCTCTCTCACACTGAGTGAATTCAGATTGGATTTCTTGAGCATTAGATGGGTGAAAACACTGATGATAACCTATCAGTGGCCTCTTAAGGGATAAGGCAGCCTGCCTGAGCCACTGGGGTAAAGTCCTAGTTAGGGGTTTCTACCAACCTGCTGATTAACAAGAGGAATAGAGGCAGTATCCAGGGTGCCAATGATGTTTCTCACGTTTGGATCCACAATCAATGCCCATGGAAGGAGTAGTGAAAAAGTCAAATGATGTATTTCACTGGGCAAACGTGCTGCAAAAATCTCTTCATTGAAAAGCAAGGATGTCGCTTTAGGGATTGAGGTGCACCTGATCCAAGCCTTAGTGTTTTCAATTGCCTCATAATATTGGAAAAAGCTGGACAATAAATAAAGAATACTGAAGAAGAACTTAGGCATTTGAACC
The DNA here is from genome assembly GCA_028571685.1 of Heterohyrax brucei. Lineage (NCBI taxonomy): Eukaryota > Metazoa > Chordata > Mammalia > Hyracoidea > Procaviidae > Heterohyrax > Heterohyrax brucei. The sequence goes on along the minus strand of CM053156.1, from coordinate 41,262,431 downwards.
ATGGAGCTGGTAGAAAATATTGACTATGGCATAGACTGCCAGAAGAATGAACAAATCTCTCTTGGAAGGTATACAGCTAGCGGGCTTCTTGGAAGCAAGGATGGTGTGACTTGTCTCACATAATTTGAACATGTTACCAGGAAGGATCAGTCTTTGGAGAAGGCCATATGTTTGAAAGAGGATCTGCAAAAAAGAAGAAGACCGTTGACAAGATGGGTTGACACAACAATGGGCTGACATATGACAACAATTGTAAGCGTGATTCAGGACTAGACAATGTTTCTTTTTGTTGCACATCAGGCTGTTGCCAATCAGAACTGACTCAACAGTGCCTAACAACAGTCTTTATGCAAGCAAATCTCCAGGTCTTTTGTTCATGGAACAACTATGTGAGTTTCCAACCAGCAAGCTTTCGGTTAACAGTTGAGCTCTTAAACTTTTCATCACCAGGGCTCCTTTACTTAGACAATAGTAACACAAAAGTACTATGATAATCGCTGTCATAATGCAGTTTTGCTAAGTTCTTTATTTTATTCTATATACATTGAGTTTATTTTTAAAATAACTCTGATATGTCCTCTTCCATATATTCTGCAGGTAAAAGCTTAAAGAAGTTTTAAAAATGCTGTGGGAGCCCTGGTGCTATACTTGTTAAGAGTTCAGCTCCTTACCAAAAGGTCAGCAGTTCAAATCCACCAGCTGCTTCTCAGAAACCCTACAGGGCCGTTCTACTCTGTTCATGGAAACTGCCTCCGTGGCAATGGGTTTGGTTGTGTTGTTTTGTTTAGATATGCCCTGAGGAGCCCTGATGGTTCAGTAGTTAAACCCTTGGTGCTTAGTTAACTGCTTAAGTTGTTGCTTTAAATTTATCAGCTGCTCCAAGGAAGAAAGATGTGGCAGTCCACTTCTGTAAAGATTTATAGACTTGGAAAATCTATGGGATAGTTCTATTCCATACTATAGGGTCTCTGTGAGTTGGAATTGACTCAACAGCAACAGGTTTGGTATTTTGGATACAAGATGTTGAAAGTATGTGAACATTTATAGAATCAGTTCCATATAGAGTATTAATGTGAATGAAGCCAGAATATATTCACACGTGGTAACTGGTTGTATCATAGAACTGTGTTGGGGTTGGCCAGTGTTGCAGCTGAGAGTATCTTGCACATGGGAGGGCATGAAATGAGGCAGCTTTTAATGACCGAGCCCAGAAGTCTAAAAACCAACTGTGCCCAATACCAGGCTGTTTAAGGGGCAACTGCAGCCCCAAAGCAAAGAGGAAACGCCAGGTGTTCCCTTTGTGGGAGGGCTGCTGGGCCCTGATGCACCTGTCAGTGAGTTGCACTCCCAGCTGATAAGTATTACCAGCTTTGTCATCTCCAAAGGAGAAGACAGCACACACAATCAAAAGAAGAAATAGAAGCATGAGCAGATGGCATGATGGCTTGATTTAGCAGGAGCCTCTGGTCTCAAGGACATGCTCTTCTCCTGGTGCTGTTTGCTTGATGGTGTGGGGTTCCCAAATCTCTGCTTGCTTGCTTTCCTTTTATCTCTTGCAGGATGAAAGGATTAACGGTGGGGCAAGCCATATTCCAGGGAAACTCTCTTTACAGTGGAGCAGGCAGGTGATCCTATGAAGGGATTTTCAGTTCCACCCTAATCCTTTAACATACAGCATAGGAAAACTGCAAAATGGAGGACAGTAACAAGATACTGGGAATCACGGCCCAGCCACGTGACTACACATATTTTTGGGGGGACACAATTCAATCCATGGCACCAAGCATAATTTCCTTCTCTGATGTCTTAGTTTGGGTTCTACAGAATCAAAACCAGTAAATAGACATACATGCATACATATATATAGTGTGATCCCAGAAAAGCCTCTCAAATCATCATAGCACTTTTGTAAAATAAGGTAATTAAAACCAAAGTCTGATCTTTAAGAGCAACTTTACTGCATGTTTATTATGGAAATTGAGATGCAAGGGAAAAAAGGTGCCTCTAAATTTCTTAAGGGTAAACTCAAGTCATTGAGCCATGATTCTCTGTGGTTTGGTAGCTATGATGTAGCTTTACAGCTGTATAATGATGTAATCATCATAATGCGATCTGATGTCATGTAATCCCCTCTTATAAGCCATCCTATAAACAACAAATCAGTTGAAAAGAGTTTACTTAAGGAAATCACTCACACAGTTGCAGAGGTTAGAAAGTCCCAGGTTCATGGGTCTGGTTGGTGGCTGCTCCTGACTCACGTAGCTACAAGGGCTGTGAATCTAAGATCAGCAAATCAGATAGTAGGCCTCTGGCATATGGGTTTGGAGGCTAAAAAATTCTAAGATCAGCACTTTAAGCCAACAAAGGTAAGCTGCTAGCTCAAATTGAAAGAAACAGATGTCAGATAAATAGGAGCTGGTTCCAGGATCCAGAGTAGTAAAAGCTGGTGATCTTTTCCTGAAAGTCTAACCTATATTGGGTATAGCCCACACTCCCCAAGTAAGCTCCTTTCAGCTGATTTCTTGCTTGGCAGAGATCTCATCATGGAGGGGGTTATATCACATCAGATCTCATTATGAAGATGATCACATCATTACTTAGCTGCCAAGCTACATCGTAACTATAAAACCACAGAAAATCATGGCTTAATGACTTGGCTTTGCCCTTAAGAAATTTAGAAGCACCTTTTTTTCTTTGTCTCTCAGTTTCCAAAATAAATATGAAATAAAACTGCTCTTAAAGATGAGACTTCAGGTTTAATTACCTTGTTTTACAGAGATGCTATGATGAGTTGAGAGGCTTTTCTGGGATCACACAATATTCCAGAACTTTAAAATTAAACTCAGGTTTTCTGGTACCCAGTTCAATACTTTCCACTTTAGCCAATTAGCAGCAAAATCCAGCCAGCTTTATGTTACATGGTCCTGAACCATCCTCATAATCTTTGTTATGCTTAAGTCCATTCTTGCAGCCACTGTAACAACCTATTCTGTTGATTCTCTACTTTACCAAGCTTGATGATCTCTGGGTATTGATCCCTCCTGGTAGCATGTCCAAAGTATGTAAAATGAAGTATCACCGTTCTTCCTCTAAGAAGCATTCTAGCTACACTTCTTTCAAGACAAATGTGTTTGTTTTTTGGCAGTCCATGATGTATTCAATATTCTTTATGAACACCATGATTCAAAGGTATCAATTCTTCTTCCATCTTTCTTATCCATTGCTCAGCTTTTGCATGTTTATGAGGCATTTGAAAACACCAGGGCTTAGGTCAGGTGTACCTTAGTGTTCAAGATGACAGCTTTACTTTTTAACATATTAAAGAGGTCTTCTGTAGTGAATTTGCCCAAATGCAGTACCTCATTTGATTTCTTGTCTGCTACTTCCATAGGTGTTCAAGTAAAATGAAATGTTTGACAATTTCATTATTTTGTCTGCTTATTATGATGTACCTTATTGGTAAAGATTTTTGTTTTCCTTATGCTGAGGTGTAATCCACCCTGAAGGCTGTAGCCTCTGATGTTTATCAGTAAGCACTTCAAGTTCTCTTCACTTTCAGGAAGCAAGGCTATGTCATCTGCATATTTCAGGATGTTGGATCTTCCTCCAAACCTGCTGCCATGCCCTTATTCATATAGACCAGCTTCTCAGATTGTTTGTTCAGCATGTAAACTGAATAAGTATGATGAAATGATAATAATTCTGACATACATTTTTCTTGAATTTAAACCATGCAGTGTTCCCTTGTTTTCTTTGAACGACTGCCCCTTGATCTATGTATAGCTTCCTCAAGAGCACAATTAGGTGTTCAGGAATTGACATTCTTTCCAGTGTTATCCATAATTTGTTATGATCCACACAATGAAATGCCTGTGTGTAGTTAATAAAATACAGGTAGACATCTTTCTGGTATTCTCTGTTTCAGCCAAAATCCATCTGACATCAGCAATGATATCCCTTGAATCTGGCTTGAATTTCTGGCAATTCATTGTCAGTGTACTGCTGCAACTTCTTTTGAATAATCTTCAGCAAAATATTGCTTATATGGGATATTGATGATATTGTTCAATAATTTCTGCATTCAGTTGGCTCACTTTTCTTCGGAATAGGTGTAGATAGGATCTCCTCAATTTGGTTGGTGAGGTGGCTCTCTTCAAAATTTCTTGGCATATACAAGTGACCACTTCCAGAGATTCATCCATTTGTTGAAACATCTCATTTGGTATTCTGTCAGTTCCTGGAGGCTTGTTTTTCACCAGTGTCTTCAAGGTAACTTCAACTTCTTCCTTTAGTATCATTGGTTCTTGATCTGAAATGGTTGTACATAACCCAGTTTTTTTTTTTTTTTTTTTTTCTGGAGCTGTGATTCTGTGTGTTCTTTTCACCTTCTTTTGATGCTTCCTGCATCATTCGGTATTTTGTTCATAGAATTTTTTACTATAGCAACTCAGGGCTTGAATTTTTTCTTTTTGAGAAATGCCAAGAGTGTGTTTCCTTTTTGATGTTCTAAATTCAAGTCTTTGTATGTTTTGTTACAGTACTTTATCTGCTTGAGCTTCCCTTGGGCATCTTCTGTTCAGCTCTTTTGCTTCATCATTTCTTCTTTTTGCTTTAGTTACTCAACATTTAAGAGCAAGTTTTGGTATCTTCTCTAACATTCATTTTAGATTTTTCTTTTTCTCTTGTTGAGTAGATTCCAACTCACAGAGACCCTATAGGACAAAGTGGAACTATTCCATAGAGTTCTCAGGGAGTGGCTGGTAGATTCAAACTAGCAAACTTTTTGGTTAGCAGCCATACAATCCCATAGCTCTTATCCACTGTGCCATCAAGGCCCCAAAAAGATTGTTACTACAAATTCAAAATATCTTTGAAAATGCAGCCTTTTGAATCTATGGAAAAATATCTGCTCATTAAGGGCATCATTTTGAAACAAGATCAACTAATATTTTCTAAAACTCAAAACTCTCCAGTCCGCAAAGAAACTTTTGCAATGAGTAAGAATCTGAAACATTTCTGACCTAGAAGAACGACCTCAGCTAAGCACAGAACAGCCCTGAACTATGTCTGTGACAACAAGATAATCATAATACAGCCAAACGAAAAGTTTTCTATGTGTGCCAAATTTGAAGAAACTCATAGCACTTTAATTGTGAAAGAATTACAATTTTAAAAAGTAAATCTTTCCTAAATCAACAGAGTAATCATCTTTAGCAAATTGTCTGAATAGAAGTAACCGAACACAAACACTTTGCTTAATTTCTTCTTTAATTATTTGCTTCCTGCCATCCATTTTTCATCTCTTGTGGTCGTAGGAAAGTTAATATTTTCTTTTTAAAATGTTTCTAGGAAATTTTTTTTTTTAGTTTTCTTGGTGAAATCTTGTGCAAGATTTTCTTCCAAAGGACATTGTTTCTTCTTATTTCTGTTGAAGAAAACCCAAGTAATGAAAGAATTTATCCACTGAAAAACTCCCTTGCAGTTCATTTGATCTGAATTCCATCTGGCTTCACTTCATAAAACTGATGTGGTGGCCCAGCAGTGGTGTTTGTACCTCATCTGCTTCTTGAACCCTTCCACTCTCTATACTCTTCCATCAAGCTGTTGTGCACTGGGCCAATTAAATTCCTGCTTCTGGGGATTTGATATTGGTGTAAGACATTTTACCTCAACCTTAACTGTTCACTTGAACTGAGGTGAATTTAGGAATTATCCACAATTTGGGGAACTGTGTTTGGCCATAATCTGAACAGTAAAACAAGAGAGGAAAGGAGTGAGAAGAGATTAAAGGCAAAGAAAAAGACAAAGATAGAAAAGATTTTCTTGGTTGAACTTGACTGAAAAGGGAGATACATCTCATTTTAGGTAAGGCTTGATCTAATGGATCAATGATATTCCCAAAGATCTGGCTATTTTTCTTCTCTTCAGTGTGAAAATAAAACAAAAATCACCCAAACAAAAATAGTAGAACAAGCAAAGGCTGTTTATTCAGTGTTTGCTCTGCCAAGAGGGTCTGCCACCACCATTCGCATTTGAATGACCCTCAAAGGCAGGCAAGGGAGTGGCAAAACTTTATAGAGGGAAGAAGGGAAGGTTTCAATATACATTCTGATTGAAGAGTGTTGGGAAGCTAATTAGAAATGAGGCATTTTATGTGATCGGTTAGAAGGGTATAGTTGGATTTCTCTAGTTGTTTCTAAATTAACAGCAGGGACAAAAATTAGGGAGGTTGCCAGTTATTAATTAAGACGTGGCCATTTGGAGCTGATTGTTATAGAAAGGGCTGTTTGACTTCCTGGGATGGTTGTTGCAGGTTGTGGGTCAGAGTTCTATCTTTATATATGGTCTGATCTATGTCTGTTTGTATATTCGGTCACTCATTGCTATGCCAAGATCAAAATGGTTGCTACAAGCCCTCAGAGCTACTTGCTCTGTTTCCTCCATTCAAAAGAAAAGAGATTCAGAATTGTCACTAAAGTTCTTGCTTTGTTTCTTGCATTCAAAAGGAAAGAGATTCAGAGTTTCCACCAAAGTTGCTCTAGCCTCAAGAACAGGAGGTCAGATGAACATGAGCCAGCTGCAGAATCCAGAGTGAGTTTAGCAGCTAAGTCTACCAATGTGGATGCAGGCCATACCCCTAAGGACACACCATTTCAATGAATTGACTGCTCACAACAGGTCTCATCATGGAGATGATTACATTATGTCAGATCTCATTATGGAGATGATTACATCATTATATAGCCACCAAACTGTATCATGACTGTCAAACACTGAGAATTATGTCTCAACCAGTTGGTACACAACCTTAATTATCACAGAGGGTGACGTGTCCAAGTACAACTTATTGAATATGTCAGTTATCAGTGTGTCATGTTTCTGGAAGACTTTCAAAGGCAACTTTTTAAAAAGAATGTTGCCAAAGCCAAGTGCTGTTGAGCACTTTTCTCAAGTAATTTGGAGGGAAATTTTACTGGTTTATAAGATAGGACTCCACCACACATAGACAAAATACCGTCACCCAAGTGTAACTAATGAAGCTGATCAGTGAAAAATGGGATATGATTGTCTATGAACATGATCACTTTAATGATTTTTCTATATTGGTCAATTAGTAGAATGAATCTCAGTGCTTTACACATGATCTGACTGGAACCTAATAAACAGTAACCTAATAAACAGTTGGTTGGGGAAAAATAGTCTTCTCCAATGACATAGTTTGGTGAGATAATCTGGACCCTGTGTGTTTAAATACTTTGGGGGGCATTTTCACGGTGGCTTAGTAGACAGAAGGAGCCCTGATAGTAAAATAGTTACCAGTAAATTCTCAGCTGTGAACCAAAATGTCAGTGATTTAAATTTACCAAGCACTTGGTGAGAGAAAGATGTAACAATCTGATTTTGTAAACATTACAACCTTGGAAATCCTGTGAGGTGGTACTACTCTGCCCACAAGGTTGGAATCAACTTGAGAAAATCAGGTTTTTAGTAGACAGAGGGATAAAGAGTGGTAATTTCTAATACCACTTCTACTGTAAACTGTATGACCTAGAGCAAGTTACATAACTTCTCTGAATCTCAGGTTTCCTCACTGGTGAAATGGGAAGAAAAATGCTTACTGCACTTGTTTTTCAGAGTTATTAAAAACTTTTGGTCTGTGTTCTCTCAGCTGCTGCCTGTTAGACTGAATGTATGATTTGCAGAAGGAAAAATATTCAGATAAAAAAAATTTGGTGACTCCAGAGATACTCACTGAATAGTTTATCCTACCTGAAGCATCCTTGACTGTGAAAAGGAACCAAGTATAAAAATACAGCCCAATGCAAAGCTCAGAGTCTCCAGAATCCATAGCAAGCCTAATGGAGGCAGTATTTCTACTGTTAGGTGTTGTCACCTCTTAGTTTATGATCTTTAATCCAAAAAGCTCAAGAGAGGTAAAAATTATGAAAAATATTCTCCATTCTTCAGAGAAAATACTAAGGTCAAATTCAAAAATGAAAGAGACATTGAGAATGAGTCACCTAGATCTAAACTTTCCAAACAGAAAAACTGCATATAATGAGACCTGCTTCTAGTCAATTTCAGTGTTGTGATGAATGAAGTGGAATGAGGTTTAGGTTGTTCCAGGCAGAACTCAGTTCTGGGATTGAAGAACCTCCTCTTCTGGTGAAGTTGCTTTAAGATTTAAAAATGATAGTCTGTCTCTTCTACTTTAGCTTGAATCCTGTCTTCAGTTAACCATGTACCTCTCCCTCTTAAGAGTCTGACAAGGCTGGTGAACTGGCTCCCTGTCCTCTGCTCTGTAAAGGTATAGATTTCTCACTTTCCATTGTTCCTAGGAAAGTAGCTACTAAATACATGTATTTCCAGTGATTCAGTGGATCCTGTCTTCATATGTACTGAACAGAGATGTTTGTGTATGTTCACTATAGACACACAGAGAATGTTTATAGCAGTACTATATGTAGTTGTTCCAAATTAGAAGTAAGTAAATATGTAACTCTTCAGCTTTCTTCATGACTTGTTTAGCATCTGAAAACCACTGGAAATAATATAGTTAATTCAAGGTGAATTCAAGGAAATAGACAGGACCCTGAGTGTTGCAAATGGTTAATGCACTCAGCTAGTAACTGAAAGGTTGCGGGTTTTAGTCTACTCAGAGGCACTTGGAAGAACGGCCTAGTGATTTACTTCCAAAAAATCAGTGACTAAGAATCCTGTGGAGCACATTTCTGCTTTGACACATGGTGTCAGAATGAGGGTAATTTTACTTGGAATCAGCTCAATAGCAAATGGTGAGGAAATTACTTTAGTTGCACTGAGCTCAAGCAAGGTGATTGGGAATTCAGTTCAAAGGAAGACTTTCTCTACTTAAGGATGGCAAGATTTGGCCTTTAGTTGGACATGTTATTTTTTAAAAAAGAAACTCATTGCTGTCAAGTCAATTCTGATTCATAGTGACCCTCTAGGACAGTGTAAAACTGTCCCATAGGATTTCCAAGGAGTACCTGGTGAATTTACACTGCCGAGCTTTTGGTTAGCAGCCATAGCTCTTAACTACTATTGCCACAAGGGTTTCTAGATGTGTTACTAGGAAGGACCAATCACTGGAGAAGGACATCATGTTTGCTAAAGTAGAAGACCAGTGAAAAAGAGGAAGATCCTCACTGGATGAGTTGATGCAGTGGCTACAACAATGGGCTGAACATCTCTACTACTGTGAGGATGGCACTAGATCAGGTGACATTTCATTCTATTACACATAGGTTCACTGTGTGTCTGAACCTACTTTATGGCACCTAATAACAGCAGAATGACTTACACAATTTTTTGTGAGCACATAGTGATTTAAATAGACTCACGCCTCATGCCATGAGTTTACCTCTACCAAGTCTAGAAGTTGTACAAAGTCTAGCAAGTTTTTAAGAAATTACACTCTCTGGCTATCTCAGAAAACATTAATGAGAAATATAATCTTCCAAGTGAACTCAAGTACAGATAGATTTACATCAGGATACCAGAAAACCTCATGGATCTCAATTGCAGAATATGTAGCCAGACCACTTGTTTGCTACCTTCAGAGCTGTGCTTTGTGGCTCATTTTTGTGTTTCTCTGCATGTCTGTTCCTTCTTTGATTTCTCTTTGCTTCCTAACTCTTTACAACTGCTTATTAGACAGCATGCTGTCCAACTGACACTGAATGATGGTATGAACCTGAGTTTGTATGATGCTCTAGCCTAGCTGATTGACTCTATTTCTCTCTCCCAGAAGATACTCTGTAGACCCTCAATAAATATTAATTTACTTAGTACATATTCAGTAAAAGTAAATTCCCAAGAAATCATTTGGTAGACACTTAATAAATAATTGATTTTTTTTTCTCCTTCAGAGAGTGAATAACATCTGAATAGAAAAGAATCTTAGTTTGATAGTGAGCTAGTAAAGCAATGCCTTTTTCCTTGCCCGTCACGTACATAAAGCAGAGCAAGTATTTCCAGTTGGGTGAATTCCAGAAAGGCCTGAGAAATTCTAAGAACAAATTTGGAAATCTTGTAGAATGATCCCAGTCACCGCTGTTTCTTAAGTCAACACAAGAGTGTGCCCATGAAAATGTTTTCACTTTCATATCCCAAAGATTGCAATTTATGATTTTGTTATATTGTAAAGAAAGAATAATAAAAACCATTTAACCCCGAACCCTCAGGTAGGGCTTAGATTGCTTCTTTGGATTGGACTATATCCCCCCAAAATGTGTGTCAGCTTGCCTAGGCTGTGATTTCCAGTATTGTGTGGTTGTCCTTTCTGTGTTCTGATGTGATTATCCTATGTGTTGTAAATTGGAACCTCTATGGTGTTAATGAGGCAGGAATAAAAGCAGTTATGTTAATGAAATAGGATGCAATATACAAGATTATGTTGTATCTTAAGTCAAATTCTTTTGAGATATAAAAACTGACTCAAATTGTCATGGGTTGAATTGTGTTCCCCCGAAAATATGTGTAGCCATGTTGTTGAGACATGATTCCCAGTATCTTGTGACTGTCCTCCATTTTGTGGTTTCCCTAAACTGTATGTTAAAGGATTAGGGTGGGGCTGTAAATTCCTTCATAGGATTACTTCCCTGCCCTGCTATAAAGGGAGTTTTCCTGGAGTATGGCTTGCCCCACCCTTGATCCATTCATTCTAGGAGAGACAAAAGGACAGAGAAGAAGGCAGAGAACTGGGAACCTCATACCATCAAGAAAGCAGCACCAGGAAAAGAGCATGTCCTTCAGACCTGAGGTTCCTACACCAAGACGCTCCCTGGACAAAAACTGATGCAATAGCAGACTTTTCTCCAGAGCCGACAAAGGGGAAGCCTTCCCCTGGAGCAGACAACCTGCATGTGGACTTGCAGCCTACCGGACTATGCAAGAATAAACCTTCCTTTGTTAAAGCCATCCACTCTGTGGTATTTCTGTTAGAGTAGCTGTAGTTGACTAAAACAAAACACTGAGGACAGGTATCTCCTATTGCCAGGAAAGAAGAACCAGAGCAAAACACTAGAAAACCAAAACATTGCCCTTAGTGCTAAACTCTGCTATAAATAAAAGTTTAAGTCTTTAGCACTTAACCTAAATGATAACTATCTGGGGATAACAAGTCAGTTACTACAGAAGCATGAAATAAGATGAGGTCAGTGAACTTCAGCACATGTGCTAGAGACAACACACATATCACTATTTCCACTAGACCACAGATTTGCTCTACAAGATAAATAGCTGTTTGCACATTTCCCCAACACACTCCTATAATTCCCTCTCCATTCCATCTTCACCCTTCTCTTCTCTGCTCTGTGCCTTGGAGGTAGATTCTTGCTGATCAGTGCTCCTTGGCTGTTGTTTTTTTGGGGGGTTTTGTTGGTGACAGCCACAGATACTACTTCTCTAAGACCAAGAAATGGGGCTGTAGCCCTGAACCCAGTATTTTAAAGCATCATGCATCATGTTGTTGTGATTATCTATGGTCAGGTCTGTCCCCAACTCATGGCAGCCCCACGCACAACAGGACTGGACAGTTGTGAGCTATAGGATTTAAATAAATAAATAAAGGTTATTTATTTATTTTGATGAGAACATACAAAGCAAAACATTTACCAGTTCAACAACTTCTAGAGACTTCTAGCCAACATGACACCACAGGCAGAAGCACCACTCTGTCCCTCCACAGCAAATACCTGAAAAAACTAAGTGAAACAAACATCAGTCCTTGAACCTGAAGTGGCAAATGAAGAGATAAAGATTTCAGCCAAACACCGAATAGAATAAGAAACTAACAGACAACAATGAGAAGAGATGTGATCGAAAGTCCCCAGTAGCTAACCCAACACAAGTTCACCATCTTGGACTCCTGGCAGAGATCAAGCAACACAGAACATGGCGAAACAGGGTCATGGAAATCCCAGCAGAAGACAAAACACCTGGCAAACTCTATGCATGCTTTCCCACACACACTCCCCCTATCTTCTCCCTACTGTTCTACCTCAGATGACTCCTGGCTAGCTGCAGTGGTTCTGCCAGCTGGGAAGTGCAATGTCTGTGTCACTTGGATTCACTCTGCCTACATCAGAGATCAGCAGACAAGGAGGGCAAAAGCAGCTGCAGAAGCTCCCACAGGACACAGATAACCTGGTAACCAGCCATATACACTTTCCTGACTCTACCCTTCACCCCATCTCTGTTTCCTCTGCTTTCTAACAGCCAGTCTCTTGGACAGGAAGAAATTCCTTTGGCCCCGGTTGTTTGGATTCATCCCACTAACACTGCCTGGCTCCCTGAGTGACACTTATCTATAGCTGGTGATGCTCTTTTCCATTTGTCTTTTGGTTTCTTTCACGCCTTGTACCACCTCTACACTTCTTTCTCTTGAACACCTGACTAGATGTGCCAAGTTTTCCTCTTTTTGAAAAGCTGTGGTGCCCCACTAAACTGGGAAAACCACTCCCCCAGCCTGGGCCCATGACACCATTCTGGTGGGATTCTTTTTGTTTTCATGGTTTGGGAGTCCTTTCTAGCTGATCTTACTGTGTGGCTTAGGACTCTTATCCCTAGTTGTTCACTGGTGTAATGGTATCCTTAGGCACAATTCTTAGTGCCTCCCCTCCTTCCTTTTCTCTCTCCCTCCCTTCCTTCTTTTTGTTCTCTCTTTTTCCATCTTCCTTTCTTTTTTGCTTCCTATTGTTCTTCGTCTCTCACTTCTCATCTCTGCATGCTTACCTTCTTTCCCTGTCCCATAAATACCTGACACTGTTCAACACCTATACTCCTTTCAGCCAGGCTATACTGTGCAGCCTAGGAGACACTAGTTCTCTGGTATTCATAGCAGTGCTGGTGGGACCCCGGGGGGGGGTGGGGGGGTGGGGAGGCTTACTTTACAGATTTTTATCTAGTTGTTTTTCTTCCTCTCTTCTTTGTTTCTTCTTCTTAAATCCGTTTTTTGGTTTTTCACCTCTCTACTCCAGTGGCAAGATCCCTTAGCACTCTTTTTTGTTTGATGGTTTTAGTTCTCATTTCTCTGCCCCTCCTTTCCTCTTTCCTATACTCATTTTAGCTCCACACGTCACAGCCTCCTCCTCTTCTTTCTTTCCTACACCATGCACTGAACATTGCTCCCCCAAGCTGTGCAAGAATGACCTACTGGAACCTGCCCAGCACTGAGTCCTAGCCCAGCCCATCAGCCCTGGTACATGCCACAAACAACACATTCCAGACCTCTGCTTAAGCTGGGCCTGCCCTGCTACACCATAGCTGAGCCAATGGCCCTGTCCCCTGATGAAAAATATCCCACAATGGGCAGGCAACAAGAATGAGCAGCCTGCCTGCTCTGACATAACTGAATAAAACAAAAAAAGCAGAACAAATATCTACAATCAATAAACAAAGAAAGTAACTAGCAAATGTCCCAAAGATAGCAGATGATATCAAAACATATCAAGAAAACAGGACAGGATGGTTCTAGTAGGCATCAAAAATAAATCACCAGATCACTTTCCAATAGAAGAAAAGGTACTAAAATTACCACACAGGAAATTTAAATCACTAATGTTTAGAGCTACCCAAGAGTTGAAACAAAAAGCAGATGAAAATGAGGGAAAAAAATCCTCAAATTCATGGAAAGGCAGACAAAGCCATGGAAGAAATTATGAAAGTAACACAGAAACAGAATGCCAAAATACAGTCACTACTAGAAATCATACAAAAACAACAATTAGAAATCCAGAAGATAAACAACAAGACTTCATCAATGGACAGTGTCATAAAAGGGCTGAGAAGCAGATTTGGAAGAAAACATTAGTGAAACTGAAGACAAATATTTGGATACAACTCTGGGGAAAAATCAGAAAAAACACTGAAAAGTGAAGAAACCTTCAGAATTATGTGGAATACAATCTAAAGCAAAAATTTCTGAGTGATTGAAGTTCCAGAAGAGGGGGAGAAAACAGAAAACAAAAAGAGGATCACAGAAGAATTGCTGACAGAAAACTTCCCTAATATCATGAAAGATGAAAAGTTGACCTTCCATGAACAACAAACACCATATAGGATAGCCCTAAAAGAAAATCATGAAGGCATATCATAATCACACTTACTAAAAGACAAAGAAAAATTCTGAGAGCAGCTCAAGAAAAGCAAAAAGTCACATACAGAGGAGAAATAATAAGACTAAGCTCTGATTATTTGGCAGAAACTACACAGGCAAGAAAGCAGTGGGTTGATACACACACACACACACACACACACACACACACACGTGCAAAGCCTTGAAAGAAAGAAATTTCTAACCAAGAGTAATGTATTCCACAAATAATGTATTTTGCTCATTCAAATATGATGATGAAATTATTTCCAGATAAACAAAAGGTAAAAGCCAAACCCAAACTTACAAGAATTATTAAAGGGAGTTCTTCAATCCAAGAACAAACATTAGACCACAGCTTGAATCAAAGGCACAACACTGTACCATCCAGGTTCCAGCCCAGGAAATGAAATCTGAAAAACCACCCAAAACCAAAAGAATTACAACAAGACTGGTTAATCTGTATATGACAACATCAGACTAATAAAACAGGGAATAAATGATGTAGCTATAGAACTCTCCAACAGAGTGGAACACAAGATGAGACCAAGTAATAACAGACTTGTTCAGATATAGGAAAATTAGCAATGTTCAAGGTAGCCACAAAGAAAGTTAACAAACCCACTCATTAAAATAAAGAAAACTATGATCAACTCTAGAAGCCCTATTACATGGCTTTAGCAAGATATAAACTATAACGAACAACACACAAACACCAGAAGATAAGCTACATAATTGAAATCTTCTAAAATACTTCACCAAAGAGTAAAAAGAGAAACTACTGATTGGAAAAAAAAAAAAAAAAATTGGCTGCTATAAACCACACTAAGTTCTAATCTCTAAAATCTGTAAGAAAAGCCAACACCTCTACGACAAAAACAAAGGCAATTGAATTAAAAAAAAAATGGGCAAAGGAAATTAAGACACTTTACCAAAGATGACATTCAAGTGGCCAATGGACACATGAGTAAATGCTTGTGATAATAAGCCATCAGAGAAATGCAAATCAAAATCACAATGAGGTACTATTTCACCCCAACATTACTGGCACAAATCACAAAAACAGAAAGAAACAAATTTTGGAGAGGCTACAAGGAAATCAGAACCCTTATACACTGCTGCTGGGAATGCAAAAGGTACAACCATTTTGAAAAACATATGGTGCTTCCTTAGAAAGCTTAAAATAGAAATACTAGATGATCCAGCAATCACACTCCTAGTAATATAACTTAGAGAAATAAAAGTCATAGCATGAACAGACATATGCACAGTCATGTTTATTGTAGCATTGTTCACAATGGAAAAAAGTTAGAAACAACCCAGATGCCCATCAACAGATAAATGGCTAAACAAACTGTGGTACATACACACGATGAGTATTATACAACAATAAAGAACAATGATGAATATGCCAAGATCTCATAAAGTGGAAGAAACTGGAGGGCATTATGCTAAGTGCAGTGAGTCAATTGCAAAAGGATAAATACAGTGTGAGACTACTACTGTAAAAATTCATTGAACAGTTTACACATGAAAACAAACAATCTTTGATGGTTACCAGGGAGGGAAATGGTATAAAAACCCTCTACTGTTGAGTTGATTCTGACACACTGACCTTATAGGACAGAGTAGAACTGCCCATAAAGCTTCCAAGGAGCATCTGATGGATTTCAACTGCTAAACTTTGGTTAGCAACTGTAGCAGTCAACCACTACACCACCAGGGTTTCCAGGGGAAGGATAGGGATGGAAAAACACACACGCACAAAAGAAAACATTGCAGTTGAGTCGATACAACTCACAGTGGCCCTATTAGACAGAATAGAATTGCCCCACAGAGTTTTCAAAGAGCAACTGGTGGATTCAGCTGCTGAACTTCTGGTTAGAAACTGTAGCTCTTCACCACTATGCCACCAGGGTTGCCAAAACACGGCATAGATGTGAGTGAAGGGCAAGATAACATACAATACTGGGGAAGCCAGCACAGCTTGTACCAGGTGAAGTCATGGAAGTTCCATAGACACATTACAATTCCCTGAGGGATGGAATCGTTGGGCTGGGAGCTGTGGGGATCATGGTCTTGGGGAACATAGCTCAATTGGCATAACATAGTTCATTATAAAAATGTTCTGTGTCCTACTTTGGTGAGTAGCGTCTGGGGTTTTGAACGTCTGTCAGTTCCCTCCTAGGAATGCTCCACCGGTCTCACCCTTCAACGAAGAAAGCTAGAGATACAAGTGAAAGGTTAGTCCAAAGGACTAATGGACTAGAGCTACAACAGCCTCTACCAGACCGAGTCTAGTACAACAAGATGGTGCCCCATACCATCACAGACTACTATGACAGGGATCACAAAACAGTGGCATGGGAAGAGCTGGAGAAAAATGTAGAGCAAAATTCTAACTCAAAAAGAAACACTAGGCTTGCTTTCCTGATAGAGACTGGAGATACTCTCAGAGTATGGGTCAACTCAGTAATGAAGTCACTCCAGAGGTGGACACTTCAACCAAAAGACTGAATGTGCCCACAGAACAAAATGAGACTAAAGAGCACACCAGTCCAGGGGCTAGGACTAGAAAGCAGGAGGTGATGGGAAGGCTGATAACAGGGAATCTAAGATCTAGAAGAGAGAGAGTTGACCTGTTGTGTAGTTATTAACTAATAACACAAAACAATATGTGTACTGTTTAAGGAGAAACTATTTTGTTCTGTAAACCTTTGTCTAAATTACAAAACAAAACATTGGTTCTAGAGACAATTAAGTTCTGTCATTCACATACCAAGTTGTATAGCTCTTCCTTTAAATCCATGAGTTGTGTTTCATCCTACCAATAAATCTCTTCTTTTGCTTACAACAGTTGGCACCTAAATGAACCAGAAAGGAGGCCCAGCTTTGTCAAAAGATAGAGAAAAGCAGTGTTTAGGATGGGTTCTCTAGAGAAACAAAACTAGTAAAGCAAATGAATGCATATAGAAAGACAGATGTATATCAAAGAAATGGCTCATACAATAGAGGCTGTAATGATGATCCCAAGTCTACGGGTCAGAAAGGAGGATAATCCTGACCCACATAGCCACAGGGGTTGGCGAACCCCAGATCAGCTGCTTGGAGAGCAGGCTGTTGCTCAGAGGCTCTGAAGATTGACAAATTCCAGGATTAGCAGACAAGACTACAAGTAAGCTGCTGGCTCAGGTCTCAAGAATCAGAAGTCAGATACATAGGGGCCAGCTGCAGGATTCAGAACAAGTGAGAGCCCCAGCAAGGGGAGAAGGAAGGGCTAGGTGACAGAGTAGAAAGATGAAAGCTGAGGGACAGTGGGCCAGCACAGGCCCGTCTTCCACTAGTGCCAACTCACAGCAGATCTCATCATAAGAGTATCACATCTCAACAAGGAAGTGATCACAATGTTATTGTCTAGCCAAGCTGACACACAGTTTTAACCATCTGAAGCAGCACTGATCTGCATTTAGGGGAACCCTCTCAAAGTGATCAAGCTGGAAAGACAGACGATCTCAAACAACCAATGACAGAAAGTCTAAGAAATGCCCTGTCCTCAAACATCACCAGCCAAATTATAGATACCAAGGATCTGGGAAAGTCTATTTTTGACACATATTCAACTCTGCAGTGGTGGAAACCTTGACCTTCATGTAGTCTATACTACAAGCTTCAAGGACTAAAATATAAATTGTTTCTTTTTATTATTCTGTAACATACAACAAGATTAATTCAAGCACTTGAGTGAATTTGATGAATAGTTTTGTATTTAAATCCATATAATTATCTATGAATTACCTGAGTGGTGCAAATAACACACTGGGCTACTAACTGAAAGGCTGACTAAGTCTACACAGAGGCACACTGGAAGAAAGGCCTGGTGATCTACTTTTGAAATATGAACCATTGAAAACCCTGTGGAGCACAGGTCTTCTCTAACACATACGGGATTATGATCAGTGGGGCTGACTCAGTGACAACTGGCATTAAATTATCTCCAGAGGAACAACCAATGCAAACCCATTCTCCTAGTTGAGGGGAGCTCCAAGAAAGGACTTGTCAACTTTATGTGCAAATGGAAATGAGGGAAGTTGTTTTCTGAAATGTGGTAATAGTACTAATGTGAATAACAGCCAAGGCTCCCTGGGCAATTACTGTGTGTCAAGCAATTTTCAAAGAACAAAGCATTATTTCATTTAATCCTTAAAACTACTCTGGGTTATTGCTTAAAAAACATGAGTTTCTGTTTGATGAGATGAAAACTTTTGGAAATAGGTAGTGGTGATGGTTGCACAATAAGATTAACATCTCTGAAGTTTACACAAAGAAATTGTTACAATGTCAATTTTATATTTATTTTACTATAAGAAAATTACACTAAAATAAATACTACACTGTGATTTAGGTGCTATTGGCACCAATAAATCAAAGGTGAAGAATCAGGCATAAAAAGGTTAAATCACTGGCCTCAAGTCACTTGTTAGTGAGAGAAATGGGATTCAAAACTGGGTTACCTGGCTCAAATTCTAAGCTTTTAACCATCAGTCTTATTCCTCCACATCAATCTTTGTAGATCCTAAAGATGACTGCTGGCCTAGTCAAAGACTTATTTTGCTAAACCTTTGATGCCGTAATGGTAGATTTTCTGGAGACTATTACACAACTGGGCCAGCATGCTGAAAGAAAAATAAGTTCATATTAAAAAAATGATAAACAATATGTAGTTTTTTTCTTTGACAGTTGAATGGAAAAGCTATGATACATCCATACAACGAAGCATTATTTAGTGATAAAACAAAATTAGCTAATAGGTTAAGAAAAAACATGGAATAACTTAAATACACATTGCTAAGTGATAATATCCAGTTTCAAAAAGTTCTGCACTGTGTGATTCTCACTATATAACATTCCAGAAAAGGCAAAACTATGGAGACTATGAAAACATCAGTGGCTGCCAAGGGCCAAGGGGAGGGGAGGGATGAAGAAACAGAGCATGAAGCATTTCCAAGGCCAAGACTATTCTATAGCAGACTGTAATGTTGGACACATGACACTGCATTTGTCAAAATTCATACAACTATACAACATAAATTGTGAACCTTAAGCCGAACTATGAGCTTTAGTTACTAATAATGCATCAATGCTGGTGTATTAATTTGAACAAATATATTACTCTAATGCAAGATATTAATAGGAGAACCACTGTATTAGGATGAGTTGTTAGGTACCATAGAATGGGTTCCAACTCATAGTGACCCTATACACAACAGAATGAAACACTGCCTGATTATTACACCAAGTCCAAAATTATTTTTATGCTTCAGCTCATAGTTGCAGTCACTGTGTCAATCCATTTTGTCAAATGTCTTTCTCTTTTTCACTGACCCTCCACTCTACCAAGCACGATGTCTGTTTTAGTCATCGAGTGCTGCTCTAGCAGAAGTACCACAAAGTGGATGGGCTTAGCAAAGAAAGCTTTATTCTTACACAGTCCAGTAGGCAACAAGTACAGATTCAGGATGTCCACTCCAGAGAAAGGTTTTCTGACTCTGTCAGCTCTGGAGGAAAACTCTTTGTATTGCATCACTCTTTGGCCAGGGAGCATCTCGGCACAAGAACTTAAGGTCTGAAGCACTCTACTTCCAGTGCTGCTTTCTTGATGGTGTGAAGTTCCCAATCTTCTACTTGCTTCCCTTTCCTTTTATCTCTTGTAGAATGAAAGGATAAAGGGTGGTGCAATCCACTCTCTAGAGAAACTCCCTTTACAGTGGAGCAGAGAGGGGACCATAGGAAGGGATTTACAGTCCCACTCTAATCCTCTTTAACATACAGTATGGGAAAATCACAAAATGACGAACAATCGTAAGCTATTGGGAATCATGGCCCACTCAAATAGATACACACATTTTCGGGGGGACACAGTTAAATCTATGAAAATACCCTTCTCCAGGGACTGATCCCTCCTGACAACATTTCCAAAGTACATAAGATGCAGTCTCACCATTTTTGCTTCCAAGAAACACTCTGGTTGTATTTCTTCCCAAACAATGTTGGTTCTTTTCACAGTCTGCGGTACATTCAGTATTCTTCCCTAACACTGCAATTCAAAGGCATCAGTTTTTCTGTCTTCCTTGTTCATCGTCCAGCATATGATGCAACTGAAAATACCATGGCTTGAGTAAAGTGCACCTTAGTCTTTAAGGTAACATCTTTACTTTTCAATACTTTAAAGAGATCCTTTGCAGCAGATTTTCCCAGTGCAATGAATTTTTTGATTTCTTGGCTCCTGCTTCCATGAGTGTTGATTGTGGAACCAAGTAAAATGAAATCCTTGATAACCTCAGTTCCTTTCTCTATCACAATGTGATCCAGTTGTAAGGATTTTGTTTCCTTGATGTTGAGTGCAATCCACACTGAAGGCTGTAGTCTTTGAGCTTCATCAGTAAGTATTTCAAATCCTCTTCGCTTCCAACAAACAAGGTTGTGTCATCTGCATAACACAGGTCGTTAGTGAGTCTTATTCCAATCCTGATGCCTTGTTCTTCTTCATATAGTCCAGCTTCTCAGATTATTTTCTCGGCATACAGGTTGAAAAGGTATGGTGAAAGGATACAACCTTGACACACACCTTTCACAACTTTAAACCATGCAGTGAATGTCCTCTTGTTTTGTTCAGAAGACTCCCCCTTGATCCACCTACAGATTCCTAAAGAGGACAATTAAGTGTTCTGGAATTCCCATTCTCTGCAACGCTAGCCATATTTTAGTATGACCACACAGCTGAATGCCTTTGCATAGTCAGTGAAACACAGGTAAATGTCTTTCTGGTATTTTCTGCTTTCAGCCAAGACCTATTTAACATCAGCCATGATACCCCTGGTTCCACATCGTCTTTTGAATCTGGCTTGAATATCTGATAGTTCCTTGTCAGTATACTGTTGTGGTTGCTTTTAGATGATCTGGAGCAAAATTTTACTTGTGCGTGATATCAGTGATATTGTTTGGTAATTTCTGCATTCAGTTGTATCACCTTTCCTTGGAATGGACGTAAATATGGATCTATTCCAGTCACTTCACCAGGTAGCTGTCCTCTAAATTTCTTGGCATAGAAAGGTGAGCACTTCAGCACTGCATCTGTTTGTTGAAATATCTCAATTGATTTCCATCAGTTCTTGGAGTCTTGTCTTTGCCAGTGCCTTCAGTGCAGCTACAGACTTCTCCGTCGGTACCGTTGGTTCCTGATCATATGCCACCTCTTCAAGCAGCCGAATGCTCACCAGTTCTTTCTGGTAGAATGACGCTGTGTATTTCTTCCATCTTCTTTTGATGCTCCCTGAGTCGTTTAATATTTTCCCTATAGAATCCTTCACTATTGCAACTGGAGGCTTGAATCATTTCTTCAGTGGTTTCAGCTTGAGAAATGCTAACTATGTTTTCCCCTTTTGGTTGTCTATTTCCAGGCCTTTACACATGTCATTATAATATCTTATTTTGTCTTCTTGAGCTGCCCTTTGAAGTCTTCTGTTCAGTCCTTTTACTTTGTCATTCCTTCTGTTTGCTTTAACTGCTCAACATTGGAGAGCAAGTTTCAGAGTCTCTTCTGATATCCAGTTTGGTCTTTTCTTTTTTCTGATCTTTTTAACGCCTCTTACTGTCTTCATGGATGATGTCTTTAATGTTGCTCCACAATTTGTCTGGTATTCAGTCATTAGTGTTCAACATATTGAATCTGTTCTTGAGACGGTCTCTAAATTCAGGTGGGACATACTCAAGGTTGTACCTTAACTCTTGTGGATTTATTCTAATTTTTTTCAGTTTCAATTTCAACTTGCATAAGAGAGGTTGATGGTCTGTGATGCAGTCTGTACCTGATTTTGTTCTGGCCACTGATGTGGAACTTTTCCACTGTCTTTTTGCACAGATGTAGTTGATTTGATTCCTGTGTATTCCATCTGATAAAGTTCATGTGCACAGCAACTGTTTGTGTTGGTTAAAAAGTTATTTGCAATCAAGAAGTTATTAATCTTGTAAAATTCTGTCACACTATCTCCTGGCATCATTTCTATCACCAAGGCCATATTTTCCAATTGCCAACCCTTCATTTTTGTCTCAACTTTTGCCTTCCCATCACCAGTAATTATCAATGCATCCTGATTGCATGTTTCATGAATTTCAGACTACAGAAGCTGGTAAAAAATCTTCAATTTCTTCATCTTGGGCCTTAGAGTTTTTTGCATAAATTCAAACAATAATCACATTAACTGGACTTTTTTTGTGGGTGTATAGATATTATCCCATTACTGACAGCATTGTACTTCAGGACAGATCTTGAAATGTTCTTTTTGAGACTGAACAGAACACCATTCCTGTCAAGTTTGTGTTCCCGGCATAGTAGACCATATGACTGTCTGATTCAAAATGGCTGATACCTGTCCATTTCAGCCCACTGATGCCTAGGGTATCGATGTTTATGCATTCCATTTCATTTTCGATGGCATCTGATTTTCCTAGATTCATACTTCATACATTCTATGTTTCAATTATTAATGGATACTTTTAGCTATTTCTTCTCATTTTGAATCATGTTACATCAGCAGATGAAGATCCCAAAGGGTTTGTGGCATCCACATCATTACGATTGACTCTATTTTGAGGAGGTAGCTCTTCCCCAGTCGTCTGAATGCCTTCTAACCTGGAGGTCTGATTTTCTGGCACGATACCTAACAACGTTCTGGTGCCATTCATAAGCTTTTCTCTGGTTAATTCTTCTCAGAAGTAGACTACCAGGTCTTTCTTTCTAGTCTTTCTTAGTCTAGAAACTCAGCTGAAACCTGTCCACCATGGTGACCCTGCTGACATCTAAACATCAGTGACATCGCTTCCAGCATCACAGCAACATACGAACTCCCACAGGATGACAAACTGACAGACAAGTGGGGGACAAGGTGGAAAGGGGGCAGATACATGGAAAATCTTTGTACTTTCTGCACAATTATTCTTAAAGCTAAGCCAAGCCAAAGCCAAAGCCAAGTGCCATCGAGTTGGATCAGACTAAACCTGCTCTAAAATAGAAAGTTTATTAGAAATGGATTTCATGTAGCTTTTAACATTACTCAAGTTCTCAAAAGAAGGCAAGGCTGTCCTTCTAGACACTCAAGCATACCTCGGAGATACTGGTAGGTTCTGTTTCATACTAACTCAATAAATTGAATATTGCAGTACAGTCAGTGACATGAAATTTTTGGTTTCCAAGTGCACATAAAAATTATTTACACTGTATTGTAGTCTAATATGTATGAAATACCTCAAAATGTATGTATCTTAATGAAAAAATATTTTATTGCTGAAAAATGCTAACCATCATCTGAACCAAAAATTGAGTCACAATTTTTCTGCTAGTGGAGTGTCTTGCCTTGATGATGATGGCTGCTGATTGTCAAGTGGTGGTTGCTGAAAGCTGGGTTGGCTTGTAGCAGTTTCTTTAGGATAAGACAAATGAAGTTTACCCTGTTGATTGACAGTTCTTTTCATGAAAGATTTCTCTGTATCATGTGACGCTGTTTGACAGCATTCTACCCACCACAGAACTTCTTTCAAAATTGGAGTCAATCCTCTCATACTCTGCTGCTGTTTTATCAATTAACTTCAAGTAATATTCTAAATTCTTTATTCTCATTTCCACAATGTTCACAGCATCTTCACAAGGAGAAGTTTCCATCTCAGAAAACCTCTTTGCTCATCCATAAGAAGCAACTCCTCATCCATTAAAGTTTTATCACGAGATGACAGCAATTCATTCACATCTCCAGACTCCATTTCTAATTCTTGCTCTCTTGCAGTTTCCAGCATATCTGCAGTTACTTCCTCCAGTGAAGTCTTGAACTGATCAAAGTCATCCATGAGGACTGGAATTACTTCTTCCAAACTCCTAGCAATGCTGATATTTTGACCTCCTTCCATGAGTCACGAATGTTCTTAATGGCATCTGGAATGGTGAATCCCTTCCAGAAGGCTTCCAGTTTACTTTGCCCTGATCTGTCGGAAGCATCACTATCAATAGCAGCTATAGCCTTATGAAATATATTTCTTATATAATAAGACTTGAAAGTCAAAATTACTCTCTGACCCTTGAGTGCTGAATGTATGTTGTGGTAGCAAGCATGAAACAACCTTCGTCTCCTTATTTGTCTCCATCAGATCTCTTTGGACACTAAGTGCATTGTCAATGAGCAGTAAAATTTTGAAGGGAACTTTGTTTTCTAACCAGTGAGTCTCAACAATGGGCTTAAAATACTCAGTAATCATGTTGCAAACAAATGTGCTGTCATCCAGGCTTTGATGTTCCATTTATAGAGCACAGGTAGAGTGGATTCATCATAATTCTTAAGGGCTGTAGCATTTTTGCAATGGTAAATGAGCATTGGCTTTCACTAAAGTTACCAGCTACATTAGCCCCTAGCAAGAGAGTCAGCCTGGCCTTTGAAGCTTTAAAGTCAAGTGTTGACTGACTTGTCCTCGTTAGCTATGAAAGTCCTAGATGGCACCATCTTCCAACATAAAGCTGTTTCATCCACACTGACAATCTGTAATTTAGTGTGCCTTCATCAGTTATCCTAGCTAGATCTTCTGCAGGATTTGCTGCAGTGTCTACACGAGCACTTGCTGTTCAACCTTGCACTTTTATGTCACAGAGATAACTTTCCTTAAACCTCATGAACCAACCTCAGCTAGCTTTCAACTTTTCTTCTGTCGTTTCTTCACTTATCTTAGCCTTCATGGAATAGAAGATAGCATCTTGTTGTGGATTTGACTTTGGCTTAAGGGAATGTTGTGGCTGGCGTGATCTTTGATGCAATCACTAAAACTTTCTCTTATCAGTCATGCGTTCACTGGGGGAATCACTTGCAATTTCCTTTAAGAACACTGCTTTTGCACTCACAACTTGGCTGTTTGACATGAGAGCTTTCAGCGTATTTAGGCTGTCAACATGCTTTCCTCACAAAACTAAAAATAATTTCTAGCTTTTGATTTAAATTGAGAGACCCCTTTCACTCGAATGCTTAGAAGGTTATTAATTGACCTAATTTCTGCATTGTTGTGTCTCAGGGAATGGGAAAGCCTGACAAGTGGGAGGGAGACAGGATAACAGTCAGTCAGTGGAACAGTCAGATCACACACACTGATCCATTAAGTGTGACATCTTATGTGGGTGTGTTTAGCTCAGAGTGCCCACCCAAAATTAAAATAGCAACATCAAAAATCACTGATTACAGATCATCATAGCAGATGTAATAATAATGTAATAGTTTGAAATATTGCAAGAATTACAAAAATGTGGCACATGAACTGAGCATATGCTGCTGGGAAAATGATGCCTACAGACTTATGTGACACAGGGTTGCCACAAACCTTCAATTTATTAAAAATGCAGTGTCTGAAAAGTGAAACAAAAAAAGATATGCTTCTGTATGTGTATACGTGTGTATATATTTATGTACATACACACATGCATATACACATGTCAGAATATACATATATACATACACACATATTTGTATGTTGGCATCAACTCAACAGCAACAGGTTTGGTTTGGATTGTATATATATATGATGGTTAAGATTGTGTGTCCACTTGGCTAACCCTGATTCTCATTGTTTTGGCAATTGAATAATATTGTGATCACTTACCTGTTGAAATCAGTTATATGATCACCCTCATCATGGAATCTACTGACTTGTACCGGCGGGGCGGGCCTGTGGTGACTTGCTGCCACATCACCACAACAGCCTTCATCTCCCTGCCCAGTCACTTACTTTCTGCTCACCCTGCCAAGGCTTCTGCTTGTTCTAGATCCTGCAGCTGCCTACTGTTTGTTTGGCCTCTGGATATTGGGACCTGAGCTAGCAACTTAGCTGTCAGTCTTGTGCTTGCTAGCCCCTGCAGCTACAGTTTTGCCTGCTAGTCTTGGGATTTGTTAACCCTCACAATTTGTGATCAAAAGCCCTGCTCTTTGACCTGCTGATCTTGAGTTTTGCTGATTTTGCTTCTTTAGAGAGCCTCTCTCTCTCTCTCTCTCTCTCTCTCTGTGTGTGTGTGTGTGTGTGTGTGTGTGTGTGTGTATAAACCAAAACCCCCTTCCATAAAGTCAATGCTGACTCATAGCAACCCTATACTACAGAGTATAACTTCCCCACAGGGTTTCCAAGGAGTGCCCAGTGGATTTGAACCAACAAACTTTTGGTCAGTAGCCATAGCTCTTAACAAGTACTCCACTGGGGTTTCCTTGTTTTTATATATATTTAATACATACACACACACAAACAAACACACACACACACACACATCCAGGGTTTCCATGTATATATACATATATACACATATATATATAAACTCTGGTGGCATAGTGGTTAAGTGTTACAGCTGCTAACCATATGGTTGGCAGTTCAAATCCACTAGCAACTCTTTGAAAACTCTATGGAACAGTTTGACTCTGTCCTATAGGGTCACTGTGAATCAGAATCAACTCTATGGCCGTAGGTTTTTTTTTTTTTTTTTTTTTTTGGTATATGTATACACAAACACACACACACACACACACACACACACACACATGAAAAGAGAGAGGACCAGAATGAGAAAACAGTCCAGAACGGCAGAGGTTGAAGGAATGAAGTTATCTCTATTAGACAGAATGGGCTAGGTTATGCTGAGAAAACAAACAACCCCCATATCTCAATGGCTTAAAACAAGGCTTCACTTATGCTACATGAACAATGTTGGTTTATTATCCAACTGGACACGAGAGTGTCCTTGAGACAGGGGAAGAGAAATTAGTGAATTCTATACTGGTTCTTAACACTTCTATGTGGAAGTGGCATACACTTCTTCTGTTTATATTTCATTGATGAAAAAAGTCATATGGCCACACAGAACTTCAGTAGACATGGACAGAGGACCACAAATATGATGACTGGGACAAGTGACTACCTCAAGATTAATGACTACCTCACATGAAAAATAGTGGCTTGTTTGTACCCTCTACCTGTCCTTCTTTTTCCTTCCTATGTGAAGGAATAGAACGCATTTAAATGCCATGGGCTGCCTGAAGAACTTCCGCAGTTAATGGTAATTTAGCAGAAAGAGACATTTCAGACTCAGAGCAACCCCACAGTTTTAAATAGACACACTTGATTATATCAGATAATTTTAAATATATTTCAGTAGTGATTAAAACAGGGCAAGTGAAGATTATGGTTTCCTGAAACTTTTTTTTTTTAAATCAAGAGCAAAGAAATTCTTAGTGCATAGAAGAGTCTGACATTTCAGGATAATCAGAAGGGACCCTGCTGAGGAAACACAAAGGAGGTGGTTGTGGTAGAGTTACCATAGCCTATGATTACCTAAGTACTATGAATTAATGAAGAAACATTTATGACTTTGCCATTTTTGTAGTCCTCTAAAATGGTCCACTGTCAAGGTTAGTTCTTGTTGAGAAATATCATGAAATGTTGTCTGCAATCATTAGAATGGGATCTTTACCAGGAGAACAGAAGTAATTAGATGTGACTATGACCAGGAGTTTCATGTTGGACATTTCTTTGAAACTGGTCTTGGATTCTTATTGTGTTTTACATATTTACCTCTCCTGCCCCTACTCCCCAAAGAGGAAATAAGATGGATATGTTACACAGTTAATTAATAAATACTGATCAATTGCCACATGGATCTTGGCTGAAAGCAGAGAATACCAGAAAGATGTTTACCTGTGTTTCATTGACTATGCAAAGGCATTTGCCTGTGTGGGTCATAACAAATTATGGCTAACATTGTAGATCATAGGAATTCCGGGACACTTAATTGTGCTCTTAAGGAATCTGTACATGGATCAAGAGCCAGTCATCGAAACAGAACAAGGGCACACTGCATGCTTAAAAGTCAGGAAAGGTGTGCGTCAGAGTTGTATACTTTCACCATATCTTTTTAATCTGTATGCCGAGAAAGTAATCCAAGAAGCTGGACTATATGAAGAGGAATAAGGCATCGGGATTAGACTTGTTGACAGCTAGTGTTATGCAGATGACACAACCTTGCTTGCTGAAAGAGAACAGGATTTGAAACACTTACTAATGAAGCTCGAAGACCACAGCAGTCAGAATGGATTGCACCTCAACATCAAGAAAACAAAAATCCTCACAACTGGGCCAGTAAACCACATCATGGTAAATGGAGACACGATTGAAGTTGTCAAGGATTTCATTTTACTTCATTGAACAATCAACACACACGGAAACAGAAGTCAAGAAATCAGAAGATACAGTGCATTGGGAAAATCTGCTGCAAAGGATCTCTTTAAAGTACTGAAAAAATAAGAATGTCGCCTTAAAGACTAAGGCATACCTGACCCAAGCCATGGCATTTTCAGTTTCATCATAGGCATGTGAAAGCTGGACAGTGAACAAGGAATACGGAAGAAGAATGGATGTCTCTGAGTTGTAGTGTTGGAGAAGAATGTTGAATGTATCATGGACTGCCAAAAGAACCAACAGAACTGTTCTGCAGGAAGTACAACCAGAGAGTTTCTTGGAAGCAAAGAAGGTGAGCCTACATCTTACCTACTTTGGACATGTTGTCAGGAGGGATCAGTCCCTGGAGAAGGACATCATGTTAGGTAGAGTGGAGGATCAGTGAAAAATCTGAAAACCCTCAGTGAGATGCATTGATGCTGCCTGCAATGAAGGCCTAAAGCATTAAAACAGTTGTGGACACGGCACTACACTGGGCAGGTTTTCGTTCTGTTGTGCATACGATCACTATGAGTTGGAACTGACTCAGCGATATGTAACAACAGCAACACAATGGATTGGCAAAAATCTCAACAGTCTACAACCAGAGAACTGTGATATAATGCACTGTAGGTGCAGTAGACATCTATTATTTATCCAATCTCTCTGTTTTAGAAACTGCTCAGAGAATTGCCTCCTTGCTCTGACTGACCATAGCCAGTAGGGGTGAGCAGTAAACGCAAGCAGGGCCCCAACCTTTCCTAGCTACACTGTCTCTCTGGAAATATCAATATTTAACTATTAAAAAAATAATTTTTCTATAATTTGAAACAGTCTCAAACTTACAGGAAGGCTGCAAAATAATACAAAGACATTTATCCCCTAAACGACATGAGAGAGAATAAGCTGCCAACACGATGATCTAACATTACCTGTCACTTTAGTTTTTATTTCCTTGAAACTAGGACATCCTGTGATATAACCCAAATTAAGTCATTAAAATCTGGAAATTAATGTTTGACCCATAACTCCCAGTTAATCCTCAGGCCTCTTTCAGTTCCACAACTGTTGCAGTAATGTCCTTTAGAGCAGAAGAATCAGTTTATGGCAAAGTCCAGTTAAGTTGATCTACCTTCTAATGTGTGCCATCACTGCTTTCACCCATCCAAATTTCTGTCAACTATCTAATCTATGATCAACCCTTGCCACCCACCTTCCTGCCTTTGTAGCCATCAAAGAGTCTTTTTTCCATACATAAGTCTATTTTAAAATCCTTACAGCAGGGGTCTCAAACAACATTTGTCATTCGGTGACGACTGGTTTCATTCAGCATAACGTCTTCCAGTTGAAACCAAGTTGTGAGACGTTTCCTAAAATCATCATTGTTTTTTATCTTTGCGTAGTGTTCCACTGAGTATATACACTGTAGTTTGTTCATCCATTCATCTGTTGATGGGCATCTGAGTGGGTTCCATCTTTTTGCTATTGTGGACTGTGCTGCAATAAAAATTTGTGTGCATGTGTCTGTTTGTGTGATAGCCTTTGTTTCTGTAAGATAAATTCCAAGCAGAGGGACTACTGGATCGAATGGGATATCTATTTCCATCTTTTTAAGGAAGTGCCAGATTGCTTTCCAAAGTGGTTGTACCATTTTGCAATCTCACTAGCAGTGCAGAAGAGTTCCAATCTCTCCACAGCCTCCTGAGACTTTGTTGTTTTGACTTTTTTTAAATTATGTCAAACCTTGTTGGGCTGAGATGGTATCTCATTGTAGTTTTGATTTGGATTTCTCTGATAGCTAATGATCATGAGCATTTCCTTGTGTGTCTTTTGACTGTCTGAATGTCCTCTTTGGTAAAATGTCTGCCCATCTCCTTTGCCCATTGTTAAATTGGGTTATTAACTTTTTCTTGTTGATATTTTGCAATAACTTGTAGATTATAGCGATGAGATGTTGATCTGATTTGTAGTTGCCAAATATTCTTTTCCCATTCTGTTGGTGGTCTTTTGACTCTTTTGATAAAGTCTTTGGATGAGCAAAAGTGTTTGATTCTTACTAGGTCCCATTTATCTATTTTCTCTTCTGTTGGTCGTGCTTTGTCAGATTTTTTAAATCTGTCTTAGCTGTGTATTAGAACTTCCATTCTTGACGCTATTTTTTCTTACATGATATTTATTGCTTTAGGTTTTGATATTTAGGTTTTTTATCCAGTTTGAGTTAGTTTTTGTGTAAGGTGTGAGATATGGGTCTTGTTTCAGTTTTTTGCAAACGGCTGTCCAATTTTGCTAGCACCATTTGTTAAAGAGACTGTTTTTACTCTAGTTCGCAATCTTAGGCACTTTGTTGAATATCAACTGTTTAAAAGAGGATGGTGACATCTCTGGGGTTTCAATTCTGTTCCATTGGTCTATATATCTCTTTTTGTACCAGTACCAGACTACTGTGGCAGTGTAATAAGTTCTAAGGTCACGTAGTGTGAGGTTTCCCACCGTATTCCTCTTCAGTAGTTCTTTATATATCCAGGCTTTCTTCCCTTTCCAAACAAAGTTGGTGATATGTTTCTCCATCTCATTAAAAAAAAAAAACACTGGAATTTGTATTGGGATTGCATTGTATAAGTAGATCACTTTAGGTAAAACAGCCATTTTCACAATGTTAACCGAACCATGAGCAGGGTAGGTTTCTCCAATTTTGTAAGCCTTAATTTTGGTTTCTTGCACTAAGACCTTATAGTTCTCTCTGTATAGGTCTCTTATGTCTCTAGTTAGATTTAGTCCTGGATATTTTGTCTTCTTGGGGACCATAGTAAATGGTATTGATTTAGTGATTTCTTCTTTGATGAACTCTTTGTTGATATAACAGAATTCTACTGATTTACTCATGTTTACTTTGTTTCATGGTAATTTGCTGACTTCTCTACTAGTTTCTGTAGTTTACTTATGGGTTACTTAGGATTCTCTGCAAATAGGGAGATTGTTACTTCTTTTTTTCCTATGTGAATGCCCTTTATTTCTTTATCTTATCTAATTGCTCTGGCTAGATCCTCTATACAATGTTGAATAGAAGTGGTGAGAGTGGGCATCCTTGTTTATTTCCTGCTCTTAAGGGGAATTCTTTCAGTCTCTCACCATTCAGGATGATGTAGGCAGTTGGCTTTGCATAAACGATCCTTCTTGTGTTGAGGAATTTGCCTTCTATTCCTATTTTGCTGAAAGTTTTTAGCATGACTGGGTGTTAGAATTTGTTGAATACCTTTTCTGCATCAATTGACAAAATCAGGTGATTTGTATCCTTTGGGCTATTTATGTGGCTGGTCACATTGTTTTCTTGATGTTGAACCAGACTTGTATCTCTGGTATGAATCCAACTTGGTGATGGTGATTAATTTTTTTGATGTTTTGTTAAATTCTATTGGCAAGGATTTTGTTGAAGATTTTTGCATCTAGGTTCATGAGTCATATTGGTCTGTAATTTTCCTTTTTTGTGTGATCTTTCCATGGCTTTGGTATCAGGGTTATGCTGGCTTCATAGAATGAATTTGACAGTATTCCATCCATTTCAGTGGTGTGAAATAGCCTCAGTAGTAATGGAGTTAACTCTTCTCTAAGAGTTTGATAGAATTCTCCAGTGAAGCCATCTGGTCCAGGACTTTTTTTGGTTGGTTGTTTTTTGAAGACTTTTTCAATCTCTTCCTTTGTGATGGGTGTATCAAGTTGTTCTACTTCTCCTTGCAATAATTTTAGTAGGTAATACGAATCTATAAATTTGTCCATTTCCTCTAGGTTTTCAAATCTGTCAGAGTGCAGTCTTTTGTAATATTCTGGTATGATACTTTTGATTTCAGTTGGGTCTGTTGTGACATCTATCTCCTTTCTTATTCAGGTTATCTGTTCCCTCTCCTACTTTTATTTTGTGAGTTTAGCCAATGGTTTATCATTTTGTTGGTCTTTTCAAAGAACCAGCTTTCAGTTGTGTTAATTTTTTCTGTTGTTCTTCTATTCTCTAATTCATTTAGTCCTGCTCTGATCTTTATTATTTGTTTTTTTCTGGTGCCTGAGGGGTTCCTCTGTTGCTCTCTTTCTACTTGTTCAAGCTGTAGGGTTAATTCTCTACTTCGGGCCCTTTCTTCCTTCCAGATGTGTGCATTTATAGACATAAGTTGCCCTCTGCGCATCACTTTTGCTGTATCCCATAGGTTCTGATAGGATATGTTTTCATTCTCATTTGATTCAATAACTTTCTTTATTTCATCCTTGATTTCTTCTATAATCCATGGCTTTTTGAACAAGGTGTTGTTCAGTTTCCATGAGTTCAAATTTCTACCTATGATTTTTCTGCTATTGATTTTGACTTTCATGGCTTTATGGTCCAAGAAGATGCTTTGCAATAATTCAATCATTTGGATTTTGTTGAGACTTGCTTTATAGTCTATTCTAGAAAAATGCTCCATGTGCATTGGAGAAGAAGGTGTACTTATATGTTGATAGGTGAAAAGTTATGTATATGTTGACAGCTGTTTGTTGTTGCAATAAGATTTTCTGTGTCTTTATTGAGCTTTTTTTCTGGATGATCTGTCCATTATTGAAAGTGGAGTGTTGAAGTCTCCGATTATCATTGTGAAGTGATCTATCTCATTTTTCAATGTTGTCAGTGTTCTTTCAAAGTATTTCAATGTTCTGTTGTTGGGTGCATCAAGATTTAATATTGTTATGTCCTGCTAATGTATTGAACCTTTCAACAATAGTGACTATCTTTGTCCATGATGGTGGATTTTGCACTAAAATCTATTTTATCTGAGATTAGTATTGCCATTCCTGCTCTTCTTCATATGTTGTTAGCTTGGTATATATTTTCCGTCCTTTGATTTTCAGTTTGTTCATATCTTTGAGTTTTAGGTGTGTTTCTTGTAAGCAACATATAGACGAGTTGTGTCTTTTGATAGATGATGTACCTCGTTGTCTCTTTATTGAAGTGTTCAGTCCATTTACATTCAGAGTAATTATTGATAGGTGTGTGTTTAGTCCTGCCATTTTGATGTATTTATTTTTTTGTTGATGCTTTCCATGTTTTTCTTAATATTCTGTTCTGGGTCATTCTTTGTGTGCTGACTTATCCCCTTTTTTAGTGTTGGTTTTGTGTTTGTTGTTTCCTGTTTTATGCTTCTTGTTTTGATATGTCAAATTGTTATTTTGCTTTGTGGCTACCTGTAAGATACCCCCTTACTATTCTGAGATTAAATCAGACTTTAACTTTTGCATAACTTTTTAATTTCTTCTTCATCTGACAGGGTTTTATGTAATATATCCCTCTTTTTAGTATGGTGATGTAATTGTTTTCATGTTATGATCACTGGGTCTCTTTTTTTAATGATGCAGTTTTGATTGAGCTTATTGACTTCCCTAAGTGAATAGGATTCTGGTTGCTATGTCATGCCTTGCCTCCTTAAATATAGACTTAATGTGTTTGTTTTGCTAAGCAAAGAGCTTCTTTAATTACTTCCTGTAGTTTTGGTTTGGTTTTTACAAAGTCTGAAAGCTTCTGTTTGTCTGAGAATGTCTTAATTTCATTGTCATATTTGAGAGACAATTTTGCAGGATATGTAATTCTTGGTTGTAAGTTTTTCTCCTTTAGGACTTTTGAATGTGTCATCTCGCTGCTTTCTTGACAATATCATTTCTGTGGAGTAGTCATATGAAAGCCTGCAGGGTTTCCCTCTGAATGTTAGCTTTGCCTTAAGCCTTGCTGCCTTTAAGAGCCTATGTTTATGTTTCATTTTACTAAGGTTGATATAATATATCTTGGTATCTTTCCTTTGGGATCTAGTTTTTGTGGTGTTCAAATCTTGGATATTTATGTTCTCTTCTTTTATAATTTCAGGGAAGCTTTCTGTCAGCAACTCTACAGCAATGTTCTCTGTATTCTCATCTATCCCTCCTTGATCAGGAACTCTATTTATTCATAGGTTATTCCAGTTAATAGAGTCCCACATGTTTCTGAATGCTTCTTCATTTTTCTCATTTCTTTTCTCTGCTTTCTCCTTATAAATGCTGGTGTCAGCTGCTCTGTCTTTAATGTCACTAAGTCTGACTTCTATCTCCTGAATTCTGGTCTTTTGGCTTTGGATAGAATAGTCTAATGTTGTCATTTTGTTACTGATCTGCCAGATTTCAGATCTTTGATGTTCTGTCAGTTTGAATAGCTTACTTAATTTTTCATTTTGTTCTGCTGCATTTTGTTTAGTCTCTAGGAGGAATCCATATATAATTTGTTTGTACTGAACCTCCTATAGTTTCAGAAAGGCTTCTTCATCTGAGAAGTTTACTGATTCTTTATTTTGGGAGTTTTCCACAGCATGATGGACTGCTTTTTTAAATGGTTATCTAAGGCCTGTTGTCTGTGTGCCATCTAGAGGCTGTTTGATTTTTCTGGTGTAACGCCTACAAGGGCTGAGGCATAGTTCTAAGAGGGTAGTTGATCACCAGCCATCTCTATGTCCTCTACTGTCCTGGCCTCAGGTGGACTCTCTGGGGTGGCAGTCTCTGCCTCTTGGCTGGCAAAGATGACACACTACTTATGGAGTCACTGGCGGGCTGTCAGCTGACCCTATGATGTGGGTTAGCGAAAAGTGGAGGAAAAGCTGCTGGGTCTCTCAGCAGTTAGATCTCCAGGTCTTATTTAAAAGGGTACATTATTTCTAAGCCAGCAGCTGTCCAACTGCTACTGAAAGCAGGACCCTAGGTGTGGCAGGCCCAGCCTTCCAACTGGCAACAAAATTACCTAATAGGCCATCCCCAGATGCTATGATGTGGCACAAAGTAGGGAAAGGGTAGAACCTTTCAGCCGTCCTCTTCCAGGCTCCACCTGTGAATATAGCTGTGAATTGTCTCAAAAGCTGCTTTTCTCCTGGAGAAGCACTTGCCAGATGGGCTGCTGCTCCACTTGAGAATCAGCTACAGCTAAGACTCCTGATTGGGTGACTCCACCTTCCACCTGACCAATGGCATCTCAGCCTACCTCCTCTTTCTGCTGTGAAACAGCAGTCTATGGGACAGCCAAGAAAAGAGGTGGGGAGCAGTGGTGGCCTCAGTCAACAGCTGGACTCTCAATGTGTGGCTATCCCATGAACCATCCCTCTGCTATGCTATACACTGTTTAATTAATCACCACAGTTCAGAATATTTGTTGACTTGTGCCCAGTCCCTACCTCCCAGAGAACAAATAAGATATCAGTACCTGCAGTTCTCTGCAGGAGTGGGGGTCAGTGGCTACTGGCTCATCTTTGAGAAGGGTAGTTTAGTTCATTACTGGTACCTGGTCAAATCTGACAGTATTATACCAAGTCCTAGGGCTCCCCATATGTCTACTGCTCCATTCAGTTATCATTCTAGGCCTTAGTTCTCAAAGGGAATTGAAGAGACATGTGTCTAGTCTGCAATCTTGGCCCCGCTTCCTCAATGGAGTATGTCTCCAGGTGGCAGCATTCCTCCCTAAGGAACTAAGACATTTAGACCTCCAGAGCATAAGAGTATGGGGACAGGAATAAAATCTTGCAAATGGGTCACTATGGGTAACAGTGAGTGGTACCACGCCCATTTCTACCCCTTGATTCCTGGACCCATGAGTCTTAGCACCATATATTGGATGCTGGTTTAGAGCATATACAGCCTCCTGGAGAACATTTCTGCAGTCTTGCAAGATATTGACATGTACCTGTAAACATAACTGTTTTTAGGTGGCCATTCCCTTGTTCTATCAAGCCATCTGCTTCAGGATAGTAGCAAACATGGTAAAACCAGCGAATTACATCAGCATGTGCCCACAGCCACAATTCATTTGCTGTGTGAGTCCCTTGATCAGAGGCAATGCCATGTGGGATACCATGATGGTGGATAGGGCATTCTGTAAGTCCACAGATGGTAGTTTTGTCAGAAGGAAGGCATGGCAGGAAGGCAAATCCATATCCAAGGTTAAGTGTCTATTCCAGTACAGGCAAAACATTGCTGTTTCCATGATGGAATCAGTCCAATGTAATCAACTTGCCGCCAGGTTTTTGGCTGATTGCCTCAAGGAATAGAGCCATGCTGAGGATTCAGTGTTGGTCTCTGCTGCTGGTAGATTGGGCACTCACCAGTGGCTTTAGCCAAGTCAGCATTGGTGAGTGGAAGTCCATATTGTTGGGCCTATGCATAACTCCAATGTCTCTTAATTAGAGATTGGACTAGTAAGATAAATGTTTAAGTGATATACAATAAAACAAAGCCATATAAAAGTGTATTTTGTTATTGTTATTATTGAATCAGTCAGTAAGTTCTGACTCCTACTGATTGTATCTAAGGAAAAGTAAAATTCCCTTCTTCTGCTGTTCACCTGACTCAATCTCTGTGATTAGCATCTAATTTATACTTCCAGACTTACTTATATATTTATTTCATTGAAGAGGGCTATTTAAATCTGTGAGGTTTCAGGGAAATAGTATTGAATACAGAAATTCCCACTTTAATAATACTGACTGTCTGGAAAGAATTTCATTGTTTCCCATCAAAACAAAAAGGGATAAGAAAAAGTTGCCAGGTGAATGTTTTCCCAGATTTGTAACACAAAATTCATTGTTCACTTGGAGAATATAAAAATTCTTCAATTGCCAGTGGATATAAAAGTTTATTTTTCTCTTTACAGACATTAAGAATCCTTTGTCTTTTTGTTGTTTCAAGTGCTTGGCATATCTTTCAAACTATTATGTAAGTCATAAAATAGTGCCTAGTGTTCAAATTGTTCTAAAAATTGCATTGGTGAGAGCAAAATATTCTCCAGCAAATTTGCTAAGCAGTTCTGAAATTGCACTCTATCCAGTCGTGTAAAGGCTTAATTTTATCTCTGTCTTAATGGTATCAAGATAAACATTCAAAATTCATCTTCTTCACCTTGGTTGTAATAAAAGATGATTCAGTTTGTTTTTCAAACTCTTAAACATAAGTTAAAAACTTCCTTTTGAAATCACATGAAAAAAGATGGACCTCTAACCCAATTAAGAAATGAACCAAGGACATGAGTAGTTACTTCACCAAAGAGGACATTCGAGTGGCCAACAAACACATGGAAAGATGTTCACAATCATCAGGCATTAGACGGATGTAAATTAAAACTGCAATGAGATATAATCTTGCTTCTGCCAAATGGCACTAAAAAAAGTAGAAGTACATAACAAATGTGGGCAAGGATGTGAGTAGATTAAAACCCTTATCCACTTCTGGAGACTGTCAAATGGTGCAACCACTATGGAAAACAGAATGGAAGTTTCTCAAAAAACTAGAAATAGAATTGTCTTATAATCAAGAAATCCCACTACTACTTATATATCCTAGACATCTAGTGGTAAGCACACCAACAAATATATTTACACTTGTGTTCACTGAAGTGCTATTCACAGTAGTAAAAAGATGGAAGCAACCTAAGTGCTCATTAATGCATGCATGGATAAACATACAATGGAGTACTTCATAGCTTTAAAGGATAATGATAAGTTTTCTAAACAAATTATATCATGAATCAATCTGGAGTACAATATGCTGAATGAAATGTCAATCACAAAAGGACAAATGTTGTATGATCACAGTACTATAAGAAGGTAAGAGTACAGACAGAGACCAGTGTTCACTAGTGGTTATCAAGGGTGAAGGGAAAGAGGGGGAATTACTTTCTAGGATGTCACTGAGTACACAAGGAAAGAAAGTGTTTTTGATAAAAGGAAACAATATATATGATGTTGCTGCAACACAAACAACAATCAAAAAATATATGTGTGGTTACCTATGTATGCATATATACATAGATGAGCATAAGCATGTATATGTGTGCATGTATGTATGTACATATAGGTGTATTTATATTTGTGTGTATACACAGGTGTGTGTGCATTCATGTACATTTATACATACATATATAATAAGCCATATAAGGAGTACAGTTAAGGATACTTTTTAGACATAACCAAACATCTTACAAGATTGTTTTTTGGGTTTAAAAGCTTAGGACCATTGTCTTGTGGGACAACTCAGTGAATTGGCATAATATAGCTTATCAAGTTTATGTTCTACAACCTAGTTTGGTAAACTGTACCTGAGATCTTAAAAGCTTGCAAGCATCCATCTAAGATGCAACTTAGAAAGAAAGAAGACAAACACTCAGAAAAGAAACTACAAGACTAACAATCTACATGAACCATGGTCTCATCTACCCTGAGATCAGAACTAGTTGGTTACTGGTTACCAGTAACAGATGGATCTTGATAGAATGAGAGAAAAATGTGTCACAGAGCTCACATTCTCAAAAAGTCCAGACTTACTGAATAAGTTGATGGTAGAGGACCTAGGCCATGGTATTTTAGAGTGCATCATATGAATGCAAAAGCTGGATTATGAACAAAGAAGCCAGAAGAAGAGTTGACACATTTGAATTGCAGTGTTGGAGACAAATGTTGAATGTACAATGAATCGCCAAAAGAACCAACAGATCTGTTCTGGAAGAAGTAAACCAGAGTGCTCCTTGGAAGCAAAGATGGCAAAATTGCGTCTTATTTGGACATGTTGCCAGGAAACATCAGTCTTTGGAGGACATCATGCTTGGTAGAGTGTGGAAGGTCAGCGAAAAAGGGGAAGACCCTCTAAGAAATGTATCTACACAGTTGTTGCAACAATGGGCTGAAGTAGAAAAACAATTGTGGACATGGCGCAAGACTGGGCAGTGCTTCATTCTATTGTTCATAGGGTCGCTATAAGTCAGAACTGACTCGACAGAGGACTCCCAGAGACTATCACTTTGAGATGCTCTTTAAACCTTGAACCCAAACTGCCCCCGTTAGGTCACTTTTCAGCTAAATAACAGATTGAATTATTAAAGATGGGTTTATATATATATACAAAAAACCCTGTGACTATTGGACACCTTTAAAAAAATCACCTATATGAGACCAAAGAGTCAACACAATACTCTAAAGCAAAGACAGAAGGGGAAAGGGACAGGGAAATTAGATTACTAAAAATGCACCAGAATAGAATTAGTAAGAATGTTGTCACAGTGTTGAAAAATGTAATCAACATCACTGAACAATCTTTGTACTAATATTTAAATTGGAACCTAATTTCTTCTGTAAACTTTCATCCCAAACACAGCATATACATAGTATGTGTGTACATTTATATACCTTGATATATGTAATAAACCACAGAAGGAATACAGTTAACACTTCTTAGACATAACCAAATACCAAATACCTCACAAAATCAGTTTTGGAGTTTGAAGGCTTAGGACCATTGTGTTACATAGTCCATATATATACATGGAAATCCTGGTGGTGTAGTGGTGAAGAGCTACAATGTCTGTTAGCCATAAGGTCAGAAGTTCGGATCCACAGACACACCTTGGGAACTCTATGTAGCAGTTCTACTCTGTCCTATAGAGTCACTGTGAGTTGGAATTGACTTGACAGCAGTGGGTTTGGTTTGATTTTTGGTATATATATGGATGGATGGATGTACATAAAATTGACTTCTATTTAAAAACATAGAAATTCTAGTATAATCATCTATTTCGTATATCCAATGGCCTAAAGAGAGAGACAAGTTGGCAGCAATGTGAGTAAAAAAAAGATGGATTGAGAATAACAGATGTGTAAAGGAGTTTGTGAGGATGTTCTAGTTCCTGCTCCCAGGCCTTTCCTAAGATCTGCTTGTTTTCTTGCCTTTGGATTCCATTCAATGAAACTTCACAGCACCCTTATAACATCCACTTTCATGTCTTTTTAAATTTTTGCTTACAATTATTTGAGTTAGTTTCTGTTAATTTGTTAATTATGACATGCTTAAGATAGTGGTTGGGAAAACTGAGGCTCCTTGCATCTGAAGGAACACAATTCCTAGGGGGTTTCTGATACTGCTTGGGCTTTCCATAAAACCAAAAACCAAAATAAATAAATAAACCCAACTGCTGTTGAGTTGATTCTGACTTATAGTGAGTCTGGACTTTCTATAAGAAGCATAAAAATTTCCACAGGATTAGCCTAGGTGATAAATTAAAGTGGAGGAATGCATATAAACCACGTGATTGTTTTCAGAATTTTTCTACAGTCAAGTAATGAGCAGTCATCAGATTAAATCTCCTTTCAGAATTGCTTCATTCCTAATTAAAGGACTATATGAATGGCTTCCTAACTCTTTAATTTAGTTCAATGATTTTTCCAATATTTTTTAATTTCACAATTTTTTTAATGCATTTTATTGGCTATTGCCTGCCTGCTCATCAATTAAACTTTTTTAAATACAACAGAGTACATTGTTTTTACTGGTTCAAGAGGAAAAACATTCCTAATTAATTTCAGATCCTAGTAAAAAATAGGTTCAAAAAAACTCATGTCAGGCTACTCAACACAAAAGTATGTGTGATAATGAAGGATAATGACTCAATTTTAATTTTAAAAAATTTCATGCAAACAGTTCATAACCCCAAAGCAGGCATTTCCCACAACTTCTCTCTAACACAATGTAATTTGTTAGCCTATTTGCTTTGGCACTTTCACACAGCATGGAACTTTTGTGTCCACATTTTGGCAAAGTTTGGGTAATGTACAACCCACATTTAATGCTGGGCACAGACTCTTAGTCAAACTTTTCCATTGTCCCATGGGCCTGATTCTAGCTTGTCTTTGTAACCACTCCTTTATAAATTTTTAGAGAATTTAGAGCTGCTTAATATGGGGTTGTAGCTCAAATGCCAACAGATGCTTGTAGAACAAAGAGTCCCAGTTGCTCTGTAAGGGTGTTTGTCTCATGTCCATCTTGACTCATCTCCATACCGAGAAATCTGAAAACCCTACATACATTACCGAGCATCCTGTTCTGAAACTGTCAAGTTACAAGCACTGATCACAGTAGCCAAGAGCCGTCGAGTCGGATCCGGTAATATTGAAAATTTCTTTAAGAATACAGAAAAACTATCTACAGTAATATCGAACTAGGACAAAACAGTTAACAAAAGCTATTATCCAAGACCATTGTACTTGCCCTTGCTTTAGCTAGGATAGAGGTAGTAGCAGACATCTGGTAAAACAGTGTCTTAAATAGAAGTTTATTTTTCTATCACGTAGATGTTTCAAAAAAGAAAGTCCATGGCTGATACAGTGGCTCTGCTCCACAAAGTTCTTGAGGATATCAGCTTACTATCCCACTAACCCTAGAGTGTGGCTTCTGTCTTTAGGATACAAAATGGTTGCTGGAGATCCAGCCACTGCACCTGCGTTACAGACAGCAGAGTGGAAGAAGGCAAGAAGCAATGTTTATTAGCCTCTGACTTCAAAGTAAAGTCAATGAAAACTGTTGTTTGCTTTTACATCAGGCTATCAAGGAAAATGAGAAAAATAGCTTTTG
The DNA here is from genome assembly GCA_028571685.1 of Heterohyrax brucei. Classification (NCBI taxonomy): domain Eukaryota; kingdom Metazoa; phylum Chordata; class Mammalia; order Hyracoidea; family Procaviidae; genus Heterohyrax; species Heterohyrax brucei. Next base: position 41,220,616 of record CM053156.1, on the reverse strand, counting down.
TTATGAAAAGCCATATGTTCAACTAAAGAGCTTTATTATTATGGAAAATGGAGAGAGTAGATATTGGGGAATAACCATAGTCACTTCAAATTCTTTGGGGGGCATGCATAACCTTTCTACTGGTCTGACCTGCTCAATGATCCTGAGTTCTGTGGTTGAATTGCTGGTGAAGAGTTTCTTCTGCTGATCTGGGATGCTACTTATGTCTTTATGGTGGCAAAGAGCAAAAGTACATTTCAGTGACCTCAAATAATGAAACACTTACTGTAATGTAATACATTTTAAAAGGGAAAGGAGATTTTCATCCAGTGACTAATACAGCAGATCTCATTTTCCAAAAATGGCTGTGACAATATTTCCAGACGTGCATAGTCTTTCAGAGCTTTTCTACTCACTCTCTCCTGTCCCCACCCCCTGCCCATTAAACTGAACCAGGAAACTAGACTGAACATTGTTGAGTCTCTTCCAACTTACAGTGACTGATAGGACAGAGTAGAAATGTCTCATAGTGTTTCCAAGTAGTTGCTGGTGGATTCAAACTGCTAATCTTTTGGTTAACAGCTGAGCTCTTAACCACTATATTACCAGGCAACCCCCCCATGGTCAAGTTTATATACCATCCTTTGCTCAAAGCCTTTTTGAGTGCATCAGCTAATAATCAACATCCATAAAAGATATGGATGGTTAGAAAGTAACACCTGTGACTTCTAAGACTACATCATAAAAAGAATTATAGTTTCTATCTAGCTCAGCCATTAGGCTTCTAGCTGATGGCAAGCACTGATTTGCAAGGCACATGACAAGTCATCTTAGAAGAAAATCCTGAAGCCTTAAGGATAGCCACCTTTGTAGATATCATGCAGAGCATAGGTGAGTTTCCCCACTCTTTTCCATTTCCCTCAGTGATAGTATTTTGTAAAACTGTAAGAAAATGCCCCAACCAGAAGGACACTAGCATTGATACAATTCACCTTACTTTTCAGTTTTCCCGCTTAGTTATTGAGATTTCCCGCTTCACTTCTACTTGTGTGTATGTACATGTTTAGTTATCTGTAATTTTTTCACATATGCAGGTACGTCTATCAACCGCCACAATTATCATAGACTATAAGAACGTTTTCATCACCAGGAGGATCCCTCATGTTGCCCTTTCATAGCCACTCCTACTTTCTTTCACCATACCTTCCCCACTCCCCCATTTCTTTACTCCAGCACTGTTAAAACAGAAATACCATTAAGTCGATGGCTTTAAAAGGAGAGATTTTATCATCACAGTCTGGTAAACGACAGGTTGAAATTCAGTACGAGAACATTTTGGTGCAGAAACTTGAGGTCCAAAGGACATGCTCTGCTCTCTGTGCTGCTTTCTGGGTGGTATGAGGTTCCCAACTGTCTTTGCTCACTTCTCTTTTTATATCCCACAAGCTTGTAGACTGAGCCTCGTCTCATAAACACAACAGCTGCCTATTTTCCCTCATCAGCATCACAGAGGCAGCGTTCACAACACATGGGGAAAAAATCACACAATTCTGGGATTCATGGCTGAGCCAAATTGATAAACATTTTTGTGGGAACACAATTTAATCCATGATAACCCCTAACCCAAACCAAAGCCACTTCCCTCCAATCAATCTGAATTCATAGCAAATGCATAGAACAGAGTGGAAATGCCCCCTAATGTTTCCAAGCCTGTAATCTTTATGGAGGAGCCTGCCCTGGTGGCACAGTGATGAAGCATTGGGCTGCTAATTAAGGTTGCAAGTTTGAATCCACCAGCCACTCCATGGGAGAAAGATGTGGCAGTCTGCTTCTTGGAAACACTATGGGCAGTTCTATTCCATCATATAGGGTCACTATGAATTGGAATCCACATTTTGGCACAGGATTTGGTTTAATCTTTCGGGTAGCAGACTGCCCTATCTTTCTCCTGCAGAGTGGCTAGGGGGTTCAAAGCACCAACCTTGAACAGCCAAGCGCTTATGCACTGCGCCACTAGAGCATCTTTCTTCACCCTTGGCAACTAATCTAGTTTCCATTTCTGTGATTTTTTTCATTGTAAGAATGTCATATAAATGGAATCATACAACATATAACCCTTTGTGAGCAGCTGTTCGTACTCAGCCTAATTCTCTGGAAATTAATCTAAGTTGTTGTTTGTATCAATAGTTTGTTTCTATCTGAGTGACATTTTATGGTATGACTGTACCACACAGTTTGTGTAACTATTCACCCTCTGAAGAACATTTGAGTTGTTTCTAGTTTTTGTCTGTTACAGCTACAACTGCTATAGACATTCACATGCAAGGGTTTATGTGAATATAAATTTCCATTTTTCCTGGCAAAGGCTCAAGAGTACTCCAACTGGGTCATATGGCAATTGCATGTTTAATTTCTTAAGAAACTGCCAAATTGTTCCCTAGAATGCTTATAACATTTGACATTCTCATCGGCAATGTACCAGTGGTACAGTTTCTTTACATTTTCCCCAGCATTTGGTGTTGTCATTTACTTTATAGTCTCTGTGAGGTGTAATCAAGTCCACAGCAATGGATTTGGTGTGGTATACATCACTCTGATAGGTGTGTCATGAACTCTCATTGTGGTTTTAATTCAGAACGTTTCTATAATAAGTAATGAAGTTGAACTTGTTCACGTCTTAATATTTTTCTGTTTGTTTTACTGCAGATTTTTGAGAGTCCTTTACATGTTAGTCATTTCTTGAAAATGTGGTTCGCAAATATTTTCACCATGTTCATAGCTTATCTTTTCATTTTTTAAACAGTCTACCTTGGATCAAAAGATTTAAATTTTGGTTAGGTAAGCATATCAATTTTTTTCTTTTATGGATCGTGCTTTACGTATGACATCTAAGAACTCTCTACCCAGTTGTCAACACCCAAGAATTCCTATTTTCAGTCTAAAAGTTTTACAGTTTTACACGTCACATTTAAGTCCATGATCCATGATGCGTTTATCTGTTTTATAAGTTACAACTTTTGGTCAATTATAATATTATTTTATTTTATGTTTTACTATTGATTCCCAATTGATCCTGAACCATTTGTTAAAAGAATTTATTTCCTCCATTGAATTTCTTTTACTCCTTTGTCAAAAATCAGTTGGGAATATATCTTTAGGTCTATTTCTGGGTTTTTTATTCTGTTCCATTGATCTACATGTGTATCCCTTGCCGATACCTCACTACCTTGATTATTGTAGCTATACAGACTGAACCAAATCTGTCGTCATAGAACAAACTGTGACCCCTGACAACTTCCTGTGTTGGACCGGAACTGAGCTGCATCAGTGGGTTTCTTTGCTGTACTCTTTAAGGAAGCAGATCATCAGACTTTTTTTGTGGTGCCACTAGGCTGGCTCAAACTGCCAAACTTTCATTTAGTGTTGTTGTTAGGTGCTATTAAGTTGGCTTCAACGAATAGTGAATCTACATGCAACTGAAGAAAACATTGCCTGGTTTGCACCATCTTATGATCGTTGTTAGGTTTGTGCTTATTGTTCCAGCCACTGTGTCAATAGATCTCATTGAGGGTCTTCCTCTTTTTCTCTGACTTTCTCCTTTACCATACATGATGTCCTTCTCCAGGGACTGGTTCCTCCTGATAACGTGTCCAAAGTATGTGAAATGGAGTGTCATCATCCTCACTTCTAAGGAGCATTCTGGCTACACTTCTTCCAATACAGATTTGTTTGTTCTTTCAGCAGTCCATGACACATTTAATATTCTTTGCCAATATCATAATGCAAGAGCATCAATTCTTCAGCCTTCCTTATTTGTTGTTCAGCTTTCACATGCATATGAGGCAACTAAAAACACCATGGCTTGGATCAGGCACATCTTAGTCACTAAGGTAACATCATTGCTTTTCAACACTTTAAAGAGGTATTATGTATCAGACTTGCCCAGTGCAATGTGCTACTTGATTTCCTGACTGCTTCTTCTTTGGATGTCAGTTGTGGATCCAAGTAAAATGAAATCCTTGACAACTCCACTCATTTCTCCATTTATCATGACATTGCTTACTGGTCCAGTTGTCAGTATTTTTGTTTCTTTATGTTTAGGTGTAATTTGTACTGAAGTCTGTGATCTTTGATCTTCATCAGTAAGTGCTTCAAGTCTTCTTCACTTTCAGTAATTAAGGTTATGTTAGCTGCAAAATGCAGATTGTTAATGAGTCTCCCTCCAATCCTGATATCTCGTTCTTCTTCATATAGTCCAGCTTCTTGGATTATGTGCTCAGCATACATATTGAATAGTGTGGTGAAATGATACAACCCTGACATATGTCTTTACTGACTTTGAATCTCTCATTATCTGCTTGTTCTGTTTGATTGACTTTCTCTTGATTCATGTACGGGTTTGTCATGAGCACAATTACTGTTCAGGAATTCATGTTCTTCACATTGCTATCCACAATTTGTTATGATCCACACAGTTGAATGTCTTTGCATAGGCAATGAAACACAGGTAAACATCTTTCTGGTATTTTCTGATTTCAGCCATGAGCTATCTGACATCAGCAATGACATCTTTTGTTCCACATCCTCTTCTAAATCCAGCTTGAATTTCTGACAGTTTCCTGTTGATATACTGCTGCTATTGTTTTTGAATGATTTTCAGCAAAATTTTACTTATATGTAGTGTTAATGGTATTGTTCAATAATTTCTGTATTCAATTGGATCATGTTTCTTTAGAACAGGACTATTTTGGTTAGTAGATAAGCGCAAATCATTTACACCACCCAGACAAGGACCTCTCAGAGCTATATATACATGCATATGTGTATATGAGGTCTCAGAGGTAAGTTCACAAGCTCATCCTAGAAAAAACACTACATAACTCATTGCTGAATATCACTACAGTCACCTCCAAAGTACTCCCCTTGAGAAGCTATCCACTGATGCCAGTGCCTACTCCACCCTTCAAGGCAATTTTGGAACTCTTTTTCTGGGATAGCCATCACAGCTGTGGTTGCATTACCCTCAATATCCCGAATGTCATCAAAATGTCTTCCTTTCAATATTTCCTTTATCTTTGGGTAAAGAAAAAAGTCATTAGGGATCAGATCAGGTGAGTTGGTAGGGTGTTCCAATACAGTTATTTGTTTAAGGGCTAAAAACTTCCTTACAGACAGCTGCATGTGACCTGGTACATCATTGTGATGCAAGAGCCATGAGTTGTTGGTGACACATTCAGGTCATTTTCACCTCTTTTTCAAGTAGCCTTTTCAGCCCTTACAAATAGTCAGATTGCTTAACTGTCCAGTTGGTGCAAATTCATAATGAACAATCCCCTGATATCAACAAATGTTAGCAACATCATTTTGACTGCTGATTTGGACTGATGAAACCTTTTTTGGTCACGGAGAATTAACTGACTTTCATTGTACACTTTGACACTTTGTTTCAGGGTTTCATTGATACACTCATGTTTCGTCATCAGTGATAACACGGCCCAAAACATCATCTTGTCTCTCCAAAAAGTCTTGGAAAACTTTGACTCTCCTTTACTTTTGTTCATCAGTGAGCTCCTTTGGGACCATTTTTGTATACACCTTTCTCACACCAAGATTTTCAGTTAAGATTTTCCTAGCTGTTTCTATATCTATGTTTACTTGGTCTGTTATCCTTCTCACAGTCAGATAATGATTTTGACGCACAATTTGACAAATATTCACATTGTTTTTGTCAGTTCTGCTTGTTATTGGCTGTCCTGACCTCTCTTCATCAGTGATGCTTACTCTCCCCTCAGAAGAACATTTGATCCATTTGTACACTGCCATTTTTTTATGGCATTATCCCCATAAACTTGGACTAACATGTCCCTGATTTCACTTCCACTTTTGCCAAGTTTAATAACAAATTTAATGTTTGTTTATTGCTCTAATTCAAATTCTGACATTCTTGTGACAGTGCTTAAAAATACTCAGTAACAAACGCCACTCAGCAAGACACCATCACATGACAGTATAAACACAGCTGTAAGACACTGATGTAGTAAGGTTATGAAATCTTACCAAATTGTTTGTACATGCTGCCAATATAAATGCAAAGTGGCAAGTCTGAGAACTTAATTGTCAGACCTAGTATCTCTATATATAAACCTATTGCTTTTTTTTTTTTTCAAACCTTTCTCCTTCCCACCTACCTTCATACACAAACTCTATCCTTCCTCACTGGGACACACAGCATCACTTTGCCTAGAGATCCGCTACTGTCACCCAGGGTCTCCCTGACCCCCATCTGGCATCTCCCCACCAGTCTTTTTTTTCTTACTCTTGTCCTCCTTTCTTCTTTTCCTTTCTCCTTCCTACTGAATGACACTTTTACTCCTTCCCCCCAGGCTATGCCACACCACAGGGCACAAAGAGCTACTGGCCCATTATTGCCCAGATTCCTCCTGTTACTGCTTTCCTCCACTGGCCAGCTTCCACCCCATCATTTCGTTTCTTTTTTTTCTTCCTCTCTCCCACCAAGCCCCATAATTTAACCTTAATACTTTCCATTGGGCCATGCCATGCTGCTGTGGCTAGAAAGCGACTAGTCCACTACTGTCATGGATTGAAATGTGTGCCCCCACCCCACAAATGAATGTAGTAGTTTGGCTGGACCATGATTCCCAGTATTGTGATTGTCCTCCATTTTTTTTTATTGATTTTCCTATGGTGTAAATCCTAATCTCTGCTTGTGGTTAACAGATAGGATTATGTTAAAGAGGATCACCCTTCTTAAGGTCACCTCCCTGCTCCAGTGTAAAAGGAATTTCCCTGCAGTGTGGCTTGCACCACATTTTATCCTATAAGAGATAAAAGGAAAGGGAAACAAGCAGACAATTGGCAACCTCATGCCATCAAGTGAGCAGCACCGAAAGCAGAGTATGTCCTTCAGACCCGAGGTTCCTGTGTCAAGATGCTCTCAGACCAAAGAAAGGCCAATGCAAAACAAGGATTTTCCTCCAGAACTGACAGAGAGAGTATGTTCCCCTGGAGCTAGACCCTGAATTCAGACTTTTAGCCTACTGCTGTGTGTAAGAACACACTTTTCTTTGTTAAAAACCATCCACTCATGGTATTTCTGTTACAGCAGTACCAGATGACTAAGACAGCACCACTCTAAGTTTGCCCCTCTACCACCTACCTATTCCTGCTATGACAGTTTTTCTCCCTTCTTCTTTTAATTTCTCCCTGCCACCAAGGTTTATACAGCACTTCCCCTACTTTCTACCAGCATTCAGGTTCTCATTGCTCCCACCTATCAACTGTTCTTTCTCTTTTTTTTCTCTTTTGTTTAATTTGTTGCTGTCACATAGCCCCATATGCTACATCCTTCCTGCTAGCTTCCCTGGTGTCACCACAGCTTCAGCATTCCCAGTTCAGACCCAAGATGCACTGGGTCCACACTGCCCCTCCATTCCTGTCACAATATCAGCTGCTGAATGGAAGGAAGTGAGCCAATACCACTCTCCTTCTGAAACCCAACATATTTGATGAGGGGGCTGTGAATTCTCTCATACCACAGGACCAACATCAGGAAGTAGGTAGTATGTGTCCAGTCACATACTATCCTCAGTCACCTTGTCAAAACAGTGTACAGTGAGGCAGGCTTGTGCTGTCTGCCGGTGTCCTGCTCATGCAGACAAATTGGTGAGAGCTATTGTGCTCACAGATGAACAAGAAGCAAAGCATGCCTGATTCACCCAACCTGATACAGCTGAACAAAGCAAAGAAGCAGGATGAAACAAATGAACACACAATACATAAACACAGAAAATAATACCTTCATGTCTCAGAGACAGCAGACAATTTCAAAAATGTATAAGAAATCAGGAGAAGATGACACCAGTAAGTGACCAAAATAAGAATCAGATGACCTTCTGGTAGGAGAAAAGGTACAGAGAACTACTGGTCCAAAATCTATAATAATGAACTACCTGAAGTGGAATTCAAAATGTTAACATTTAGGGCTTTCCAGGATATTAAGGAAAATACAGATAAAATGAAGAAAAAAATAGACAAAATCACGGGAAACAAAGGTAACATCAAGGAAAAACATAGCCAAAATTAAGAAAAAAGACAGACAAAGCAATGTAGAATTCAAGAAAATAATCCAAGAACAAAAGGAAAAATAAGTAAACAATTAAAAATCACACAAAACAGCAGCTAGAAATCCAGAAAATTAACATAGTTTCATAAATGCGCAACTCAGTAGAAGATTTCAGAAATAGATTTTGAACAATGGAAGACAGAATCAGTGAGACTGAAGACAAATTGGTGCAGATAACTTTGAGGAAAAACAAAGAAAAGAATACAGGGAAATGAACAAAGTTTAAGAATTATGTGGAACACAACTGAGAGAAAAGTATTTGCATGCCGTCATAGTTCCAGAACAAATGTAGAAAATAGAAAACACAGAAACAATGATTGAAGATTTGCTGGCAGAAACTTCCCAAATGTTATGAAAGAAGAAAAGTTAACCATCAGAGAAGCCCACGAGCTCCATATAGGATAGATCCAAAAAGAAAGTTATCAAGACATCATAACTCCACTTTTAAAACAAAAGACAAAGAAAGAAGCCTGAGAGAGGCTTTAGAAAAATGAAAAATCACTTACAAAGGGAAACATAAGTCTAAACTCTGATTACCCAGCAGAAACTATGCAGGCAAGAAAACAGTGGAATGACGTACATAAAACCTTGAAAGAAAAAGAAAATTGCAAACCAAGAATAACATGTGCCGTGAAACTCTCTCTCAAATACCATGGTGAAATTAAGACATTTTCAGATGAACAGAAATTAAGGGAATAAGTAAAAATCAAACAAACTTAACAGAAAAATTAAAATGAATCCTTTACACCAACAACACTGGACAATAATCCAAGTGTAAGACACAGGACAGCATCAATCAGATGCAAATCTAGAAAAAGAACTCTTGACAATAAAACAAAACTAAAAGACAACAGGGAGACAGAGTGGTCAGCCTGAAAATGATGAAAAAGTAAAAAAAAAGTGGGAATAGACAGTGTATTTATGGAACTTTCAAATGCAGAGGAAGTTAAAGTGATAGCAAGTAATACAAGACTGATTTAAACTTGGGAAGTTAAGGGTCAATTTCAAGAACCATAAATAAAGTGAACAAATCTACTCATCAGAATAAAAAAAGAAGATAAAATCTCATTAAACACAAAATTTATAGTAATGAAGGAAAAGAAAATCTGCAGCAAAAAGGAACTCAGCACAGGAGAGTAAGAACAAAGAAAACATCAAACTCACATGTACAAAAGAAACAAAGAAAGAAAAAAGAAAAGAACAGTATGGCAGTAATAAATTAAAACTTATAATTAATCACATTGAATATTAAAGTTTAAATGCACATGTAAACAGACAGAGAATGATGGAATGGATGAAATACATGACACATCAATATGCTTTATTCAAGACACACTTCTTAGACACAAATACATAAATATATTAAAAATCAGAGGATGGAAAAAATAAAGTAAATGGCCACCAGAAAAAAACTGGGAATGGCAATAGTAATCACAGATAAAATAGACTTTAAAGCAAAATCCAACTAAAAGGACAAAGAAGGACATTATTTAATGATTAAAGGCAATCTACCAAGAAGACACAACCTTAATAAATATGCTCCCAACAACAGGTCTCCAAAATACATAAAATAAATGGTAACAGCACTGAAAAGAGAAATAGACAGTTTCACAAATAATGCTAGGAGACTTCCAGCACAACACTCTCAGTAAAGGACAAAATATTTAGAAACAAACTCAATAAAGCTACAAAAGATTTAAAGGCCACAATCAACCAACTTGACTTGATAGACATACACAGAATGCTCCTCACAATAGCAGAAAAGTACACATTCTTTTCCAACACCCACGGAACATTCTCCAGAACACACCACATTTTCGGCCGTTAAGCAACCCTCAGTAAAATTCAAAACATAGAAATAATACAAGACGTTCTCTGATCACAATGCCATAAAAGTAGAAATCAATAACAGGAAAAACAAGACACCTGCCCCCCAAAATCAAACACATGAAAACTGAAGAACATCTTCCTTAAAAATAACTGAGTATAAGAAGAAATCAGAGAGGGAATACAAAAATACCCAGAATCAATGAGAATGAAAATAAATCATATCAAAACATTTGGGATACAGCAAGAGAAGTTCTCAGAGGTCGATCGATAGCAATAAATACACACACCGAAAGAGAATGGGCCAAATGAAAATGTTAGTTCCCATTTCAAAGAAATAGAAAGAGAACAGAGGAAGAAGACAGTCACCAAAAGCAAGAAAATAATGATTACAGCAGAAACAAACAATACAGAGAAGAGAAAAACAATAGAATCAACAAGACCGAAAGCTGGGTTTTTGAAAGAATCAACAAAATTAACAAACCATTGGCAAAAGTGACAAAGGAAGAATCTCCAGTCCTTGGGACTTGCACTAGCAGTTTATGTGCCCAGTGTGGGATTTATTGATCTTCACAGACTATGAGCAAGAGCCCTGCTCTCTGCATGAATCAAGAGGAGCCTTTTGGTCTTACCCGCTGATCTTGGGTTCATCAGTTCTTGCAGCTATGTGAATCAGATGCTTGTATTCTGACCTATGGACTTGGGACGTTCTAGCCTCCACAACTCTGTGAGCTGTTACCTCGTTTTGTGTGGTTTACTGGTTTTACTTCTCTAAAGAAATTAGCCTAAGACAAAAGGAATCCAAATTGGAAAGGAAGAAGTAAAACTAACCCTATTTGCAGATGATATGATCTTATACATAGAGAGTTTCCAAGATTCTACATGAAAACTACCTGTTGTACTAGAATGAAAATAATCCAATTTAAAAGTGGACAAAGGATATGAACAGACATGCCACCAACGAATAAATTCAGGCAGCTGACAAGACACTCGATGAAATACTTATAATTAATAGCTATTATAGAACTACAAATGAACTATAATGAGGTTCCATCTTACCCAACAGGACTGGTATGAATCAAAAAAAGATAAATAATAAATCTTGGAGAGTTTTCAGGGAGATTGGAAATTTATGCACTGCTTGTGGAACTGTCAAAGGGTACAATCACAATGGAAAATCATACAGAGTCTCCTTCAAAAGCTAGAAATAGAAATGCCATGTGATCCATCAATCCCATTGCTAGGAATATATTCTACAGCAGTAAGAGCTGTCACATAAATAGACATGCACACCCACATTCATTGCAGCATTACTCACAGTAGGAAAAATATGGACACAAGCTAAACGCATATCAGCAGATAACTGTACAAATTATGGTACATACACACAGTGGAATACTACGTGACAAAGAAAAATGAATTCATGAAATAGCACAACTTGGATGAATCTGGAGTGTACTATTCTGAGTTAAGTAAGTCAACCACAAAAGGACAAATATTCTATATGAGTCCAGAATTATAGACAGCTTAAAAAAAGGTTTGTACACAGGAAAAAAACTGATGGTTACAACGAAGGTAAGAGATGGGAGGTGAAATCACTAACTAGACAGTGTTACTGTTGTCATTAGGTGTCATTAAGTTGGTTCTGATTCATAGAAACTCCATGCACAACAAAACAAAATAGTACCAGGTCTTGTGCCATGCACACAATCATTTTTATGCTTAAACCCATTGTTTCAGGCACTATGTCAATCCATCTTGTCGAGGGTCTTCCTCTTTTTCAATGACCTTTTACTTTACCAAGACGATGTTATTCTCGAAGGACTGATGCCTTTTGACGTGTTCAAAGAATGTAAGACACAGTCTTGCTTTCTTTGCTTCCAAGGAGCACTCTGGTTGTACTTCATCCAAAACGGATCTGTTTATTGTTTTGACAGTCCATGGAATATTCAATATTTTTCTCCAACACCACAATTCAAAGGCATCAATTCTTCTTCTGTCTTGTTTATTCATTGTCCAGCTTTTGCTGGATGCATGAGGCATGCATATGATGCAACTGAAAATACCATGGCTTGAGTCAGACATACCTTAGTCTTCAAGGTGGTATCTTTACTTTTCAACACTTTAAAGAGGCCTTTTACAGCATATTTTCCCAGTGCAGTGCATCTTTTGATTTCCTGACTGCCGCTTCCATGGGTGTTGATTGTGGAACCATGAAAAATGAAATCCTTGAGAAGCTCAATGCTTTCTCCATTTATGACAATGTTGCTTACTGGTCCATTTGTGAGGATTTTGTTTTTTTGACTTTGGGGTACAATTCATATTGAAGGCTGTGGTCTTTGATCTTCATCAGTAATAGTTTCTAATCCTCTTCATTTCCAGCAAGAAAGGTTGTGTGATCTGCATGACACAGTTTGTTAATGAGTCTTCCGCCAATCCTGATGCCTCCTTCTTCTTCATATAGTCCAGTTTCCTAGATCATTTTCCTGGCATAAAGATTGAGAAGGTATGGTGAATGGATACAACACTGACACACACCTTTCCTGACTTTAAAGTATGCACTGTCCCCTTGTTCTGTTTGTACAACTGCCTCTTGATCCATATGCAGATTCTTTGTGAGCACAGTTAAGTGTTCTAAAATTCCCATTCTCCTCAATTGTATTCACTGTTTGTTATGATCCATACAGTTGAATGCTGTTGAATAGTCAATGAAACACAGGTAAATATCTTGCCAGTGTTCTCTGCTTTCAGCCAATATCCATCTGACTTCAGCAATGATGTCCTTGGTTCCACATCCTCTTTTGAATCTGGCATGAATTTCTGCTGTTCCCTGTCAATACACTGTTGCAACCACTTTTTAATGATCTTTAGCAAAATTTTACTTGCGTGTGATACTAATGATATTTTCTGATAATTTCCACACTTAGTTGGGTCAGCTTTCTTGGGAATAAACATAAATATGGATCTCTTCCAGTCAGTTAGACAGGTAGCTATCCTCCAAATTTTATGGCATAGAAAATTGAGCACTTTCAGCACTGCATCTGTGTGTTGAAGCATCTCAGTTGGTATTCCACCAATTCCTGGAGCCTCCCTTGTTTTTTGCCAGTGCCTTTAATGCAGCTTCTACTTCTTCCTTCGGTACCATCAGTTCCTGATCATGCGCTAAACTAGAGGGTAGGTAAGTGTTAATGTTGCTGAAAGAAAAGACAACAGACAATATAGGAGAGGTCAGCACAACTTGACTAAGACAGTCACAGAAGCTTTCTAGTGACATCTAAGCAACTTGAGAGACTGATTTACTGGGTCTGAATTCTGGGGACTAGCGGTGTCAGGGGACATCAAGGTCAACTGATATAACATAGTTCATAAATATAGTGTTCTACATCCTACATTGGTGAGTAGCGTCTGAGGTCTTTAAAGCTTAACAGCAGCCATCTAAGATGCATCTATTGGTCTTATCCAGTCCAGAGCAAAGGAGAGGAAAGAAAACCAAAGACACGAGGAAAATATTCATCCAAAGCACTAATGGACTACAAGAACTACAACCTCCAGTAGCCTGGGCCCAGATGAATTAGATAGCACCCAGCTACCACCACCAATGGCTCGCACATTGATTGCAGTAGAGGTTCCCGGACAGAGCAGGAGAAAAATGTAGAATGAAATTAAAATTCCCACCAAAAGACCAGATTTATTGGTCTGACAGAGATTGGAGGAACCCCTGAGACTATGGCCTCTGGACACCCTGATAACTCGAACTGATGCCGCTCCTGAAGTTGACCTTCCTGTTAAAGATTAGACAACCATATAAAATAGACAATAACCCATGTAAAGAACGTGCTTCTTCAAAAGTCAAAACCAAACCCAGTGCTGGCAAGTCAGTTCTGACTCATAGTGATCCTATACAGCAGAATAGAACTGCTTCACAGAGTTTTCAAGGAGAGTCTGGTGGATTCAAATGACTGACCTTTTGGTTAGCAGACAGAGAACTTAACCACTACACCACCAGTGTTTAGTTCAAAAAATATAGGAAATCAGAAGGGTAACACCTGCTCAAAAGGAAAGACAAGAAAGCAGCAAGGGGTAGTATAACTGGATGAATTACACAGGGAATCCATCGTGTAAAAGGAAATGTGGAGATTGCTGACACAACGCGTGGATTGCAAGCAATGTCACAAAACAATTTGTGCATAAATTTTTGAGTGATGAACTAATTTGTAAAGGAAGCTTTTACCTAAAACAAAATAAAACAAACAAAAAAAACAAATACAAGATTACAGCTTGGAAGTTCTATGGGACAATTCTACTCTGTCCTGTGGGGTCACTGAGAGTCAGAACTGGCTCAGTGGCAATGGGTTTGGTTTTGGTTTTGCAGTAAACTTATAATTTGGAGAGTTTGACATCTTTACTATGTTGAGACTTTGAATCCCTGGACATAGAATATTTAATTATTTAAGTTTTTGTAATGTTCAACATACACATCCCCGACGTGTTTTAAGTTCAGTGAATTTCATTTTTTTTATTTAATATGACTCAGTGAAAATGTAGATTCCTGTATAAATTTACATGCCCACCTCTATGCAGCTTTCACTGCTCTCCCTGTCCAGTGACAGCACACTATTCCTCTCTGCTCCATACATGTCTCATCCTCCAGACAGTCTCCTTTCCCCTCCTCTCTACCCACTCCCTTCCTCCAGCCAGAGGTCAGCAGGATGATATCCTATAGATGTATAGAACCATAAAGTGCATCCACTACATGGTCACTCTGCATCGCCAAGTCCCATCCATTCGTGTCCAAAGAGTGGACCTTCGTTATGATTTATGGGCAAGGACAGCATCAGGGCGAGGGTCCATGATCCAAGGAGAACCCCAAAACCACTGGACCATCAATTGCGGTCTTTTAGTGGAGATCTCAGTGTGCACCCCTTTATATTCTTGTGTTGCCAGTAAGACTCAACCTAGTCAGCTCCATCGCAGCTGTCACTGGTGGTAGCCAGGCACCAATTGGTACTTCTGGTCCCAAGTCGATGTAGTCACCCACTGATGTGGGTCTCTCTATCTTCTGGGTTGTCTTTACCCCATGTCATTTTGGTCCTCGGTGAGCATCCATTCCTGCTGAGTTGGGACCATTTGCTGTGCCCTCGGATGGCAGCTTGGCAGCTTTTAAGACTCCAGACACCACTCACCAATGTGGGGTGCAGAGAGCCCTCTAAGCAAAATATTAGTTGTGCCAATTGGCCTCGATTTCACCTAAGAGCATGATCCCCTGTCCCCTGTCCCAGCTACCCTATCCTTGCAATATTGAGTTAAGATGGAAAGAGTATCCCAGTTATGCTGAGGTCCACTTAATGTTGTTCTTGTTTCTAATGTGTGCTGTCACCGCTTTCTCCCAATTAGATTTCTAGTAACTATCTAACTAAGCCCTCCCCCCCCAACCTCCCTCCCTCCCCAACCTTACAGCTGTCAAAGAGTCTTTTCTTCTATACACAAGTCTGTTTTTGAGATCTTATCGTAGAGGTCTCATACAGTATTTGTCCTTTTGTCACTGACTACTTTCACTCAACATAATGTCTTCCAGTTCAAACCACATTATGAGATGTTTCCTGGAATCATCATTATTCTTTATCATTGCGTAGTGCTCCATTGAGTATATGTACCATAGTTTGCCTATCCATTCTTCTGTTGTTGGGCATCTGGGTTGATTCCATCTTTTTGCTATCGTGGACTGTGCTGCGGTAAACATTCTTGTGCATTTGTCCATTGGTGTGAAAGGCCTTGATTCTGCAGGATATATTCCAAGTAGTGGAATTACTGGGTCAAATGGTATATCTATATCCATTTTTTTAAGGAAGCGCCAGATTGCTTCCCAAAGAGGCTGGACCATTTTGCAACCCCACCAACAGTGCAGAAGGGTTCCTCTTTCTCCACAGCCTCTCCAGCATTTGTTGTTTTGTGTTTTCTGGATCATGGCCAATCTTGTTGGGGTGAGATGGTATCTCATTGTTGTCTTGATTTGAATTTCTTTAATAATTAAAGATCATGAACATGTCCACATGTTTTTTGGCTGCCTGGATCTCTTCTTTAGTGAAATGTCTGTCCATCTCCTTTGCCCATCACTTAATTGGATAGTTTATCTTCTTATTGATATTTTGTAGTATCTTACAGATTATGGAGGTCAGGTGTTGGTCTGCCATAGAGTTGTCAAATACTTTTTCCCATTCTGTAGGTGTTTTTTCAATTCTATTAATAAAGTCTTTGGATGAGCAAAAGTGTTTGATTCTTAATAGTTCCCATTTATCTATTTCTCTTCTGTTGATTGTGGTTTGTTTGACCGATTTTGGAGTCTGCCCACATTGTGTATTAAAACTTCCATTGTTGTTCCTACCTTTTCTTGGATGAGCTTTATCATTTTAGGTTTCATATTTAGGTCTTTTATCCAGTTGGAGTTGGTTTTTGTACAAGGTGTAAGATACGGATCTTGTTTCAGTTTATTGCAGATGGATATCCAATTTTGCCAGCATCATTTGTTGAAGATACTGTTTTTACCCCAGTTTAATGTCTTAAGGCCTTTGTCAAATAGCTGTTCATAGGCAGATGGTGTCATCTCTGGGGTCTCAATTCTGTTCCATTGATCCATCTGTCTGTTCTTGTACCAGTACCTGTCTGTTTTGACCACTGTGGCAGTGTAGTATGTTCTAAGGTCAGGTAATGAGAGGCCTCCCAGTGTGTTCTTCTTCTTTAATAGTACCTTACTTACCCGAGGCTTCTTCCCTTTCCAAACAAATCTGGTGATTTGTTTCTCCATCTCATTAAAAAAATGACGCTGGAACTTGTATTGGGATTGCATTATATAAGTAGATCGGTTTGGGTAAAGTAGACATTTTCACAGTGCGAAGTCTTCCTATCCATGAGAAGGGTTGGTTTTTCCATTTCTCTAAGTCTCTCTTAGTTTCTTGTAGTAAGGGCTTGTAGTTCTCTTTGTAAAGGTCTGTTATTTTTCCTGTTAGATTAATTCCTAGGTACTTTATTTTCTTAGGGGCTATAGTAAATGGTATTGATTTGATGATTTCTTCATTAACAGTCCTGTTGTTGGTATAAAGGAACTCTACTAATTTACTTATGTTTATCTTGTATCCTGAGACTTTGCTGAACTCTTCTATCAGTTTGAATAGTTTACTTATAGATTCCTTGGGATTCTCTGCATATACAATCATATATCGTCTGAAAGCAGGGAGATTTTAACTTCTTTGCTGATGCAGATGTCCTTTATTTCTTGGTCTTGTCTAATTACTCTGGCTAGAACTTCTAGCACAATGTTGAATAGGAGAGGTGAGAGTGGGCATCCTTGTCTAGTTCCTGTTCTGAAGGGAAAGTCTTTCAGACTCTCTCCATTCAGGATGATGTGGGCAATTGGCTTTGTATAAATGGCCCTTATTGCGTTGAGGAATTTGCCATCTATGCCTATTTTGCTAAGAATTTTTAGCATGAATCGGTGTTGAAATTTATCAAATGCCTTGTCTGCATCAATCGACAAAATCAGGTGATTCTTGTCTTTTGTGTTATTTATGTGGTTAATCACATTAATTGTTTTTCTGATGTTGAACCCATCTTGCATCAATGGTATGAATCCCACTTGCTCATGATGGGTTATTTTCTAGATATGTTGTTGTATTCTATTGGCAAGAATTTCCCGAAGATTTTTGCATCTAGACTGATAAGTGATATTAGTCTCTAGTCCTCCTTCTTTGTTGGGTTTTTCCCTGGCTTAGGTATCAGGGTTATGCTGGCTTCATAGAATGAGTTTGGAAGTACTCCATCCCTTTCTATACTGTGAAATAGTCTCAGTAGTATTTGAGATAGCCAGCCAAGTGCCATCGTGTTGGAGATAACTCTTCTCTAAATGCTTGGTAGTATTGCACAGTGAAGCCATCCGGGCCCGGGCTTTTTATGGTTGGCAGTGTTTTGATGACATTTTCAATCTCTTCCTTTGTGATGGATTTATTAAGTTGTTCTGCTTCACATTGTGATAATTTGGGTAGGTGGTATGAGTCAAGGAATTTGTCCATTTCCTCTAGATTTTCAAATTTGTTAGAGTACAGTCTTTCATAGTATTCTGTTATGATATTTTTGATTTCTGTTGGATATGTTGTGAGAACTCCCCTCTCATTTCTAATTTGGGTTATTTGTTACCTTTCCTGCTTTTCTTTAGTTAGTTTAGCCAGTGGTTTGTCAATTTTGTTGATCTTTTCAAAAAACCAGCTTTTGGTCTTTTCAATTTTTTTCAATTGTTTTTCTATTCTGTAATTCATTTAGCTCTGCTCTAATCTTTATGATCTGGTTTCTTTTGGTGCCTTAGGGGTTCCTCTGTTGTTCTATCCACTTGTTCAAGCTGTAGGGTTAGTTCCTCGATTTGGTTTCTTTCTTCCTTCCAGATGTGTGCATTTTATGGAGATAAACAGACCTCTGAGCACTGCTTTGGCTGTATCCCGTACGTTCTGATAGGAAGTGTTTTCATTCTCATTGGAATCCATGAATTTCTTGATTTCATCCTTAATTTCTTCTATAACCCATGTTTTTTTGAGCAAGATGTTGTTCCATTTCCAAGTGTTCCACTTTCTATCTATGTTTTTTCTGTTATTGATTTCAACTTTTATGGCTTTATGATCTGAGAAAATGCTTTGCAGTAATTCAGTGGTATAGATTTTGTTGAGAATTGCATTATGTCCTAACACATGATCAATTCTGGAGAATGTTTCATGTGCACTGGAGAAGAAGGGGTAGTTTTCTGCTGATGGATGGAAAGTTCTGTACATATCAATGAAGTTTCATTGGTTAATTGTGGCAATGAGGTCTTTTGTATATTTACTGAGCTTTTTTCTAGATGATCTGTCCAGTATTGAGAATGGAGTATTGAAGTGTCCCACTAGTATTGTGGAGTGATCTAACTCTTTTTTGAGTGTAGTCAGTGTTTCTTCAATGTGTTTAGGTGCTCTCATATTAGGTGCATAAATATTTAATGCAGTTAAGTCTTGGTTGTGTACTGAACTTTTCAGCAATAAATAGTGTCCATCTTTTTCCACGATGGTGGATTTTACATTAAAATTGATTTTGTCTTGATTAGAACTGCCACAGGTGCTCTTCTTTGTTCATTGTTAGCTTGAGATATATTCTTCCATCCTTTGATTTTCAATTTGTTCCTATCTTTAGGTCTCAAGTGAGTTTCTTGTAGACAACATATGGATGGGTCATGTGTTTTGATCCAAGATGTCACTCGATGTCTCTTTACTGGAGCATTCGGTCCATTCACATTCAATGTAAGTATTGATAGGTATGTGTTCACTGCTGCCATTGTGATATGTTTATTTTTGTGTTGATGTTTCCTCTATTGTTCTTGTTAGTCTGTTCTGGGACATTCTTTTTTGTGAGTTGATTTCTCACCTTTTTCAGAGCTGGTTTTGTAGTTGTTGAGACTCCTGTATTACATTTCTTGAAATGGTGTGGTACATCTTTGTTGTGCTTTACAGCTGTCCCTATGAACCCCCTTAATAAACTATATATAAACCCAATTTTAATTACTACCAGTCTTGTCATCTTCCTCTCCACCTGGATGGACTGTAATGACTGTAGTACATCCCGGTTTTTAATATGATGGAACCATAGTTTTCATGATGATCACTGGATTCCTTCTTTGTGTATTAAAGCTGTGATTGACTTTGGAGCCTTCCCTAACTGAGTAGAGTTTTGAGTGGTGTGTCATTCTAAAATATAACGTTAGTGGTTTCTTTCTTCTAAGCCAGAGCCAAGAACTTCTTTCAGTATTTCTTGTAGTTTGGGTTTGGGTTTTACAAAGTCTCTGCGTTTCTGTTTATCTGGGAATGTCTTAATTTCATTTTCGTATTTGAACGATAGTTTTGCAAGATACATAATTCTTGGTTGGAAGTTCTTCTCATTCAAGGCTTTCAATGTGTCATGCCACTGTCTCCGTGCCAGTGTGGTTTCTGGTGAGAAATCTGATGGAAGCCTACAGGGTTTCTGTCTGAATGTTAGCTTTGCTTTGAGTCTTGCTGCCTTTAAGAGTTGCTGCTTATGTTTCATTTTGTTAAGCTTGATTATAATATGTCTTGGAGTCTTTCTTTTGAGATCTATATTTGGTGGCGTACGATATGCATCTGAGATGTCTATATACTCTTCCTTCATGATTTCTGGGAAGTTTTCTGTCAGCAGCTCAGCAACAATACTCTCTGTGTTCTCAGGTCTTTCATCCTGTTCAGGGACTCCAGTTAATCAAACGTTGTTCCTCTTAATAGAGTCCCACATGCTTCTTAATGCTTCTTCATTTTTCTTGTTTCTTTTTTCTGATTTCTGCTCATAAATGCTGGCATCCATAGCTTTGTCTTCCAAGTCAGAAATTCTTTTTTCCATTTTTTCCTTTCTGTTTTC
The DNA here is from genome assembly GCA_028571685.1 of Heterohyrax brucei. NCBI lineage: Eukaryota > Metazoa > Chordata > Mammalia > Hyracoidea > Procaviidae > Heterohyrax > Heterohyrax brucei. Next base: position 41,200,230 of record CM053156.1, on the reverse strand, counting down.
TTGGCTTTCAGTTGACGTTTCTAGGTCTTTGATTTTGTTCTTGATTTGTTGGATTTCAGAGTACTGGTGTTACATGAGATCGAACAGCTTGTTTAATTTCTACTTTTGTTGTGCTGCATTTTGTATAAGGTCTAGAAGGGCTCTGTATATAATCATTTTGTATTCACTTTCTGATGCTTTCATAAAAGTTTCTTCATCTGGAAAACTCCTTGTTTGCTTTGTTTGGGAGCCTTCTGAAGCCATGGGTGATTTCTTGTATTCCACAAGTGTCTGTTTCTTTTTGGGTTCCATGTGAGTAAGTAAAGCCTGGAAGAGATACTGTGAGGATGGACTACAGATGTTTCTCTAGGCTGTCCTAAAATGTAAAGCAAAAGGTATTTGACCACTTCCCAAGTCAGTCAGGTTTTCATGTGTAGAGGTCCCTCTTCCAAACTGGCAAAGTAAGCACCTCTACATCCAACCCCAGATGATACAAACTAGTTCAGAATATAGCCATGCTACTGCCCTGTTGGCTTCTGCTGGCAGGGCCCAGCCTTAGGCAACACTGTGTAAAGTACTGCTTTTCTGGTAGAAAAGTGCTCTCTTGTGGGCAAATTATGGCTCCCAAGCTAAGAAGTAGGTCCAGCTGAGGCCACATGTCCAATATGGCGCCCTCCACACAGGCAGCAGAGAGAGGGGCTAAAGGTGCCGAGAGGTAGTGATTCCTCTGCTTCTGTTGCAGGGCCCCCAACATACGTGGCACTGTGTAAATTACTGATTTTCTGTCGGAGAAGCACTGTCCTGTTTGCAGGCACTGGCTCCCAGGCTAAGAATTAGATCTCACTAAAATCTCCATACCCAACATGGCATCCTGCATACTCATAGTGTGATTCCGTACAAACCCCATCATGGCAGAGATAAAAAGACAGGCCCAAAATGGCTAGACTAACAAAGTCCTAAGCCTGGTTCTCAAAACATGGGGATTTTGCCTGATTATCCCCCCAGCTGTGCATCTGAGTCTAGCCGCTAAGCAAGACCCAGCTCTACCCACCGGCCAACACAGAGAAAAAAAAGTCAAAATGGTGCGTTTATCTTCAGTCTGTGAGAGCTAGGGCTAGCCAGGAGCAGGAGCCAGTGAAGGAGAGAAGATTTTTCACTCAGTGCTACGAAGTCCAAATTAACAGCCCTGTGCCATGTCCTGGGGCTGATTAGGTGATCAGAGGCTCCATTTGATTATCAATTCAGGTCATGGTTTCCCAGAGGGGTATAGAGAGACATGTACTTAGTCTGCCATCTTGACTCTGCCCCCCAGTGAATTTCATTTTCTTTGGAGTGATTGTAAACAATACTGTGTTTTCAAAAGTTCATTGTTAGAATATAATGCTGATTCTTATGTGCTTATCTCACATCCTTTGACTGCTGAATTCACTTATTAGTTTGAGGGGCTTTTTTTGTATATATTTTAGGATTTTCTATGGATACTGTCACATCATTTACAAACAAAAGCAGTTTTATTTTTTTTATTTTCTATCAGTATGCTTTCATTTCTTTTTCTTGCTTTATTGGCTGCAATTTCCACTGCTAGTGCTGTGTTGAATATGAGCGATGAGACTGGACATCTTTGTCTTTATTTATAATCGTAGGAAGAAAGCAAACAATCTTCCACATTTGTTAGATTCTTTTTTTTTTTTTTTGTACTTTTGATGAAAGCTTACAAAACAAACCAGTTTCTCATTAAGGAGTTAGTATACATACTGTTTTATGACACTGGTTAACAACACCACAACAGGTCAATATTCTCCTTTCTCAAACTTGGTTTTCCTATTCTCAAACTTGGCTTTCCTATTACCAGCTTTTCCGCGCCCCCTGCTTTTTAGTCCTTGCTCTTGGATTGGCATGCCCCTTTATTCTTGTTTTGTTTTATAGACTTGTCAAGTCTTTGGCTGAAGGGTAAACTTCTGGAGTGATTTCATTGCTGAGTTGAAGGGGTGACCAGGGGCTGTTCTCTCAGTGTTCCTCCAGTCACTATCAGGCCATCAAATCTGATTTTTCAATTTGAGTTAGAATTTCATTCTAGATGTTTCTGTAGTTCTTTCTGGGATGTTGTACTGTGACCCCTGTCAGAGTAGTCAGTGGTAGCTGGGCCTCATCTAGTTGTAGTGGATTCAGTCTGGTGGAGGTCATTGTAGCTGCAGTCTACTAGTACTTTAGACTAATCTCTCCCTTGCATCTTTAGTTTTCTTCATTTTCCTTGCTCTTCATGGGGTGAGACCAATGGAGTATCCAGCTGTTCACTCATAGACTTTTAAGACCTCAGACACTACTCACCAAATAGAATGCAGAACACTTTCTTTATAAATTATGCTATGCCAGTTCAGCTAGATGTTCCCCAAGACCATAGTCCCCACAACCATCAACCCAGGAATTTGGTCTGGCAGGGAGTTTGAACATCTCTGTGGAGCTTCGATGACCTTGGCTGTACAAGCTGTGCTGTTTTCTCTTGAATCATGTAATGTCTTTCCTTCACCCAAGTTACCACTTATCTATTGTCTAGTGTTTTTGTGTTCCCAATGCTGTCCCTTGTAACCATCAAAGATTGTTTCTTTTTACATGTAAAATTTTTCATGAGTTTTTGCAGTTGTTGTCCCATGCAATACTTGTCCTTTTATAATTGACTTGTTTCACTCATCATAATGCCTTCCAGTTTCCTCCATGTTATGAGACACTTCACAGATTCCTCATTGTTCTTTATTGTAGTGTAATATTCCATTGACTGTATGTATTACAGTGTGTTCATCCATTCATCCGTTGATGGATGTCTAAGTTGTAGCTACCTTTTTGCTATTGTAAACAATGCTGCAATGAGCATAAAGGTGTATATGTGGTCTGATGATTAAGTCTGCAAACTTAAGTGTTCTAAGTGCTATTTATCTTATTGCTGAATATCACTATAGTCACTTTTGAAGTACTTGCCTTGGGAAGCTATGCACCAATGCCAGCACCTAGTCCACCCTTCAAAGCAATTTTGGAACTCTTTCTGGAATGGCCATGTGCACAGTGGCACAGTGGCAAGTTCATGAACTTAACTGTACAGTTGTCTGTGAGGTAGTTTTTAGCCAGTAAACAAATACCAGTATTGGGATACTCTCCCTACTCACCTGATCTGGACTCCAGTGACTTTTTTCTTTACCTGAAGATATAAGAAATATTGAAAGGGAGGCATTTTGACAACATTCAGGACATCAAGGGTAATACAATGACAGCTGTGATGGCTGTTCCAGAAAAAGAGTTCCAAAATTGCTTTGAAGGGTGGACTAGGTACTAGCATTGGTGCATAGCTTCCCAAGGGGAGTTCTTTGAAGGTGATCATAGTAACAATTTAGCAAGGAGGTATGCAGCACTTTTTCTAGAATGAGTTCACAAACTGAATTGTCAGACCTTACATGTATGTCTCTTCATGTGTTGATTCTTATTTCTCTAGGATATATTCCTGTAGTGCGATTGCTGGATCATATGGTATTTCTCTTTCTAGCTTTATAAAGAGGCAGCATATTGTTTTCCAAAATGGTTGTATCATTTTGCATTTCCACCAGAAGTACTTAGGAATTTCAATCTACCTGTAGCCTCTCCAACATCTGTTATAACTTGGATTTTTTTTTTTTTTTAATTTGTGCCAGTATTGCCAGGGTGAAATAATATCTCATTTAAGTTTTTGGTTTGCATTGCTCTAAAGGCTAGTAATCCTCAACAATTCTTCATGTGTCTGTTGGCCACTTGAATGTCTTCTTTGATTAAGTATGTGTTCTTTTCCTTTGCCCATTTTTTAATTAGATTATTTGTCTTTTTGTTGTAGAAATGTTGGATTTTCTTGTAAATCTTAGAGGTTAGAACTTTATCTGCTTTTTAATAGCTGAAATTCTTTTCCCAGTCTGTACATTCTCTTTTTCTCTTTTGGTGAACTCTTTTGATGAGTGTAAGTATTTAATTTTAGATGATTCCCATTATCTGGGTTCCCTTCTGGAGTCTGTGTGTTGTTGGTTGTAGTTTGTATCCTGTTAACTCTGTGTGTCAGGACTTCAAGAATTGATCCTATTTTTTTCCTTTATGAACTTTAGAGTTTTGGGCTTTATATTCAGGTCTCTGATATGTTTTCTGTACTGGTGAGGTATTGGTCCTTTTTCATTTTTTTGTTTTGCAAGTATCATTTTTTAAAAAGACTGCTTTTCCCCCACTTGATCAACTTAGGGTCCTTGTCAAAGATTAGGTGACCATAAGTGGATGGATTTACATTTGGATTCTCAATTCTGTTCCATTGGTCAATGTATCTGTCATTGTACCAAGTACCAGGCTGCATTGACTACTGTAGCTGTATAATAGGTTCAGAGGTCAGGTAGTACAAGTCTTCCCAATCCCTGGAAACTCTCAGTCTGCATATCTATTCTGGATATTTCATGTATATGGAATCATACAGTATGTAACCTTTGTGCCCTTTTTCACCTGGCATACAATTTTAAGGTTTACCCATGTCTTACCATGTATCAGGACTTCATTACTTTTAATAATGGTGTAGTATTCCTTTGTAAGTTCTGTAATTTACTCACTCATTCACCCATTGATGGACACTTGGGTTCTTTTTACCTGTTGGATATTGTGATTATATTACAGTGAACATTGCTGTACAAATATCCATTTGAGTCCCTGCTTTTGATTTTTTGGGTGCATATGCATAAATGAAATTGTGCATCATGAGGTAAATTTCATGTTAAATATTTTTTAGGAACTGCCAAAACTGTCTTCCACAGTGATTGTACATTTACACTCCCTCCAGGAATAGATGGGAGCTCCATTTTTTCCATATCCCTGTGAAGAGATTTCTTTTTTTAAATTATAGCCATTTTAGTGGGCATAAAGTAAAAGAACTGAAAAGAAAATTTCAAAGGACAGCCTAAGGAGACAAAGAAAAGTATTATAATGAAATGTCCAAAGACCTGGAGTTAGAAGAACCAAAAGAGAAGAACACATTTGGCATTTCTTAAATTGGAGGAACTGGAGGGGAAAAAAAAAAAATCAAGCTTCAAGCTGAATTTTGAAGAATTCTGTGGGCAAAATACTGAACGATTCAGGATGCATTAAATAAACTGGAAGAAACACCCAGAGGCACTCTACCGGAAAAGTAGTGGTCAACATTCAAACATTTTAGGAGGTAGCATATGATAAAGAACTGAAGGTGTTGACAGAAGAGGAACAAGCTTCACTGAGGGTACTGGTGAAAAACAAGGCTCTGGGTATTGAAGGAATACCAACTGTGACGTTTAAACAAATGGATGCAGCACTAAAGGTGCTCACTCCTCTACATCAAGAAATGTAGAACATAACTACCTGGCCAACTAACTGGAAGAGATTTGTGTTCTGTGCGCATTTCAAAGAGAGGTGAGTCAACAGAAAGCATAAATTTTTGAACAATGTCATTGATGTTGAATGCAAGTAAAGTTTTACTGAAGATCAGTCAAAAGCTGTTGCTCCAGTATATCAGCAGGGAACTGCCAGAAATTGAAGACTGATTCAGAAGAGGGTGTCGAATGAGAAAAATCATTGCTGATGTTAGACGGATCTTGGCTGAAAGCGGAAAATACCAGAAAGATGCTTACCTGTGTTTTACTGACTATACAAAAGCATTTCACTGTATGAATTATGACAAATTGTGTCCTATGAAGAACGCAAATTTCAGAACACTTAATTATGCTCACGTGGCATCTGTACATAGACTAAGAGCTAATCATTAAAATGGAAAAGAGAGATCCTGCATGTTTTAACATCAGGAAAATAATGCATCAGGTTTGTATTCTTTCACTTCACTCATTCAAAGTACATGTTGAGCAAATAATCAGAGAAGCAGGAGTATATGAAGAAGAACAGAGCTTCAGGATTGGAGGAAGACCCATCAACAATCTGCCATATGCAGATGAAGCATTTAACTGATGTACATCAAAGGGTACAGTCTTCAGTATGGATTTCAGGATTACTCTTCAACATAAAGATAACAAAAATTCTCACCACTGAACTGATAAGCTACATCATGACAAATGAAGAAAAGGTTTGTAGCAGTCTAGGGTTTCATTTTACCTGGTTCCACAATCAACACCCCATAGAAGTGACAGTCAAGAAGTCAAATGACATATTGGCTGGGCAAATCTGCTGCAGAAGACCTTTAAAAATGTTTAAAAGCAAAGATGTCAGTTTGAGGACTCTGGTGTGTTTGACCCAAGCCAAGGTATTTTCAATCACCTCACATGTGTGCAGAAGCTATACAATGAATAAGGAAGCGTGAAGAACGGATGCTTTGAATTATGGTGTTGGTAAAGAACATTAAATAGACCACAAACTGCCAGTAGAATAAACAAATCTGTCCTGGAAGATGTGCAGACAGAACACTCCTTTGTCTCAAGTACTTTGGACATATTATCAGAAAGGACCAGTCCCTGGTGAGGGAAATCATGCTGGGCAAAGTAGCAAAAAAGAGGAAGACCCTCAGAAAGACAGCTGACACAGTTTCTGCAGTAATATGCTAAAGCACAGCAAAGACTAGGAAGATGTGGCAGGATAGGGCAGTGTTTCATTCTATTGTACATAAGGTTATTGTGAATCAGAACCCATTTGATGGCACCTAACAACAGTAACCTTACTTGCTGGAAATGAAGGAGATTTGAGACATTTACTGATAAAGAGCAAGGACCACCGCCTTCAGTATGGATTGCACCACCAGGAAAACCAAAATCCTCACAACTGGGCCAGTAAGCAACATTGTCATAAATGGAGAAAAGTTTGAGGTTGTCAGTGATTTCTACTTGGTTCATCCACAATGAATGCCCATGGAAGCAGCAGTCAAAAAATCAAAAGACACATTGCATTGTGAAAATCTGCTGAAAAGGACCTCTTTAAAGTATTCAAAAGTAAGGATGTCACCTTGAAGACTGAAACGTTCCTGACCTAAGCCATAGCATTTTCAATTGCATCATACGCATATGAAAGCTAGGCAATGAACAAAGAAGACAGAAGAAGAATTGATGCCTTTGAATTTTGGTGTTGGAGGAGAACGTTGAATATACCACGGACTGCCATAAGAACAAACAGATCTGTTCTGGAAGAAGTACAACCAGAGTGCTCTGTGGAAGCAAAGATGGCAAGACCGCATCTTACATACTTTGGACATGTTGTCAGGAAAGGTCAATCTCTGGAGAAAGACATCATGCTTGGCAGAGTGGAGGGTCAGCAAAAAAGAGGAAGACCCTTCACAATATGGATTGAGATAGTGGCCACAACAATGGGCTTAAGCATAAAAACAATTGCAGACATGGCAGTGTTTTCTTCTGTTGTTCATAGGGTCACTATGAGTCAGAATCAACTCAACCACACCCAGCAACAACTATAGTAATGAAATAGATGTGAAGTGATATTTCAGTGTGGCTTTGATTTGAATTTGCCTAATGAATAATGAGTAGCATCTTTTCGTTTGCTTGTTGGCCAGTCTTTTTCACCAATGAATACGTCAGATGTAAGACTTTTGTAGTGCTCTGTATCAAATTGAGTTAATTGTCCTCTGTTAGCTTGATAAGAGTTTTTATCATAAATGGAAGCTAAATTTTGTCAAGTGCTTTTTCTCATAAACTGATATGATCACATGGTTTTTCTTCTTTAGCTTGCTGACAGTGGTGGATTACATTAACAGATTTGAATGCTGAATCAGGCTTGCATACCTGGAATAAATCCCACTTTGTCATGGCATGTAGTTCTTTATAATACATTGCTTGATTCTATTTACAAAAATTTTGTTAAGAACTTTTCCATTTAAACAGATGATCACCAAAGACAATGACATGGGGGAAAGAGAACCCAGAAGACAGAAAGACCCACGTGAATGGGTGACTACATCAGCATGTAACTAGAAGAACCAGATGGTGCCCAGCCACCATCGATGACAGCTGTGATGGGGCTTACAATGTTGAGTCCCGGTGGCAACAGGACAAAAAAAGGTTGTGCACCCTGAGAACTCCATTAAAAGATTGCAATTGATGGTCCAAAGGCCTGGGGGTTCCCCTGGGAGCATGGCCCCTAAACCGATCCTGCTGCTGATCATAAATCATTACTGAAGTCTACTCTTCGGACAGGTGTGGATTTTGGGACTTTGGGACACAGAGTGACCATGTAATGTGTGCACTTTATGTTCTGTGCATCTATAGTATGTCCTCCTACTGGCCTCTTACTAGAGGGCAGTGGAGAGGAGGGGACAGGAGATTGTTAAGAGAATATGACATGTATAGAACAGAAAGGAGGAGTGTGCTGTCACCAGGTAAGGGGAGCAGAGGAGCTGCAGATAGGTAGGCATTCAAATTTAAACTGGATTGTACACTTTAACTCAATCACAATTTAAAAATAATAATAATTTTTCCATTTAAGTTCCTGTGACAGATGACTTTTCCAGCAATCAGTCGCATTCATATGTGCTGTCATGGCTTGAATTGTGTTTCCCAAAAATGTGTGTGGCGGCTTGGCTGGCCATGATTCCCAGTAGTGTGATGTTCTTTTATGCTGTAAACCTTGCCCCTATGATGTTAACAAGGGACGATCGGCAGTAGTTGTGTTGGTAGGGCAGCTTCTTGGGATATAAAAGAAAGGGAGGCAAATGGAGAGTGGAGGACTTTATGCCACTAAGAAGTAGTGCCAGAAGCTGAGTATGTCCTTTGGAAAGGACCAGGGTCCCTGTGCCTCAGAAGCTTCCAGTCCAGAAAAAATTGACAAGAATCTTCCTCCAGAGACAACAGAGAAAGTCTTTCCCTGGAGCTGACATGCTGCATTAGGACTTACAGCCTACTGGATTGTGACAAAATAAAACTTCTCTTTTTAAAAACCATCCACTTGTGGTATCTCTGTTATAGCAGCACTAGGTGACTAAGATGATATTAACAATGAGCATTAGCCTGTAGTTTTCTTTCTAGTGTTATTGTCTGATTTTGATATCCATGATGTATTGGCCTCATAAAAAGAGTTGGAAAGCATTTACTACTCTTCTATTTTCCAGAAAAATTTGTGTTAATTCTTTAAATATTTCATAAAATTTCCAAGTGAAGCCATCTGGGTCTGGGAAATTCAGGACTTTTTTAGTTACAAATTTAATTTCTTTAGTGGGTAAAGGAATCTTCAGATGATCAATTTCATCTTGTTTGAGGTTTGGTAGTTGTCGTAAGCTTGATTCTGTGTAGAGCTAATAACAATAAAGTGTATATAAATATATATATTAAGAAAGACGTATATTAAGGAAAGGAAATGGCTCATGTGGTTGTAGAGGCTGGAACTTCCAAAGTCTGAGCTCAGGATAGAGGATTCTCTTGATTCATGTACCCACAGGGGCTTGTCAATCCAAAATAGACAGGCTGGAGAGCAGGGATCTTGCTCATAGGCTATGAAGATTGGTGATCTGAAGATCAACAGTCAAGACTGCAGGAAAGTTGCTAGCTCAAGTCAGATAAACAGAAGGCAGTGCTGGTTCCAGAAGGAACAGAAGCCCACAGGCCTTGCCAGAATATCCACTTATTTAGTACAGGCTACATGCTAAGGACACTATGAAATGACTGACTATTCACAGCAGATCCTATCATGGAGGTGATCACATCATTCAAATCTCATCACGGAAGTGATTACATTATACTACTGTCAAATCACTGAGAATCATGGCCTAGCCAAGGTGAGACACAATTTTAACCATTGTCAACTTGTCACCTATATTCATCTCCTTCAACCATAATCTCTGAACAAAGACAACTGTAAAGTCATCCTTGCACTTAACATGATACAACAAAGCAGAATATTCATAACAGTCTTCATTTCTGCAACTGATCACATGATTTTAACTGGTATTTAGAACTACCTTCTTCCCCTACCCATTTTTTGTACTCCTTTGTCCTCAGCAGTCACCTCTGCTGGTCATGTTTTTTTCCTGCCAGAACTACAGAGCTTTGGAACACTTGCTCTAGCAGGGGAAATATCGGTGGTTGGGCCGAAGAGGTCAAGTGACCAGAAATTAGAAGCTGAGGAGACAAGGAACATAAGCAGAGCTGCCTCAGTCTTAAAGTGGGGAGTCACCACTCAGATGGATTATGACAATAGGACCACCTAAAGCCAATGGAACAGAGTTTCCCTTCCAGTGAGTCTGGAAGGCAGAGCTGAATCCCAGAGCCAACACGCCTCCACTCTGAATCTGGAGAGTGTGACCAGTGTGTAGAATCTAGAGGGCAGCACCATTGCGTAAATGGTCACAGAGAACACACAATTATTTTCAAAACTTTGAAGGCAATGTAATGTGTTTTGCTGACCTGCTTGGTGCCTATTATCCCTTCTTTCTCTCTAGTTTCTTGAATTTGTAATGCAAATGTCTCGTGTGCCTGTTCCACCCCGTACTTTGTGTTATAGATTTCACAGATGACGATCAATTTTTGGATTTTGAACTTGGAGTTGACTTGAGACTTTTGCTGATACTATGTCATGAATACATTTTACAAGTGGCAATAGCACGAATTTTGGGGGCCAAAGGGTGAAATATTATAGGATGCATTGCATCTACCAAGAATGTATCAATCTTGCTAGGCCATGATTCCCGTATCATGTGATTGTCCACCATTTTGTAAGCTAACATGATTTTCCTATGTATTATAAATTCTCTCCCTATGATGTTGATGAAATGGGATTAGTGGAAGTTGTATTAATGAGCCAGGACTCAGTCTGCAAGACTGGATTGTGTCTTGTCTGTCTCTTTTAAGGTACAAGAGAGAAGCGAGTGAGAGAAAGCAGGACCTCATACTACCAAGAAAGCAGTGTCTAGAGCAGAGTTCATCTTTTGGATGGATCTCATCTTTTGGATGGACTTTCTGTGGACAGAAGCTCCTAATTCAGGGAAGACTGATGGTAAGCACCTTTTCCCAGAAACAACAGAGAGAAAGTCTTCCCAGAGCTAGTACCCTGAATACTTGTAGCCTACTAGATGGTGAAAGAATAAATTTATCTTTGTTAAAGCCATCTACTTGTGGTGCTTCTGTTATAGCAGCATTAGATGACTAAAACAGTCACTGACTTTTGATAAAGATACACAGGCAATTCAATGGAGAATGAATAGTCTTCTAAACATTTGATGCTGGAAAAAATGGAGAGCCATATGCAAAGAAATGGACATTGACTGAACCTCACACCTTATAACACCACAGCTGCTGAGTTGAGTCCAACTCATAGTGACCCTGTAGACAGAGCAGAACTGCCGCATAGTGTTTCCAAGGACTGCCTGGTGGATTTGAACTGCCAGCCTTTTGGTTAGCAGACATCACACTGAAGCCAATATGCCACCAGGGTTTCTGCATACCTTAAACAGAATTTAATGTAGAATAAACCTGAATGCAAAATATAAAACTATAAAGAAGAAAAAAATAGAAGAAAATCACTGTAACTTTTAGTTTTAAAAACAAAAACACAGATATAATAGAAAACACTATATATGAGGTAAGAAGTACAACCAGAATGCCCCTTGGAAGAAAAAACAGTGAGATTATATCTCACATACTTTTGATATGGTATCAGGAGGAGGCATCAGTCCCTGGAGAAAGACACCATATTTGGTAAAGGAGAGGGTCAGTAAAAAAGAGGAAGACCCTCAACAAGATGGACTGACACAGTAGCTGCAACAATTAACTCAAGCATAACAATGATTGGGAGGATGGTGTAGGACTGGGCAAATGTCTCATTCTGTTCTACACAGGGTTGCTATGAGTCAGAACTAACTTGACAGTACCCAACAACAGCATATAAAAGAAAAAAATGATAAATCGGACTTTATATATTAAGGCAAGAGAAATAAAAACCTGTTTCACAGAAAAAGCTACATATGAATAAGCAGCTTCATTCATAATTGCCCCAAACCGGAAACAACCCTGTTTTCTGTTGACCAACCAAGAAAAGGAAACCTAAGGTACACTACTGTAGCAATGGTCCCTGATTTGTTCTTGTCTTCTCGTATGTACAGCTCTTTGCACTACGGCTTTGCTAGCTGATGAATTTGGGTTTGGCTGTGCTTTAGCCAATGGAACAACAGCAAATGCCACAGAATTACAGGATTGAAAAGTGCTTAAGATTGGGACTTAGAATCTCTTGTAGCTAGTAACCCTAGCCTAATGGAAAACAAGAGATAGCCTGGCTGCTAACTAGAAGGTCAGCACTTTGAATCCACCAGCTGCTCAATGGAAATTCTACTGGCAGTTCTATTCTGTCCTGAGTCATAATCATGTGGACAGCAACAAGTTCGGTTGTGGTGTTTTTGAGCCATCTCAGCCATCTCAGCTGAGGCCCCAGACATGTGTCCCATCAAACTTCAGCTGAGTGGGTCACCTTAAGACTCATGAGAGTAAATGTTTGTTGTTTCATGTTACTGTTTTGGGGTATAGTTTTCAGCAAGAATTAGTGGATACAATTGATATTCAAGTTGGACTCCAAAAGTTTTTGATTCTCCTGAGAAACTAGGGCTTTGCTGGTACTGAGTAATTTGTGATCTTGGTGGCACAGTGATTAAAGCACTTGGCTGCTAACTGAAAGGTTGGTGGTTCCAACCCACCATGGCTCCACAGGAGATTCAGCAGACTGATTCAGTCAAGTTTCACTCTTGGAAGCCCTACAGAGCAGTTCTACTCTGTCCTACAAGGGTGCCATGAGTTAGAATCCATTAGATGGCAGTGGGAGTTCTCTGTCCATCTTTTTATACTTTTCTCTGTATCAAATCCCAGTAAATGCACCCTTAAAGAGTTATCACCCTCACAATGCTGAACTGTGACACTGATGGTTTTTTATCCTGAATTTCTTTACCGGAAATCATTTAAAAGGTCTAGAATTCTTGCTGTAGAATATTTAACGCAGTGTAGAACCTGATTATGCTGTTCTCATTATTTTTTTCTACTGAAAATATCAACTCTTTGAAAAAGGACCCAGGGCTGTAAGTGTTTCACATATTTATTATAATCAATCACATGCCTAACCAGTAAAATGAGATTTACAATCAAATGCAGTAACTTAAAAACAAAAGGATCAAAAACAACCAACCAAACAAAAAAGGGTCAAGTTCAGAGGAACCCTGAAATCAAACTACAAGCAATCTTTACACTATAATTAATAAAACCGTTTAAAAGGAACTAACATCTTCCTTGCACTGAATGAAATACTGGTATTCCCCTGCTTTTTCAAAGTTTGCTTTACACTGTTTTTACTAACAGAAATCTGAAGAGAGTTTTTGTTTTACGAAAAAAGGAGAGAAGTGAAAATACTGGGTCACTATGAGTTAGAATTAACTAGATGGTGTATTGTTATTATTATTTTTTTTTGGAGAGCCGCATCTATTCTCTCTCTGGAGCAACTGAGACACTCAGTAAAGTGTCTAGTAAACGTTTGCCTGCGTTTTACATAGCAGGTTGACTAAGGTCCTTCTTTCAAACTCCTCCATCCCTACTGAAGGACCCAGCTATATTCAAATCAAATGCCAGGTGACGGATAAACACACTTTGCATCATGATATCCCATCTCCACTGTGACATCCCTGCACATTTCTCTAACTGTAGGACTCATCCTTGGGCACTCACTTAATAGAAATATCCCTCTTCTGTGGACTTGAAACCCTGGCCCTTCAAGCCAGACCCATGTGCCACTGCCAGGCAGGCTATGGGGGTTTTATCATCACCACCACCACCATCCCCAGCCTTCCAGTGTACTCTCTGCCCAATTCTGACAAAAGAAACTACACTATACATAGACTATTTCTATTTTACATAAGCCATGCATTTATAATAACATTTCCATTTTCACTGTATGTGTTATTTTAGGTTTTACGTGTTACTTGGTATTGTCTGGTAGGTCTGAGAACGCTCAAAAATTGTTCTATAAATGGTAATTGCTTCTTTGCTTTATGACATTTTAGCTTACAGAAGGTTTTATAAGAACACATTTTCAGATAGTGGGATTATGAATCATTTATAGAATATGCTCGCAAGCATATTAAGGTTTACAACTTTTAGGGATGGGTAGTTAACAACTAAGAAGTGTAAGACATAGATGGATCAATAGAAGTACTCTATACAAATGCATAGTCTAACAATGTCACTGCTTTATAATAAATACATAATTTCCAGTTTAGATAATCTGCATTTTTTCCTACTAGTATCATGAGCAATTTAAATGTGTTCTTTTCTTCTCCTTTGTGGAGAATTTTTAAGCCCTTATTATTTTGATATCACCCTGAATTTGCATCCTTTTACTTTTTTAAAAATATGCTACATTGACAGGCTTGAATTTTTCATACCAAGAATCTCCAGTGAACTGTGAAACATAAACCTGGCCAAACTCCTCCTTAGCCTTTGAGGAGCTACCCTACTTTATCATGTGCTCTGAATGACCACTTTGGTTTTATTTTCATTTACTTATAAAGTGGTCCACTAGTCATTTATGAAACTTAGACTAGAGCCAAACCAAGAACACTACAGCCTTGAAGTTGTATTTTAACTGAAAAAAAGAACTAAGATTTCCTTAAACTCTAGCAGCATATCTACCCTTCCAAGATTCCAAAAATCTGAAAGGCAGACAGAAGAATCTTCTGTTACTACAAATAGAAAAACCACTGGACAGCTCATGAACATTTCAACTATAATTATGAGCTATGCAAACCTGGAATGGCCGTTTCTTAGAGTTGTCCTCTTAAAGAGTTAAAGTCATTTTGTCATATACTTTTTCATAGAGCAATTTATCTGAAGTGCAGAAAATGAAACAAACCAGTTCTATACAAAGTAATAATACGTACTTTTATTTACAAACTCGGCTTTATTTATAAATTAATTGCATAAACAAACTATAATAAACACGACCAAATCCAAAAGTAAAGTTCTTGGCATCCATCCTTTATATGTAGAAAAATAAGCTATTTTAACAGGTATCCAAATGTGTCTCTTGCTTTCAGAGAAATTAATGTACTACATACAGATGGCATACATATTTCCAAACTGTCTCTGACTCTTATACAGATTTAAGATTGGACACTGCTATAGTTTTTTATAGAATTGTACACAGCCTATAAAAAAAGCTAACTTAGAGTAACTGTCTACTAGTAACACCTGAATTTTACAAAACATGAAAATTTTACAAATACTGTGTTTCAGATAACTCAAATTAATTATAATCAATCTGTGGAAACATACAGTAAAAATCTATTGATCATCAACAATTAGGTTTGGTAAGAAATCTTATACTCGTGAAAGATTTTATTCATATTCTTGAAAAGCAGCTTTGTTCTCCCAAGCTATGCTTTCAAGCATTTCTCTATACTGCAGGAGAACCATTCTGAATCCAAAATGACATTACAGTTATTTGACCTTTTGTTTTTTCCTTGCTTGAAACTGCTCTGTTTTGGTTTTAATAGATTTAATTAGCATTGACAAGAAAGGATCCATAGACTTCTTTTGTGATTCCTTTTGAATCTCACTCTGTTTTTTCTTTATTTCCTGTGTAAATTCTTGTTCTTTTTGTTCTCTCTGCCGGGTTTTCTCCTCAAGAATTTTTTCCATAGCTTTTGTTTTCTTGAAATTAGGATCCGAAGGATCCAAATTAAATAAATGGGAGGTATACATTGCCTGAAACCGTTCATCCTTGACATTCACCTGCAAACCAAAAGAAAAAAATTAGTAAACCAAAGAGACTAGAAACAGGCCGAAATTGAAAAATCTGGGAATTTTTGATAATCTAAAATACATTCATTCATTAAAAAGTTGTTTTGATACCAACCTTCAGTGGATTTTTTGGGGTCCACCCCTAGTCTATAAGAGCAAAGCACACTGTTCTTGTTATGCAATGACAATCTATTTGAACGGAAACTACAGTGGGGGACACTGGCCATTTGCACTAGTTATTTGTAGGAATACTTTTCCAGGCAGGGCTTCTCCATGCTTACATCGTCAAAACGTAAGCTACAGTGGGTGACACTGGCCACTTGCACTAGTTAATTGTAGGAACAGTTTTCCAGGCAGAGCTTCTCCATGCTTACACCGTCCAATTTGTTTCTGGTTTGGCATATACCTATGATATTCCCTGCTAGAGTTTTATTCAAAGCATAAAACAATGTCAGACTGTGTATTCTGAGTACATTTAAAATTTTAACACTAGTACCAAAAATGAGTAGGTACTGAGGTAGTTGGTAAAGAATTTGAAGGCCACTATGGGAAAGATCCCAGAGCCTTGATGGTGTAGCTAAGTGTTTGACTGCTAACCAAAGGGTCAGCTGTTTGAATCTACCAGCTGCTCCTTGGAAAGCCTATGTGGCAATTCAGCTCTGTCCTGCAGGGTCACCATGAATCAGAACTGGCTCCACAGAAGTGGGTTTGGCTTTAGTTTATAGGAAAGAACAGTCTGATCAGATAAAAGTCCCCAATTTATCTTCTACTTTTCTATAAAAATATCAGTAGTTCCACATTAGGGGGGTACCGTCACTTCAGCTAGGTTTTCAAGTATTACCAAGGGCAGAGGTGAACATAAAGAAGTGTGCTGCCACCTAGTACAACCTTTTGAAACATGAATCCATCTGGAGACACGTTAATAGCTTTTCCTAGTTAGTATACTGAGGACAAGAAAATGTTGTTGTGCATGACTACTAATGTGTGATGGCATTTGTAGTAACAGATTTGATTACAAATCATTGCTTTTTTCTTTTTAAATTTTCTAGTGTTTTAGGTGAAAATTTACAGCATAGTTTTTCATTCAAAAATGTATACAAAAATTGTTTTACAACACTGGCTGCATTCCGAAGTATCAGTACTCTCCCTCTTTCCTTTTCCACCATGGGTTCTCTGTGTACATCTGCCCAGTTTTTCTGCCCCTATCTATTGTTTCATCTTTGATTTGGGGAGATGTTGTCATTTAGTCTTCTATACTTGATTGAACTCAAAATCATATTCCTTATAATGAGTCACTGTTTGCCTTAAGAACATGTTAATTTTTGGTGAAAAGCAGACTTCAGGAAGGGCTTTCGTTTTGACGTAGGGTGTTCAGGAACCATAATCTCTAGGATTCCTCCAGTTCTGTCACACCACTAAATGTGGTTGTTGTTTTTTTGTGAATCTGAATTTCATTCCATTTTCCTCCCACTCTGTCCCAGACCCTGTACTGTGATCCCTGTCAGAGCCCTTGGTGGCTTCAAGGCACCACCTAGTTCTTCTGAACCCATAATGGTGAAGGCTATCATTCATGTGGCCCATTAACCCTTAAGACTAATATTTTCCTTGTTTTCTTTGTTCTCCTTTGCTCCAAACATGATGGGACATTGCAACAGATGTATTTTAGGTGGCTGCTTGTGAGCTTTAAGACCTCAAATGCTATTCACCAAAGTAGGACGCAGAATATTTCTTTATGAACTATGTTATGCCAGCTGACCTAGACCCAGCCCTCAGGCTCCAATCATTTATTTCCTCAAGGTATTTGGATGTAGTTAGGAAGCTTCTGAGGCTTTGCCTTGATCAAGCAGTACTTACTTCCCTTATATTGTGTGTTGTCTTTTTCTTTCACCAAAGCTAACATTTGTGTACCAGTTAGTGATTTCCGCCCCTCCCCTCTCCCACCTAACATTAAAGATTGTTTTCATCTGCATGTAAACTTTCTTGTGCAGTTTTACAACACACAGCATTTGCCCTTTAGTGATTGACATACGCCACTCAAGTGGGATGGTTACGATCCATGGGCCATGATTCTCAGTGTTTATGTGTGATTACTCCATGATTACCTGCTGATGTGAGTAACCCATCAGTAGAAAGAGAATTCCTTTGGCATGTAGCCTGCATCTGAATGTAAGTGGAGGTTCCGGCTTTTGCCCTCTCTGTAGCCTGCTGCTGTCTCCTGTTCATCTGACCTTTGGTTCTTGGGATTTAAACTAGCAGTTTACCTGCTAATCTGTGGATTCATTGATCTGCACAGCCTGTGAGCAAGAGTCCTGCTCTCTGACCTGTTGATCTAGGGTTCACCAACCCCTGCAGTTACATGAATCAAAGTCTGTATCCAGATCCACAGACTTAGGATGTTCTAGTCTCTACACTTGTGTTAGCCACTTGATGTAATTCTCTCTCTCTCTCTCTCTATTTACACACTTCACTGGTTTGTTTCCCTAGGGAGCCCAGCCTATGATACTTAACATCCTTCAGATTCATCCATGTTGTAAGATGTTCTGTGGATTCATCACTGTTCTTTATCATTGTGCAGAATCCCAATGTGTGTATGTACCATAATTTGTTTATTCATTTATCTGTTGATGGACACTTAAGCTGTTTTCATCTTTTTGCTACTGAGACTAATGCTACAATGAACATGTGTGTGTATCTATCTCTTTGTGTGACAGCTTATTACTCTAGGATATATTTCTAGGAGTGTGACTGCTGGACCATATGGTATTTCCATTGGTAGATTTTTACTTTGGCTTCATATAATTTTCCATTGTGATTGTACTATTTTACATTCCTACCAGCAGTAAAAGTTCCAATCCTTCCAACATTAGTTATTATTATTTTTTATTAGTGCCAATACTGTAAAGGTGAGGTTGGTATGTAATTGAGTTCTGATCTGCATTTCTCTCATGGCTAATCATTGAGAACATTTCCTCAGTGTCTGTTAGCTACCTGAATGTCTTCTTTGGTGAAGTGTCTGTTCATATTCTTTGCCTATGTTTTAATTGGATTGCCCTTCTGTTACTGATTATCTTGCAGTATTCTGTAGGTTTTAGAGCTCAGACCATTGTTGACCATGTCATAGCCAATTTTTTTTTCCCAGTCTGTAGTTTCTCTTTTTACTCTTTCGATGCACATTATTTTTAGAGGCTCCTAGTTACCTAGCTTATCTTCTGGTGTTCATGCATTATTTGCTACTATTGTATTGTATTCACGCCATGTATTAGAGTCTGTGGTGTGGTGTATACTTCTTATTTTATGATCTTTAAACTTTAGGTTTTACATTTAGGTCTTTGATCCATTTTCAGTCAGTGTTTCTGTATAGTGTGAGGTATGGGTCCTGTTTTTCAATAGATGCCAGCACCACTTTTTTCATTTCATCCTTGATTTCTTGTCTAACCCATGGCTTTTTGAACAACGTGTTGTTCAGTTTCTATGCATTCCAGCTTCTACCTATCTTTTTTCTGCTACTGATTTCAACTTTTATGGTTTTACGGTCTGAGAATATGTCTTGCAATAATTCAGTGGTTTGGAGTTTGTTGAGATTCGCTTTATGTCCAAACACACGATCTGTTCTGGAAAATGTTCCAGGTACACTGGTGAAGAGGAGTAGTTATTGGCTGCATATTTTGATGAGGTCTAATTGGTTAACTGTGGCAGTAAGATCTTCTGTGTGTTTAGTCAGCTTTTTTCTAGATCTGTTCAATACTGGAAGTGGAGTGTTGAAATCTCCCACTATTATTATAACCTACCTCATTTTTTAATGTAGTCAGTGTTTCTTTGATGTATTTAGATGCTCTAGTATCAGGTGCATAAATATTTAATATTGTTAAGTCTTGCTTGTTTTTTGAATCTTTCATCAGTAGTGGGCATCCCTGCTCATGATGTTGGATTTTACATTAAATTTTATTTTATCTGAGATTAGTATTGTCACACCTGCTCATCTTTGCATGTTGTTAGCCTGGTATATATTATTCCATCTTTTAATTTTCAGTTTGTTCATATCTTTAAGGTGAGTTTCTTGTAAGCAACATACAGACAGGCCATGTCTTTTGATCCAAGATGTCACTTGCTGTCTCTTTACTGAAGCGTTCAGTCCATCGACATTCAGTGTAATTATTGATAGGTATGTGTTTAGTGTTGTCATTTTGATGTATTTATTTTTGCATTAGTATATTTTCTGTTGCTCTTAATTTTCTGTTCTGGGTCGTTCTTTATGGCTTGATTTTTCGTCCTTTTGAGTGTAGGCTTTGTCTTTGTTGAGACTCCTGTGCTACATATTTTGTTTAGATACGCTGTATCTTTATTGTGCTTTGCAGCTACCTCTACGGTTCCCCTTAATAATCTAAGTTTAAACCCAAATTTAACTTCTACGTATCTTATTAACTCCCTCTCCATCTCAAAGGACTATAACTACTGTAGTGTATCCCTTTTTTTAATGTGATGGTATCTTAGTTTTCCTGATATGATCACTGGGTCCCTTTTTGTAATTTATGGCTTTGACTGAGTTTTGTGCCTTCTCTAACTCAGTAGATTTCTGGATGTTGTGTCCTGCACTGCCTCCTTCAAAACAGACTCAATGGTTTTGTTTTTCTAAGTCAAGAAGAGCTTCTTTCACTATTTCTTATAGCTTTGGTTTGGTTTTTACAGTCTGTTAAGTTTCTGTTTATCTCCCAATGTCTTAATTTCATTTTCATATTTAAAAGACAGTTTTGCAGAATATATAATTCTTGGTTGGAAGTTTTCTCCTTCAACGCTTTGAATGTACCATCCCACTGCCTCCAGTATACTGAGAAGACACAAGCCTACAGGGCTTCCCTCTGAATGTTAGCTTTGCTTTGAGTCTCACCTTTAAAAGTTTCTGCTTATGTTTCATTTTGTTAAGCTTGATTATAACGTCTTGGTGTCCTCTCTTGGCATCAGTCTTATGTGGTGTTTGACAAACATCTTGGGTATCTATGTTCTCTTCTTTCATAATTTCAAGGAAGTCTTCTATCAGCAACTCAACAACAATCCTCTCTGTGTTTTCAGCTATCCCTCCCTGTTCAGGAACTCCAATTAATCAGAGATTGTTCCAACTCCAATTAACCAGAGATTGCTCCTCTTGATAAAGTCCCACATGTTCCTTAATGCTTCTTCCTTTTTCTTGTTTCTTTTCTCTGATTTCTCCTCATATATGCTGGTGTCACTAGCTCTGTATCCTCAAAGTTAGAAAGTCTAGTTTCCAGTTGTTCAATTCTGCTCTTCTGGATCTGAGCTGAATTGTCTAATTCTGTAATTTCGTTATTGATCTACTGGATTTCAGAGTGCTGATTTTCCATCAGATTGAATAGTTCGCTTAATTTTTCATTTCACTCTGCTGCATTTTGTATAATGTCTAAGAGGGCTCTCTTATTTAGTTCTTTTGTACTTGACTTCTGATAGTTTCAGAAAGACTTCTTCATTTGGGAAGTTCTTTGATTATTTTGGGAGTTTTCTGGAGCCATGGATGAATGTTTTTTTTTAAATGTTTCATTAGGGACTGTTGCCTTCTGGACATCTAGAGCCTGTTTATTTTCTCTGGTGTTGCCTTAACAGGAGCTGAGGCGCAGTTCTGAAAAGGAAGTTGATCACCAGCCACCTCTATGTGCTCCATTGAGTGGGCTCAGGGGAATCTCTGGGATAGCAGCCTAAACCTCCTAGCTCACAAAGACAGAGTCCTACTTATAGAGTCACTGGGGGGCCATCAGCTGACCCTATAATGTGGGTCAGTAAAGGCTGGAAGAGATGCTGTCAGTCTGTACTACATTTATTTTTCTTGGCAGTCTTATTTTAAAAAAGTAAAAGCTATCTGATCGTTTCCAAAATCAGTCAGTCTGTCAGGTGTGGTAGCCCCTCCTTCCAGCTGACAATGGAGGGGCCTTGTCAGCTGTTCCCAGATGTTGTAATATAGTTCAGCATAGGACAGGCTACTGGTCTGCTGTCATCCACTTTCAGGCCCCTCCTATAAGACTACACTGTGCTAAACAAACTTCTCTGACAGCAAAATGCTGCCTGGACTGGGAATCCCTCCCAGCCTGGGAATTAGGCCCTGCTGAGGCATTTGGTTGGGTATTTCCACCTCCCAGTCCAACAAGATGGTGTCCTGCTCAATCTGTCCCACCCCTGCAAAACAGCAGAATCTATGCCACGGGTATGAAAAGAGAGAGTGGAGGAGCTGTGGTGTTCTGAGTCCAGAGCTGGGCTCTCACAATGTGGTTATTCCACCTACTGATCATTTTAGCACTGCGGGTCTGTGTAGCTGCTTTTTGAGCTGCTCCCCCACCTGCTGGCCAACAAATAGAAAAAAAATTAAAAATGTCCAGGTACGTTCAGTCTGTGGTAGCCAGCCCATTCATCCAGAGTGGGACTCAGCCAAAGACAAGCAGTTTCCCATTCAGTGGCATGCAGTCCAAACTCACAGCCCTTTGCCATGTCCTAGGGCTCACTGGGTGTCCAGAAAGCTCCATTCAACTATCAATCCAGGTCTTAGTTTTCAGAAGGAATTAAGGAGACGTGTGTCTAGTCTGCCGTCTTGACTCCACCTCACCACTTGTTTTAAAAAGACTTTCTTTTCCCCATTTAATGGGCTTTATCAAAGATCAGCTCACCACTGGTGGATGGATTGTGTTCCTTTGTCTCTGTATTTTGTCATGGTACTGGTACCAGGATGTTTTGATTACTGTGATTATAGTAGGTTCTGAGATCTGATAGTGTGAGGGCCCTTACTTTGTTCTTTTTCTTCAGTGATAATTTGCTTATGTGGGGCCTCTTTCCTTTTCACATAAAGTCAATGATTAGTTTCTCCATCTCATTGAAAAACGCTACTTATATCTGAATTGGGATTATATTATATCTACATATCTGTCTGGGTAGAGTTGGTATTTTCAAAATACTGAATTTTCCTATTCATGAACACAAAATGTTCTTACATTTTGTAGTTTTCTTCATACAGGACTTTTATGTCCCTGATCATACTTCATCTTTTCTTTTTCCCCCTTAATCTTTTTCGGACTACTATAAATAGTATTATTTACTGATTTCCTTTTTGAGCTCTTTTTTTTGGCTTACAGGGATCCAAATGGTTTTTGCATGCTGATTTTGTATTCTGCTACTCCACTAAATCTCTTAGTTTTCTTGTAGAAGCTTGAGGGTTCTTTATGTACAGGATCATATCATATTCAATAGGGACAGTTTTGTTTCTTCCTTTCTATTTTGGATGATCTTTATTTCTTTTTATTGCCTTACTACTCTAGCTAGGACTTCCAGCACAATGTTAAATAGGAGTGGTCATACAGTGCATCTTATCTTGTTCCTGTTCTCTGGGGTAATGCTTTCAGCCTCTCTCTGTTGAGAATGAAGCTGGCTATTCATTTTGTACAGAGGCCCTGTATTATGTTGACGAATTTCCCTTCTATTCTTATTTTATTGAGCATTTGGTCAAGAATGTTTGTTGGATTTTATCAAATGCCTTTTCTGGGTTGACTGAGATGATCATGTGATTCTTTCATTCCATTTATGTGGTTGTTTATGCTTACTGATTGTGTAATATTGAACTTTCCTTGCATACTTGTATGAATCCTACTTGGTTGTGGTTTATTGTTTTTTTGCCATGATGCTGAATTCTACTTGCTAGGGTTTTGCTGAGAATTTTTGCATCTGTATTCATGGCAGACATTGGTCTGCAATTTTCTTTTTTTTGTGTTATCTTTGTCTGGCTTTGGTAGAATGGTTATTGGTTTCACAAATTCAGAATTATTCCTTCCTTTTCTATATTCTGAAATAGTTTTAGTAGTAGTGATGTTAGCTCTTCTCTGAAAGTTTGGCAGAATTCTCTAGTGAAGCTGTACGGGCCATAGGTTTTTTTTGTTGTTGTTGAGTCATTCACTGCTTTATAAGAATACCAATTTACTGAAGAGTTCAGTGGCTGGCAGAACAATGGAACTGACTCACATGAACTGGAGCTACAGAGTGGCCTCATGCAGACCTCCTACATGTTATTTAGAAGTTATCTGTGGGTTCCCTCCACTCTTTGAGTAAATTCAAAATATTCCCCATATTTATCCCTGCTAAGGGTTGGAAGTCATGAAGTAGTTTTTGATGGTGTCTACAGGTTTTCAATAAAGGTTTTCATTGCATAGGGACTCTGTGGATATTAGAGAATGTGTACTCACCAAACAGAAGGGAAGAAGTAAGAGATGGAAACAAGAAACCTCCCAAAATCTCACTGCCGTCGAGTTGTATCTGACTCATAGTGACCCTACAGGTCAAAGTAGAACTGCTCCCTAGAGCTTCCAAGGAGTACATGGTAGATTTGAACTGCCAACCTTTTGGTTAGCAGACATAGCACTTAACCCACTATGCCACCAGGGTTTCTAAAGCAAGAAAAAGGGCAATTAAAAGTCACTGTGCTAACCACTATACATGACTGTGACCTGACATGACAAAATTCTTATTTGGGATTAATTCTACAGAACTTCCCCCACACAGAGGGAGATTCTAACATTAAAGGCTACATATTTTTGCTGTAACATGGCCACCGAGATACACTAACTATCTCACCTGGTATTCAACCAAAGCTACACTGATTTGACCCACCCCAGGGAACAACTGGTTAAGCCAGACTAAGGGATACAAGCTTTGGCTCTAACATGGGCTCTTCCTCAAATACCTTCAAGGGTAACCTTAGGTACACTCAATTTTTGTCTTACATACTGATTTTAGACTAAATCCCAGCTTTAAGAAACGTGATGTATGTCTGCAGATTACCTCAAAGTCATCTTCTATTAATTCTTTCTTTTTCATGAGCTGTTTTTTCTTCTTTTTGCTGAGATTCTGGTGTTCCACAATCTTGTTGTAGTTAAAGTGTTTCCTGTTGCCTTCTTCCTCTTCCTCATCCATCATGAGCAAAGCCATTTCAGCCTGTGGAAAGAAAAAGTTCAAATATGCAAGATTTCCTCCCCCACCCAAAATAGAATGATACATAAGTATTCTAGGGGAGGAGAGCACAATGATTAATACTCCAAGGTAACATCTATCATGAATAATCTGACTGTCAATTAACAAAATTCATAAAGAAACCAGAGACCTTTGTGTAATGATAAGGTAGCCTTCATAAGCAACAATACTGGGAACAGAAGAGATACAAGGAATTTATTATTTATTGGATTTACTTCGCTCAATATTGACAGGTTTCTATCACGGGAAGAGCCTGGCATTTATTTCTTATATTTAACATAGTCACTGTTTCTTTCAGTGACCATGGAATTCAACGTGAACTCTGAAGAATCAAGTAGACCACTTAGATACTGGAAAAAAGAGTATGCCTATAGGCCTTTGGAATTTTTCTATATTACAACATCAGAGTGTTTTAATTTCCTTTCACTTTCTTAACTGGAACATGCAGTTGTCTGTCCTGTTAGAACCAGTTTGAAGAAGGAAAGTTGTTCTTTTGCTTTGAAGATAACTTTATGAGCACTTTGTATACGCAGTGAGTGGAGAACAGAAAAGATTAAGATGAAAGTTTTAGGTGGCCAGTCAGGTTCACTCCCTGACAGTGACAGGAGTATCAGTCAGCCTTAGGCATTGTAGACCCCAGTTCTTGCCTCAGCAAAAAAACTTCTGCAATGTGGATCCTTGTGGTCACTGAAGTACGAGGCTCACTGTATTTCAAGGAAGAACTTTAACTCTGTACATAGTTATGCTGTTTGTAATAACAGAGAAATTAGCATTTAGTAAGTCATAAAGGTGAAGTCTGTATTACAGGACAGATTCACATTGAAGTAAAATTATTACAGAAGTTTTAGTATGAGTATTTTTTTTTCTGTTACTATATTAAGGGTTTTTAGTAATAAAATGTATTTCTTTTATCATTAAGGAACATGCTATAGGTTTGAAATCAATTTTAACTTTGTATTAGTTGGAGAAATGTTATGATTTAAAACTTAAGTTGTTTAATCTATGTCTTTTAACTGAGTAACTTAAATTTAGTTATTTTGTTACTAGGAACTCTACAGACTCATGTGAAAAACCTAATTTAAATCAAACAATCAATTATCCACTAAGCATGTAACAGTGATCAGATTTTACCTTTTGACTTTCTACTTCAGTTTGTTCCTCTGGAGATGTGCCATCTTTTGCAGATTTCATTGATTTTTTCTTTATACCTGTGCAACATACCAACATAAAAAGGTTAAAAATTAGAGGACTACTAGCAACAATCTGTTTGTACTAGTAATAAAAATACAAGGTATCTAGAAATAATCTTAATATTTCTTCTCTAAAGAAGAAAAAGATATTATTGGGAAAACACTATGGATATGAATGCAATAAATACAATGTTTCTGTGAGAAGAATGAACAGCATAAAGGACATTCTCCTTAAAGTAATGTATAGTTTACCTTACCTACAGATGAAAAACAGAAAAACCATAAGATCATTTCAATACATACAGAATCATTTAATAAAATTCAACATCTATTCATGCCAAAAGTAACATGAATTCAATGAAATTTGAAGTAAAATTCCAGTTAATAAAGTGTTAACAAAGATTAATGAGATGGATCTGATGTATCAGTGTACTCAATTATAGTGTAAAATATTCTAAAAAGTCAACCAAAATATTACTGTACTATAAACTAATAATGATGAAACAGTATGATTTAGTAGACTAAAATGCAGTGTCAATTCTCAACAGAAAAAGAAGGGCTTATTCAATAATTGGTGCTGGTATTTATTTTATTATGGATTTAAAAAAAAATCTTATCTTACTACACATAACAAAATAAAATGTAGAGGGATAAAGAGTTAAACATTAACAAATAAATAAACTAATGAGAGAACATGAGGAAATCAGCTACCTGATCTCAGAACAGAAGAAATATTTTCTTAGCCTGAGAACAACAGAAGGAATAACAAAGAAAATAAAACCTCAAATAATTTGAATATACAAGCTCTTAAAACTCTCTGTGTGTGTATATATATGTACAAATCAATCCAAAATTTCATCTTCGCAATAACAGTATGTCAATCACTACCTGTAAGAAGGAGACCCTGGTGGCATACTGGATAAAAGATTTAATAAAACCCTTTCTCCTTCTCTGGGCACAAATTTGATTTGGGGTTAATCTTTTAGCTCTACTACCAGGTAAAATGTTTATGGTTAAGTGGCTTCTGACTAGAAAACTGCATGAACTAAAGACTGTAAGTGTCTGTAACTTTAGGTTTCCCTGAATGTAGGGATTCTTGTAACTGGTGGCATGTCCCTTGCAGTGACCAAGAAATTATTCCTAAAAAAACTCCAAACCAAACCCATTCCCACTGAGGCAATTTTAACTCACAGCAACCCTATAGGACACATTAAAGCTGCCCGGTACGGTTTCCAGGTAGCTGCTGGATTCAAACTACTAACCTTTTGGTTAGTAGTATGAGCTCTTAATTAAGCATTGCAGTATCAGGTCTTCTACAACCAAAAACCGTATTCACTGCTGCTGAGTTGATTCCAACTCAATGAGACCCTATATAGGAAACAGGATTTTTAGACCACTTAAATCTTTCTTCCTCTTTGGTCATCCCTTTTCAGCTTACTTGCTGGTTCTCACCTATTGCTCAGATCTCTAAATGTTGGAGGTCCTCAGCGGTCAGCCTCAGATCTCTGCTCCATCTATGCTAACTCAAGATTCTTTCTTCCAACTCCATGCCTTTGAATATCTTCTTACTTCGCTGTTGACTATGTTTTTATCCCTAGCTGGAACTTCTCTCCATATCTTCAGACTCCAACTGTTTACTTCAGATCTCTTTTGCCCAAGTAACACAATATATTTTAAGGAACTTTAGAAATTTTCCCTTCAGCATTGCAAGTAAGTCAATTATTTTAGTAACAACTAAAAACTAGTTCCTTTAGGAAGAAAGTAGATGTGGATGGTCTGCTGCAAGAAAGCACTAATGCAGTTATCAATATGGACTCCCACTGACTCACAGACTTTTGGAGACACTACACTTTAGATGCGATGCTCTCATCCCGATTGGAGGTAACTACACTGGTTAAGATAACTTGACTCTAGAGCAACTGGGCCGGATTTAAACACATTCTAGATGTGGTAGTTCGTGTCTGTGTCCATATCTGTAAAATAGGGATTATAAATAGCACCTACTTCACAGGATTTTTGTGAAGACTAAATGAATCTTCATTTAACTCTTAAGTGTGACATGTTTAATTAATGTTTGGCAGTTGGTACTATCATTATTACTCATAGTAACAAAAGATGACCTGATTCCTTGGTGAAAGCAGTGATGTCATATTATCTTCTTGTTTTGTGCCTGTTGGAATGGGAGGGCTTCAAAGGGAGTTGGTGCTGCAGCACTAAAGTATGAAAGACTAACCTGAAGAGAAAAGTTCCAAATCTATAAAACCACATTCTGGTACTCTAAATTGGTACTGCACCGTGTTAATCCTCTCTGAACCACTGCACTACTTTCTCTGCATAAGCTGTGCCCAACCTTCCACTGCAGGGAAGCCAATGGTCTCTAAAGTAGTAATGATTAACAATTATGAAGCACTTATATGGTGACACAGTGGTTAAGTGCTATAGCTTCTAACCAAATGGCTGGCAGTTTGAGAACACCAGAAGCTCCATGGGAACTCTATGAGACAGCTCTGCTCTGTACCATAGGGACAGTATTAATCACAATCAACTTGAAATATCTCAACTAATTTAATCTTCAACAAAGCTATAAGGCAGATTCCATTAATTTATTTTAATCTTAACTTTGTGGCTGAAGACACTGAATTTTTTACCTCAGGTTTACTAAGTAGAAAAAAAAACCCTGCTTTCAAATGAATTCCAATTCACAGTGACCCTCATGGACAGGGTAGGACTACACCCACCCCTCCTCCAAGGTTTCCAAGGCTGTAACTTTTGAGGAAGCAGTCTGCCACATTTTCCTCCCATGGAGCAGCTAGTGGATTTAAACCACTGACCTTTCCGGTAGCAGCCGAGCACTTAACCACCATGCCACTAGAACTGGTGTCTTAGTAAGTGAAAATACAACTGAAACCGAAGTGCTCTGGCTCAGGCTGTCTACAACCAAGGACCACACTACATTTCTTCTCTACCCAATGCCAACCTCCCTCTAGCAGCTCTTGGACTATTTTAATGGTGGTAAAGATATCTACAACACTACAGAGGCTGTCCCAGCAATGCGCACACACACAGCGTGGCACGCCCTCCCATCTAAAATGTGTCTGGTTGTCAAACACCACAGAACACAGAGTAGGAACTCTGGCTGGGTAGCTGCAGGCCACGCAGGGAAAAGGGAAAGTAGTGCTGAGGTCAAGAGGCCCAGAGCCTGCTCCACGTCCCTCTCTAACTAGGGAGAGCTGCCCGTAGACACCCTAGCTGAAGAACATACCAGCAGAAAGGCAGTGCCAGACTCAGTGCTACCAGGGGATTTGTTTTATGCTTCCAGAGGAAATATTTATTGAAAGCAGTTCTCTTCCATAAAGTGAGTTACACTTCCAAAGTGTTTTAGGCAATGTATCTAGTTTCAAATTATAACATTTCTCTTTTAATCCATGTGTATGCATTTATATGTGTATCTACACACATAAACACAGTATGTAAGCATCAAGGTTCTACTCTCTCAGGTGTGACCTTCCTGCCTTTACCTCTGCTCCTGTGCTCTCAAGGTGAGGGCTTCCTTTAAAGTGAATGGACACGTGAAATGTGCAGAAAGTATTCTGTGGCAGGCATAAAATTCAGGCTGTATTTAATTAATACATAAAGGAGAGAAATATCTTCACATACAGCTGTGGAAAATAATTGCAAAGAGCTGAAAACGAACTGTTCTGACTGTCATAAAAATACACTTGAAAGGAAGACTACACCAAGACGGTGGGGCTAAAAATGATATCCAATTTAATGTGATAAAGATTTCTTTGCTAATAAAGAATTTACTGTGTACTGGAATGAGCTATTTGGTAGAAAGATAAATGTACAGTGATCTTTCCTGTGCCACTAACAAGATCATATTAAGATGGAGCTTGTGAGTTTATTTCAAAAAACTTACTTTTCCCTCTCTGCAAAGTTCTCAGATTTTCAGCACTAGGGAAAATAAAGTACCTGCTCTAAAATGCTATTTTTATTTTTTTCATATCCTAGAACTGCTTCAGAGAAGTATACTGATTGATTCTCACATGTCAAAAATTATTAATAGAGACTCCAAATCACATGTTAGAATTGTATAATAAAATAAATCCAGACAGAAGCTATTTTCCCTTTAAGCAAGTAAAGTGCATTTATGGAAAACGATTTGAAAAAAATTAATCTGCAAAGGGAACACTTTTCCCTTTCCATTATTTGCATTATTTGCATTTCGATTATTTGCAAAGTCAGAAAATTACCTGTCCCTAAAGACCCAAACCCATTGCCACTGAGTCAATTTCAACTCACAGCGACCCTAAAGAACCATAACAGGTTCCCACAAACAGGCTGGTGGATGCAAACTGCTCACCTTTTTGTCAGCAGCTAAGTTCTTAATAACCAGTGCTCTGACAGAGGTGGTAAGTGCAATTTGCTTTTCTTTGCAACATTTTCCTGCTTCTGAGATTACTTGCCCATAATCTGATGCAGTCTATTAAGTGATCTTTTTATGGAAATCCAGTAGTTTCTCATGTCCAGCTTTTATACACTTGTAAGTTCTTGTTACTGCCTCAGTCTAGTACTTGTACAGTTATAAAAAGTAGAGCCCAGTAGGATTAGACTTCTACCACCTAGCAACTGGCCCCAACTTCCTGAACTTTAAAATCTATTTACCTATAAAGTGGACTAAGTATGGATAAGAGGAAAGAATGTATATAAATGCATGTTGAAAAAACACAACATTATATTAGCAATACACTGTTAAGTGTTCAGCATGTTAGTTGAATGAATCAAATACATGTATCATAACTACCTTCATGGTGGTTTATCAAACTTCTAACACTGTCAAGACATGAATACACTTTAATAGGCTGTATTTTCAAGTGATGTACTTTATTTCAGTCCTGTGAATAAATAAACCACTCAAATGTAAGTATCATCTGTGAGTTCTGTGTGACCACTACAAAAGATGGTCAAACCTAGCAGAGAAGTAGAGCGTGCCATGAGAAGGATGGCTGGTGTTAGAAAAGGTGAAAAAGGTAAGAGAGTAGAGCTACGCTGGATCTCTACCTCATGGGAACCAGGCTTTGTCCTGATAGTAATTCACATTATTCCTCTTGAAGTTAGTTCTGACCTAATATACCACCACAATTTTATAAAATGCAGCGCCCAAATTTAACTAAAGATTTACTTCTACTCTTGCCACAAACCATTCATTATAACTGATAGCTGTAGTGAGGTCGACTTATAATAGCTAACAAACCACAGAACAGCCAAATAACTAAGAAGGCAAAAGGAGACGCAAGATCTATAGCCTTACACTAATGACTACCTGCTACTTTCAAGGTACTAAACTCCAAAATTTGTCTTGATGAAATTTAATAATAAAGGCAACAGTGTGGTGACAAATTGATATTACCATGTAGCTAACCTATTTTATGTCTACATAAAACAGTAACAAAAACAAAGAAACAACAACAACAAAAAAGTTGGTGAATTTCACCCAAAGTCCAACTCTCAATAGTAGCTAATAGAGAACTTTAAAGGGCACACAACAAACTCTTTCTGATGTCCTTACAGGCACACTTCCATCTATCCTCTAAATGGTCCTCTTGGTTCATGAGTGCAAAATGCTAACATTCAACACTCATTTTTCAATACAGTTTCCAGATTTGTTAATATTTATTTAACTTTTCCTGGGAGACAAAAATTCTAAATTGAGTGAAACTTCTCATTAAATCTATCTGAGTATATAGATGATACTTTCCTAACACATATTTTTTAAAAGCCCCAGTTACATCTAAGAAGTCAGATTAAAATGGCAAGTATGGGACCGTATCATTCTCAGAAATTTAAATATTTTCTGACAAATGCTAAAAGCAGATGAAAGGGTTAAATCATGCTAATACTGTTTGCAGATTGAATAAATATATAAATGAACCATGGCAAACAGCTTTGTATTGTATATAGTACAGCTGTGTCCAGCAATGTGTAAAAGGATGGCATGTTCCTTTTGTGAGCAGCCTGTGAGGCTCAGCTACCCTGTCACAAATTCTACGGTTTTGCATCTGGCCTGTCTCTCAGGTTATATGCCCATCTCGCTCTGTTCTCAGCTACCCTGACTAAGGCATTACCTTTCCATCTGACAACGCAATCTACCATAGGGAATAAACCTCTGCAGAATGATTTACTTCTAGGCCTGAACACCAGTTCTGTGTAGCTTTCTGTTCAGTTATCAGTGTTTCTGCAAATGAATAAATGAGTGAACAAACAAGTGAACAGTGAGTATAAATCTAAAAACTAACATAAGAAATCTCTCATCTTCTTCCACCAAATACACAAATGTATCTGCATTAGTAGTTGTAATTTCTGTCCTTCCTCCTGCCAAAGAGACTTATCATTGCTCCTTCAAAGCCAATTCTACTTGTCTACCCTGTGGCATAATGGTTGAGTGCTACGAATGCTAAACAAAAGGTCAGCAGTTTGAATCCACTAGATGGTCCTTGGAAACTCTACATGGTAGTTCTACTCCCTTGTATAGTGTTGCTGTAAGCTGAAATAAACTCAGCGGCAGCAGGTTTTGGTTTTTACCCTGCTTAAGCTAAATGTAGGAGGTTGCAATTGCAACATATTTCATGTACTCCTGCCCAGACCCTATCTTCTGTATCTCAGACCCTCTGCTATACTGATCTGAAGATAAAAACAAGACCTAAAACCTCACATTTTTAAAAAATCTCTTTATCTTCCTTTAGCTACTGCCCTATTTTACCCTTCACACTTCAATCCACACTTACCTGTTAAAAGTTCATGTAAGACCAGCCAATTAAGTTCTACAACCCCACCATGTCTCACAGACAGTTGTCTGCAAGCTTGGTGGAACCTGACACAACCAATCAAACCACTCCTTTTGTACATACTTTCTTCTCAGACTGTATGATGCTAGGCTAGCACTTTTCCTTCTGTTCCACTGGCTGTCCCTTCTTGGATTATTTATCTATTTCTAAAGCTTTTCACTATCTTTAGGTACCTTCTTCAGTGCTATAAAGTACTAATGGCACACTCGTAGGCTTTATGCTACCTCAGAACCCAATCCTGTGTCTTCTTCTCTTATACGTGCTGTCATCTAGTACTGGAAACTCAGTGTCATGGTCTTAAACACTAATTATATGTTACTGATTCCTAAGTCTATATATGCCCTCTAATCTGTCAGACTCATATATAAATGTCAACACAACATAACCTGGATATCTAATTAACCAAAATGAACCTTAACGACTCTTCACCTATCTAAACATTTTGCTTCTGTAGTCCTCCTCAACTCAGTAAACAGAAAAGTATTCACCCACAGACTCCAATCAAAACCGCAGGAATTATACCAAGTATCTTACTTATCCAAATACATCAGCAAGTCTATCTCCAAAATATATCTAAAATACTATTCACTTTTCTCCTTTTAATTCCATTACTAGCATGCTGTCTAAACTATCATTCTCTCTCTTCTAGGCCTCTACAATAGCCTCATCTCCCAGCTCTAAAGAATGTTTTTCTTTAATCTTTTCTACCCAAAAGAACCAGAGTAACCTGTTAAATATAATATCAGATTAAGTCACATCCCTGCTTAAAAATTCTTCAGTTGCTCCCACTGCCTATAAGGCAAGATCCAAATCTCTTGCCATAACAAGGCCATGCACGGCCTGTTCCTGCCTGGGTCCCCAGCCTTACCTCATACCAAATGCTCTCTTTGACCATCCTACTGCCAAAATGATGTCTTCCAGCTTTTTCAACAAGTTTTTGCAGCTTATTGCCTTCCTACCCACTTCTCCTTTATTTGCAATTCTCTTTACCCAGCTGTTTATCTTACTTATCATTCTACATGTCTCACTTACAGAGAAGCCTTCTTTGCCTATTCTTTTAAAATAAATTTCCTTATGCTTCTCTTCCTTCCAATTATTCTATTTTGCCCTATTTCTTTTTTTTTTAATTTTTTATTTTTATTTAACATAACTGAGTGAAAATGTACACTCACATGTAAATTTACATGCCCCCCTACATGCAGCTTCCACTGCTCTCCCTGTCCTGTGACTGTACACTATTCCTCTCTGCTCCATACATGTCTCATCCTCCCAACAGTCTCCTTTCCCCTCCTCTCCGTCCACTCCCCTTCCTCCAGCCAGAGGTCAGCAAGATGATATCCTACAGATGTAGAGAACCATAAAGTGCTTCCAATATATGGTTACTCTGCATTGCCAAGTCCAATCCATTCCTGTCCAAAGAGTGGACCTTTGTTATAATTTATGGGAACGGGCAGCATCAGGGCCGGGGGCCATGCTCTCAGAGGAACCCCAAAACCGCTGGACCATCAACTGAGGTCTTTTAGTGGAGATCTCATGATGCACCTCTTTTTATTCTTGTGTTGCCAGTGAGGCTCCTCTCTGTGAGCTTCATCATGGCTATCACTGGTGGTGGCCGGGCACCATCCGGTTCTTCCGGTCCCAGGTCGATGTAGGCACCCACTCTTGCGGGTCTCTCTGTCTTCTCGGTTGTCTTTACCGCATGCCATTTTGGCCCTCGGTGAGCATCCGCTCCTGCTGAGTTGGGACCATTTGCTGTGTCCTCGGGTGGCAGCTTGGCAGCTTTTAAGACTCCAGACGCCACTCACCAATGTGGGGTGCAGAGAGCTCTCTTACCAAAATGCTAGTTGTGCCAATTGGCCTGGAATTCACCTAAGAGCATGGTCCCCCATCCCCCGCCCCAGCTACTCTATCCTTGCAGTATTGAGTTAAGATGGAAGGAGTACTCAAGTTATGCTGAAGTCCACTTAATGTTGTTCTGGTTCCTAATGTGTGCTGTCACCGCTTTCTCCCAATTAGATTTCTAGTAACTACCTAAACTAAACCCTCCCCCCTCGCCCTCCCTCCCTCCCTCCCCTCCCTTGCAGCTGTCAAAGAGTCTTTTCTTCTATACACAAGTCTGTTTTTGAGATCTTATCGTAGAGGTCTCATACAGTATTTGTCCTTTTGTCGCTGACTACTCTCACTCAACATAATGTCTTCCAGTTGAAACCAGGTTAGGAGATGTTTCCTGGAATCATCGTTATTCTTTATCATTGCGTAGTGCTCCATTGAGTATATGTACCACAGTTTACCTATCCATTCTTCTATTGTTGGGCATCTGGGTTGATTCCACCTTTTTGCTATTGTGGACTGTGCAGCGATAAACATTCTGGTGCATGTGTCCGTTGGTGTGAAAGGCCTTGAATCTGTAGGATATATTCCAAGTAGTGGAATTACTGGGTCAAATGGTATATCAATATCTATTTTTTTAAGGAAGTGCCAGATTGCCTTCCAAAGAGGCTGGACCATTTTGCAACCCCACCAACAGTGTAGGAGGGTTCCACTTTCTCCACAGCCTCTCCAGCATTTGTTGTTTTGTGTTTTCTGGATCATGGCCAATCTTGTTGGGGTGAGATGGTATCTCATTGTTGTCTTGATTCGAATTTCTTTAATAACTAAAGATCGTGAACATGTCTGCATGTGTTTTTTGGCTGCCTGGATCTCCTCTTTAGTGAAGTGTCTGTCCATCTCCTTTGCCCATCGCTTAATTGGATGGTTTATCTTCTTCTTATTGATATTTTGTAGTATCTTATAGATTATGGAGATCAGGCGTCACAGAGTTGCCAAATATTTTTTCCCACTCTGTGGGTGTTCTTTTAATTCTATTAATAAAGTCTTTGGATGAGCAAAAGTGTTTGATTTTTAATAGTTCCCATTTATCTATTTTCTCTTCTGTTGAATGAGGTTTCTTTGACAGATTTTGGAGTCTGTCCTCATTGTGTATTAAAACTTCCATTGTTGTTTCTACCTTTTCTTGGATGAGCTTTATCGTTTTAGGTTTGATATTTAGGTCTTTTATCCAGTTAGAGTTGGTTTTTGTATAAGGTGTAAGAAATGGATCTTGATTCAGTTTATTGCAGATGGATAACCAATTTTGCCAGCACCATTTGTTGAAGATGCTGTTTTTACCCCAGTTTAATGTCTTAGGGCCTTTGTCGAGTATCAACTGTTCATAGGCAGATGGTGTCATCTCTGGGGTCTCAATTCTGTTCCATTGATCCATCTGTCTGTTCTTGTACCAGTACCAGGCTGTTTTGACCACTGTGGCAGTGTAGTATGTTCTAAGGTCGGGTAATGAAAGGCCTCCCAGTGTGTTCTTCTTCTTTAGTAGTACCTTACTTATCCGGGGCTTCTTCCCTTTCCAAACAAAATTGGTGATTTGTTTCTCCATCTCATTAAAAAATGATGCTGAAACTTGTATTGGGATTGCATTATATAAATAAATTGCTTTGGGTAAAATAGACATTTTCACAATGTTAAGTCTTCCTATCCATGAGCAGGGTAGGTTTTTCCATTTATCTAAGTCTCTCTTAGTTTCTTGTAGTAAGGGCTTGTAGTTCTCTTTGTAAAGGTCTGTTGTTTCTCTGGTTAGATTAATTCCTAGGTACTTTATCTTCTTAGGGGTTATCACAAATGGTATTGATTTAATAATTTCCTCCTTAACAGTCTCGTTGATGGTATAAAGGAAACCTACTGATTTACTTATGTTTATCTTGTATCCTGAAACTTTGCTGAACTCTTCTATCAGTTTGAGTAGCTTACTTAGAGATTCCTTGGGGTTCTCTGCATATACAATCATATCATCTGTGAACAGGGAGATTTTAACTTCCTCTTTGCCGATGCAGATGCCCTTTATTTGTTCGTCTTGTCTAATTGCTCTGGCTAGAACTTCTAGCACAATGTTGAATAGGAGAGGTGAGAGTGGGCATCCTTGTCTAGTTCCTGATCTCAGGGGAAAGTCTTTCAGTCTCTCTCCATTCAGGATGATGTGGGCAATTGGCTTTGTATAAATGGCCCTTATTGTGTTGAGGAATTTGCCGTCTATGCCCATTTTGCTAAGAGTTTTTAGCACGAATGGGTGTTGGACTTTATCAAATGCCTTTTCAGCATCAATGGACAAAATCAGGTGATCTTTGTCTTTTGTGTTATTTATGTAGTTAATCACATTAATTGTTTTCCTGATGTTGAACCAGCCTTGCATCCCTGGTATGAACCCCACTTGGTCATGATGGATTATTTTCTTGATATGTTGTTGTATTCTGTTGGCAAGAATTTTGTTGAAGATTTTTGCATCTAAGTTCATGAGTGATATCGGTCTGTAGTTCTCTGTCTTTGTTGGATCTTTCCTGGGCTTAGGTATCAGGGTTATGCTGGCTTCACAGAATGAGTTTGGGAGTACTCCATCCCTTTCTATACTGTGAAATAGTTTCAATAGTATTGGGGATAACTCTTCTCTAAATGCTTGGTAGAATTCTGCCGTGAAGCCATCTGGGCCCGGACTTTTTTGGGTTGGCAGTGTTTTGATGACCTTTTCAATCTCTTCCTTTGTGATGGGTTTATTAAGTTGTTCTGCTTCACGTTGTGATAATTTGGGTAGGTGGTATGAGTCAAGGAATTTGTCCATTTCCCCTAGGTTTTCAAATTTGTTAGAGTACAGTCTTTCATAGTATTCTGTTATGATGTTTTTGATTTCTGTTGCATCTGTGGTGACAACTCCCTTCTCATTTCTAATTTGGGTTATTTGTTTCCTTTCCTGCTTTTCTTTAGTAAGTTTAGCCAGTGGTTTATCAATTTTGTTGATCTTTTCAAAAAACCAGCTTTTGGTCTTTTCAATTTTTTCAATTGTTTTTCTATTCTCTAATTCATTTAGCTCTGCTCTAATCTTTATGATCTTCTTTCTTCCGGTGCCCAAGGGGTTCCTCTGTTGTTCTCTTTCTACTTGTTCAAGCTGTAGAGTTAGTTCCTTGATTTGGTTTCTTTCTTCCTTCCCGATGTGTGCATTTATGGAGATAAACAGACCTCTGAGCACTGCTTTGGCTGTATCCCATAGGTTCTCGTAGGAAGTGTTTTCGTTCTCATTGGAATTCATGAATTTCTTTAATTGATCCCTGATTTCCTCTATAACCCATGTTTTTTTGAGCAAGATGGTGTTGCCCTATTTCTTTTCTTAAAGCCTGTACCACATTCTGATAATATTCTAATTTGTTTACCAGTTTAGTACCTGTATTTTCTAAAGGCACATAAACTCCTACACGATGCAACTTGCTTGTTTTAATATTGCTGTATCCAGACTGCAGATACCTGGAAGACATGGCGTCTGAACTCTGTTAACCCAGAACTGACACCATTCTCAAAGACAACTCTTAAGACAAAGACTGGACTGGACTGTAAGATATAAAATGATACTGGAGAAGAGTGTGCTTCTTGGCTGAAGTAGATACAAGAGACTAAATGGGCAGCACCTGTCCAGGTGAAATGAGAGGGCAGAGGGGAACAAGAACTAGTCAAGCAGTCACAGGACATACAGGGTAGAAAAGAAGTGTGTGCTGTCACAGTGTGGAGAGAGCAGCTAGAGTTATATAGCAATGTGTGTATAAGTTTGTGCATGACAAACTGACTTGATTGTAAACTTTCACTTCAATCACAATAAAATATTAAACAAAAGAACAAAAACAAAAAACCCCTGCTGTATCTCGACCCTAGCAGAATGCCCAGCACCTGGTATGTACCTAAAATATTTTACTGGTAGAAAGAGTAAACAAACTGGCAAGACACCATTTCTTTCGGTCCTAAGTTTTTGGTGCAGAAGTTCTCAGGCTTTTCTGACTTTTCTTATTCCTTTTTGAAAAATAGCTTAAGCCCAAATGTATGCATTTATTACTAGGAAGTATTCCAAAATTTAAATGTATACTGAAGCAAGCTCCCTCTTGCCTTAGAACTCTGATACTAACTTTGCACAAAGCTTATTCACAATTTAAACACGCGTATTCCAAGAAACAGGCTACCCTAAACCATCAAACCATTCAACTTATTCTTCTAATTTGAATTCTGCAATCTGACCAGATTTTACATGCCAAATGGAGCACTTTGGAAGGAGAACAAGGAAAACTCTAATGCTTTGCATTTCTCCACTATAAACTTGGTTTCCTGAAATCAGAGGATAAGGCTAAAATCCATCATCTTGTAGAAATGACCACTCAGGTATGATAAAAACCAGAAATGTTAAGTTTCCATTTCCCCTTCCAGTTCTCAAGAATCTTGCATTCTACAGTAGACTTTATTCATTATGGTTTCTTTTTCATCAATAAAATGTCAGTGCTTATAGCCTACAGCAACCAGGAAATAATTCTGAGCAATTTTGACTTTCCTGTTGAAAACTATTCTGGCTTAGTAGTCACGAGAGACAAGAAGTGGAGCAACTTTACAAAACCCTTCTCCTTACAATGTCAGCTTTAAGTTGCTATAGGAGCAAATCTTTTAGAGTTCATATGTTGTATAAAGATGAGAATAAATGAAAAATATTTACATTAGTCTCTGCACGGACTTTTAAAAAAATGGCTTAGATCTTACCATTCACATTTAGACATACCAAAAAGGTAAGAATGAAAACACTGAGGAAAGAATGTGGAGCAAAGGGTGCACAGGTAATAAA
Organism: Heterohyrax brucei; assembly: GCA_028571685.1. Classification (NCBI taxonomy): domain Eukaryota; kingdom Metazoa; phylum Chordata; class Mammalia; order Hyracoidea; family Procaviidae; genus Heterohyrax; species Heterohyrax brucei. The sequence goes on along the minus strand of CM053156.1, from coordinate 41,160,779 downwards.
AACAAGGTTCCACGACTATAGGAATATGGATATCAAATAGTGTAAGAGACTCAAGGAAAACAGCAAGTAGAAAAAAACCTGACTTTTAGCTATCATGAAGCATGATAAATACAAAAGGGGTAAAATAACATATAGATGATATTGTGTATTCAGGCAGAAAAAATTTTTGTTCTAAAATACTATGCACCAATTAAAAAAATTCATACACACACTGACACAAACAAATTCATTTCACACTTTCAATTCTCCATAGACTTTGCAAGAGAGCCCTAGTTGATGTTATATAAAAAATAAACCAGTGAAAGCATACAAGACAACTCTCTTCTTTATTTACTTCCAATGTCTTATAGAATGAATCTGGTTTTCTTTAATGATATCTCCCAGAAAGAAATCCCCAGTAAATTGTTAAATTAACCATGTTATCAACAAACATCCTGACTCTTCTCAATCTGATTAATGATTATTCCCCACAGGATAGACCTGCTTGTGAGCCAATAAAGGAAAGAGAGAAATCCTATGTGTTTTTAAAGAAGGACTAACTTACACTGCTTCTATGCATGTCAACTTTTTTCCTTCATCCTATCTGAAAACTTAACTACGGGCTGGCTTACCCATTTTTTTAACTTCTTCAGCGAAGTATGGGTCATTCAAATCCACATCAGAGGGCAATTCATCTTCACTGGTCTCGTTAGCAAGAGCCTTAAAGTTGAACATGAAAAACAGAGTTTTATTATTTTAAGGATTATAATATATACATATTAAAAATGAAGCATATTCAATGCAATGTAACGGTGCAATCTAAAATTAAATCAGTTTTTCAGTGGTTGGTAAACTATTACCTAAGTTATTCTTTCCTTTGTTCAACAAGTATTTATGAAACAAATACTGGATACCAGTATAAGGGCCTTTCATGGTTTCTGCCCTAAAAAATTTAACAGGAAATAAGACACACAGACATAAGTCATTAACTCAACATAGGAAGTGCTTGATTAGACATAAATACAAACATTCAAAGGAGGAGATTACTTTTAGATGTGTAATCAGTGAAAAGAGGTAATCTTATCTCACACAAAACAGAGAAATGAATGTGACAACCAACATCTTGAAGTAATGTAATGAAGTTATCCTTTAAGTTATTATTTAAAAAAAATTATTTGCCAGTTAATTAAAAATGTTTTTAATTTGAAGATTTTAAAAAATATACAAAATTACAGGGCTGCCATGAGTTGGAATTGACTTGATGGCAGTGGGATTGATTTTATGGTTTGGTAGGTCAGTGCGACACACTTTTGTTTCCAAGGCAATTTCAACAGTATCCACTCCCAAGGTCTCTTAGGTTATCTTAAAGCAAATTTACTGGTTAAATTTTACTATGTGAATTTGAACACACTGTCTACTAAATGAGTATATTCAAATTCAAAAATCAAGCCTATAAAATTAATAGGCCATGTGTGAACTAAGATCCAACTAAATGACTTGAGGCTTATCCCAGCAATCTAAAACATCTCAAAATCATTACAACAAAAAAGTTCTGCTAAATAGCATCTTGCATGCTTTAAAAGACAAACAAAACCCTAAAGAATATTCCTTTTGACATTAATATTCCTTTAAGAACAAGCGCTTGTCAGAAATTTTTCACTGAAGTATTACAATGGATTTACAGTAACATGGATATTTAAACAAAGACTTATGGGATACTTATATATACAACTTATTTCTTTAAATACTTTATACACTATAAAACCCAAACCAAACCCATTGCTGCTGAGTCAATTCCAACCCATAGCAATCCTACAGGACAAAGCAGAGCCACCCTACAGAGTTTTCAGGCTGTAAATTTTTACAGAAGCAGACTGTCACATCTTTCCCCGGCAGAGCAGTTGGTGGGTTTGATCTACTGACCTCCTGGTCAGCAGCCAAGGGCTTAACAACTAAGAGGGCTCCTTTTATAAACAAACAAAAAAACTGAACCTGATGCCATGGAGTCGATTCCAATTCACAGTGACCCTACAAGACTGAGCAAAACTGCCTCATCATGTTTCCAAGGTGTGGCTAGTGGATGTGAACCGCCTATGTTTTGGTTAGCCATCTGAGTTCTTAACCACTGTGCCATCAGGGCTCCATATAAACTATAGCTAAATCAAAATGCTAAATACCACAACACATAGACATGTATTCATTTCTTCAGTAATAATTTCTCAATACTAAAACTGAAGTCACTTAGCAGGAAAACAAAGGGCAAAAATGTTCTTAACCTGAAGAATCGTCTTCAAACTCCTCTTACATACAGTGAACTTACAGAATTTAGAAAGGAACTGCTGGAGTCATCAGTCCAGTAAAACTTGCTGAGAATAAAAACAGCTTAAATTTGACAACACAGCCATTAGTCACTTAAAACTCTTTTGTAATTCAACATTATGACATTTTATAATTTACTAAGGCTCAGTGGAAGGTGAAAGGTATCCTCATCTTAAGACAGTAAGAGATTTCTCTAATAATGAAAAGTGAGAAACGTAGGTTGAAAAACAGAAATGTACAGCATAATCTCATTCACATTAAAAATTATAAGCAGGCATCTTCAAGTAAAGTATGTGTACATACCTTTCTTCCTGAAAAACAAAGAACAGAATCATACTATGTTACATCTAGATATCAACTATGTAGTTTCTTGAAGGAGCATGTGGACATAAAATACCTGAAGCTTGGTGATTAAAGTGGTTTCTGGACTCTAACTGGCTTTTCTTTGTACACCATCACATAGTCTTAGAGAAAATAAAGGGTCTTTTAATAAGAGTGTGCTATCTTTGAACTTGAATAAATTGTGTACATAATACAGTTATGTTTTATTATTTTGAAGTATACTCGACAGCATTATGTGTAGAAAAGAACTTCAGATAAATGGGCTCCACAGCATCTTTCAAATGAGGCCAAAAATAGTAAGTTATCATAGCCTATTATCTTTGCCACTGACAGTCACAGCCTCTCGGCATCTTGGGGAAAAAAAGGGCCAATTATTCTTTGGTGTGGACCAAAATCTACACCAAACAGTAACATTTTGGGGATGAAGTTAACGTTCCTGAATCTCCATTGGAGTCTCATGGCTCCAAATCCAACAGTTTTGCTGTTAACAAAACCATTCACCCAAAAATGGGCCTCATCACTGAAGATGAGTTTTCAGCCAAAAACAAGAATCAACTTCCAATTTCTCCAGAGCCCAGACAGCACATGCATAGCACAGTCCAAGGTTGCTGGACTTCAGTTCTTGAGTTATAACAACTTTGTAAGGCTAAAGCTTCAAGTCCAGATACAAAATCTCCCAAATCGTGGTCTGCAAAAGGCTCAGTTTTTGTGTTTGGCGAGAAATTGATTGGAATGGGTTCTTGGGGACACTCTGATAAATGCTGGTGATGTTTTCATTGGAAGATCTGGTTCGCTGATGCACAGGCATTGTCTGATTGGCAACAGACTGGCTATCTCAAATTTTTTGATTAAATGCCAAATGGTTCTTAGTGGGAAAACTATGCACATCATAAATTTCAAGTAAAGCACAGAAATTTATGGAATACCCATTTTGATAGTAAACTTTAATAATTTCTACAGGTTATGGAATCATGTAACTTCTTTCAAGACTAATCAAAAAAGTCATAAATATAGCTTCACAAATATCACCACCATGAGCTCTCAAAAATAGGACATCCTTATTGGAACACACTTTAAGTTAACCTACTGAGTTCTCATTTTCCTCTCTCTTAAACCTGTGATGATAACAAGGCCTACTCTAGTAACTGGGTTCCATTATGAGGTAATAGATACCAAATTCCTGACACCTTCTGAGACGTGGTTGGTGTTCTATAAATATTGAGTCATAATTACCATTGATACCTTTTGCTTTTTTTTCAGTTTTTTCTTCTCCTTCTTCTTCTCTAAAAACTGTTCCCAAGGGGTCAGTTTATCCTTTCCTTCCAATTTGTTTTTCACCATCTCTTCTGCACTTTCTTTAAGACCTGAGGAAAAACCCAGTTTAGTTACAAAAATGATGTATTGTAATTCATTAAAACTGTAGTTTACCATGTGCCCTTTGAAAATAAAGATGTCTGTTTTATTTTTTAGTATTTCTTTAGAGGACAGGGCTGGGTTGAGGAGGACTTCAAATATTTAGAAGATACAAAATCCATTTAAAAAAATAATGCAATGGGGTTCAAATGCTGCTTTTTAAAAAACACTTAGGTAATCAAGATCATCATCTTCCCAGATAAATTCTAAATTCTCAGAAAGTAAAAACAATTCAAGGATATTATAATAAATCTTTTCTCTGATGAAGACACTGAGACTCAGAGACATTTAGCACCCTGCTTGAGAACATGCAGCTAGAGAGCTACACAAGTGGAATTTAAACCTTGGTTATCCTCCATACAACTACCAGATACATGTAAATTGCTGATATGGATGACAGAATAAAGATATATATATAGCATACAAAATAAACTCTGAATGCTTCGGGTCTCAGGTTCTTTATCTGCAAAATGAGTCAGTCTTGATCAGAAGCATGGAAATCCTCACTGCCACACACACCTTTATGGTAAAGAGGAATCTTTCTTCTTTAAACAAAGCATATTATGGATGTTTAAATATATACATCAACTAAAAGCAGTGCTGTTTGGATTAAAGAGGACATGGAGAGTCCTGATGATAATAATAAAAAAAGTAGAAACAGTTGGAATAGATGATCTATATGGTTCTTTCCTTGGCTTTTAAGTGAAGACTTAATCTCCAAATTTCTAGACTTACAGAAGCATTAAATTATATGCATATTCAAGGTTACACAGATTTGTTTTTACCACATCCTGCAGGTGGAACCTCTAACTTACTGGTTGTCAAATCAGAAATCAAAGTTTCAAATAAAAAAATGTTTTCTATAAGAAAAATATGATCCATTTTACTAAGCAGCTTTCAGAAGAAATGTAGACTGTACAAAACCATGTCTGGATCTGACTGAATCAAGAGTTGAACAAACAAAAACAAAAAGCAAACCCACTGCCACTGAGGTGGTTCCAACTCACAGTGACCCTAAAGAACAGAGTAGAACTGCCCCACAGAGTTTCCAAGGAGTGCCTGTGGATTTGGACTGCTAATCATTTTGTCAGTCGACACAGCACTTATCCACTATGCCACTAGCGTTTCCATGAGTTGAACAGAATCTCGGGAACATCAACTGCGAGTCTCAAGTACAGTACAGTTTCACTTCAACTTTCTTCTCCCATGTTTTGGGGAAAGCAGCCACTCTTGAGAAAACAAGTTGATTTCAAATAATGAAATAACACATAAGTCTATGGGGCAGCACATCAGTCCAGTTTCAATTTCTAAAAGCACAGTACTATATCGCTGATGTTTAGATTGGTCATTTTCAAAGTGCTCTACTGTAATTTCTTCATATGTTAAGATTTGATTACTTCAAAATATTAAGCCAAGCCAAAGCCAAGTGCCATCAAAATATTAAATCAAACTTTTTTTTCCCAGCAAAAAGTATTTTTGAATTAATTTTGATCTTCGAAACTTAACACTCTAGCTCAGATAAGTATTATGGAAGGTTCTTTGCTGTTACTGTTTAAGGTGACTAAACCACTGGTTTGATGTGTCTTTATCACTATAAACTTCTTGTCCATATATGTGTAAGTCCTGATCTTTTTGGAGGACATGGTTCTTTTAAGAATTTGATAAAAGTTATGAGCTCTTTTTCCCTGGAATACTGTACTGAAAAAAGGTGCATGTGGTATTTGGGGGGGTAGGGTAGGGAATGGGGAGTAACGGGTTTACCTCATGCTCATCTCTGTGTAAGGATCCAATTACCTCAGGCAAGGGACCGTCACAAGTGCTGAAAACTCTAGGGGCGGAATGAAATCAATCTCCCGTAACTTTACTGACATTTGTAGGTCCCAGATCAGGATTTCTCACCTCAACACTATTATCATCTTGCATCACATAATTCTTTGCTGTGAGCAGCTACCTTGTGCACTATAAGGTGCTTAATAGTATCTCTGGCCTCCACCCCTGGATGTCAGTAGTACCCCCTAGTCATGCCAGTAAAAAATATTGCCATACATTACACTAAATATCCCCTTAGGGGCAAAATTAGCTCTATTCGAGAACTATTATTCCAGACAACAATCAGATGTGATTTCTGAAAAGGAGTACCGATTATTATTTGTATCGTATGGATGATGTGTTCTTTTATTTGATACTTAAGTTATATAATGTCTTTTCTACTTTCAAACCTCAACTCTGTATGCCTTTTCTTCTAATGAGACCAAAAGCAGCTTAAGGTTAATGTTTAGCATAATGCCAGATACAAAGTAAATACTTAACATTTATTTGATCTATCTTGAAGGAGGGATTCTTATTTCAAACCAAGTGTTTTCATCTCTCATGTTTGGAACATATTCTCTCTAACAGAAAATGAATCAAAACTAAATGAATTAGATCTAAATAAACGGTCTTTATTTCAAAGTGGCTTGAATAGCTTAAAAAAAAAAGAACCTATAGCTCTAGAATAATTTATAAAGTTTACTGTGATGAAATACTGTATTTTTGGCATTTAGTTTGTTTACAACAAAAAAATGGTATTTTCAGTTAAATATAGTCTATTTAGTATTTTTTTGCCTGGCTTTCACTAAATACACCAAAATAGTCATGTGACAAACACACTGCAATGAATTAACATGCCACAATGATAACTGAAAAATGTTTTGTTGTCACTGTCATCACAAGGTCATTTAAATCTTTTACCACACATCACAGCTGTTTATGTTCTAAGTTCTTAAAAATATATCCACCCCAGCAGCTTCCTGGAATCAGCACAAGAACATTCCTTAAGAGACAATTTTATTTCTCATTTGAGAGCAGCCACTATGTGACTGAAAAACAACTTCAGTAAAACTTTTTAGTTTTGCACAGAGTGTATATCCAAGGACAGTTGAGTCAGTTATAAGCAACTTCAAATTTCTAAAACTAAGGGTCAAAAAATCCTTTCAAAGTCAACCATGAATACACATTACTCAGTTATAACAATAATAATTTAAGTCTGACCCATTAAGGATAATCTTGGCAGTTTGAATACATATAAAAAACACATGTAAATATATATATTTTAAATCCATTAAAAAAAGAATACATGACATCTGACAATTAAGTCCGCAAACTTAATTGTTCCTAGTGCTACATACTTCACTGCTGAAAATCACTACTGCCACCTTCAAAATATTCCCCTTGGGAAGCTATGCATCAATGACAGTACTAGTCCACCCTTCAAAGCAATTCTGGAACTCTTTCTGGAATGGCCATTGTGCACGGTGGCAAGGTGGCAAGTTCATAACTGTACAGTTGTCTGTGAGGGAGTTTTTAGCCAGTAAACAAGTAAATGTATCGGAATACCCTCCCTATTCACCTGACCTGGCCCCAAAGACTTTTTTCCTTACCCAAAGATAAAGGAAATATTGAAAGGAAGACATTTTCGATGACATTCAGCAATCAATGGTAATAGAACAACAGCTCTGATGGCTATTCCAGAAGAGTCCCAAAATTGCTTTGAACAGGAGACGAGGTACTGTGCACAGCTTCCCAAAGGGAGTACTTTGGAGGTGACTGTTGATATTCAGCAATGAGTTTATGTATTACTTTTTCTAGGATGAGTTCCTGAACTTAATTGTGAGTTCTCGTATGTTTTACTGGCCTTGTTAGATATTTCAAAAATCTTCAAAGGGCAGAATTCAACTGGGTATTATAACTGATTTTGTTTATAAAAACAATGCACGTTTTCTGATTTCTGGTATACGCTGAAATTGAAAATTTTTTATTTAAATGAGGTCTTAGAATCTATTGAGAATATTCATGAAAACTTATGGCATAATCTCTTTTAAGGGTTGTATGTTATAAATTAGAACATGTAACAATTCCAAAAGTAGCTTTTAAAAATATGACCAACCATCACCACCAAAACAAACAAACAAAAATACAAAAATTCAAACCCACTGCTGCTCAGTCAACTCCAACTCATGGTGACCCCATGTTACAAAGTAGAAGTGCTCTTAACCATAACCATAACCATAACCACTACCACCACCACCACCACCACCTCCAGAAAAAATGTCCCATGTGGACTCCACCCTGGGTACAAGTTCTTTACAGGAAAACCACTGGCCATGCCCTACAGGAACAGTGACATCAACAGCATTTCTTTACAGCTGGCCAGTATCACCAAACGCACGGGGAGAGGAAAGGACACATTTACACATACTGGGAATGTTGTTAGTTGCAGTCAGATTGATTCCGACTCATGTCAGTTCCACATGTGCAGAGAACTGCTCCATAGGGTTTTCAAAGCTCTAACCTTTCACAAGCAAATCATAGGTTTATTTTCCAAAGTTACTCTGGGAAGGTTTAAACTGCCAGTGTTTCAGCTAACAGTCTAGCACTGCAATGTTTTCATCACCCAGGGACTCCTGTAATTGGGACACTTGATCCCATACAAACAATGCAGATCTTTTCCTGTGTTATTATTTTTAATTTATAGTAGAGTTAGGCAATTATGTACATATTTATAAAGCTATTGAGTAACACGAACTATCAATCTTTTTAATAAGATGAAGATAGTAATGTTGTAAATACTGCCTACATTGAGACTCTCATAACTTCGAATCTATGAAGCCCTCTCTCCTAAACCCTCTTACAGCACCACATCTTTCTATTCTCTACCAGTTATCACAGTTGCAATTTTATATTTATTTAGGTGATTTAATAAAAACAATAACTATCTCCTTTGCTGGACTGAAAGCTGCATGAGATTTGAGGCCACAGGTTGTTTTTCTTAGCAAGGTAACTCTAGTGGCTATTGCAGCACTAGCACGCCTAACACAAGTCTGCAAACCCTGGTGGTGTAGTGGCTAAAAGCTATGGCTGGTAACTAAAAGATCAGCAGTTTAAATCCATTAGGTGTTCCTTGCAAACCATATGTGGCAGTTCTACTCTGTCCTACAAGGTCACTATTAAGTCAGAACTGACTTGATGGCAATGGGTTTTGGTTTCAGAATAAATGTCTATGGAATGAAAAGTAAAATGAAAGAATAAATGAGTATTTTTTTTCTAACTCTACAGAGAGCAACAATGCATCAAATTAAAAAATAACTAGCCTTAGAAGCAACAGTAAACAGTACAAAGTACCAATGAATCAAAGTCAACAAATACTCTTCAGATTCACTTTTAATAGTCCATTCGAGTACTGTTATATATAGTACTTGGAAAAAATAGACGTAGCTGTAACAAGAATAACAGGGTTTAGGTAAGCTACTTAGACTGAGGACTGCTTGTTATACCAACGGTTTTGTATCTCCTAAATATTCAATGATGTATTGCAAAAGACACCTTCAAAGTATATTCTAAAATGAGTATTTTACCATTTTCTGCTGATACTGACTACCTAAAAGTTACTGGGCAGCAACTGTTTCACAGTATCTGGAATTGGGGCTTATCACACTCTGTCTTTGTCAGGTACTGTCAGGTCAATTTTGAGTCACATTACCTCATGAGACACAGAACTGCCCCATAGGGTTTTCTAGGTTGTAATCTTTAAGGGAACAGATTGTCAGGTCAGGGTGGGATCCAATGCCCAAGCTTTCAGTTAGCTGACAAGTGTATAGCCACTGAGCCATCAGGACTCATCGCACTCGTAACATCCTCTAAATCTCCTTTACTTTCTTTTAAAATGATGCTTTCTATTGGCAACTATATTCAGTATACTGTGATACAAGCTGTCCCTGTTTCTTAGATTCAAAAGTGAAATGTTTTTTAGAAGCTGACTTCAAATGCAAGACAACATCTGGGCATCATTAGGAAGCCATTGTTTCATTTATTTGCCTGTACTTTATTTACATGCTTCCTCTGCCTCTCAAGTACGTGCAATCACAACGCCGAGCTGTCCCAGCACGATTCTGTGCAGGTCTGGTGAAGTTACCCTGTTGTTCAATATATGGCAAACAGGACTGAAGAACCAACACTATTTTTAAACATAGTATTTACAGACAAGGTAGAAAGTAAATGAAGATTTTTTAGTTCGTGGCTGAGATGGAAGGGAACTAAGGGAATTTTTCAGAGTCCCATCACAAGACTCCTCAAACAGAATAGAAAACTAGCTCAGAAGTATGGAGTTTTCTTTAGGGGTGTGGACTAGTCTTCTATTGTCTAGTACAGATCTTGACTTTCAATGGACTACTAACAAGAAGGCAGCAACAAAGCTTGATTGTGGTGGGAGGTCACATAAGAGACTACTACAGAAAGAGGATTCTTAAAGGTTCCGTCAGAGGTTGACACACCCTTCTTCCCCCAACACTGACGGAATACAAGCCCATCTGGGCTTTTGCTATGGGCAGAAGGAAATAAATTTTTTTCCTCAAAGAATTTGTAGAATAACCTCACCCCAATTTTAAGTTTCAAGTGGTCTAGAATTAGTAATACTTTTAGGCACCTGGCAAATACTCTCCAAAAGAGGTACTTAGAACCTTCCAAGAACTGACATAGATTAAGACAGATCCAAAGACAATGAGAGATCAAACATCAAAAGACAGACAAATCATCACGAATCAGAGTAAACAAAAGCAAAAAATTTTCAGACCCACAAAGACTATCAGTTACAAAATATAAAATAAGCACATTAAAAAAATAAAAGAGAAAATTAAAAAATCAGACTATCAAAAGAGATGAGAAACATTTTGGGGGAAAAAAAAATTCTGAAATAAAAAAAATGTAACTCAAATTATAAAGTCAACAGTCAAATTAAACAGCAGTGTAGAGACAGAGGTGAAGAAAATTAATAAACCGAAAGACAGAACTGAAGAAACTACCCAAGATGCTGACTAAAAGGTATGGAAAATATAAGGCTATGAAATAAGGAGTAACAAAGTAACATATATATCAAATAGGACTTCTAGAAGAAGAACATAAAGATGATGGGGGAAATGCTCACTAGGTCTTCCTTCAAATGTCAGTTTCTCAATGAAGCCTCCTGAAACTGCCCTGTTTAAACTGTTACTTCTACTCCTAACTTATTCCCCATATTGACTTTATGATTTTTTTTCCCTCACTGCATACAATCATCCTCTGACACAGTATATATTTCATTTATTTGCTTACTAACTCCCTTTCTACCCAACACACACTGGAATACAGAGTCCCATGAATCCCTGTTCTTTTGTCTATTTTATTCAGTGCGGCATCTCCAGTGACAACAGAGCCTAGTACGTACAGGAACGCAATAAACATTTAACAATAACATACACATTACAACAATAATGAGACACCATTACTTATATACTGAACTGGAAAAACTAAAATGTAACAGTGAGGATGAGTAACTATGGGAATTCATACTACTACTAAAAGTAAAAACTCTTATGAGCCTGTTCCACAACTAAGAAATTCTATACATATCCAAGAAATTCCATTTCTATCTAGGTGACAAGCTTACAAACATTCACAGAGGTATGTTTACAATACCAATAAACTATGATGAGTAACCTGGCAACTGAACAAATATTTAAACCAATCCAAAAAACTAAACTTGCTGCCACTGAGTTAAGTTGGTTTCACAGTGACCCTATAGGACAGAGTATAACTGTCCCATAGGGTTTCTAAGGAGCAGTTAGTACTTTTGAATTGCTGACCTTTGGTTAAGCAGCCAACCTTTTAACTACTGTGCCACCAGAGATTTGAACACTTAAAAGATGGACTTCCATGTAGCAGTGAAAATGAATGGACCACATCTACATGTACAGACACAGATAACTCTCCAAAATAGAATGTTAACAGCAAAAGGCAAGTAACAGAAGACTATACAGAGGATACTTTTATAAAGTTCAAAGTCAAAACTAAATATAGACTGAGAATACATGTGTATGTGATACAACTACATAAAACAAAACATGGTTTCATAGTTTCTTCTGGCAAGGGAAGAGGGGAATATAACTGAGAAATCCTAATTAAAGAGGGGACTGCAGGCACTGCTAATGTTGTTTTTTAAGCTGGGTACACACAGGTGGTCAGTTTATTGTTTTTCTTTGAACTCTTAATATACAAAAAGCCAAGCCAGCCAAGTGCCGTCGATTATGCAAATCTTGTTTACTTAAGATGTTTTCCACAATGAAACACAGAATTTTTAAAAACTCAATGACAAATGTTCAAAACTAGCTTTCACCTGTCTCTTGTCATTTTTTCCTCATCAAAATAAAATGGGTATGGGAGCCCCAGTGGCTCGGTGCTCAAGTGTAACAGCTGCTAATAAAAAAGTCAGTAGTTCAAATCCACCAGATGATCCCTGGAAACTCTATGGGGCAGTTCTTCTTTCTCCTATAGGTAACTATGAGTTGGAATTGACTTGACGGCAGTGGGTTTTGGTTTTTTTGGTAAATATACTAGGTTGGACACCCTGGTGGTATAGTAGTGGTTAACAACTACAGCTGCAAACCAAAAAGCTGGCAGTTCAAATCCACCAGGAAACTCTATGGAGCAGCTCAACTCTGTTCTGTAGGATCACAGTAAGTCAGAATCAACTCGACAGCGATGTGTTTGTTTGCTTTCTAAACACAGTAGGTACTTAAACTGTAATACAAATTCTGACATTAAGACCTCTAAGCTATTTCCACAACCTCAATAACTATTAACTCTATCCCAAATTTCATTATTGGCAAGTTCCAGTCAATAGACTGCATTTTAAAAGCCTACCTACAAAACTGGTGGCATAAGACTCTGGGGTCCAGATTTGTTTTCCTCCCTAGAAGAGCTTCAGGTAACCACAAAAACTGTTACTATGTAAGGATATTCTGAAGGTGAGGTATAACCAAAATAACATTTGTAGGCCAAGTTCAGAAAGTTCCTTGTTATAAAAATAAAGGGAAAGGAAACATACTTCAATTTCTAAGGCATTCCTATACTTAACAATTTTTGTAAAAGAGTGTTACATCCAGTTTAAGCTAAGTGTTTCCTTCCACATTCACTAGTGTGTTTAACTATGTATTCTAACTTTTTTTTCTAACAAACTTTTCCAAATAATTATTACAAAGGCAGCATTTAAACTCTTCCTATCCTAGTTGAAAATAACAAACTTGGAGTCTATTCTATTGGAAATATTCTCTATGCAACATATATACTTATCAATACACATATAACAATAACAAAACATTAAAATTTAGGACTTCAGTGTTTCTATGGCTTATTTTATATGCAAGTACTGTTTCTATTCTAATGGATTCTCTGGTGACAGAATCAACTAAGGAAACCTATGACAGACCAAGAGTTCTTTGGATCTAAAAAGAGTCTTGATATACCAATTAGTAAAAGACATGCCAGAAAGACTGCAACATCCATTAGCAAATATCTCCTCATGCTTTTATGGAAAAGAGTGACACAAACCTAAAATAAAGTATATTTTGACAACCTGTGGAAAAGTTTGCTCAAGTTCTATGCAACAGGCTTCCCTAACTTACATAAGCCATCTCTCAAGGAAGCACAAGTCTTTTACACACAGGCTTCAATATTCTAGCACATTATTCCAAATACCAAAAGGAACTTAAGTCAAATTATTAGCATTTATTTTCTGTCATACTTAGAATCAGGTTTTCAAACTTATGCCAAGTAGAGATGGAGTCAAGATGGCAGACATCTCCTTATATCCCTCTGGAAACCAAGACCTGAACTGATAATCAAACAGAGCCTTCTGGTCACCTAATGAGCCACAGGACACAGCACAGGGCTGTTAATTTGGACTTCATACCACTAAACAAAAAACCAGCTCTCTTTTGCTGACTACCACACCCTGACTCTCACGGACTGAAAGTAATGCACCACTGTGACTTTTTCTCTCTGTCTTGGCTGGTGGGTGGAGCTGGGTCTTGCCTAGCGGCTAGTCTCAGATGCACTGCTGGTGGGATAGGCAGGTAAAATTGCCGTATTTTGAGAGCCAGGCTTAGGACTCTGTACATCTAGCCAGCTTGGGCCTCTCTTTTTATCTCTGTCACAGCATGGTTTGTATGGAACCACGGGGCCTATGTGCAGGACGCCATGTTGGATACGGAGATTTTAGCGGGACCTAATTCTTTGCCTGGGAGCCAGCGCCTGCAAACAGGACAGCGATTCTCCAACAGAAAAGTAGTAGTTTACACAGTCGCCTAAGGTAGGGGCCCGGCAACAGAAGCTGAGGACTCACTACGTCTTGGCACCTTTAGCCCCTCTATCCACCAACTGGGTGGAGGGTGCTATCTTAGATACAGTGGCTGCAGCTGGACCTACTTCTTAGCTTGGGAGCCAGAACCTGCCGATAGGAGAGCACTTTTCTACCAGAAAAGCAGTAGTTTACACAGTGTCGCCTAAGGCTGGGCCCTGTGAGTAGAGGCCAACAGGGCAGTAGCATTGCTGCATTTTGAACTAGTTCGTATCATCTGGAGTTGGATATACAGGTGCTTACTTTGCCAGTTGGGAAGAGGAACTTCTATACCTGAAAACCTGACTGGCTTGGGAAGTGGTCAGATACTTTTTGTTTTACATTTTAAGACAGCATAGAGAAACATCTGCAGTCCACCGTCACAGTATCTCTCCCAGCCTCTACTTACTCACATGAAACCCAAAAAGCAACAGAAACTTGTGGCATACAAGAAATCACCAATGGCTTCAGAAGGCTCCCAAACAAAACAACTGAGGAGTTTTCTGGATGAAGAAACTTTTCTTCATTGCAAGATAAATACAAAAGGATTATATATCAAGCCCTTTTAGACCTTATAGAAAATGCTGCAGAACAAAAGGAAAAATTAAACAAGCTGTTCGATCTGATGGAACACCAGTACTCTGAAATCCAACAGATCAAGAACAAAATCAAAGACGCAGAAATGTCAACTGAAAGCCAAGAAAACAGAAAGGAATAAATGGAAAAAAGAATTTCTGACTTGAAAGACAAAGCTACTGACGCCAGCGTCTATGAGCAGAAATCAGAAAAAAGAAACAAGAAAAATGAAGAACCATTAAGAAGCATGTGGGACTCTATTAAGAGGAACAACCTTCAATTAACTGGAGTCCCTGAACAGGATGAAAGACCGGAGAACACAGAGAGTATCGTTGCTGACTTGCTGACAGAAAACTTCCCAGAAATCACGAAGGAAGAGAATATAGACATCTAAGATGCATATCGTACATCACCGAATATAGATCTCAAAAGAAAGACTTCAAGACATATTATAATCAAGCTTAACAAAATGAAACATAAGCAGCAACTCTTAAAGGCAGCAAGACTCAAAGCAAAGCTAACATTCAGAGGGAAACCTTGTAGGCTTTCATCAGATTTCTCAGCAGAAACCACGCTGGCACAGAGACAGTGGCATGACACATTCAAAGCCTTGAAGAAGAAGAACTTCCAATCAAGAATTACATATCTTGCCAAATTATCTTTCAAACATGAAACTGAAATTAAGACATTCCCAGATAAACAGAAACTCAGAGACTTGTAAAAAACAAACCAAAATTAAAAGAAATACTGAAAGGAGTTCTTGGCAGTGGCTCAGACGAACAAAACCACTAACTTTATATTTTAGAATGACACATCATCCAGAATTCTACTCAGTTAGGGAAGGCTCCAAACTCAATCACAGCTTTAATACGGAAAGAAACAATCCAGTGATTATCATGAAAACTGTGGTGCCATCATATTAAAAAGGAGGATTTACTACAGTCATTATATTCCTTCCAGATGGAGAGGAAGTTGACAAGACTGGTAGTAATTAAAATTGGATTTATATATAGTTTATTAAGGGGGATCTTAGGGGTAGCTGTAAAGCACAACAAAGATGCAACACACCATATAAAGAAATATAACAGAGTCTCAACAACTATGAAAACAGCTCTGAAGAAGGTGAAAAATCAACTCACAAAGAGAATGCCCCAGAATAGACTAATAAGAACAACAGAGAAAACATCAACACAAAAATAAACATATCACAATGGCAGCAGTGAACACATACCTATCAATAATTACACTGAAAGTGAATGGACTGAATGCTCCAGTAAAGAGACACAGAGTGACTTCCTGGATCAAAAGACACAACCCATCCATATGTTGTCTACAAGAAACTCACTTGAGACCTAAAGATAGGAACAAACTGAAAATTAAAGGATGGAAGAATATATATCAAGCTAACAATGAACACAGAAGAGGAGGTGTGGCAATTCTAATCTCAGACAAAATCAATTTGAATGTAAAATCCACCATGATGGACAAAGATGGACACTATTTATTGTTGAAAGGTTCAGAACACAGGCAAGACTTAACTACATCAAATATTTATGCACCTAATATCCGAGCACCTAAATACATTGAAGAAACACTGACTACACTCAAAAAAGAGTTGGATCACACCACAGTAGTAGTGGGAGACTTCAACACTCCACTCTCAATACTGGACAGATCATCTAGAAAAAAGCTCAGTAAAGATACAGAAGACCTCATTGCCACAATTAACCAACGAAATCTCATCGATATATACAGAACTTTCTACCCATCAGCAGACAACTAACTACATCTTCTTTTCCAGTGTCCATGGAACATTCTCCAGAATTGACCATGTTTTAGGCCATGATGCAATTTTCAACAAAATCCATACCACTGAATTAAGACAAAGCATCTTTTCAGATCATAAAGCCATAAAACTCAAAATCAATAGCAGAAAAAACATAGATAGAAAGTGAAACTATTGGAAACTGAACAGCATCTTGCTCAAAAAAACATGGGTCAGAAAAGAAATCAAGGATGAAACCAAGAAATTCATGGATTCCAATGAGAATGAAAACACTTCCTACCAGAACCTATGGGATACAGCCAAAGCAGTGCTCAGAGGTCTGTTTATCTCCATAAATGCACACATCTGGAAGGAAGAAAGAAACTACATCAAGGAACTAAGCCTATAGCTTGAACAAGCAGAGAGAGAACAACAGAGGAACCTATCAGGCACCATAAGAAAACAGATCGTAAAGATCATAAAAGAACTAAATGAATTAGAGAACAGAACAAAAACTGAAAAGACCAAAAGCTGGTTTTTTGAAAAGATCAACAAAATTAACAAACCACTGGCTAAACTTACTAAATAAAAACAGGAAAGGAAACAAATAACCTAAATTAGAAATGAGAGGGGAGTGGTCGCAACAGATTCAACAGAAATCAAAAATATCATAACAGAATACTATGAAAGACTGTACTCTAACAAACTTGAAAACCTAGAGGGAATGGACAAATTCCTTGCTTCATATCACCTACCCAAATCATCACAACGTGAAGCAGAACAACTTTATAAGCCCATCACAAAGGAAGAGATTGAAAAAGTCATCAAAAAATCACCAACCAAAAAAAGGCCCAGGCCCAGATGGCTTCACTGCAGAATTCTACCAAGCTTTCAGAGTTATCTCCAATACCACTGAGACTACTTCACAGTATAGAAAGGGATGAAGTACTCCCAAACTCATTCTATGAAGCCAGCATATCCCTGATACCAAAACCAGGGAAAGATCCAACAAACAAGGAGAACTACAGACTGATATCACTCATGAACCTAGATGCAAAAATCTTCAACAAAATTTTTGCAAAAGAATATAACAACATATTAAAAAAATAAGCCATCATGACCAAGTTGGATTCATACCAGTGATGTAAGGCTGGTTCAACATCAGAAAAACAATGTCATTAACCACTTAAATACCACAAAAGACAAGAATCACCTGATTTTGTTCACTGATACAGAAAAGGCATCTGATAAAGTCCAACACTCATTCATGCCAAAAACTCTCAGCAAAACAGGCATAGATGGAAAATTCCTTAAAGCAATAAGGGCCATTTATACAAAATTGACTGCCTACGCCATCCTGAATGGAGAGAGACTGAAGGAATTTCCTTTGACAACAGGAACTAGACAAGGATGCCCACTCTCACTTCTCCTATTCAACATAGTACTAGAAGTTCTAGCCAGAGCAATTAGACAAGACCAAGAAATAAATGCTATCTGCACGGGCACAGAAGCAGCCAAAATCTCCCTGCTTGCTGATGATATGATTGTATATGCAGAGAATCCCAAAGAATCTATCAGTAAACTACTGATAGAAGAGTTCAGCAAAGACTCAGGACACACGATAAACATAAGTAAACCAGTAGGACTCCTTTATACCAACAGTAAGACTGTTAATGAAGAAATCATCAAATCAATACCATTTACTATAGCCCTCAAGAAGGTAAAGTACCTAGGAATTACTCTAACCAGAGAAATAACAGACCTTTACAAAGAGAACTACAAGCCCTTACTACAAGAAAGTAAGAGAGACAGAGAAATGGAAAAACCTACCCTGCTCATGGATAGGAAGACTTAACATTGTGAAAACGTCTATTTTACCCAAAGCAATCTACTTATATTATGCAATCCCAATTCAAGTTCCAGTGTCATTTTTTAATAAGATGGAGAAACAAATCAGCAAATTTGTTTGGAAAGAGAAGAAGCCCTAGATAAGTCAGGTACCACTAAAGAAGAAGAACACACTTGGGAGGCCTCTCATTACCTGACCTCAGAACATACTACATTGCCACAGTGGTCACAACAGCCTGGTACTGGTACAAGAACAGACAGATTGATCAACGGAACTGAACTGAGACCCCAGAGATGATACATCTGCCTATGAACAGCTGATATTTGACAAAGGCCCTAAGACATTTAATTAGGGAAAAACAATCTCTTCAACAAATGGTGCTGGCAAAATTGGCTATCCATCTGCAGTAACTGAAACAAGATCCATATCTTACACTTTATACAAAAACCAACTCAAACTGGATAAAAGACCTAAATATCAAATCTAAAATGATAAAGCTCATCCAAGAAAAAGTAGGAACAACAATGGAAATTTTAATCCACAACGCAGACAGACTTCAAAATCTGTCAAACAAACTACAATTAACAGAAGAGAAAATAGATAAATGGGAATTATTAAGAATCAAACACTTCTGCTCATCCACAGACTTTATCACAAGAGTTAAAAGGCCACCTACAGAATGGAAAAAAATATTTTGCAACTCTATGGCAGACCAACGTCTGATCTCCATAATCTATAAGGTACTACAAAATATCAGTAAGAAAATAAATCATCCAATTAAGTGATGGACAAAGGAGATGGACAGACATTTCTCTAAACAGGAGATACAGGCAGCCAAAAAACACATGCGGACATGTTCATGATCTTCAGTTATTAAAGACATTCAAATCATAACTATGATGAGATATTGTCTCACCCCTACAAGGTTGGCCATGATCCAAAAAACACAAAATAACAAACACTAGAGAGGCTGTGGAGAACGTGGAACTCTTCTACACTGTTGGTGGGGTTGCAAAATGGTACAGCCTCTTTGGAAAGCAATCTGGCGCTTCCTTAAAAAAAATGGGTATTGATATATCATTTGACCCAGTAATTCCACTACTTGGAGTATATCCTATAGAATCAAGGCCATTCACACCAACAGATACATGCAGAAGAATGTTTACTGCAACACAGTCCACAATAGGAAACAGATGGAATCAACCCAGATGCCCAACAACAGAGGATGGATGATATATATACTCAATGGAGCACTATGCAATGACAAAGAACAATGATGATTCCAGGAAACATCTCATAACGTGGTTTCAACTGGAAGACATTATGTTGAGTGAACGTAGTCAGCGACAAAAGGACAAATATTGTATGAGACCTCTAGGATAAGAACTCAAAAACAAACTTATGCATAGAAGAAAAGACTCTTTGACGGTTGCAAGGTAGGGGATAGAGGGAGGGTGTGGGGGGAGGTATTAGATTAGATAGTTGGTAGAAATCTGGTTGCGTGAAATAGGTGACAGCATACATTAGAAACAAGAGCAATATTAAGTGGATTTCAACATAACTTGAGTACTCCTCCCATCTTCACCCAATAATGCAAGGACAGAGTAGCTGGAGCGGGGAGCAGGGGACCATGCTCTTAGGTGAAATCGAGGCCAACTGGCATAACTAACATTTTGCTTAGAGGGCTCTCTGCACCCCACATTGGTGAGTGGCATCTGGGGTCTTAAAAGCTGCCAAGCTGCCATCCAAGGGCACAGCAAATGGTCCCAACTGAGCAGGAGGGGATGCCCACTGAGGACCAAAATGACACCCCACAAGATCCACATGAGCGGATGCCTACATCGACTGGGGACCGAAGAACTGGATGGTGCCCAGCCACCACCAGTGACAGCCGCGATGGAGCTCACAAAGTTGAGTCTCACTGGCAATACAAGAATAAAAAGGGGTGCACCCTGAGATCTCCACTAAAAGACCTCAATTGACTCCAGCGGCTTCGGGGTTCCCCTGGGAGCATGGCCCCTGGCCCTGATTCTGCCCTTGCCCATGGACCATAATGAAGGTCCACTCTTCGGACAGCAAGGGATTGGACTTGGCAACACAGAGTGACTATATATTGGGTGCATTTTATGGTTGTATGCATCTATAGGATATCATGTTGCTGACCTCCGAATGGAGGAAGGGAGTGGGTAGAGATGAGGGGAAAGGAGACTGTTGGGAGGATGAGACATGTATGTAGCAGACAGGAATAGTGAGCTGTCACTGGGCAGGGAGAGCAGTGGAAGCTGCATATAGGTGGGCATGCACATTTATATGGGAATGTATATTTTCACTCAGTCATAATTAAAAATAAAAAAGAAAAGAAAAGAAATTTATGCCAAGTAATTTCATATAAAAAGTTTTCTATGTCACTAAATAAGCACACTGAGCTAAGGACATACTTCACTGATGTCTCATTTGATCTGAGTACAACTACCCAACCTCAGTAAAAATTAAGGACAGGGAGAAAAGAACCTTATACTTTCAACCCTATTACAAGTCAACACTGTCAATGTGTAAGACATAAATAACATAGGGCACCTCCCAGTATGTTCAGCCTACCTAGCCACCAGTCCAAAAAGACATTAAGAAATGCTGGCAAATCTTTCAGGACCTATGACAGAAACCAGGTTTTTGGCTTTGTGCATAAATTTTAATGGCATTTCTAGACACATTCACAAACAAAAAATAAAACATTTCCCAGCTAACACTATGAACGAATACAACTTTTTCTTAAAAAAAAAAATTACAAGAGCCATGAAAAGATTTCAGTATTAGGAATCTATCCCCACAAAAATTCAATATGATGTTATTAGTGTTATCGACAACAGCAATATATGATTATAAAAACTGTAAAAATATGTATGATAAATGAAACAAACAAAAAGAATATGTAATGGGGTCTAATAAAACTGTGTACTTACAGAAGGTACTGTGTAAAAATAAATGTGCTAAAGTTGTAAGCTTACGGGAAAAAAAGATAGCCATAATGAAACGATTTAACCAGTCTTAGTGAATTTTGTCCAAATAGTACATGAAACATGTGTGAAGAAAAAGTATTATTTGTTAGCCAGGTGTCAGTAAACAGAATGATACTGTTGGACAACCACAACTAGAACAGGAAAAGGTTATGCTTTAAAGACCAAAGAATTCACAACGTCAAAAGATCAGCATAGCTGTGGGTTGTGGGAAGACAACATGTGCAGCAAGCAGAAATGCAAAAAGCTAAATTTAAGGCAAAATCAAAAACGTGCTATGATCTAGAAATTGAGGGTACAGAGGCAAGTAATACAGTTGACACGCAGCATATGAAGAGGGAAGGATGGCAGTATGGGAATCCTACACGTACGCAACCAGAGGCCCTTACTGATTTACACATTCAATTAGATCATACGGGATTTTTTAAAAAGGAGACCAATTAACTGAAAATGTAGTAAGAAATGGAAATTTCAGCACTTTCTGAAACTTCTAGTATAAAAGTAGTCTTAGTTTTTGTTTTCTTTTAAAAGTTTTTTTTTTTTTTTAAATTAAATCTTAATATTATTAAGGGAGAAAATAATCTTTAAAACAACCTAGGAAAGAAAAGTTTACTGGCAACTATATGGAGAAAAAGAAGTAGCAATGTTTTTGGATAACCTAGCAGTTTCTCATTTTTATCACATTTCACAAAAGATTCAGTTTTTTTGCACAATACAAAGTTCTAGCTCAATGCTTTATAAAGACCTTGTTGATTTAAGAAACACATGTACACCTAAGTTTTAAATTCTAGCTATATGTAACTTTGTACAAGACAGTGTATTACAACCTTGGTTTCCACTTTCATCATTATCACAACTTTCCACATGACCACAGGAAACCTGGTTCTCTGTGACATGAACGTAGCAGGATGTAAAATAGTAGCAAAGAAATATTCATAACGAGGCTTGGTGGGAAGAGAGCAGACTAAAGACCACATTAGCTCTATGCTGGTCCCTTTTTAAAAAAACCTACAAAATGACACCGCATTAAAGAATGAACTCTGAGATCCTTTTAACTTCAAAATTAAATACCAGAAAATCACTAAAATAAAGAATCTAATACATCAAGGTTTTAGATGTTTTATCCCATCAACCCAATTCCAAAGTAACTCCTTATTTCCTACTCAGCTCATTCAACTTAAGTTTGAATGATCCCTTAACAGAGAGAAAAACTGAAATTTGAGCATTTTGCCCAAGGATTCTTTCTTAAAAGCAATCAACCAACCAACCATATTTAATTAATTTGTTTTAATGACAAAAGTGATCTATGTCTTCTGCCAGAGTTCACACACAAAAAGGAACAAAGTGAAAGTTTCTTTTATTTTCCCTCTACTTTTTAAAAACTCTTGCCTTTAGAAGTATCTACTCAGAGTAAGTTTTGCTACAAACTGTCTTTCCTATGCATAAAAAAAGTTAAAATTTACTTACACAAAAAAGGGGCCATTACCAAGTTTTTTTGGTTTTTGTTCTTTTTCGTAGAGCAGAATTACAGACATTTAGGTTGTTTCAATTTTTCAATATAGGCCATAAACCCATAACACTTTCACTGAACATCCTTATACAGCAGAACCAGATTAAAAGGGAGAGGGTGAGACAGTGGTGGGGGTGGAGAATAACCACACAAGAGTTTTTGGACATCTCTGGAAATATAACAGAAAAACTTTTAATTGCTACTACTGTAACACTCAGGAAAAGAACTACATGGTTTTAAAACAGACTGATCATCTGAACTGAGCAAAGTTACACTACCTTCTCAAGAGAGTGGTACAGTCAACTATAAGACTTCTGCTAGAGCTAGAGCTGAACTGCTCAGGACAACAGAGACACCAAGGTTGCCCTTGTAGTCCTCATTCTTTGCTTTTCTGTAACGTACCATAAACATTTAACAACAACAACAAAAAAAAAAAACAAAGAAAAACAACCCACTATCATCTAGTAGATTTCAATTCATAGTGATCCTATAGGGCAAAGTTGTTCTGCCCCACTGAGTTTCCAAGGAACATCTGGTAGATCTGAATTACTAACCTTTTGCTTAGCAGCTACAGCACTTAACCACTATGCCACCAGGGTTTACCGGTAACTTAAAAACAATAGCTTATAAGGATTTCAAACCACTACTAGTTTGCTTTGAACAAATCATCCTGCAGTTCTGGATATACAGACTAATTCCTTATATTTATTCTAACAATCTTAAGGAGCCTTGTTGGTGCAGTGGTTAAGCACTTGGCTGCTAACCAAAAGGTTAGTAGTTCAAATCTTCCAGCTGCTCCAAGGGAGAAAGATGTGGCAATCTGCTTCTATAAAGATTACAGTGTTGGAAACCCCACTTTGCCTCATTGGGTCACTATGAGGCAGAATCAACTTGACAGCAAACAACAACAACAGTTAATGATCTTTTAGATTGCTACTGATCTTGTATCATTAATTTTATTTCTTTGAGTTTTGACAAGGTTAAATTTTTCCATCCATATTTTTAGAACCATTTTTGTTTTTTCCCCTATGAGCTGCCTCCATAATTTGGCCATTTTCTATTGGATTGTTGTTCATTAGTTAATTTTCAGTAGGGATTCATATAATACAGATATTTTGTTATAAATGTTGCAAATGTTTTCTGAAGATAACAACATTCTAGACCTGCAATTCCATGAATGCTAGATTGAGAATTTACTTTTAAAACAAAGATGCTCATCCTATGGTTTTAAAATAATTTTTATTATAATAGCAAGTTATGTACACATAATAAAAAGCTTCCTATATGTGTGTGTGTGTTGCGTGTGTGTATATACTTTATTGTGATTAGGTGAAAGTATACAATCAAATCGGTTTTGCATGCCCACCTATCTGCAGCTCCCTCTGCTCTTTTCAGCCAGTGACAGCACACTCTTCCTTTTCACTCTATATATCTAGTATTCTCTTAACAAGTATCTGTTCCCTGCCACCCTCTTCTCTCCCACCTAGAAAGAACAATATGACAGCGCTGTATTTCTTAAAGACAACAACTTCTAAGGCCATGTGTACTTTTAAGATCAAATGATATAACCAATCTCTTATCAATATAAGAGCATCCATAATATAAAATATATTTATACTGACAGCAGCTATAGAATTACTAAAAATATAAAATTAAAAATAAGAGATCTAATTTATGTCAGGAACTACTGTTTCTTTTTTCAATAAGAACAATGCTATTGGTAAACACCAAAAAGGTCAGAGGTTTAAAAAGTGTTCAAAATTTGCTTCACTATATATGACTCGACGGCACTTGGCATATATAATATACTTTAAGTATGGAATAAATGCAATCTGTGTTTATAATTTTCTTTTTTGATGTGAGTGCAAAGGTTGACCAAGGAAATTAACCATTTATTATATGTCACAGAGCTCAGAGTAGGATTATACAATGTATTTAAACTTAAGAACATGATCATACTTAGCATTCTGGTATCTATAAACAAATAGATACATTCATGTTCCAACAACAAGAATGGATATTCAGTTCTCTCCAGTCAGAGCTAACGGCGGCTATGAAAAGGATTACCTTCTATCTGCATTTCAGGTTACCGTCCTCTGCCACAGAAAACCTATCAGCAAGAAGGGGAAGATATCTACAGGCTGTATAGTTTTCTCCAATCAGAGCTCTATTAGCTCTAGTCTGGTAGCAATGGAAAGGATTAACCTTCTATTAGCATTTCAGGTTACTGTCCTCTGCCACAGAAAACCTATCATCAAGAGGAGTAGGAGTCCACTCTTTGAACAGGAATGGAATGGACTTGGCAATGCAGAGTAACCATATGTTGGAAGCACTTTATGCTTCTATACATCTATAGGATATCATCTTGCTGACCTGTGGCTGGAGGAAGGGGAGTGGATGGAGAGGAGGGGAAAGGAGACTGTTGGGAGGATGAGACATGTATGGAGCAGAGAGGAATAGTGTGCAGTCACCGGACAGGGAGAGCAGTGGAAGCCGCATATAGGGGGGCATGTAAATTTACATGTGAATGTACATTTTCACTCAGTTATGTTAAATAAAAATGAAAATAAAATAAAAAAAAGAGGAGTAGGATACCTATAGGCTGTGTCCTGCTAAATAAAATCCATTGCCATCAAGTTTATTCTGACTCATGGTGATTTGATACGTTCCATATGGTTTTCAATGGATGATTTTTAAGGAAATACTGCCAGGCACTTCTGAGGTGACTCTGGATGGATTTAAACTGCCAACCTTTCTGTTAGAAGCCAAGTATATTAACCATTTGATCAGGGACTCCATACTGGTTAAGTCTTTCTGTGTTGGACTGGACTGACTCAGTGGAACAGTTATTTTCCAGTATAAATTAAATATAAAACTCAGTGAATCACAGCTTCTGTGTCCTTGCTACTTATTATTTTTACTAGTTTTTTTTTGAAATAGTAAACTATTGTTTTTCATAATCTGGAAATGAGATTAAGAAAATCAAAATATAATCTCCAAACATATATTTATTTTTTAAACCTTTATCTTTGTTTCATATTCTCTTAGGAGTGTAAGTTTCAAGTAAAATAGCTGTGATATAATTAAATTTTAAAAAGTCAATAAGAAAGTACACCAGGATGGCTACTCTTCTATACACAACAATATAAAGATATCAAAGATGCTCAGGACTACTTCAAGAAATTACACTCACTCCTTACCTGGACATGAAACCTATAGACATGATTAGGTTCTAAAGACCACATTGTTATGAGAAGATTGGTGTCACGAGAAAATGAATGAATTCTGGTCACATCAGATTATAAACAGAGACTGACTGCATCACCACATAACTGTCAAATCACTGAGGATCATGGCCCAACCAAATTGATACAAAATCATTATAGCCCTGGTGTTCGTTACTGCTGGACATATGTCATTAATGCACAAACAGATGAACAGTTGATTTTTTTACTATTGTTGTAAATGTGAAATGTTAAGATAATGAAGTAGCCTAGTTAACAGAGGAATAAGTGCAATATTTTCAAATGAAGGGACATGTAGAAAACAGTGGAGCTATTCAAACAACACATTATTTATTTGTTTTCATAATACATAAACTGTTAACTAAATGCACTCAAATTGACTTCTGAATTATTAGATTTATCTTAAACAATTATCCTTACATGTGTCCTGCTTCTCCTGCTATACATACAATAACTATTTTTGACATTAGGAAGTCAAAATATGAAGCAAACTGAAAATGTTTCATCTTATTTTAAGTTCAGGTTTTCCATTTAACGTTATCCTCTACACTCAATTCACAATTTTAAACATCTGGTTATTAAAAATGTTCTGACCAAAGACCATTTCTGTGAGTCTATCTCCAAGAATGGGCCCACTGGCCTGTGAGTCTTTCTTCAACAACGGGCCCACTAGCAACTGACAGAAACAGGGAAGCAGGCAAAAGTCGACAGTAAGTAGGTTCTGAAATGTCTGAAAATTGAAATGTTTGAAAACGGGATGCTTAGCAAAGCATATATCCAATGGTTCAAAAACAATGATTTCTGAATAAAGAATTAATAATACAATGGTCATGTATACACATCACTAAAATCTGTTCCCACTGGAACAGTAGAGGAATGAAGATGAAAAGAGTTACATAATCATATCCAACTCCAGAAAGAGGAAATTTTCATGGAAAAAGGTAAAGGAAAAAAGTTAAAAGTAAAGGGAAAAAGGCAAAAGGAAGAAAAGAACAAAATAAAAAAAGCAGATACTGGCATAAAAATACAGCTACAACAGAAAAGAAGAGAGGAAAACATACAGGAAAGAAAAGAAGTGCATCCTCACTACACACATCCATCAGTGGGGGCCAAGAAAAGCTCCTCTTGAGGGATGAAAGATCCTTCTTTACTTCCACGCCTTCTTTGCAAGACTAAGGCAGTATTCTAGGGCTTTAGGCATTCCTGATGAGATCTTCCCCATGTCTCCCTCATGACAGTACTCATTACAGCTTGAAGGTTATCAGTTCAAGTTCCACTATGTCCTTTATCCTCACTTAACTCTATCATCACAAGAAATGTACAACTTTCCTATCATGTGTTTTCCCACTGCCACATATCTGTCAGTCTGTCACACTGTGGTTCCTCGGGTGTTGCTGTGATTCGGGAAGCTATCCCACCAGTATTTCAAATACCAGCAGGTTCATCCATGGTGGACATGGTTCAACAGGGCTTCTTGACTAAGACAGACCAGAAGAAGAATCTGGTTGTCTACTTCAATAAACATTGGCTAGTGAAAACCTTATAAATACCAGCAGAACACTGATACAGTACTGGAAGATGAACTCCTCAGGTTGGAGGACACCCGAAACATGACTCGGGAAGACCTACTCAAAGTAGAGCTGACCATAATGATGTACATTGAGTATAGCTTTTGGGACCTTCATTTGCTGATGTGGATCATTCAAAGTGACAAAGAACAGCTGAAAACATCTGTTAACAATTGAAATGTGGCATGTTAAGAAGTATGAATCTAGGAAAATTAGAAGTTGTCAGTAATAAAATGCAATGCTTGAAGATAGTTATTCTAGGTATTTCAGAGATGAAATGGACTGGCATTGGCCATTATATACTATGCTATGCTGAGAATGGCAAATTGAAGAGGAATGGTATCACATTCATTTTAAATTTCAAAATCTATACTGAAGCACAATGCTGTCAGTGATAGGTTAATACACACATGCCTACAAAGATCAGTTACTATGACTCTACTTAAATTTGTACACCAACCACTAATGGTAAAGATGAAGCAATGGAAGATTTCTAGCAATGTCTATAGTCTGAAATAGGTCAAACATTAATCAAGATGCTTTGATAATTACTGGTGGTGGAATGCAGAAGTTGGAAACCAAAAAGGATCAGTAGCTGAAGAAAGGTGATAGAAATCATGCTGGAGATCACCTGACAAAATTTTGTAAGAACAATGACTTATTTATTATAAATATCTTTTTTTAACAACATAAAAAGCAAATATACATGGACTTTACAAATTGGAACATAGAGGAATCAATACAACTATATCCAAGAAAACAAACAATAGAGAAATTCAGGATCATCACTCAGAACAAGGCCAGGAGCTGACTGTGGAACTGATTATCAATTGTTCACTTGCAAGTTCAAAATGAAGCTGAAAATGAGCCCACAAGAGCTATAATATAAACTTGAGTATATCCCACCTTAATTTAACAGACCATCTCAAGAACAAATTTGACACATTGAACACTAATGACTGAAGACCAGATGAGTTGTGGAATGACATCAAGGATATTACACATAAAGAAAGCAAGCAGTCATTTTTAAAAAACCTCCCAAAACAACAATAAAACAACAACAACAAAAATAAAAAACAGAAAATAAAAGATCAAAATGGATGTCAGAAGAGAATCTTACAGTTGCTCTTAAACACAGAATAGTTAGACTGAATGGAAGAAATGATCAAATAGAAGAGCTCAATAGATTTCAAAGGGCTGCTCAGGAAGACAAAGTAAAGTATTATAATGAAGTATGCAATAACCTGGAGTTACAAAACCAAAGGGGAAGAATTCACTCAGCAATACTCTTCACCGAAAAACCTGAGGAAAAAGCTCAAGCCTCAAGTTCCAACAGTGAATGACGCCAGAAGCATCAAAAGAAGATGGAAGGAATACACAAAGTCATTGTACCAAAAATAATCAGTTGACATTCAACCATTTCAATAGGCAGCATATGATCTTGAGCTGACAGTATCGAAGCAGCCAAAGCTGCAATGAAGGTACTGGTGAAAAACACAGCTCTCAGACAGAATATCAACTGAGACGTTTTAACAAACAGATGCAACGTGAGATGTGCTCACTCGTCTATGTCAAGAAATATGGAAGACAGTTAACTGGCCAAATGACTGTAAGAGATCCAGATTTGTGTCCATTCCAAAGACAGGTGATTCAACAGAATGTGGCAATTGTCAAACAATACCATTAACATTACACCTAAGTTAAATTATGCTGAAGACAGCTCAAAAATGGCTGCAGCTGTACACTGTCAGGGAACCGCCCAAAATTCAAGCCCAATTCAGAAGCGGATATGGAATCAGGGATATCACTGCTGATTATAGATGGATTTGGGCTGAAATCAGGGAATACCAGGAAAACACTGTCCATGTTTTACTATGTAAAAGCACTCAACTGTGTGGCTCATAACAAATCATGAATAACACTGTGAAGAATGAGAATTCCAGAACACTTCTTCATTGTGCTCATGATGAACTAGTACATAGGCCAAGAGGCAGTGATCTGAACAGAACAATGGTATACTGCATGGTTTAAAACCAGGAAATGTGTGTATTAGGGTAGTATCCTTTCACTGTACTTATTCAATCTTTATGCTACGCAAACAATGGGAGAAGACAGATTCTATGAAGAAGAATGGGGCATGAGGAATGTAGGAGAGCCCATTAACAACCTATCAGTACATATCACACAGTCTTGCTTACTGAAAGTGAAGAAAACCTGAAACACTTACTAATGAAGATCAAAGCCTACAGCCTTCAGGACGGATTATAACTCAACACAAAGAAACAAAAATCTTCACAAGTGGACCAATAAAAGCAACATCACGACAAATGGGAAAAACAGTTGTCAAGGATTTCATTTTACCTGTATCTACAACACCCACAGAAGCAGTAATCAAGAAATCAAATGACCTACTGTTGGGGAAAATCTGCACAAGACCTCTCTTTAAAGTATTTAAAAGTAAATATGTCACTTTGAGGACTACAGGGCACCTGAGTCAAGCCATGGTTATTTTCAATCACCTTATATGTATGCAAAAGCTAGACAATGAGGAATAAAGAACACTGAAGATGAATTGAAGCCTTTGAATTATTGTGATGGCAAAAAAAAAAATACTGAGTATAACCTGGGTTACAAAACTGTTTTGGAAAAAGTACAGTCAGAATGCTCCTTAGAAGGGAAGATGATGAGACTGCTGCATGTGCTTCCGACATGCTATCAGGAGAAACCAGTCTCTGGAGACAAGTATCAAGCTTGGCAAAACAGTGTCAGTGAAAAAATGGAAGACCCTCAACGAGATGGACTGACACAGGACTGGGCAGTGTTTTGCTCTTCCATCAATAAGGTCACAATGAATCACAACTGATTTCAGGACATCTAACACCACCAACTTATCCTGACAGTCCCAAATGGCTCAATCTCCCATTCTTTAGCTCCTGAAACCCTTCTACTGACCCTGTACCCAAGGTTAGTCATCAACAAAACCCCCTTTGTCCATTCACATGCTAACTTAAGTCTCACTGATACCTGGTTCTCCCGATTATACTGCTTCTCTTGTATCCCTCTTGAGTAGTAATCTTTCTGCCCCATAGCCTGTTGTTACTACTGTTACTCCCTGTCAATTCTAGTCGATGGCTGACCTTCATTCCCAAAGTCCTTAACTTCAAGCATCCTGTTATAAGACTACATGAGCTACTACTACTCATAATTACAAATATCTGATGACTGTAGTCATTTCCTCATGCCTTGAAGACTTTAATCCTGACTTACTGCCACATTTTATAACACTATTCCTGTCATAATTCCAAGTGATTTCAGTATACACACAGTTGACCTTTTCAACACCATGGGCCTCACAGTTCACTGACCTCCTCTCTTCTTATGGTTACATACGCCAACCCACCTCATAAACTCACTTTCAGGGTCATAAACCAGATCCTGTCATTCACAATAACTGTAATCCCGCCACAGTCATAACATTAAGCATCTTACTCTTCAAACACCAATTCCAATCCTTCCATTGCAGTCTCTCAAATTCCCGAAAGCTACTTCTCTTTTATAAAGCAAACAAATCTAAAACCTGATCTTGTTGCCCTTGAGTTTCTGACTCATAATAGGTAGGCAGCATATGCAGAATTGCCCTAAAGGGTATCAAATGCTATAATCTTTACGGAAGCAGACTGCCACACTTATGTGGAGTGGCTGGTGGGTTCAAACTACCAACCTTTCAGTTAGTAGTTGAGCTCTTAACCACCTTGCCAACCTGAGTTTCTCATTCTCTCTCACAAACACCCTTTTCACTATCCCTCATTCACAATATACTTTCATTTCCTTCCTAACCATAGATTCTATGGCCCATCTCAATTACTCTCTTGCATAAGTACTCTCAATCTCCTTGCCACTCTCTTGTTCGGTTATACTAAACAACAAAACTTCTAGTGTGGTTTCATCCAATTCTCCCTTTACTCCACATTTGCTCCATCGTGCTAAATGCTGCTGGAAATAAAACATACATACAAACAGAAAAAAACTGCATATAACTAAGCTGACTCTCCTTACTTTACATGGGCATGAACTTCAAGCACCTTTACTGCTGCTCAGCAATCCTATTATATTTCTCTCTTCCCTACTCTCTTAAACAACCTCTTACTTTCTTTTTTTTATCAGATATCTAACATCTCTTCCTTCATCCTTGCTAAGAGAACCACTAGTTCCTACCACATTTGCCCATTACCTGCTCCACGACTATATTGTCTATTCTTCTGTTATAATGAATAAATTGTTCCTGCACATCTATCAACGGTCAACTCCTCCACCTGTACAAGAAAATTCCTTTCATGTACTTAAGGACAGAGTTTCAGCAATATTTCCCTCTCTTCTTTATCATTTTTTTGTCTCTAATGGATAATTCCTAAAAGCACATAACATGCCATTATTTTTCTCATCTCCAAGTGAGCTCTCTTGACCTTGTTTCCCCTGCTAGCTTCCTCTTCATTTCTCTAAACCCATTATAGGAATATTCCTCAAGAGTTAAGTCTATAGTGACCTAAGAAGTGTGTATATGTGGAGTTGCACTTTAGAAAAGCATGCTGGCTAGTAAATGTAGAAAGAATGACAGAAATAAAAAAATAACCATTTTGCAACCAGCAAAGTAGTAAGTAAAAAGAAATGATCATCAATGAGTGCTAAAACAACCAGATAAAATGTTGGGGGACAAAATCAAAACATTAGTTATATAACTCAAACGAACAGAAAGGGGACAGCAAAAGAATCATGCAATCACCAGAAGGGAAGCTATTAAGATCAGAGCACAAATAAAGGAAATAGAGAACAGAAAAATAATAGTCAATAAAACCAAAAACTGGTTCTTTGAAAAGATCAACAAAAACTGAGAAACCACTGGCCAAACTGACAAAACAAAAAACAAGAGAAGACACAAATAGCCCAAGTAAGAAATGAGGGACACTACAAGAGATCCAAGTGAAATCATAACAAAATAGTATGAAAAACAATACTCCGAAGAATTTGAAAACCTAAAGGAAATGGGCAAAAGTACTACTGAAGAAGCATTAAGTAGGAGGACTCACACTACCTGACCTCAGAACATGCTCTACACCTATGGTAGTCAAAACAGCCTGGTACTGGCACAGTGACAGATACATTGACCAATGGAACAGAAATGAACACCCTGGTGTAAATCCATCCACCTATGGTCATCTAATCTTTGACAAGGGCCCCAAATCCACCAAATGGGGAAGACAGTCTTTTTAAGAAATAATACTGGCAAAACTAGATGTCCATCTGCAAAAGAATGAAACAGGACTCATACCTAACACCATACACAAAAACTAATTCAAAATGGATCAAAGGCCTACATATACAGCCTCAAACTATAAAGTTCACAGAAGAAAATAGAGAATTAATGCTAGAAGCCCTAATATACGGCATTCACAGGCCATAAACCATAACTAACAACACAAAAACTCCAGAAGATACGCTAGATAACTAAACACACTCTTCAAAAGACTTCACCAAAAAACTAAAAACAGAACCTACAGATGGGAAAACACTTCTGGCTGTTAAAAATCAGACAAAGCGTAACCTCTAAAATCTGTAAGAAAATCCAACTCTACAACAGAAAGACAAGTAATTCAATTAAAAACAGACAAAGGAAAAGAACAGACCACCAAAGACATCCAAGCAGCCAACAGATACATGACAAAATACTCGTGATCACTAGCTATTACAGAAATGCAATTCAAAACCACAATGAGATACCATTTCACCTTGGCACTACTGGTACAAATCAAAATAAGAGGAGATAATAAATGCTGGATAAGCTGTAGGGAGACTGGAACACTTACATGCTGCTACATGATATAATGACTTTGGGATGGCAGTTCCTTAAGCTAGAAATGAAAATACCATATGATCCACCAGTCCCATCATAGGAATACATCCTAGAAAAATGAAGTCTTTCTACAAAGAGACATACGTATAACCATATTCACTGTAGCACTGTTCACAAGAGTAGAAAGATGGAAATAGCTTAGATACCCATCAACAGATGAAAGCAGACACTGCTGTACATATGTACAATAAGTTTTACACAATAGCAAGGAACGATTAACCCGTGAAGTGTCTCAAAACACACAGAAAAATGGATGGCATTATGACTGAAATAGCCAAAGCCAAGTGCCATCGAGTCAGGTCCGATATGAGTGAAATAAGTCAATTTCAAAACGACCAATACTGTATGAGACCACTGCTGTACCAATGCATGAAAAGGTTTACCCAGGGGAAAAAAAATGTTGTATGGTTACAAAGGGAGGGAGAGGTAGGAATGACTGAAACACTAAACTAAATAGACAATAGATGAGTGGTAACTTGGGTGAATGGTAAGACTGGAAAAACCAGCATGACTTGTACAAGGCAAAGTCATGGAAGCTCCATGGACACATCAAAGTATGGGAAGGACCAAACTGCTGGGCTGAGGGGTACGGGAATCATGGTCTCAGGAAACATTTAACTGCCTTAACATAATTTATAAACAGAATGTTCTACATTCTACTTTAGTGAGCAGTGTCTCAAGTCTTCAAAACCTGTAAGTGGTCTCACCCCTTAGGGAGCAAGGAAGAACGAAGAAAACCTAAGGAACAAGGGAAAGATTAATCCAAGAGACTAATGGGCCCCAGCTACAATGGCCTCCATCAGATTGAATCCAGTACAATTAGATGGTACCTGGCTACTACCACTGACTACTCTGATGGGGATCACAAGAGAGAGCTCTGGACAGAGCTGGAGAAAATTATAGAACAAAATTCTAACTCAAGAAGAAAAGACTTGCTGGCCTGACCAGATTGGAGAAACCCTGACAGTACGACTCCCGGTTACCCTTACAGCTTAGTAAAGAAGTCACTCCAGCGGTGGACCCTTCAGCCTGTTTGGACACGACCGTAAGATAAAACCAGATGAGAAGGTCACAGTAGCCCACAGGCAAGAACTAGATGGCAGGAGGGGACAGGAAAGCTGGAAGTAAGAACTCAAGGTTGCTCACATGTTGTGGGGTTTTTAGTATCATAAAAAAATATGTGTACTAACTGTTTAATGAGAACCTAGTTTGTTCAGCAAAACTTCACCTAAAGTACAACTTAAAAAAAAATGGAAAAAGAAAAAAATGCATTATAAGAATATCAAGTTTGTTCTATTCCATTAACAAAAAAAATATCCAATATTACTGATAATTTCAAGCAACTGGCACTCTTAATCATTGTTGAAGGGATTATAAATTGGTACAATCATTTTGGAAAGCAATCTAGCAATAACCTCAAGAGTCACAAAGTGCTCGTATCTTTTTCCAGTAAGTCCATTTCTGGGAAGCTATCCTATGAAAATAATTCAAAATATGAAAAATGCAATATATTATTTATAAGCATCCTAGATGTTTGGCACCTGCAGACTTCATAGTGAGGTTTTGACACTGGCAGTTTTAATAGCATGTGAGAGAACCATAGGTGGATCCATAGCATGCATACAGCTGCTGTGTGAATGAGGAAGTCATGTAATTAGCTGCCTAGTGAGAGAGCCTGACTGACAACATGAGATTCTCATTACAGCCTGATGGCTACTGTTCCTAATGTACAAAGACACATGTCTCAAGTGGAGAGAAAAACAAAATAAAAAAACCACCATTGTTTTTAAAATTAAAACACACTGAAACACCAAACCAATCACTTGGCTTGTGATGAAAGTGGCAAGATCTATGAAAGTACTGACATTTGTGGGCTTGAGGTCTGTAATGGACTTAGAACACATTTCTTTTCAATGTCTACTGCTGTCAATGATTAGAAATGTTTAACTAAATATTTGCCAATAGTGAAACAGTAATCAAATCACAATCTACCTAATCACTTTAATGATAAATGCTATGAGAAAATAAATAAAAAACTGTATAACTTAAGTTACTGGTATGAATATATAAACCACTATTGTCAAATTATTATTGTTACTATATCATAACTTTATTTAAAACAAAAAAATAGTGAAAGGGAATAAATACTCTAAAATAACAGTCCTGAAGTTATGGTAGTGGAATTACAGATAATTTTTCATTTTCACATTTTCAAAATGTTTTTATGGTATTAATATTACTTCCACAAATAAAAAAGTCAAGACAAAAATGTACTGCCAAATAGAAAAGGGAGCAGTTTCCTACTCGATCCATGCCAGTGTGACCGTGATACTGAAAACCTGGGACACTGCAAGAAATGAAAACTATAGGCCCAATATTTCACATTCATAGACGTGCAAGAACTTTGACAAAATCTTAAGAAATCAAGTCCAGGAATGAATATGTAAAAAAGGATAATGCACCTAAACCAAGTGGGCTGTCATCCAGGAAAACTAATGCTGAGATCTTCCAGTTACAGATACAACAGCAAATATCACTTTTTGGCATTTGCCCTACAAACGGTATTAATGAAGATGAAGGCAAGATCTGGTCCACGTGAAATAAGAAGTTATCCCACGTGTCTGCTGCATATACCTGGCATACATGTAGCTCTGAAATATATGGTATAAAACTTTATCAAGTTTATTTTAAATCTAGTTTCTCAAATAGACAAATGAATACCTCAATTTAAGCTATGTTCATGCTAAAACAGATTTAACCAGAAAGGTCATTCTAAGGTTGGAACTAAGCTACAACATACTTGGCTTGAAAGATAAAATTCAATCATATTTTAGAATCATAGTCATGAACTTCAAGAAACTTTTTCACAAGCATCCTTAAGTAGTACGGTTATCTAGTCTTGTTCTGAATACTAGAAAATGTGAGCAAACCTTTAAAGCAAGCTACATACTGTATTCTTCAGAACAGAGAAAATTCTAACAAAACAGACTATTTTTCTTTATATAATACTGGAATTCTACCTTCCTTCAACTTTTATCCCTGGCATTAGTACTAACCTCTGAAGTATAAAAGACTAAGTCTTCTTTTACATATCAGCCCTACAAGTACTTGAAAATAATTTCCTCCTCAGATTAAACGTTGAGTCTTCCCAGTCATTGGTCATGTGGTACACTACTAAACTTTGTTTTCTTACCACCTACTTCCTGCAAAAGTCAAACATCTAAAATAAATGGGTTACAACATGCATCACATTCCCACAGAAATATGCAGGAGACAGGTGCTCATTATAGCAGTCAATCAACTGCTAGTTTTTTCCTTCAATTAAAAACAACCTATGCAAAAAATTGTTTTACTTCTACTGCAAAAAATTACTAGTTGTAGAATGCAGAAATGAATGGATATATGTTTTTCATTTTTAAGCAACTGTATTCCTACAAGTGGTTAGTATTCTTTCTTCTACAGACTGCTCAAGACTAAAGAACTGAATCCTTGTCGAACAAATACAGCTGGCTGTGAAAAAATACACACGTTTAAACAGTAGTAATTTCCACAAACAGTATTACCTGCAAAATAATATACTGATTGTCCCTGGAGTGTTGAAAGATAGTTAGAGAAAAATCATTTTTTGGCCTAGCTTTTAGTTTTGTTTAGCTTTGACATGTCCCAGAAAAAGGAAAACCTTGCAAAGAAATTATAAAAATCATTTACTATGCTATTTTGAGTATTCACAGCTAAACTGAGATAGAGAACTATGTATTGCATATTGAACTATGTATTGCATATTTTGTGTCAGTGAGACCTCACTAAGGACTAGCAGAGGTTACAATACAAAATATCCCTTACACATTAAACATTTTGAAAAGAAGCTGAATAACTTCTGTACACAGTACCTGGACTCATGTTTCTATAACCTGAAAATACTGGGATCAAACCTAGGAAAGACCTACTTTTACAAACAGACAGGATAAGATGCAGTTAGTAAATCAAAGAAATCAATGAAGAATGAAGTGAGAAAAGTCTAAAATATTAGTCCCTAGAAGATTTTAAATGGTTCATGCTAATATATCTTGTTACTCAGAAAAAAAATTTCCAGAAAACAAACATTTTAAATTTGTTTCCAAAGAAGAGTTAATCATCCTTTCTTTAATAAAATACATCCAACATCCTAAAACAAAGAAAAATACATGGATAATCAGTGTTTAATTCTTACCTGGAACCCACTTAATTTCCATTTCCATATCATTTTCTTTGCCTTTCTGTTCTTTTTCCTGAATAACCTGCAAGAGCTGTCTATATTTGGCAATCTGTTCTTCATCATCCTTTTGACTTTTTTTTGTTCTCCCATCTTCCATGTTGATTCCACCATCATCTAAAAACAACAAAAAAGTAACTGTTTAATACACTGAATTAATTCACTTCTAACTAGCATTTAGATCTCATAATCATTCCAGAATCCATTTAAAAGATGTCTTTAGATATATTACAACATTAAAATGCTGATATCATATAAATTCTTAACATTAAATGATTTAAGTGAAGACTTAGGTTTTGTTTATGATAAAAAATCAGTTCCAATACAAGCTAGTAATACCACAGTTATATGCCTGGGAATCTCTCCAAATAAAATTTACAGCCAACAGATACCAAAGGAAGCCAATACATGAAGAGTCTGTTTGCTCTATATTGCCACTGTAAGTCAAAAACATAAATTAAGAATCTGGGTTTTAATAAAAACATAAGCCAAGCACATAAAGCCTTATTGAAATGACTAAATGTCCTCAGTAAGATAAAATGGAGAGATAGCATACGGAAGACCCACTCTTCTATGAGCTATAGCTATTGGCCACTAAAATTGTCTGACATTATTAAGCAGTCAGCTATGAAATATCAATGTTAACAGACTATCTTTACATCTTTAAAAAGGTAATATGGAAAAAAAATGAATAAAACTTTTTATGCTTTTTATTTTTTCCTAAATGAATAAAAGTGGTCCAGGACATTCTTTCCACCCTATCACTTTTTAACATTTTCACTCAAACAGCTGAAATTCATTTTTTTTCCCTGTTTTGCTTTGTGCCATAATAATAATGTTGGATGGAATTCTGTCATGTATCCCATAATTCAATGGATAAAACATCAGGAACAAATTAACAAAATGGCAATGTATTTCTTTCTATTAAAAGCCTACTTCTAAAAACATAATTAGAAGCAAGTTCCTTCCAGGTTGAAATTTTAGTGGTAAGTCTCTGATGGCCTATTTTAAATTGATTTTTTCCAGTACTAAAATTTTACTTTCTGAAGCTCTAAAATGTGGGATAACTCATGTAGGTCTGTTTTTTTCCCCAATTCAAGGACAATACAGTCTTACCAATCATAAATCAGGATTTGAACCAGAGCACCAGATCTCAACAGAAAATGCATTAATACTATATGATGAGTGAAAAAAAAAACTGTAATACTAATAAGAAACCTTGAAACACTAAGGACATCTACTAACACTATTCAAATACACTAATGTATCTACTATAGCTACCATTACAGATTAACATTAACCTTACAATAAATTAAAATATAGAAGAAAAGTGTATGCCTTCAAAAACTTAAGTAGCATTTTTAACAAACTATTCTTAGAAGAGAAACAACCAAAATGTTCCTTAGAAGAAAGCCTGATGAGACTCTGGTTTGCTTACTCTGGACACACCATGAGAAAAGAGCAGTCACTAGAAGAGGACAGCACATTGCTAAAGATTTTATTCCACGAAGGCAGTGAAAACAAGGGAAAGTTTCACTGAGATGGACCACCACAATAGTCTCAACCATAGACTCCAACACACAAATGATCATGAAGATGGTACAGGATCGGGCAACACTTCCTGCTGTTAGAAATAAGGTTGCCAAAAGTTGGAACAGCCTCAACAGTAGCTAGCAACTAACTGCACACATTCCAAACAAAAAGCCATTAATCCTCATAAGTTACAACAACAAAAAAAACACATGAAAAGTAGTATGCTAAGTACTTTATGTATATTATCTCAGTCTTCTCAACCATAAACCAGGATTGGAACGCAGCAGAGCCCCAGCTCTCAACAA
The DNA here is from genome assembly GCA_028571685.1 of Heterohyrax brucei. Classification (NCBI taxonomy): domain Eukaryota; kingdom Metazoa; phylum Chordata; class Mammalia; order Hyracoidea; family Procaviidae; genus Heterohyrax; species Heterohyrax brucei. The sequence continues at coordinate 41,121,015 of CM053156.1, read as the reverse complement.
AACTACACTGAAAAATAAATGCCTATGTGTTCATAATACCAATTGCCTTAATGTTAATAATGCGATTTTTAAATCTGGTTCAGATCTCCCAAGCCAATAAAATAAATCTATTTGCAAAACCTGGACCCAATCTTTACACGTGTACTTAGTCTGTTACTATCTTTCTTGCTTTATCTTACAGAATTTTCATAAAAGGGCTAGGTAAGAACATAAGTATATAAAGAAAATGTAGATAAACTAGCACATCCTTCGCCATATTTATGGAGGAAAAGGATGTGAAAGTGATTTGAAAAAGAACTTGGCAGTTGTCCATGTGCTGAGAAATAAAATGGTCACTCAACTCTTCAGACTGCCAAAACATTTAATAAGCAACAGCCACTGAGGCCTTAAGAAAATAGGGAGCTTTTGTGCCCAACATAACTGCCATTGCAAATCACGCAATTTTTCAAAGACTCTTAAATTCTTATGCAATTATGTGGTTTTACAAATATTAGATGGCTGAACACAGAAACTAGAAGGATTAAACATGGTTTTCCATCCCATGTGCGGAACACAGTTGAAAAACAGTGTTTTATGAAAAACTTAAGAAAATGAAACAATGTATTCAGCAGCTTAAAGGAAACAGTGATAGGCTAATTATGTAGTCTATGAGTCAAGGTTTAATAATCTGATGGTAACACTAAAGAAGTCTTTTATGATTTGTTTGCCACATAGGCTTTAAAAACAATGTACATGCACAAGTAAAACCAAAGAAGACACCTATAAAATTTAATTTTTAAGCTACAACTTAAAAAAGGGTACCTACTCCTGTCCATTTAAAATACTTATCTTTGTTTAAAAATTACGATTCTTTACTCAATGTCCACACTAAACTTCTTACACTTTGCATAATTGGTATTTTTTTTTTCTGTTAGATAAAAAGAAAAAAGATGTCACTCTACTGGATAACAGTATCAACCAAAAGCTGACATGACCCTAACTATCAACTAACCAGTTTTCCAGAGACAGTCTACTATAGGAAAAAAAAGATTTTGTTTTGGCTTTATTTATTTTTTTAATGAGTTATTTTAAACAAATAGCCCACGAAATTATAAATTACAACATTTAATCACTTCAGTCAGCAACTTTTTATACTAAAGATAATTTGAGATCTTATTAATAGACTCAAGTAATCTAGACCAACCCTTTCACTGAAGGCATCTAGTTAAATAAAATATTTTAAAAATATGTTTAAAAGCTTCTACGAGGTTAGATGCCCTTATCACTCCTCCTATTTAATGTTATGCTGGAAATCCTAGCTAGAGCAATAAAGCAAGCAAAAGAAATACAGAGCATCCAAACTGGTAATGAAGAAATTAAACTCTCACTATTTGCAGATGATATACTATACATACAAAAATTTAAAAGACTCCATGCAAAAACTACTGGAACTAACAAAAAGATTCAGCAGAGTTGCATGGTAACCCTGGTCTAACTACCAATAGTATTCTTTAAAAAAGCAGAAAAACTATTAACTTTGTATAGAAAGGACAGAAGCCCCAGATAAATAAAGCACTACTGAAAAAGAAGAATAAAATGGGAGGACTGACTACCTGACCTTAGAACCTACTATACTGCTATGGTACTCGAAACAGCCTGGTACTGGTATACCACCAGATACACTGATCAACGGAACAGCATTGAGAACTCAGATGTAAATCCATTCACCTACTGCCACATGATCTTCAACAAGGGCCCAAAGTCCATTAAATAAGCAAAACACAGCTTTATGTTTTGTTTTTTAAATGGTACTAGCAAAACTGTATGTCCATCTGCAAAAAAAAGAAATTGGATCCATACCTAACACTGTATAGAAAGGCTAATTAAAAATGAATAAAAGAACTAAATACAAAGTAAAAAATTACAAAGATGATAGGGGGATAAAAAAGGATCAATGCTAGAGGCCTTGATACATAGCATTAACAAGATATTAAAGCATACTAACAAAAGCATCCTTCCAAGAGGTTAAAAAAAGAAAACCTTCAAAAAACTGACACGTTAGTGAGGAATGGTTACCAAGTCAAAATCAGAACAAAGAAACAACAGGGAAATGACTTCAGCATTTGAGGTTTCTTTTCCCTGAAGCCATATCCACATATAGAAGAAATGGCTGTAGTTTTGACAGACTCCCAGGACCCACACGACAGAAGTTAAAGGCCCACAGAAGGGAAGGGTTTCAACCAGTACTCCACATGAAACAGGGACCCAGATGGCATATACCAGATGTAAAAAGCAGAAGTAAAGCTGCCTCAGACCAAACCTACACCACTCACAGAACGTTGATATTTTCGTATCATCATTCTTCTTAGCTAACATAAAACATCCTGATTACAAAGAACTAAAATTAAGGGATGCAGTGCTGAATTTAAGCCTTAAACTTAGAAAACATGGTCCTAGAAATGACTAAGGAGCCCTGGTGGCAAAGTGATTTAGAGTTCAGGCTGCTAATCAAATGGTTTGAACCTGTTAGTTGCTTCCATGACCCCTATGGAACAGTTTTACTCTGTCTGATAGGGTCACTGTGAGTCAAAGTCGACTTCAGGGCACACAACAAAAATGACCAGACTAAACAAAAGTTGTCTCTGCTGAAAAGTATTATGATCTCAGCTGCCAAAATATTCAGAAATACAGCATACATACAGTTATAAGTTAACCAGGTACATAAGTAAGTAAGACAGAAGTAACTTCTACAGGTAACAAGAAAGGGACACAAAAAGAGTTGAAATACTAAAATTATCAACACAGATTATGAAAAACTATGCTAACTCTGACCATAGGAAAAAAAATGTTAGGAATACAGTCTTGTCTCCAAAACAATAACTGATATTTTTGACTAAAAAAAAGACTAAACAGGACTTCTATAAATGAAAAATCAATAACTAAAATTAAGTGGACTGGTCTATCAGCACATTCTACACAGCTGACAAGAGAGTCAGCGAACTGGAGAACAGAACACGAAAAAAATTTGAGACTGTAGCAGAGACAAACAATAGACAAAAAATACTGGACAGCAGCAACAGTGAGTACAGTGAAAAGATCTACTATATACTTGTAACTGGGGTCCCAGAGAAGCAACTATGTGAATAGATAATGACAGAGAACATTGAAAAGCTGATTAGCTACCACTTCACAAACTCCAGAAGCCGAAAAACAACTAACACAAAAAATAAAAAGAAGCCTACTCTTAAACAAACAGAAAACTTTAAAAGCTCTCAAAGGTGGCAGAGGGGTTAACAGACAACTTACACAAGGCTGACCGACAAGTGTCTTCTCAAAAACAGTGAAGTCAGAGGCCAGTACAATGTCAGTATGAACGTGCTGAGGTTGGGGAGGGGGTAGATGCCAACCTGGAATTCCACAATTCTTTACCAGTGAAAAAATCCTTCATAAATGAAGGTAAAATAAGGATACATTCAAAGTAAAACTCAAGAGTGTGACACCTATAGACACTCACTACAGGAAATTTTCAAGAATGTACTTCAAGTAATAGAAAAATGATCCCAGACAAACATATGAGATTTAAAGGAACAAAAGCAAAGGAACCAGGCAAGATGTGAGAAAATTTAAAGAAGCAAGGAACAATAAAACAGTAATATTAAGACCATATGGGATTTAAAATAAATACTTAAAATTATAATAAGCAAAAATACCAGGAAAGTTATTGTAAAATTCTTTGTGCTGTCCAGGAATAAAAATATTAATTGGCACTAGACATTAGACTTTAATAAGTTAAAAGTACAAGTCACAATTTCCAGGATAATCACTTTAAGGATAAATATGGAGTATTTCCTAAACAAGAGATGGAAAATGAAATGTAAAAAAAATCAACTGAAAAGAAGCACTTATAACTTCTTTTATAAAGTATAAAAAGAGAAGAGAGATGCAGTATTCTAGCAGTTTGTTAAGAGATGATATACTACACAAGTCAGGACAACCTAAAAGGCCAGAGTTTTAAAGAAAATGCTTATGGTTGAAGAAATTTAGGCTAAGAAAGTACTATTAAATAAAATTTCAATCACTGTCAACAGATGCATATGAGGCTGTGTATATGAGAATGTTTTGCAGACTGTTTAAGGACGAGTTTGGTTTTCCCCTCTAAACTATGACCAAAACCACAATGCAGTTAAGAAATCTTAGTTTAAGCATCTAAATGCTGACAGATACGAAACACCAAAAGGTTAACAAGTACCCTGTAGCTTCTCTTCTATGGTCTCTTCATCTTCACTAGAGGAAGCCAAGTAGGCTTGAAAATCCATGTCCAAAAGTTCTTCCTTTTTAAACTTCCTGTTCAGCATTGTAATTCTTTCATGATCTGTCTCATCCCAAGTGATCTCAACCTTTCACCAATGGGAAAGAAAAAAAACAAAAAAACAAGAATGTCAACAACCCAAACCTAGTAAAGAATATATGTTGTTACTTGGATGTTTAACAATAAGTTAAAAAAGGTTAAGACATGCTAAAATAATGGTCTGCATCACATGCTTACCAAAAGGCACGCTATTTGTCCTAAAAGAAATGTATCAACCTGTACCTTCCTTCTTCTGTCTGCTATGTTCAGGGTATTGCATTATTGAGAATAAAAATTAATTTGTACACAGATTAACAACAGCTAAAAAAACCCAAAAATGCAGTGGTGAAAAATTTAACATTTTTATGAAGCAGTGAAGATGTGTTTTTTATTTAGAGTTTTGAATATTTTAGGTTTACAAAATATGTAAAATCTGTTGGTAAGCTTTCAACACAATCTCAGAATGTCTCTTTTCCAAAGAATATTAAGAGTCACTGATAAGAAAAGCATCCACTGGCTGGAAGTAGAGTAAATCTCATGACAACACAAATCTCTCTGAAGTATGAAAGGTCTGTTGACTGGCTCTTGCACACAACACAGCCAACATTCTTACATGGCTTCTGTTAGAGGTTTCATCTTCAGCACAGGGTGGATTCTTCCCTCCCTTTCATGTCAAACTCCCCAGATCAGGATAACAAAACAGGTAACAATTAAGAGATCATCTAAGAAGTCCTAGCGAGTCACAGGACTCAGAATCATCACTTTTAATTAAGCCTGAGCTACTAGCCACCAAACCATTGCTGGAACTGGGAACGACTTGGATCATGCAGTCAGACTCCACAAACCCTAGAATGGCTGGCTATAAAAGCCTGTCCTGGTCATTTTGTATTCTTGAAAATAACATGACCGTAAATTTTATGTGCCTGAGTTTTTTGGACTTCAAGAATTGCAATCAATGCCAAAATGGCCACCACAGCATTATATGGCAGAAGTAGCAGCACTTCCTCTGCCATCAGCATTTCCTGAGAACAACATACTAGTATGTCATATGGGACAGGTAGAAGGAAACCTGTGGGGCTGCTGCAGAGTCTAGATGTAGGTAAAAGTTATATAAGGAGAAGACAAAAGGTAGCTAACAAAGTAAAATACTGACGGCACTTGGCTTGGCTGGCAAAACACATAAATCTTTTGGTTATTTGTTATTAAGCAATAAAGTGACATTTAGTTTTATCTACTCAAAAAACACAAACCTGCTGCTGTCAAGCTGATTCTCACAGCAACCCTATAGGATAGACTACAAATACCTAAGAAGCAGTTGGTGGATCTGACCTTTTGATTAGCAGACAAGCTGTTTACCACAGCCCCAACAGGGCTCCTATAAGGTATGTGCAAATACAAATATGTGGGCATAGGCACATACATTCATTGAAAACGCAAATATGTATACTCCTCAGATATAACTAAATACCTTCTGACATTAATTTTTTGGAAATTTGAAATCTTAAGACCATGGTTTCATGGGACAACTCAGTTGACTGCCATAACAGAAGTCACAAAACTTATGATCTGCATCCAAGTGAATGAAGTAGCATCTGGGTCTTAAAAGCTGGGGGAGTGACTATCTAAGACACAACTATGGGTCTCTACTTGCTGGAGAAAAACAGTAAGAAGGTAATCAAAATTGCAGAGAAGAAAGGAGTCTATACAAGTCATAGTCTCATCTACCCTGAGACCAAAAGAATTAGATGGTACCCAGCTACCACCACTGACTGCACTGACTGGGATCACAATAATTGGTCCTGGACAGACGGGAGAAAAACATGAAAGAGAACTCAAATTCTTGTCTTTTTTAAAAAAACAAAAAAGGCTAGAAAAACTGGAACAGTAGAGAAGAGATTACTTCCCCACGACATTCTTTAAATCTAGAACTGAGCCTAGTGCCTGAGATCACCTTTTAATGAAACAGCAGAGTGGCACACAAATAAAGGATATTGTCCTTTAGATCAGTGTCCTACATAGAAACCATCAGTATGAGACCAAAAGGTCAACAATTACTCAAATACAAAGATGAGAAAATAAAGTGGGCGGGAAACCAGAGTACAGGAAAGGGAACAAAAAGAACACAAAGACAATGTTAACACATCATGATAAAAGTACTTAATGTTATTGAACAATTTGTGTGGAAATTGTCAAATGGGAAGCTAACTTGCTGTATAAGTTTTCACTAAAAATTTAGCAAAACATTATATATATACACACACACACGCACACACGCAACACGTATGTACTCTGTATATACAGAGACATCTAGCACTCCTGATTAGTCTGCTTCTACTGTTTTTATAATTTTGATCACAGATACAGAAAAATGAACTACTGTTTTTATTAAATTTTTGCTAATTTTAACTGATCTGAAATAATTTGTTACCTCCTCCCTTGTTTCCCTAGGATATCAATAATTTATATATTACTTATTCAAAGACCTAGTTGTATTAGACTATGTGTGACAGACAGGATACGAAAAACAAACCAAAACAAGTAACAGACTCATATGTAAAAGCACAACAAAAAATAAAAACTGATCTAGTACAGAAAACACAAATACACATCTATCTCATTTTATTTGTACTTGTGCATTAAAAATTTTCAATACTTTCTATTTCTTAAGACTCTAAACTAATACAAAAAGTCTCCTTTAAAGCAACAGAATACAGCTACAAATTTTTAAGTAAAGAAGTACCGTCGATGTTCCCATAGCAGCAGATGTGAAATACTTCGGTTTATATTCTGTTAAATCCACTTCTGAGGCTACCTCCTTGGGCTCATCATCAAAAGTAATATCATCTGGTATAAACCTAAGAAGTAAAGAAAAAATAAATTTATTTAAACATATGCTGCAATGATAAACAATGTGAGTTTAAATTTTCTTCTAATTAGCTATTGTTCATACATACATACCACACAAAAGCTTCTAGAGAACACATGTAGAACAAAGAGGTAAACAATGTCACAACCTTGGTACCAAATTTTTGAAATTCATGAATAATAAGTAATTTCATTAAATTTGAAGCTGGTTGACTGGAGTCAGATGCAAATACACATGGGCTCTTCAGGTTTCAGAAATACCTAGACTGCTGAGTGAGTGCAAAGTCATTGGCTTGCTAGATGATATTTTGAGATCAAATGGAACTATTAACAGGCAAGTGTTCTAGACACAAAGTATCATATACATGTGTTAATGAAAATAAGTTTCAGACCCATTCTTCAAGACTAAAAAATTTTAACACTATTATCTTACAAAGACAAATCCCCCCCGCCACACAGATAACATATCGGCCATTGCAATTGTTTCATAATTAAGTATCAGACTAAGAAATGGATAGTGCAAAAAGTTAAATAAAGATTTGTACAGTTTACATAGGATTTTATTTCCACAGGAAAAAAGCATATTTTGTATATACTATGAAAAATGATTTTTTTTGAGGAAAATGGGTAATTAGAGTTCATTAGATCTATACCCCCTCCTTCGACAACCTTATACAGACTGGGTAGAAAAAAATAGTTGAGATCAATTATCTTAAATGTTTTTCACATGCATGCTTTTAATACTTTGGGACAGATGATAAAAGAATTACTTAGATAACAAGGTGGCAGCAGAAAACTCCATTTTCTTTTCTGATGTTATATATGATAAAGCAGGGAGACATCCAGAGAGACAAAAAGACACATGAGGAAGTGCTCATGATCATTAACTATCAGAGAAATCCAAATCAAAACTACAATAAGATACCATCTCATCCTAACAAGGTTGGCCGTTATTCAAAAAACACAAAATAACAAATGCTGAAGAGGCTACAGAGAGACTGGAACTCTCCTACACTGCTTGTGGAAATGCTAAATGGTACAACCTTTTTGGAAAGCATTTGCTGTTTCCTTAGAAAGCTAGAAACAGAAATACCATTTGATCCAGTAATCCCACTGTTCAGAATGTATCCTATAGAAATAAAGGCAGTCACATAAACATATATGCACATGAATGTTTATTGCAGCACTGTCCACAACAGCAAAGAGATGTAACCAATCTAGATGTCCATCAACAGATAAATGAAACACTACGCAGTGATAAAGAACAATGATGATTTTAGGAAGCATCTCATAACCTGGTTTCAACTGGAAGACATTCCACTGAGTAAAATTAGTTAGTGGCAAAAGGACAAAAACTGCAGGTGACTCCTACTTTACGGACTTAAAAATAGACTTACATACAGAAGAAAAGTCTTTTATGGTTACAACATGGGGAGGGAAGAAGAGGATTGGTCATAGATTAGACAGTCGATAGAAAGTTGGTTAGTTGAAAGCAGCACACAGTAAACAGGAGATCAACTTAACTGGACTTCACCATAAACCCAAAAGTTTTCTAAACTCAACACAATGTTTCAAAGGACAGAGTAGCAGGGACAGGAGTCTGGGGACCATGTTTTCAGGGGACATTGAGGCCCACTGGTATAGTCTATTGCTAACAGTCTTCTGCACCCCATATTGGTGAATGGCGTATGGGGTCTTAAAAGCTAGCAAGCTGCCATCTAAATGTAAATCATAATGAAGTTCAACTTTTCAGACAGCAATGAGTTGGACTTGGTGACGAAGAGTGACCATACTGTGTGGGCACTTTATGGTTCTGACATCTACAAGAGGTCCCAACTCAGTTGGAACAGATGATGACTGAGAACAACAAAGATGACGAAAAAGAGCCAAGGAGACAGAAGAACCCATGTGAATGGAAGACTGTATCAAGATGAGACTAGAAGAACCAGATGGTGCCTGGTCTCCACCAAAGGCAGCTGTTATGGGGGGCACAACGTAGAGTCCTTCAGATAACACAAGAAAAAGAGGTGTACAGGTCAAGAACTCTACTAAAAGACCAGAACTGATGGTCTGACATGCTGGAGGATCCCCTGGGAACATGGACTCTAGACCTGCTGCTGCCCCTGAATGGAAACCAGTACTGAGGTCAACTCTTCAGACAAGAATGGACGGGACTCGGGGACACAGTGTGACCATATGGTGTTATTTATTATGGTTCTAAGCATTTATGGGAGGCTGTCCTACTGGTCTCTTTCTAGATAGGGAAGAATGAGGGTAGAGAGGAGGGGACAGATGCTTATCAAGAGGATAGTAGAAACATAGAGTGGAAAGGAGAAGTTTGCTGTTACCAGGTGGGGAGAGCAGAAGGAGCTGCAGGTAGATGGGCATGCAAGACCTAGTTGGATTGTACACTTTCACATAATCAAAACAAACAAACACATACATAGATAGATAAACTGGGAATATAAATTTTTTCCATAGTCACTGACTGCCACTTTGTTCAACTAGAACTTATCTCAATACTGCATGGCAATGTCCCCCAAAGGAAAAATGACCAACCAGTTTTAAAAAAGACAGCCAGCCAAGCCAACATGAATTTACAGCACCCAGAGTTGGACATTCTCACAAATGTTTGGTAACTACATTCCTGAACACTCAAAACAAGCACCACCTATTGATATTGTTAAAAAAAGAGAAAGAAACAGCTTGTCTGATGAGATCATGTCTTTCTTTCTGTAAACTTAGAATTGTCATTCACAACCAGCTAAAGTTTTTCAGCTTCGGATCAGTGAGGCCTGAGTGCATGATGGAAATAACGCCCAACTGTGAAAACAAGGCCGCAATACCATTCACTCACCGAAGCAACATTTGAAGTAGGGCTGTCCAAAAGAACTTTCTGTAGTGATGGCAATGTTCTATACCTCTTCTGTCCTACACATAAGTGCCTGAACATCTGTCTAGTCCAACTAAACCCAATGCACAGTGGCCCCATTATGACAGAGTAGAGGTACCCCATAGTTTCCAAGGAGCACCTGGTGGATTTGAACTCCCAACGTTTGGGTTAGCAGTTGTAGCACTTAACCACTACACCACCAGGGTTTCCAGTCCAACTTAAGGGAATGAATTTTAAATTTTAATTCTAATAAAATAAAACTTAAATAGCCAGATACAGCCACTGTATAGGATAGTACTGACTTAGAGGCACCCAACTTGTATCAATCTCCTCTGCCCCCACCTCAGTGCTTTTTTAAAAATTACTTCACCTAGTTCTTAGTTCCAAAAGCTTGCAAAGAAGTATCACTGCATGGAATCCATCATTCTAAATGTGCAGCAGATATATTTGAAAGGACATAAACATCGGGGTGACTTACACAATACTTTTGCATTTTATCGTTCCTACTTTGTTTGCAGTGATGTTCCATAGGGCTAAGTTCATCCAAAAGCATACAATCTTCTTTCAGATTATGAACAACAGAGTACTAACAGCTCCAGTATTTTATTTCTAATAATTCATACTGTGCTGCCAAGATTCAATTGCGAAGACACACACTAGATTACCTCAGATCTACGAAAGAGCAGCTACTTTCAAATTCCAGGCCATCACAATCCTCATAAATTTTACTGGCTGTTTCAGGAGAATCACAGTCTACTACTGCATAATAGTACTTCAGTCGTTTGAATTGATAATCTCTCAGTTTTTCTCTAGACGTCCTGAAGGGAGAAAAATTCGTTAAACTTACTCATACAAAAAGTCAACCCATCTCCCTTTGAAAAAACAAATTTCAAGAAAAACGTAATACAAGCTAGCCTTCAATATATGGCATTTTTCATGAATTTGCATGCACGAAATGTATCTGCTCAATATATTATTCTGACAAGTCAAGCACTTTAGAAATTTTGGTCAGAATGTGGTTTTTAAAAAAGGATTACATGAGCCTACCTATAACTACATTTCTCAGGATGGCTTGCTTTTGTGTGTTATGTATGTGTATGTGAATTTGCTATCATATAGTAATACTGGACAGGATAACAAAATGTGCTAGAAAAGTATTAGCTCTAATTACAAAGACATTCCTGATGTTGCAAAACATTTGCTCCAGATTCATGTGTCATAACATTTAATTTCACTTAACTACCTCATCTGTTTTGAGTCTTTATACCAGTCCTCTCCTGCTACTAATCTCTTTATCATTTTTCAGCAAGTGTACATACAGCTCCACCTAGTGGTTAAATAAAATCCTCTACAATTATTGCATATAGTACTATGATGGTAAGGGATTTTTGAATCCCTTCTTTAATACTCATATGCTAAAAATTAAATATTTTGAAGGTAAACAGAGATTCAATGTCATTTATATGGAAAACAATATTTCAGAAAAAAGCAAAATTTACTAATTCAGAGTAGTGAGGCTTTGGGAACACTAAATCAATTTAATTATAAAGTGGTTTTCAAAAATTGTAGTCATTTCACAAATATACAAATAAAAACATACATGCAAAATGTTGTTGGAGTTGCATCACACTGTACAGACTTTAATCTGTTTAGCAATGTTTCTTAACCATGAACAGCACAAGTGTAAATTTTAGCCTTAATTATTAAAATGAGCAGAACTATCAAATAGTGACATGAATTTATGAGGTTTAACTATCTTCTATAGTGATTTAATACCAGTCCTTTTCAGGGGCATCTTCAGGAATACTTAATAACTCCACAGGTCCTTGAACTTGCTCTTCCTTCATCCTCTCCTTTCCAAACTCTGAAGGATATATCTAAACATAAATAAGATCAATGTGATTTATGCATTCCTTTTCATACGACACCCAAACCTTAATAGTCACAAACTTGACTTAATGAAAATAGAAAAGATAGCTCATTTTCAAACCTATTATAGGAAGCTACAACACCCTGAGGCATTTCCTTAAAAATAAATTCTCTTTTTGGCTAGGGTTATAGAACTGGGGCTTGGGAACAAGAACAGCTCGTTCACATACCCACCCAACATGGTTCTGTGGTCCTAGAGAAAAATTTAAAGAGCAAAGCAAAATTCTAAGTTCAAGAAACTTTGAATGTAAACACATTCAAGCAAAATGACCGGATTACATAAAGCTGACATTAAATACACAATTATTAAACAAATATATGTAAGGAACACAATTTTGTAATATCAAATTATCTTTAAGTCATACAATTTACCCAATGCTTTCTTTAAAAGAAATTCTTTAAGTAGGAAAAGAGGAGACTTGATGATAATTTTATACCAAGATATAGTAGTAGTTTGGGTATGAAGAAAATAATTCACCCTTATTAGGATTTAGTATTTTTTTATCTTGGCTACTTGTTGGGCCAAGACATATAATTAAATTAACTGGCATTGTTTTGATAGTACTTAGCTTAATTAGTCTAATGAATACACATTTTTTAAGTTGCCTTATATGCAATTTATCTACTAGAGGATCCAAATTGTTTTTACCATTTCACTTGTATATAACAGATGTTGATATACAAATTTTAAATACATATGCATTTGCCTCTTTTTTGTTGTTTTTCCTCTTCAACAATTTTCTGCAAGTCCTACTACCCATCTTCTGAAATACAAGATTTAAAAAACATATAATTCTACTACATTTTTTTAAAAATTTTATTGTGGTGAAGTATATAAACACTCTGCCATTTAAATCATTTTGGAAGTATACAATTCAGTGACATTATTTACATCCATCATGCTGTGAAACCATCACCCTAAACAGAAACTTAGTACCCCGTCAGCTACAACTTCTATTTCCCACCCTCTTCAGCTTCAAGAATTTGCCTATTCTAGATATTTCATATAAGCAGTATCATATAATATTTGCCCTTCTGTCTGATTTACTTCACTCAGAATAGTATTTGTAAGGTTAAACATGTAGTAGAGATTTGTCTTTTACCAGTTAGAAAACATTCCACTGTACGAATATACTACACTGTATCTATTCATTTTTTGATGGACACTTGCATTGCTTCCACCTTTGGGCTATTGTGAATAATGCTGCAATGAACACTGGTGTGCAAAGATCTGATTTCCTTTTCCAAGTTTCTTAGGTATTATATCTCAGAGAGAAAGTGTTGGTTTATATGGTAATTCTACATTTAATTTTTAAGGAACTATCAAATTGCTTCCCAGAGTAGCTGTACCATTTTACTAGCAGTAGATGACAGTTCTAATTCGTCTACACTCTCATCAATACTTTTCCTTTTTCTGAAAAGTAGCCATCCTAGTAGTGTGAAATGGTATATCACTGTGGTTTTAATTTGCATTTCCTTGATGACTGATGATACTGAACATCTTTTCATGTATTTACTAACCATTTGTATATTTTCTTTGGAGAGATGTCTATTCCAGTCACCTGTCCATTTTTTTGCTGAACGGTAGTTCTTTGTACATTCTAGATATTAAGCTCTTATCAAACACATAGTTGCCAAATACTTTCTTGTTTATCTGTAGGTTATCTTTTTACTTTTTTAATAAAGGCTTTTGATGTTAAGTTTTTAAAATTTTTTTATTTTAATTAAGTTCAATTTATCCAGGTTTTCTTTTGCTATATGTGCTTTTAATGCCATAATTAAGAATCCACGGTCAAAAACAAGGTCTTAGAACTTCACTCATTTTGAGAGTTTTATGGTGGGGGGACTGGTTTTTATATTTAGTCCATTGATTCACTTTAATTTTCATGTACGGTATGAGGTATTGGTTAAACTTAATTCCTCTACTTGTGGAGATTAGTTGTCCAAGCACCATTTATTGAAAGAACTATTACTGCCCCATAGGCAACTTTGTCATGGGTTATTCAATTCTATTCTGTTGATCAATGTCTATCCCTGTACCAGTATCATACTGTACATATGTGGGATAGACAGCTTGGTGGTTTGGACTTTATTTCTGATTTCTAAAAACAGCTGTGGAATAGCCTAAGCAATTATGACACACTTTGTTTTCCAAAATATCCTGGCAAATAGGTGCTACAGTGTCCTCATAGCTAGAGGGTTAACTTTTGGAACAGAGTAGGCATGGTGCAGTCAAGGATATTCACTGACGACATTATAAGGGTCCATAAAGGTTCCAGTCATGTAAATTCATCGGACCCCAGTGATTATGGCACCCTGAACTGTGGAGCTGTTTTGACGCCTCATGGTTGCTGAGTGCTAACTCATGGTCTCATGAACTCTGAGTGACTGGTGGACAGAAAAGGGCTGCACAACAGTTGGTTTATGAAGACCCAGCTTTGTCTTCATAGCTAGACGAAGGACAGAGTCTTTGTAGCTTGTGACCTAGCCACAGGAGTTTAGAAAGACAGGGGCTGGCTGGCCTGAAATGCAGGGATTTGCCTACAGCTGGTACCTAATGACCTGGTGATGGGTAGTCAGGGATGTTTTCACTTAACTTTGTGTGGCTAGGGTGAGAGACACATTGCCACAGGCAACAAGGAATAGCGTTGTGGGAAGATGAAACCAGTTCTATTTCCAAATGGAAATAGGATTTATACTAAATTTTTGCCATGCAGTTATGTGATAAAGGGCAGTTTGCCCACTTGGCTCTTGAGTAGTAAGCCAGCCAGGCCAAGTGCCGTCAAGTCGGATAGTAAAGGTAGTAACAATAACATCATAGTAGCTTTATAGCGCCCTCTGAAATTTAGAATGGAGTCCTCCTACTTTTTTCTTTTTCTTTTTTATTATGACTGAGTGAATATGTACATTCCCATATAAATTTACATGCCCACCTATGTGCAGCTTCCACTGCTCTCCCTGCCTGGTGACAGCATACTATTCCTCTCTGCTCCATACATGTCTCATCCTCCCAACAGTCTCCTTTCCCCTCTTCTCCACCCACTCCCCTTACTCCAGCCAGAGGTCAGCTGGATGATATCCTATAGATGCATAGAACCATAAAGTGCATCCATTATACGGTCATTCTGCATCACCAAGTCCAGTCCATTTGTGTCCGAAGAGCAGACCTTCATTTATGATTTATGGGCAAGGGCAGCATCAGGGTCAGGAGCCATGCTCCCAGGGGAACCCCGAAGCCACTGGACCATCAGTTGCGGTCTTTTAGTGGAGATCTCAGTGTGCACCCCTTTTTATTCTTGTGTTGCCAGTGAGACTCAACTTAGTGAGCTGCATCGTGGCTATCACTGGTGGTGGCTGGGCACCATCCGGTTCTTCCAGTCCCAAGTCAATGTAGGCACCCACTCTTGTGGGTCTCTATCTTCTGGATTGTCTTTATCCCATGTCATTTTGGTCCTTGGTGAGCATCCATTCCTGCTGAGTTGGGACCATTTGCTGTGCCCTCGGATGGCAGCTTGGCAGCTTTTAAGACCCCAGACACCACCCACCAATGTAGGGTGCAGAGAGCTCTCTTAGCAGAACGCTAGTTGTGACAATTGGCCTCGATTTTGCCTGAGAGCATGGCCCTCTGCCCCCTGCACCAGCTACCCCATCCTTGCAATATTGGGTTAAGATGGAAGGCGTATTCAAGTTATGTTGAAGTCCACTTAATACTGTTCTTGTTTCTAATGTGTGCTATCACCAATTTCACCCAACCCTTTTTTCTTTTTTTTTAAGATTGTTTCAACTGTTCTGTGATTTTATTTTTATTTTTTTTAAAAAATCACCTGGAGTTTATTGTGATTTATTACAAAAATGCAATTACTAGCAAGAAGGTTGTTAGTTCAAACCCATCCAGAGGCTTCTTGGGAAACAAGTCTGGTGATCTGCTACAGGAAGGTCATAGCCTTGAAAACCCTATGGAGCAGTTGTCTGCACACACAGGGTCTCCATGTGTAGGAATCAACTCTGTAAGTATCTGAACTAAGTTCTCCCTCTAAAGAGCTGTTCACTTGATCTCTAACACCATGTATTCACGAAGTTTATTTTGATCAAGAATATCACACAAATTCTTCTGGCTACTTTTTTGCTGTTGCTTCATAAATGTACCTCTTGTTTTCATTAAAATGTTACCACTTGCAACTTCATAAAACGTTTAGATAGTGCAGAGCAAGTCTTCTATATAGACATGAATTTTTCAAACTGGATTAGCTAGTCTCACTTTGTATTCTTTTAGATGATTAGTGGTATTCTCTTTCTTAACTACCATTTGTACTGGAATTTCAATTTAAACTACACTAAACCTATACAAATGACACCTTTAAATACTGAAAGATACTAATAACAACTGAGAGCTGTTTTAGGCACAGGACTACATACTCACATAATCCTCATAACTACCCTAGGAAGAACTATTGTTACATTCACTTGTCCAATGAGAAAACAAATTTAAGACATTAGTTAACAAAGTACCTAAGATCACACTTGAATCCAGGTCTGTCAAATTCCAGAGTATGCACTGTTAACAACAGGTATGTGTCACTTACTGTTCATGATACATTCTGTGAAATAAGACCTTATTCAATTTGGGCATTGTGCAAATATGCATACAAGGAGTCCCTATAATTAAATCCTGGCAATGTCTAATATGTTAAAACCTATGAGAGCCTGCAGGTCAAGGATTCATAGCTGCATCCACTGGATACAGGAGGCTAGCCTTGCCAGGTGTATGGGTGGGCCCAGCAGGGGCCATGTCAGCAGCAATGGAGACTTTACACATGACTAGCTACAGGGCTAGTGAGTGGAGGAGGGGCTCCTGAGAGGAGAAGGAGCTTGGAAACTTGGCTGTCAAGAGTGGGTGTACAGCTGCTTCCTAATCATGTGCAGGTGCTACCACCCAGAGCCAGTGAACACCCTTGCCCAGCTGTCACCCTCACCAACATCTGCAGCAGGAACAGAGGAGCTGCAAGAAGTGCTGCACTGTGCTGGAAGTTGAAGGCTGCCAGATAAGTGAATGCAGGGAAAGGAGGCAGCAGAGAAGGAAGTGTACGTGCACAACAACTGGGATGTGTTCTAGAGTCCCAGTGCTCATTTTCTCTTGGTGTTTGAGGTCTGTAAAACTATTAGTGGGAAATAATAAACAGAGTGCTGCTTTTTTAAAAAAAAAACCAAAAACTATGGGACCACTGATGTTGCCTTAATGGGTATTATGGAACACATGACTGTATTTGCTGACTGTCTAGAAACAAGGTTGTATCTCAAAATTTTAAGTTTATGAAGGGATACTGTTTAAATTCCATAGATCACATGTCTATTACAGTGATCCTAAAGGATTTCACATTTTGTTACTAGTATAAAAAGGACTTTTTTTCTTAATTAAGTAGTACTAGTAATGAGGTATGCTTTAAAAAAAAAATAGCCTATGCTCCACCCTTTTACTAAGCTTACAGTAGTTTTTCAATTGATATTTTTGGATTAATAGTAATTCTTAATTTTGCCTCTTTCTAATATTTATAGGTGTTTCATGTTTAGTTGTTTGGACAATTTCCAGCAGAATTATTTTCATAAAAAGAAAACATAACTTAAAAAAATCAGAATAAACTTGAAATATTTAGTCCAAAATGTAATCAAGTCTCACCTTTACAGAAAATACGACACCTCCTTTAGGTTTAAATGAATTGAACAGAGCCAGCAAATCTTTTGCCTTTAATCTATCCCAGTCTATGTTGCATACTGCCAATCGATGTGTAACCTGAAAAATGAGAAAAATATTACAGTCTATGTCATAGCCAGTGCTTAATGAAGACACTGAAAATGGAAAACATTTATACCTCAAATGCTGAAATTAACATACTAGTTGTCTAAGCAGTTTCAATATGTAAAGCCCCAAGCCTGGTGTCATCGAGTCAGTATCAACTCACAGTGAATGACCTTACAGGACAGAGAAGAACTGCCTCACCCAGTTTCCAAGGAGTGTCTGGTGGATTTGAACTGCCAACACCTTGGTTAGCAGCCACAGTATTTAACCACCATGCCACCAGAATTTCCTCAATACCTAAAAGAGAACCTCAAATACATCAAACAATAGTAAAACCATCAATAGGTAAATATTTTCCCTCTGGTTCTTAGTTTTTGAATCAGGGCTTGATCGTGAGCTATTTTAACTATTAAGTCTATTAAGCCATTTTGCCAATCATGAATCAGCAGGCAAGTTGAATATATTACCATGTCATACTTCTAAGAAGAGCGGCAGTAACAGAAATATAAACTACAAGCTAAAACCAGTACTTTCTCAAAGTTGTAACTTTTACTTATGTGGAACTTTTTCTTTATCTACTTGGACAACTTTGAATTTATATAGATATGTTCCAAAGCAAGACATTTTAATTATATTATTTAGCAGTATTTTTTTCATTTAATTTAATGATAGTAACCCTACTACTCATACAAGTTATTTGTACTATTTACTTCACAAATAATCTTATTTATTCAAAAGCTTACCTCATCAGTGCGAGGAGCATCTTTATCTAATTCTCTCCAAGCATGCTCAAAACCAGATTCCTCTGGAAGTAAATCATCATCTTCTTCATCTTCAGAACTAGTTTCTATATTTCCTTTGCCCCTAGCAAGATCAGGGCCACTGTCACTTTCATCATCTTCATCATCTTCATCTTCATCATCTTCACTTTCGCCATCATAATCTGAAGGGCTACCAACTCCTGCAATTTCACCTTCAGATGCCTCATCATCTTCCACTTCACTAGCATTTTCTGACTGTTCCTCAAGAGACTCTTCATCAAACTCTTTACTTCCTGTTGTGTTTTCATAATTATTTCCTGTCATTATGAACATAAAGAGAAATCAAGAAAATGCAAATACTGGCCTGAAATGAATAAAAATTGTTTTAACATCACACCCAGTACAAAATACAATGTTATAAAAGGAGTAAAACATAAAACAAATCTGTAGGCATCAAGCAGATTCCAATTCATCCTATAGGACAGAGTAGAACTGCCCCACAGAGTTCCCGAAGAGCACCTGGTGGATTTGAACTGCTGAACTCTTGGTTAGCAGACATAGCATGTCACCACTATGCCATCAGGGTTTCTGTATTACTTAATAGAAACCTTAACTATAACAGGTCATGTAAGTTGATCTATATATTAACGTAAGTAATATTTATGGAGCATTAACCCATTGCCATCGAGCAGATTCCCACTCATAATGACTCTATAGACAGAGAAGAATTTCCCCATAGGGTTGCCAAGGAGCAGCTGGAAGATTTAGATTGCCGACCTTCTGGTTAGCAGCCTCCCTCTCAAGCACTGTGCCAAAAGCGCGACTATGGAGCACCTGGAGTGCAATATGCAATGCTAGCCAAAGAAGCAACAACTGTCCTCAACGCACTTCAAGTGAAGATGAAAACGAAAATTACAACTAGGATGAATACTAAGAAGGAATAGGGCTATAGAACACACAAAAGGGATTTCTAAGTGAGTGCTAAGTTGCTACTAGAAAGATGAAGTGTTAGGTAGTTAAAGTTAGGTTAATAGAGAACTTTTGTTACAAACAGCGAAAAAGCATCTATAAAAATCCACTTAAAGGAAGAAGTCTGGTAAGCCTACAAGATTGCTGATAGCAACAAATCAAGTAAGAAATGAAGCTGGAGATTAGGCAGCAATCATATTATTCAAAACCCACGTAAAGTGTTTTGGACTCATAAAGAAACACTGACTTGTTTCCAGAGGGGAATTACCAAATGTGCACATTAGCCAGATCACTTTGACTATACTGCAGAAAACTTAACTGGAGGGAGTCAATAAAAAAACTCTGCAGCCACTGACTGAATTCCAACTCATAGTGACTCTACAGGACAGAGAATTGTCTCACAGAGTTCCCAAGGAACACCTGGTTGATACGAACTGCTTACCTTATAGTTAGCAACCGTAGCTCTTAACTACTACAGAAGGAGTCAAAAGTGGGTGTGAATAAACCAGTTAGAAAGATAATCCAGGTAGGAAATGACAGTAGCACTGGCTAAGTTGGCGGCAGCAGAGGCAGAGAACTGAATGGATTTCAGACTCAATTAGGAGATAAAACCAAAACAATAAGTGATGAGGGGGCACTTGATACCAGGTAACAGAAGTTTTGGAAGTGTCAAGAATACATTGTGCTAGCTTCTTGGCTTGCACAGACAGACAGGCACACTGGAGAAGGTGGAGGAGGGTCATGAACTCCAATTTAGCATGCTTAATTTTAAATGACTCTGAATCACCTAAAATTCCTGATGGTGCAGTGGTTAAGCATTTGGCTGCTGATCCAAAGGCTGGTGGTTTGAAGCCACCAGCTGCTCTGAGGCAGAAATATGTGACAACCTGCTTCGCAAAGATGACAGCCTTGGAAACTCCTGAGGCAGTTCTACTCTGCCATACAGAGTCACTATGAATTAAAATCGTCTCAATGGCAGTGGGTTTCGTTTTTGGGGGATACCAAGAAAGAAGTTAGCTACATGAGTCTACAGAGTTTCTGGGTTGTGCAGATATTTAATTAACACACTCAGCTGCTACCTGAAAAATTGAGGTTCCAGTCAACCCAACAGGCCCTTGAGAAAAGGTCTAATGATTTGCTGCAAAACCACCCACTGAAAACCTGATGGAGCAGTTATACTCCAGCACAAATGGGGTCTCCATGAATCAGAATGCACTCCACAGCAACTGGTAGTGGTAAGGTAATACAAGTCTACAACTTAGAGAAGCCTGGGCTGAGATAAAATTCATGTGTTGCATATTTCAAGCTTATATTCTGCTTGTTCAGAGGATATAAGCTTGGAGACCTCAGAGAAGCCTGCAGTTGAGATAAAATTCACATGTTGCATTTTTCAAGCTTATGTTCTGCTTGCTCACAGGATCTAAGCTTGGAGAATTAAAAACAAACGTCAAGGTCTAAGACTTGGAATGAAATTGGAACCAAGTTTCTCTTGATCTCATAATCCTCTAATAATCATTCATGGATGATACATTTATTGTGTATCTACTACATACAAAGAATGCACTTGAACAATGGAAAATGTGGAGACAATTTATAATACGATTGCATGGTACTGACAGATTCTGTTTAATCATTTATAAATCTCTGTTCTAAGGCATCAGGAGACGCTTTAATACTAGGAAAGGTTTCACAAAAATGCCATCTGACTCAAGACTAAACGAATGAAAGAAGTTTTGTCAGGTGGAAAGACATGACACAGACTTTTATTTTAGTACTAAAAAGGAGTAATACAGATAACTAGCCAGTAGATGTGACAAAGACAAGAAAAGCATTATCATAAGCTCTGTATATGGAATCACCAAGACACCACCACAACACTGAAAGAAAGCTATCCAAGGTAAGCAGCAGAGTTCATCTTTAAGTAACATAATGCTCAAAAGTTGTACCTCAATGACCTAGACGTATGCAGTACTGCAGTATTTCTCATTTTTATGAGCACCAGTCATTTTCATACGATTTTAATTTTTGTCTGTTACCTACACTCTTCTTTCAATTGACTTTAAAAAGAGGGGGAGGGGCGGTGTTGTTATAAACAATATTCCTGAAGTCACAGTCATGATGGGGTGGTTTTTAAAAGATGTCAAAATAAACACATCATATAAATAAATTATATGAATACACACATTAACTTTTTAAAGTCTATTACTAGAAATACAGAAAACAAGTATTGGCAAGAAAGTGGAGAAACTAGAACATTCATCTATTCCTGATGAGACTGTAATATGATATAGTCACCAGGGAAAAACAGTTTAGTTGTTCTTTAAAACATTAAACTGCCCCACAGAATTTTCAAGGAGTGACTGGTGGATTCAAACTGCTGCTGACCTTTCACAGCTGGGCTGTTAACCACTGTCCCACCAAAGCTCCCATCTGGCAATAAACCAAACCTGTTGCTGTTGTGTTGATTCTGGTTCATAGCTATCCTAAAGGAAGAGAAGAACTTTACTACAGAGTTTCCAAGGAACAACTAGTGGATTAGAACTGCTGACCTCTTGCTTAGTAGCCTGAACTCTTAACTCCTGTGCCACCTAAATAAGTATTTGTTGAGCAAATGAAGAAATGCATGAGTATCTAGCTCTACTTATCTCTTCACAAATACAAATTCTTATCATGCGATCATAGTATATAAGACTTTCTCTGGTTATGAAATACTGCTCTTACTAATGGTCACCATAAATCCAAGTCATTCTTTAACCTCAAACTTCAAAATTTTCATTTGCCTGTCTTCTAGCCATTATGGTACCAATCAAATATTAATAATCATTCCATGGTATATTTTTTCATTCATTGCTTTATACTTTATAAACATATGGTACAGTGGTTAAAGCTCTCACCTAACTGAAAGGTTGACAGTTCAAACCCACCAGCTACTCTGCCAAAATGTGGCAGCCTACTTTCATAAAGATTACAGCCTTGAGAACTCTATGAGGCAATTTTACCCTGTCCTATAGGGTCACTATGAGTTGAAATTAACTCAATGGCAGTGGGTATTATATACCATGAAAATACTTACTAAGGTATGTTTGTATTTGACAAGATAGGCATAAAAAGAAATAATGCAACACTAAAGAATCCCTAATTCTTTCCAACCAACCTGATTGTATTTCTCTTCTTGTCCTAGAGCACTTGACTTTGGGAGATTTCACAATTTTAGTGATGCTGCAGTCAACTATCTTTAGTTGCTCTTTATGAAGGTTGTCTGTATTATGTTGTACGATATCTTTTTTCTCTTTTGTACTTTCCTGTATAAAGTCTTTGCTATCCTTGGGATTTACTCTTGAATCTAATTTCTTAGATTTAAAGGACGTTTTTACTTTCTGAATTCTTTCAGAATTATTAAATTCCTTTTTACTTTCAGAAGTCATTTGATTAATTTTCTTGGTTTCTTTCTTTTTTTTAAATAGACTTCTTGAATCTACTTCTGTTTTGGACTGGGTTTTTTTCTTCTTCACATTGTTTTGGTTCAAGGCTTTGTTGTCTTCATCAGAGAGATCAGAGTCAGAATCTGAAAGGTCATAGTAACGTTTTAAGTCCTCTGTAGTACTGTGGTTGATGGGGCGTCCTCTTTTATCCACAGCATAGTTTAACCTGAACTTTTTGTCATGAAACATGGCTCGAAATCTCTTGTCGATTTTGACTTTTTTATCCTTTTCTGGCATTTCCCAAAATCTTGGGTCCTTTGTAACACGTCTAAACCGCTGGTCACTCATTATTTCTTGTTTGGATGCCATTTTTATACCTTTGGACTATGCAAATGCTTGAAGAAACCAAATACTAAAAAAATAAAACAAATGTTACAATAATGAAACTAGAAAAAGAAGCAAAACTTTTGAAAAAAATTTAATTCACAATATAAGTTAAACGAAAGTGACAAGTTTTATGGCATTTCCCAAATTGCTGGGTTACATGTGGAAAAATGAAATGAGATCAATTTGAAAACATTTGCAGAAATAAATAAAAGTCAAAGCCAAGCACAATTCCAGAATTTTATGTTGGGGCAAATGCCTACTAGCCAATGGTATTCCTTAGAATTTCTATATGTATTTTGGTTTTGGTTATAAATTAAAAGTTAACATAATTTGAAATTTTCCAGGTCTCAGTTTGTCTCCCTTGTTTTTTGCATTTTAGCCCCACTCTCACTTTTAATCCTTGTTTCTTGCTACTCCCAACAGCCCATAGTTCTACAAAGCTAGTTTCCTAGTTCATACAGTTCAAAATCAATTCAGGTTACTTCACAGACTTCCCTCTTGAAATCTTACTATTTTTCAAGAAACAAGTCAAGTCTCACCCAATATATAAAAATCACTTTTTTCTATAGTATCTTATGCTAGATTAGTTATATTAAACACACACACACATACAGACTAACACTATTCCCTTGGAAAAAGTGACCAAGAGTTTAGTATTTAGTACCTCCGGATGTGATTTTCGGCAAATGAGAAGTGACAGGGCATCAAATGCAAACAGGTCCCCATCAAAAGAAGTTACACTTTGTTTCAGGGTTTCAAAAACAGAGTTTGACTACAAAACAGTCATTTTTTTTTTAATTTAAAAAGCTTCTTTAAAAAAAAACAAAACCAAAAAAAACTTAACTAGGTTTCAAAGATGAATTTACACACTTACAAAAATATCGATTAACAGTGAGCTCTTTTATATACCAAGTACTGTTCTGAGAGTTTTAGATGCAATATTTAACTTTTCTGTCAGCATTTCGACATAGACATCATCTCATTCAACTAATACAGGTAACACGCGTAAATGTTTAGAATGAAAGGTCCGATATTCGAACAGCAGGAATGATCATCAGACGCAGCTCCTACTTCCGCCTTCTACCCACTCATCAAAGTTGCCTTCTTCCCCTGAAATTATTGGACTAAAAGCAAACAACAACAACAAAAAAGCCAAACCCACTGCCGTCCAGTCGATTCCGACCCACAGAGACTCTACTGGACGGAGTGGAACTGCCCCACGGAGTTTCCACGCAGCATCTGGTGAATTAGAGCTACTGACCTCGGTTAGTAGCTCTGAACCACTACAACACCAGGGTTTCCTATTGCACTGCCAAAACCAAATCCGCTAGCATCAGGTGGATTCCGACTTCCCGGGACCCTACAGGTTAGGGCAGAACAGTCCCCATAGTTTCCAACGAGTGCCTGGTGGATTTGAACTGTCAAATTTTTGGTTAGCGGCCGCAGTAGCACTTAACCACTACGCCACCAGGATTTTCCATATTGGACTGAGGCCCCTAGGAAACGCAAGCACTGCGAAGGATCAAACAAACAATAACTTCTGTCATAAAGTCGACTCACACCGAGCGCCACTGTTTGCAGTGAGCGCCTGGCGGATATGAAGCGCCGAGCTTTTGGTTAGCAGCCGCAGCGCTTAATCACTGTACCGCCAGGGTTTCCGAAAAGGATCAAGGAAGTCTGAAAAGGGAGCCAGAAAGGCCAGGAGGTAAGGGCCATCACTCACGAATCCAAAGGTGACCGTGTCAGAGATCGATTATTCCCTCTATACTGTACACCTCAGGTTAAACCACCATTTAGATCCTCGACGCCGTCTGCTAGTCTCACAGGAGACCTACACCCACAATCCTCCGCGTGGCGCTCGGCCGTAAAGGCACGCGAACTAGACCAAACTACTTCCAATTTTCCTTCCGCGAAGATCTGCATACTTGTCGTGAAGTAGTGGCGGCGCATGCGCGCGATCTAAGCCGTCGGCTAGTGGAGTCGCGCTTCAAAATGCTGCGCCTAAAGCGTTTCTGGGTTCTGTGGCGGAGGCAACGGGCCGCGGTGGTCCTTGCGGAAATACTCAGCCGTAGGAGCGTCGCCTCTGGCGTCTCTCCCTCAGACAGTGCCTCACCTAGGGCTCTGAACATTTTCGATCGGGATATGAAAAGGAAACAGAAAAACTGGGCGGCCCAGCAGCCCGATGCGGTGAAGTATGAGTACCTGAAGGAAGAGGTGAGAGCGTGAGGGGCAGTGAGGGGCCGCACCGAGCCGGAGCGTAGTAACATCCCTGAACCCTGGCTAGACTCTCACCGTCTTGCCGTTTGACCTTGAGCAGCCGCCCTACCTCACTGGGTCTCTATTGTAATCAGGGGAGGATGGGGCTTGGATACTCGTAGGATTTAATTCATTTGTTCATTGCTTGATTCGTTCACTCAGCAAATACCGTTTGAGCTACACGTGTGATCAGAATAAAGCAAGACCATTGTCCTTAACAAGGCATGCATTCTTCGTGGGGAGTGGAGCAAGGAGGGCAGAAGGGACAAATGGACCTTGGGTAAGAAGTAAATTAACCAATATGGTAATTTCAGTTATATCAGGGAAATTAAAAAGAAAAATAGATAGTGACTGCTGTGGGCAGGAACGGCTGCTGGCAGGACATCTGATGAATAATTTCATAGTCCAGCGGAGATTTGGGGGATAAGCCATATAGGTAAGGAAAGGGTAAAACAAGTGCAAAGCCCCTGAAGCCAAAATGACCTTGTTACGTTCTCAGTGAATAGTAGTCATATGATTAAAGCTCTAGTGAGTGGGAGAGGTAGTAAGGAAGGCCCTAGTCCTTAGGGCCTCATAAGGTAAAGGCTTTGTATTTTCTTTTGTGTGCTTTCCAACACCCCCACATGTATGTCAGTTTGTCCTACCGTGGGGGCTTGCATGTTGCTGTGATGCTGGAAACTGTGCCACCGATATTCAGACATCAGCAGGTTCACTGGTGGCAGACAGGTTTCAGCTGAACTTCCAGACTAAGATAAGCTGGAAACAAGGACCTGGCAGTCTACTTCTTAAAAGAACTAACTAGTAAAACTGAGTAGCAGCATAACATCATCTGACATAGTGATGGAAGATAAGCACTCCTTCCCCATCAAGTTGGAAGGCACACAAAAGACAACAGTGAGAGAGTTGCCTTCTCAAAGTGGAGTTGACCCTAATGACATGGATGCAGTTGAGCTCTCAGGACCTTCATTTGCTAATATGGGACCATTCAGAATGAGACAAAACAGCTGCAAACTCCCGTTAATAATCAGAATATGGTATTTACGAAGCATGAATCTAGGAAAATTGAAAGTCATGAAAAATGAAGTGGAGTACTTAAAGATCAATATCCGAGATATAAGTGAGCTGAAATGCACTCATATTGACCATTTTGAATCATGCAATCATATGGTCTACTATGACAGGAGTGGCAGCTTGAAGAGCAATGGCATTGCATTCACAGTCAAAAGGAACATTTCAAGATCTGTTCTAAAGTACAATGCTGTCAGTGACAGGATAATATTCACACACTTACCAGAAAGATCAGTTAATGTGACTACTAGTCAGATTTTTACACATCAACCAATTATGCCAGAAATGAAGAAACTGAAGTTTCTACCAACTTCTGCACTCTGAAAGCGATCGACATGCAATCAGAATGCATTGATAATTACTGGTGATTGGAATGCAAAAGTTGGAAGCAAAGAAGGATTGATAGTGGGAAAGTAGGGTGTTGGTGCTAGAAACAGTGCCAGAGATCGCGTGATAGAATTTTGCAAAACCAGTGACTTCTTCACCACAAGTACCTTTTTTCATCAGCATAAGCGGTGACTCTATGGACCTCACCAGATGGACTACGCAGGGATCAAATTGACTACTTCTGTGAAAAGTGATGACAAAAAAGCTCAATTACCATCAGTAACAACAGGGCCAGGGGCCGATTGTGGCACAGGTGATGAATTGCTCATATGCAAGTTCAAAATGAAACTAAAGAAAATTAGAAAAAGTTCACAAGAGCCAAATGAAGACCTTACGTATGCCACAATGGAGTTTGGAGACCATCACAAGAATAGATTTGCTGTGTTGAAGATTAGACCAGATGACGTGCAAAGACATCATCCATGGAGAAAGGAAGAGGTCATTAAAAATACAGTAGGGATAGAAAAGACCAAATTGATTGTCAGAAGAGACTCTAACTTGCTCCTGAACATCAAGTAGCTAAAGCAAAAGAAAGAAGTTAAGTAAAAGCACTGATGAGAAGATTTCAAAGGACAGCTTGGGAATATGAAGTATCATAATAATGGGAGTAAAGAGCTGGAGAAAAAATTCAAGCCTTGAGTTGCAATGGTGAAGGATTCTGCTGGGAAAATATTAAATGACACAGGAAGCAAAGAAGATGAAAAGAATACACAATTATACCGAAAATAATTGGTTGATGTTCAGCCATTTTAGGAGATAGCATATGACCAGGAACCTACGATACTGAAGGAAAAAGTCCCGGCTGTGTTGATGGCATTGTTACACAGTGAGGGTCCAGGAACTGATAGAATATCAATTGAGCTGTTTTAGCAGATGGATGCAGAGCAGGAATTGCGTACTTGTCTATGCCAAGAAATTTGGAAGACAGCTACCTGAGCAACTGACAGGAAGAGATCCATATTTATGCCTGTTCTCAAGAATGCTGATCCAACTGAATGTGGAAATTGTTGAAGACTATCATTAATACCACATGCCAGTAAAATTTTGCTAAAGATCATTTAAAAGTGGCTGTGGCAGTATATTGACAGGGAACTCTCAGAAATTCTAGCCAGATTCAGAGAATACCAGAAAGATGTGTACTTGTGTTTTATTGATCATGCAAATATGCTATGTAGATCATAGCAAATTATAGATAATGCTGTGGAGAATGCAAAATGCCAGACTCTTAACTGTGCTCATGAGGAGTCTGTACATGGATCAAGAGGTAGTCATTGGAACAGTACAAGGGGATACTGTATGGTTTAAAGTCAAGAGAGGTGTGCATCAGAGTTGCATTCTTTCACCATACTGAACACGTAATCCAAGTATCTGAAGTATAAGATAGAAGAATGGAGCATCAGGTTTGGAGGAAGACGTGTTAACAACCTGTATTACACAGATGATGCAGCCTTGTTTGCCCAAAGTAAAGAGAATTTGATACACTGATGGCCAAAGACCATAGCATTCCATTTGGATTACACCTCAGCATCAAGAAAACAAAAATCATCACAACTTGACCAGTAAGCAACATCAAGATAAATGGAGAAAAAATTGACATAGTCAAGGATCTCATTTTACTTGTATCCACATCAACACTTGTGGGAGCCAAAACCATGAAACCTACTACTGTCAAGTCAATTCCAACTCATAGTGAGCGGCAGTCAGGACATCCAAGGACAGGCCATTCTCCTGCAAAAGACAGAAGAATTGATGCCTTTAAACTGTGATACTGGAGAAGAATGTTGAATATACTGTGGACTGCCAAAAGGTTTAATAGATCTGTTGTGGAAGAAGTACAGCCAGAGTGCTCCCTGGAGAAGGACATCATACTTGGTAAAGCAGAGGATCAGCAGAAAAGAGGAAGATCCTTAGTGAGATGGATCGATACCATGTCTAGCTTCAACAGTGTGCTCAAGCATAAAAATGATTGTGCAGGACCGGGCAGTGTTTCATTCTGTTGCACATAGTGTTGTTATGATTGGGAACCAACTGGACGCACCTAACAACAGCAGCTGTCCGTCCAGTATGGTAGCCACTGGATATATGCCACACTTGTAATGTGAATAGCCCAGTGGAGATCTGCTTTAAGTGTAAAATACATACTGGATTTCAGTGAGGAAAAATGTCAGTAAAGTAGCTCAATAATACTCTGTATTGATTCCATGATGAAATAATCAAATTCTTGATACATTGGGTTAAATTTTTGTATAATGGATTAAATATATTATTCCAACTTTTATTTTTTTAAAAGCAGCTACTGGAAAATTTCACTATTACACCTGTTCTCTCTCTCTTTTTTTTTAAGTTGTGCATTAGGAGAAAATTGACAGGGTGATTTAGTTTTGGTCCATGACATTGATTCCATTACCCACAGTGTGGCCAGGTCCATTTCTGTCCTAGGTTTCCCATTTCCCTTGGTCCTGATTTTCTCATTCCTCCCTTCTCATCTTTGTTTCTTTTGGCAAATGTTATCCTTTGGATCTTGTATAATTGATTGCTTGTGTTCCTTTAGGGTGTTATTATTTTATGGTCTACCTGTGGTTTTAGAAAACCCTGATGGCACAGTGGTTAACAGCTGTGGCTGCACATCAGAAGGCTGCTAACCAACAAGTTGGCAGTTCAAAGCCACCAAGTGTTCCTTGGAAACTCTATGGGGGCAATTCTACTCTGTTCTATAGGGTCACTGAGTTGGAATCAACCTCATGCAACAGATCTTTTTTGCTTGGTTTGTGGTTTAGTTGGAGGGTAGTCTTTGGGAATGGCTTCAGTTCCTGTTCAGAAGGGTGTCTTAGAGCCATTGCCTTGCGGTTCCACCACTGTTTGTCAGTGTGATCTTTTTTTGTGCATTTGATTTTTTTGTTCAACAGTTTTCATCCTGCCATCTGGGACCCCGTGTTTTGATCCCAGTCAGCTGTCAGTAGTTCTGGCTTGTAACCATCTAGTTTTTCTGGTTTGGGTACATGTAAACTATGCCTCATGTGCATTAATCCTGGGGACTAATTACTCCTTTGAGTCTTTGGTTTTCTTCACTCTCCTTTGTCCTGGACAACAAAAGATAAATAGTTGTGTCTTATCTGGCTACTCTCAAGATTTTAAGATCTCACGTGCTACTTACCAAAGTAGGATGCAGAACTTTGTCTTTGTGAACTATGTTGTACCAATTTACAGGTGATTCTCCAAGTCTGTGGTTCTACCTTTGAGCCTAGCAACCTTGTACCATGAGGTGTTTGGCTATGTCAAAGAAGTTGCCCTAACTGTGGCTCTTATGGGCTGTGTTGTCTGTATTAATATATAAGCAGCATGTTCAGGTTGTATTAATATCTAAAGCAGCATGTTCAGTTATGAAAATAGAAATATATATGTTCATATTGCTTGGCATATCTACCTACCTGTGTATCCATTCTTAAATTAGTGTTTGTTACTATTGTTGCAGGATTGCCTGTGTTATAGCAGTTACTGTTGTTGCCCTCTGTTCCTGGATCATCTCATGGTCTTTATGCTTTGGTGTGTTTTGTTGACATCCCCGGAACTGTGTATTGCCTTTTCCTTTACCAGTATTAACACCTGTCTTTTATCTATGTAGTAATTTTACTTCCTTCTTATCCTTGGTGGCTATCAAAGAAGTTTTTTACTGTTTGTAAATCTTTTCTTATTTTTTTATAGTCGTGGTCTCATCCAAC
The DNA here is from genome assembly GCA_028571685.1 of Heterohyrax brucei. Classification (NCBI taxonomy): domain Eukaryota; kingdom Metazoa; phylum Chordata; class Mammalia; order Hyracoidea; family Procaviidae; genus Heterohyrax; species Heterohyrax brucei. Next base: position 41,090,238 of record CM053156.1, on the reverse strand, counting down.
TCAACGGCACTTGGCTTCGCTAGCTGGTCTCATACCATAGTTGTCTTTTTGTGATTGACTGACTTAACTTAGTATACTATTCTCCAAATTCATTCACATTGTGAAATGTTTCTCAGATTCATCAGTATTCTTTTATCATTGCGTAATATTCTGATGTGTGTATGCAGCACAGTTTGTTAATCCATTCATCTGTTGACAGGTACTTAGGTTGTTGGATCTTTTGCTATTGTGAATAATATTGCAGCAAACATGGGTGCATGTATGTCTAGTCATATAGTGGCTCGTATTTCTTTAGAGTATATACCTAAGCGTGAGATTACTGGGTCATAATGGTATTATTGTTTCTAGCTTTTTAAGGAAGCACGATTTTACATTCCCACTAGCAGTGTGTGAAGTTTGAATTTCCCTACAACCTCTGTAACAGTTGTTATTTTCTGTTTTTTAATTAGTGCCAATAATGTTGGGGTGATATGGTATAAAATGACTTTGGAAGCAATTTTTTGACCTTCTGTAACCTACAAGGGCAAAGGAAAATCAAGATCAGCAGGCTGACTCCCGTGAGTCAGAGGCCAGACAAGGCTCTTCTCTCCACCATCTCAGTCAGTTCTGATACTACTGGTCCCTGCCTCAGCACTCTCTACTAGGTTCAGTAATTCATTGCAGTGGGCACACAACTCACAGACCATAATCCACATCATGGGGTTTATCAGGGAACTGACAGTTACAATTCAGGCTCAGGAACATTCATTCTTCCATCAGGATCTTCTTTTCCCACCCATGTTCTCAGGCATGGCTCTCTCTTACCCTCAGTATCTGCCCAGAGGCACTTAGCTTTCTCTCGCTGTAGATCAGAAAGCCCACTGAGGGGTCGGTCTCCTGCTGTCATGTCTTGCCTTCCTTGATGGTGGTAGGCTCCTTCTTCTGCTCTGCAGTTAGCTCTCTTTTAAGGCAAAACTGACCAATCCTCTTGATAAGCCGTAAAAACCCTATCACACAATCACCTAGGTGGGAATTACAAACCCATGACTAGAAAGGCCACACACAGAAGTGGTTGATTCACCACACATAGTATTTCATTATAGTTTTGCTTGCATCTCACTAATAGAATAGGGTTGCTGTGAATCAGAATGACTCAGTAGCAGTGGGGTTAATAGAAACCCTGGCGGTATAGTGCTACAGCTGCTAACCAGAAGGTTGGCAGTTTAAAGCCACCAGGTGCTCCTTGGAAACTGTTGGGCAGTTCTGTGCTGTCCTGTTGGGTAACTAGGAGTCAGAGTCAACTTGATGACTGGGTTTAGTGGGTAGTAGAAACCCTGGTGGTGTAGTGGGTAAGAGATATGTCTGTTATCCAAAAGATTGACAGTTCAAATCCACCATGTGCTCCTTGGAGAAACCATATGGCACAGTTCTACCATGTCCTATAGGGTTATTGAGTCAGAATGTACTCAACACAATGGTTTTTAATGGCGTGGCAGAGGCCTGGTGGCACAGTACGTTGAAGTTCAGCCTGTTAATAAAAAATATTGGCAGTTCTAATCCACCGGCAACTCTTTGGAAGCTCTGTGAGCCAGCTCTACTCTGGCCTGCAGGGTTACTGTGAGTTGGAATTGACTGCATGGCAACAGGTTAGGTTTTTAAATGGCTAATGATTGTCAGAATTTCTTCATATGTTTGTTAGTTGTCTAAACATCTTTGTTGAAGTGTCTGTTCATATGTTTTGTCCATTGTTTAAATTGATTTGTTTGTCTTTTTGTTGTTGAGGTGGTAAAGTATTCTATAGATTTTTGAGATTAGACTCTTGTTGAGTATGTGGTAGTCAAAATTTTTTTTCCATTCTGTAGGTTCTCCTTTTTACAAGAAACGAAAGGATCTATTTATATTATGTATGTGTATGTAGAATAGATATATGTCATTGCATTTCATCTATGTTTGTTTTGGGGGGTGGACAGTTCTCCTCAAGGAGAAAAGCAGTTTGCCGTGGTCAAATAGAAAAAGGGATGGAGTTACTTGTCTGCTGGCTGAAACACAAGTGCCCTGTGTGCTGGATGCTAGGATGAGTGTTTTTCTGTTAACTTGCTCCTCTCGACTTGTGTCTGTCATTGCCTCTTGTTATCTTTCAGGTTGGAAGTCGGGTTGCAGATCGTGTATATGACATAGCCAGGTAAGCGATGGTTGCACAGTCAAGTTTCAGCTGGAGGCTCAAGAAATTAAATGTTGAGAGCTTGATATCTGGAATGGCCAAGTCTGGAATTTATTACCAGAAGTAGTGATGATCATTCTTTAATTGTCTCTTTGTTTTTCACATCGGAGAGTGCAAATATGTTTTTCTTCATTGTTGTCCCCCAAAACAAATGAATGCCAACTTGATTCATAGCTGCTTTCTAAGCCTGAATGACTGATCCTCTTGACTTGGTCAAAAGCCAGTCAGAGAAGGATTACTCTAAAAACAGATAAAGGATTGGCTGCATAGGAATATTTAAGATTTACTAAACCTAGCTTTCAATATCTAAAATTAGCAATACAGTCTTATCATCTCAGAGAGGGAGAGAGTCTGCCTAGACTGACTCTCCGTTTAGGTTATATGAGACTTTGGCCATGTTATCTTACACATTGTTAATGGTAACAGGTTTGCACAAGGCAGATTTAGGAAAAGAACACTTTCCTCAGATCTTATTGAAACCATAATGGATTCATTGCTTGATATTAGACATAGTAAAAGATTCATGGACTGGAATTGACAGCCATGTGACAGATGCTTTGTGATCCTGGCAAATTTTTGTGCTCTTAGGTTAAAAGCTATGCATTAATTCAGACTAAGATGGAGTTAATTTATTACATTTGACTGTAGTAAAGGAAATTCTGTGAAATCATCAACACTTTCAGGGATATTGTAGATACATGCATGCTTTCTTACAAGTTTGGGGATGAATTAATTTCATAGGACAAAATGTTTCACTGTTGTATTAGTTCCATTATTTTAAAGATCTGAAAGATAGCCAATTCTTAATATGTTGTCATTTTTTATGCCTGGATTACAGCCCATCTGTGATTTCATAAATGAAAAATTTTGCTAATCTATTTAGATATTACAGTCTTTATTTTAGAGTATCATAATATGGCTAAAAGCACGTCTTAAACTAGTGTTAACTCTTTGAAATTGAATTATTTAAAATGCTAAATATTTTTATACTAACATTCTATTAGGAAAAGTCATTTATATTTTCAGTGCTGACCCCTTGTTGACTTTTTAAAAATTAACTCCACAGATTATTGTCCTATCTGTGAACTCAGAGGCTCACTAGAGACAAAACTAACTTGCTGAGTGTCTGTACTATGCTAAATGCTGTATGTGCAGTCACGTGAGTCAGCAAGTGGATTATAACTTATAGCAACTGTATGTGGCAGACTGGATCTGCTCCTAGGCTGTACTTTTGAGAAGAGCATATCACCAGGTCTTTTCTTTTATAGTGCTTCTTATGGCTGACAGTGGATTCACAGTTAGTAATGGAGCCCTTAAATGTTGCACTGCAAGAGCCTGTTCTCACATGCACCACTTTATATAACTCTTCTATGAACTCGGACGGAGGCAATAATCCTTCCATTTTATAGATGGGAAACTAATATGAAGGTTAAATCACTTGCCTGTGGTTATAGAGCTAGTAGATTTGAGGCTCAGACTTCTAACTCATGTCTTTTTGATTCCAAAGCCTGCATACTTAACAGTTGTGCCATTCTACCTGTCTTCATAATCAAGAAGAGGGTGCTAGATTAATAAATGGTTCACTCTCACCAGTGGTATTCTTGAACTCTTTTTGGTGTTACATATTGTTGACATAGATTTTTGTAAAGCAGTTCTTTTTGTTCTGATTTTTTTGGGAAAAGATTAGCTGATAAAATCTTACATTTTCTTGTTACAATTTTTTCTTCAACCTATGACATATAGTTAGAAATCTGCACTGATTTTGAGCATGATGTAGTATATTTAGAAGAGACAGTATAGCATAGGAGATAATAGTTCTGACTCAGGATTCAAGTTCTGGCTCTGCCGCTTAATTAGTTGAGTGATCGTGGCTTGACTTACTCTCTCAGAACACTTAGCATAGTGTGTTGAACCTGGTAAGTTTTCAATAGACTTTTTTTGTAATTTAACATACTAATTCTTCATGGTATTTCACAAACAGCATGATGATTTCTAAGTGATCTGATGCGTCAACAAATTTGAAAACTAGAGATATTTACTAAGTCTCTAGTAAGTTGTTCATTAGTCATTTTATATTGACGTCTTTGAATTCTTTATGTGGAAAACTCCATTTAAGCTATTATACAAATCCGTATCATGGAGCAACCTTACAAGACCAAACTTGTTGTCATCAAGTCGTTTCTGACTCACAGCAACCTATAGGACAGAGCAGAACTGCCCTATCAGATTTCCAAAGAGCTGGTGGATTCCAGCCACAAACCTTTTGGTTAGCAGCATTAGGTTCATTATGGGGTTTTGTGAATGGCAGGCCAGACTTGCTGCATACGTGATGCTCTGTGGTAGGTACAGCTTGTAAAGCGAGGCAGTTGATGCAACTATCTGAAAATTATATCCACTAAAATGTTTTTATTTAAGAAAAAAGTAGTTTTTAATTATTATTATGTATCACATTACATATTACTGGTATTACTGACAAAGCATAATTTGTCTCTTTATTTTAGAGATTTCTCTATTGCTTTGGATGTTGGTTGTGGAAGAGGTTACATAGCACGACATTTGAATAAGGTACGTTATTTGAGGATGTCATTTTGCTTTGAAAAATTAAATTGCCTCTTTCTAAAAAATGACTTTCCTAATCAATTTAGTTTGTATCGTATTTATTTTGATTTTGATTATAGCAGAATTGCTAACTTTTTTATTGTGATTATGTGGAAGTACACAGTCCAGATCAGTTTTGCATGCCCACCTATCTGCAGCTCCATCTGCTCTCTTCATCCACTGACAGTATACCTCCCTTTCACTGTGCATTTCCAGTATCTTCCTAAAGAGCACCTATCACCTCCTCTCCAGTGTCCTCTCTCCTATCCTGAAAGAAACCAGTAGGACAGATTCCCATAAATACACAGAACCATAAAGAACACACACCACGTGGTCACACTGTGTCCCTGAGTCCAGTCCATTCTTGTCTGAAGAGTTGACCTCAGTACTAGTGTCTGGTCAGGGCCAGCAGCAGATCTAGGGGCCATATTCCCAGGGGACCCTCTAGGCAGTGGGACCATCAGTTCTGGTCTTTTAGTAGAGTTCTTGACCTGCACACCTCTTTTTATCATGTTGCTGCAGGGACTCTACATTATGTTCCCCATCACAGCTGTCTTTGGTGGTGGCCAGGCACCACCTGGTTCTTCTGGTCTCGTGTTGATAAAGTCTCCCATTCATATGGGTCCTTCTGTCCCCTGGGCTCTTTTTCCCTCATATCTTTGTTGTTCTCCGTCATCGTCTGTTCCACATGAGTTGAGACCCTTTGGTGCTAGCTTTTAAGACCCTAGATGCCACTCACCAATATGGAGTGGAGAAGACTCTCTTAGAATTGCTAACTTTTTAAAGTGATAGAACCAGTGATTATTTTTGACTACTGGGTACTTTTTCTTACAGCTTCCCCTCCCTATTTGAAGCCATTTTTATAGTGTTCATACTGTTTTTTAAAACTCATGTAAGATGTTTCTTTTTATTCTCATCTTGCTCAAACTTTTTTTTTTGATAATTTACAATAAAAATTAGATTGGTATTAATATAGGAAATTTGATTAAGCTAATTTTTTATCGAGGGAGAGAGTATTTTATCAGTTGGTTAGAAATTTTTCTGCATGATTAAATATAAGTTGTTAGATGTCACCAAGTTGATTCTGACTCATAGTGATCCCATGTGACAGAGTACAACTGCTCCATTAGGGTTATCTAGGCTGTAACCTGTATGGGAGCAGATCATGGAGCCATTGGGTGGGCTTGAACCACCAACCTTTTGTTTAACAGCCAAACACTCAACTGTTGGGCCACCAAGACGTTTTTTTATTGTGGTCTCTGTATATCAGAACTGTGCTGGACACAAAGAATAAAGTGGAATTCATGTATAACATCTAAGTTAGATAAAAACTTGGATTGGGGTGGGGTATGGAACTTGGAAAACGTTTACTGATGATCATAAATGTCACAGAAGTGGTGTAGTTGTTCAAGTATAGCAGGAGTTAGGAGAAAGGAAAAATCAGTAATTCAGGTGGTCAAAGACTTTTCAGACTCTTCTGTGGAATTTGAAAGAATTTGGATTGGTGGTTCGTGAGGTATTGGAAGTTAGGGCATGCTAGGAGGCAAGGCATAACTGTAGAATGTTTCAGGGTTTGGCATGGTTACTGTTTAAGGAATATTATTCTGGGGGTGGTAAGTAGGAAGGATTGAAAAAGGGAGAGGATAGGGAAAAAGAGACCAACTAGGAGGCTGTGTTAATGGAAGAAGCATGAACTATAAAGGCCTGCCACCTGTGTGGAGGCAGCAGGATACAAATGGATGTCTGAAATAAGTAGTAGAATCAATAGAATTGGTGACTGATTGGATAATAGTATTGCAAATTCATCTTCCGGGTTGCTACAAAAAAAAATAGTACTCATTGCTTCCTTTTGTGTTCCCTTCACTGATATCTAATATATCAGCAAATCTTGTTTAGGTTTCAAAATAATGTCCATATCTGTACCACGTTTTACAACTGTCACCATTACCATCTGGTCCAAACTGCCATCATCTCTTGGCTAGATTATTGCAGTAGCATCCTTATTGTTCTCTCTGCTTCTCGTCTTGCTCTGGACAGTCTGTTCTCTCAGCAATTAGAGTGTCCTTTTAAAACAAGTCAAACCATCATCACTCTGCACAGAACTCTCAACTTTTCATTTCAATAATAACCTAGAGTCCCAGTCCGTAAGGTTTTCTATACTCTGAGTCTTTATTATGTCTTTAACCTTTTCTCTAATGCCTCATCTCAATTTTTCAGCATTCCTGGCCTCTTTGTTATCTTGAATAGGTCAGAGCTTTTCATTACATGTGCTATTCTCTGCTCTTCTCCAAGATATCTGTGTGGCTTGCTTCTTCACCTGTCTCAGATCTTTGCTGAAATGACCCCCCATCAGAGATCCCTGACTGCTCTATAAAGTAGTGTTCATTTTTCCACTGACTAGTTACTTTATTTTTCTCCATAGTGCTTATTAGCATCTAAAATTTGAGGCTTGCCAACCAAGTTCACACACTTATCCTAGAAAAATGCTACACGCGTCGTTGCTGAATGTCACTTTAGCCAACTTTGAAGAACTCCCCATGGGAAACCATGCATCAGTGCCAGCACTTAATCTACCCCTCAAATCAATTTTGGAACTCTTTTACTGCAGTGGCCGTCCGGGCTATTGTTGTATTACCCCTGATGTCCTGATTGTCGTCATGGTGTCTTCTTTTCAACATTTCCTTTATCTTAGGGTAATGAAAGTCACTGGGGGCCAGATTAGGTGAGTAAGTAGAGTGTTCCAATACAGTTACTTGTTTACTGGCTAAAAACTCCCTCACAGACAAGTACACAGTTGAGTTAGCAAACTTGTCGCCATGCACAATGGTCAGTCCAGAAAGAGTTCCAAAATTACTTTGAAGGGTGGACTAGGTACTGGTGTTGGAGCATAGCTTCCCAAGAGGAGTACTTCCGAGGTGACTGTGGTGATATTCAACACTTGAGATATATAATATTTAGAACAAATAAGGTTGCAGACTTGATTGTCAGACCTTGTATGTTTGTTGTTTATTTGTTCTGTGTCTTCTATCACTTGAATATAAGCTCCATGAACTGAATTCCCAGTGTCTGCAACAGTACTTGGCATGTAATAGATACACAGTGAAGATTTGTTAAATATACAGCATGAATAAATCAATGGTAACTTGGAAGTTATGAGGTTTAGTGACTGGAAAAAGGCAGAGGCTGAGTTTGGGGCTGACAACAAGGGATGATTCCTGTTTTACACATACTGAATTTGCAGTGACAATTTAATATGTTAGCCTTAATGTCCAGTAGTTTGTTGAAAATGTGCAGCTGGAACCAGAGTACTGAAGTGAAGTGAAGTTAGATAAAAAACCAAACCCACTGCCATCGAGTTGATTCTGACTCATAGTAACCCTGTAGGACAGAGTAAAACTATGCTGTGAAGTTACCAAAGAGTGCCTGGTGGATTCAAACTCTCAACCTGTTTGCTAGCTGAAGTTAGATAGGGATTCAAAATTCAGCTCTGCCACTTGCTGTGTGAGTACCCGGGGGCCAACTTCTCCTGACCTTATTTCTGTCACATATGGGGAGTAATGTATATCTTGAAAGGCTTTCAAGAAAACTGAGACAAGTCTCTGATTTGGAGACCTGTATAGTGATGACAGAAGCCATAGGAATAGGTAAGATTTGTGGAGGAAGAAAGTAGAAAGGAACCTTCTGTAATTGTATTTTGTAGTAGGAGAATGAAGGGAAGCTAACAGAGATGCTTGGAATAGTATGTAAATTGAATATGTCTTAATAAGACATCTTTTAATAATAAAAAGCATAAAAGAACTGATGCCAGTTTAAATACAAGGATATTTATTATATAGCAGTGTGGGAGTACAGCCAGGCCTCATAGGAGATACGAACTTCCAAACACCAGAACCAAGGCCCTCTTGTTCACGTGTTCACTGGGACTGCATGGCTGCTGCAAGGTTATCTTCATTCTTTTTCCTTTCTGGTGACTATCAGTGTCTGCAGAGACATTGTTCATCAGTGTATTTGACCCCAAAGTGACTACTGTACATCTGGTAGTGCACTGAAATGGGCTCAGACCAGCTCTTGAGAGCTGATTGTTAGCATCTCTTCCCACTTATGTTTTGATTGACATAGTGCACTAATGTGAAAATGTGAAGTCAGCTATGGTGGAAATATTTACACCATAGAAATTTGTAAATGCTACAGAGTAGTCCCCCACTCAAAGCCAGGTATTAAACATTTACCAGCCCACTGTAGACTGCAGTCTGAAATATACAAGCTCTGTCTTTAAGTCTCTTAGTTCAGATTTTCAGGTGAGAGACTGGGATGGATTGTCTGAATGGGCTAGTTCTTCATCCGTCCCTCTCTTAGAGGACCCTATTGTGTGCTTCTCTTCCCAACTCTACGTTTAGCAGTATCATTTTGGTAGCATGAGATCGGCCATTGTGGGAATAGTTAACACTGGGATATCACAAAACACAAGTCAGGCACTTTTTTTTTCCCCCAAGAGCCTGTTGTTAAACATCTAGCTGTATACCAGTTGCTCTCAGGTAATCAGAGATAAGGTTGTGTGGTAGAATGCTCTTCCAAAGTTGTGGTCAGAGAAACTCTTTAAGAAGGGGAGGCAGAAAGGATTGGCTTCTATAATAGAGGAGGGGAAACCAGAGTAACTAAAGTTGTTAGGAGACCATTAACAGAGCTGTACTTTAAAGGGTCAGGCGCAATAGGACTGAGAACAGTGAGTGCAGACTGTTGTAGTTGGTGGTTATACCATTAGTGTGATCCCAAGCAATGAAAGTGAACAGATTACCAAGTATTGTGGAGGAAGATGTTAGTGACAGGCAAAGTTAATGGATCACAAACAAAGCAGCTTGAAGGTGGTTAGAGGTACGGAAGTTTTTCAAGATTGAGAGGCGTGTGGCTATTGTAAGGTGAAGGAAAGGCATAGAGAAGACATTGAAGATGGTAGAGATGACTGAAGAAATGGTATCCTGGAGAAAAGAGTACATGGCAAGAATTATTGATCCAGAAAAGAAATAGAAATGTAACCATTCTTGTTGGAAGGAAGAAAAGTAGGTAAGGCAAAGGGAGGAAAACCTGCTTAAGTACCCCCGTCTTTCCACCAAGTCTCCGCATTTGTTAAGTCTTTTATCACTTTTTATAAATTCTTTGAATAAAGAGCTAAAAGGCAGAAGACCATCCCAGGTCCTTTGTATCTGTGTAACTTCATATGTTACTGAAGTTATTTTTGTATCATATTGGGGTTCTACAGAAAATACTCTTTCAAAGCTGAAAAATGAATGCATAACTGTGCCTGTTTCCTTAGCAATTGCAACAGTTGCTTTGTTTTGTTATTGTTTGTTTTATCATTGATTGGATTTAATTATTTCATTCTAGGAAACTGTTGGAAGGTTTTTCCAGGCAGACATTGCAGAAAATGCTTTGGTGGGTAGCTTTTTGACACTATTGGTTTCTGATCTCCTCATGTGATTTTTAGCTCTAGGGATATAAAGAACTAAAAATAAAAAATAAGTTCCTTTATTTTTACTCAAAATAAAAATTGCTTTATTGATTTTGGTTTATTTTCTTTTTCTTTATTGTGATTAAGTGAAAGTATACAATCCAAATCAATTTTGCATGCCCACCTCTCTGTAGCTGTATCTGCTTTCCTCACTCAGTGACAGCACATTCCTCCTTTTCACTTTGTACTTCTGGTATCCCCATAACAAGCACCTGTCCCTTCTTCTCTACCCTCTTCTCTGCCATCCAGAAAGAAACCAGTGGGACAGCCTCCTATAAGTGTATAAAACCGTACAGTACACACACGTGTGGTCACAGTGTGTGCCTAAGTCCAGTCCAGTCTTGTCTGAAGTGCTGACCTCAGTACTGGTTTTCCGGTCAGAGTCAAGCAGCATGTCTAGGGGCCATGCACCTAGGGAGCCCTCCAGGCTATCACACTATCTGTTCTGGCCTTTTAGTAGAGTTCTTGAGTTGCACACCTCTGTTTCTGATGTTGCCTCAGGGACGTTACGTTGTGTCCACCACCGTAGCTGCCCTTGGTGGTGGCCAGGCAACCATCTGGTTCTTCTGGTCTCATGTTGATATTGATTTTATTTTAATTATAAATAAAAGGACATGAAATATAAAGGAGAAATGAAAAATCACCCTGATCCCATCAGTCAGAGCAACAGTTAGTGACATTTTGTTCTCTACCTGTGCATGTATAACTATGCCCAAATATATACTTTTATGCAAGTGGTACTATGTTATAGTGCTGTTTTTCTCACAAAATGTCATTTCTTTGTTAATATACCATCTTTTAAAGTGGCTACATAGTTTTCAAGTGTATGAGTATTCCATGGATTATTTATGCAGATTTATTTTGGAATGCACTTAGTTTTTCAATATTCAACACATGGATCTTTTTGTATATAAGCAAGTTTGTGTATTTGAATAATTTTTCTCCTTGAGAATAAAGTCTTGGCAGTGGAATGCCTGAATTCAATGATATTCATTTTTCATTTCCAGTACACATTTCCAAACTAAAACAGTGCTGTTGTCTGAAAATGCTTATTTCTCCCTTTCTTTGGTAACACTGGTTTGTCCTTCTTTTTTGTCTTTGTTAGTCCAATGGGCAGAAAGTAGAATCTCATTTTTATTTTTATTTTACATTTCTTTGATTACTTGTGCAGCCAAATAGCTATTGACATGTTTGGCTGTCGATACTTCAATTTGTGAATAATTTTGTGAATTGCCTGTACTCATTATTTATGTCATCTTTGGCACATACTTATTCTGGGTGATTTTGTAAGGACGTGTTCTTTAGGGATGTTAATTCTCATTGTATGTCTTATAAATGTACTTCCTAGTTTGTTGTTTACATTGCTTATTGCTTTTTAGAAGTTTTTAATTTGTTTATAAGTGAAAAAACATTCATTTATAGTTTCTGGCTTTTGAGTCACATCTACTTAGGGTTTTTTTTTTTTTTTTTGCCCAAGAATATGGAAGTGTTATTTCAGTTATTTCACTGAAGCTTGGAGCCCTCTGGGGTCTGTTGTAGTGTGAGACGGGCATCCTGTTGACTTTTTCCCAACTAACTAGCTACTTTTTCTAGCTGGTCTGAAATGTCATTTATCAAATATTTTTTGAGTGCTATGTCCCACCTTATTATTTTTTGGAAATAAGGTAAAGTGCCACATAATATAACATTGCTTCACTTTGTAGTAGTTGTATTAGCAATTGAGATTCTATATAAATGTGATTTTAAACTTTTTTTTCCTATCATTAGAACAATACCATACAAACAGAAATTCCTACTTGCAGTGTTTTAGCTGATGAAGAATTCCTTCCCTTCCGAGAAAATACATTTGACCTGGTGGTTAGCAGTTTAAGGTTGGTAATCCATTGGTACTTCTAAAAAATACATGTTACAAGTAGATCATATATGCTGTAAAGTTTTAGTACAAGGGTAAAGAATATAGATGATGCAGTAAATGCTTAGTAACTATATTTTTAAAATCGCAAACTAGTTATCTTGGTTCAGATGTTATAAAATGATTTCTCTGCTAAAGAATTATTCATTGTATGCTTCTTAGTGGAGGTAGTATGATATAGCCTTATCTTTTCCCCCTAATTTTCTTCAACTTGGTAAAGCATATCTGTGATAGAAGAACGTTTGTCCGCATTGTAAATTGGTGTCCTGGAAATGATATAGATGGGAGCAAGAGTTTGAAAGAGTATACTGACACATTCTAGTATCACAGCACTATTATCATAAAATTCATCTTTCCCAATAAAGGAAAACTAGTGTTTTCTCCAGCTTTAATTCTATGCAGACATGAAGTTATCAGAGTTACTATCCCCTTTGTGTTTTCCACCTTGCTTCTCTACATTTATTCCACAGATATGTATCATAAATATTTATTGAATAAATTATAATATACAAGGCACTGTGCTGGAAGCTTTGAAGGAATAGAAAAATGAATTCAGACACAGATCCTGTCCTCAAAGAACTCAATGTAATAGAGAAAATAAGTATTCTATATGGTATATTAATTTTCCCACTTCATTGTTTTAGTCAAATAGATTTGCTTACCAAGATTCAACATGCCCTCCGTGTCCAGTACAGCCCTTTGGTTGGTGTTTTTAGAGTGACCAACTGTTTTGGTTCAACTAGGACTTTGTCGGTTTTAGCATTGGAAGTCTTCTGTGCTGAGAGTCCTCTCAGTCCCGAGTAAACTGTGATGGTTGGTCTCTGTAGCTATTTTCATCAGTAAGTATTTAGCTTCTTCCCCGCTTTCTAAGGTGTGCTGAATAAATTTAAAAAAGCACCACATTCTATCTCGAAATGGAAAACGTAGGGCAGGAAATCAGTACCTGCGTTTTAACCTTACTCATGTGCTTGCAATTTGCAAATAATTCTGATTATTTCCATTTCTTAACTTGTTTCCATTTCTCCATGTTGGAGCTTATAAAAGACCTCCCTAGTTTGAAAGTTCTGGTAATTGCTGGAAAGCATTTTAAAGATAAATCTAACATACTATGGTGTGAAATAAGTATTCAGCTCCCACCATAAAGGGATGCCAACTCCACCATATATGTGAGACCGTACTGTCCAATGATTGAGAAAGATGTAATTCTGATTTTTGCTGTCACTTATGACCTAGCACTGGAAGAGAGTAAATGGGACAAAAGACAGTTAAGAGATTTTGCAAGAGGTTTCTTAAATCAAGTATTTTGTTCTGTTTTTGAACTAAATATGATGAAACTTTAAGTAAAAGAGAGTACTTTTTTAAAAAATTGTTCCAAATATGTAGAATCCTGTTTATGAGACAACTTAGTTGTTTTTGGTGAATAATGCAGTTTGCCTCAGTAGAATTTTAAATATGCTGATGAATTTTTTTTTCCACTAGGACAGTATAACTTAGAATGCTGTGTTTTTCTGACTAAACTGTTAGATTCAGTTGATTAGCTTCTTTGAGCATGTCATCAGGTGCTTGTTTTTATTACTTTCTTCAAATTAGACCTTAGAAAAACACTATTTAGACAAGAGACCCAAGTAGGAATGACTTGTACAGTATTCCTTAATAAAAAATAACTAGGTATATAAACATATCAGACTTTTTTACTTAAAGTGATCCACTGATTATGGGAGAGTCTTCTATTGTAAACACAAGGAAGATTTTCCTCTAGGAGTATTAATTATTTTGTAATACATGAAAGTAATCTTTTAATTTTGATATGCAGTTTTAGACTTGAAATTAACACCTTGTAGGCTTATCATTATTAAGTAATTAAGGTAAAATAATTACATGTTTTTATATTTTAGTTTGCATTGGGTGAATGACCTTCCTAGAGCACTTGAACAGGTAAGAAAACCTATGTTAATTCTAACATACTGATTACAGAAACTTATGAAACTTCAGTTTTTGCCTGTTCTTTGCTTATAGATGTCACAGTGGGAAAATGGAATCCAATCAAGTATCTGTCATCTTCTCTGGGCAGGGTATGCTGGTGCTCTTTGCACACTGACAAGTTCCTTGGGTACCTTCTCCACTCCGGAATTTAAGAAATCTAATTATAGAGATAAACTTTAAATTTTATGAAAAACTTAGTAACTGCACAAAATAAAATATTGTTATCACAAGAAGTTTTATATGCAGATTGTTTCTCTCTCTTAATAGCCAGTAACATTTTGTGGTCAGGAGTGTCATACTTACATCTTCCACATTGCCTCTTAGACTGCATGTGTTTGATAAATGTTTGTTAATGACATTTATCATTTAACAGGTTGGGGATAAGTAAAAAACCCTGTGTTCAGAGGAGGAAAAGAGGACTTAGGTGACAAATTAAGAAGTTCTAGTTCATTCTGTGTGCAATTCAGAGCTGCTGGAAAATTATAAAGAGAGTGACATCATTAAAAAGTTGACATACAGCTTTGACTAGTTTTAAAAACAAAGGCCAGCCTTGAGCATTATTATCTTCTAATGACTGTCTTATGAGATCAGATTGACAATAGCATCTTGAAAGATTGGACAGTAACATTAGGGGACAGTGAGTTTATATTAATGAATGAGGTACAATTCAGAAAAGAATGGTGAGAATGGTTGGACAACTTGAAAAATGTAATCAGTATCACTAAATTATACATGTAGAAACTTAAAAGAAAAAGTTGGTGGCAGAATAACTACTGTATCTTAAGTACATAAATTGTGCTATGTTTTATATATGTTCTGAGTCAACTTGCACAGTATTTTCATTTTGTTCATTGGAAAACAGATCTGGAGAATTTGGTTAAATTGAAAAACTGTTTTGGTAGTCCAGGTGTGTGATAAACTAAACCTAGGTGGCACAGTGGTAGGAGGTCAATGGAAGAGAGATATGTAGAAATCTGCAAAAAATCAACAGTTTGATGGTTTGTTAGGTTTCATGATCAAAGAAAGAGAGATGTCAAACCTCACCCTAAAGTTTTAAGTCTGGATCCCTGGGAAAATAATTAGTGAAAGTATGAGGAATAATGGTAATGACAAGATAACGAGTATTAAAAAAGTAGAGAAATTGCCATCAAGTCAGGTTTGACTCGTAGTGACGCTATAGGACATAGTGTTTCCAAGGAGCTCCTGTTGGATTCCAGCTGTCAGCCTTTATGGTTAGCAGCCATAGATCTTAACCACTGTGACACCATGGTATTCTGATAAAATGTATAGGAAATGATAATTCACAGAACTGTAGTAGTTTCAAAGGAGAGTTAGTTTGAGAACAGGTGGTATGAATTGAGGGTCATGTGTATTGTTTCCTGAATTTGCCAGGAAACAAGTGTCGTGGAATAGGCAGTTGAAGAGGAGTTTAGAGGTCAATGATGTCCAGACTGAAGATAGAAATTGGAAAGTCATCTTTGTGAAATCACGGGAGTTAATAAGCCCTTCGAGGTAGCGAAAATGCAGAGAACTGAGGACTAAATCTTAGTTACTTTCTTTCTAGAGTTTGGTGACGAAAGACAACACAGAGAAGAAAAGGGACAAAGATTTTACATACTGTTGGTATACTGTGTTTATAATTATTTTGTAAGATACTAACTACAAATTCAAGATGGTGCTTTGACTAGAAAAGCCTACCATTATTTGAGTTGTGGTTTACTTCAGATTCCACCCTTTCCTGTAAAATTTGTCCCTGTTGAGAACAGACAGAGTCAAAACCAATTACCAATTATAATGTGAGAGAGTCCATAAGCAAACATTTGTGATTCTGGAATTCACTGTTGCCACTGTTTTGCTTATCAATTAAAAATTAGTTTTGTGTGATATATATAATTTATTTCTAACAGTGACAAAAAGAGGAGCTGCTCAGGCTGCGTATACATAACCAAGTACCTCTTGGGATTTGGGTTCTTGGTTTGGAAGTTTAAGGCCTGGATGTGTTATGATTAAACTTGCACAATATTTTCATTTTGTGCCTTAGAAAACAGATCTGGAGAATTTGGTTAAATTGAAAAACTATTTCAGTAGTCCAGGCATGTGATAAACTAAATGTAGATGGCAGTTTAAGGTCATGGTTATATGGGCTGTCGGATCCGACTCGACGGCACTTGGCTAGTTAGTTGGCTTAATAATGTTTTTAGTGCTTCTGTGTTTTGCTGTGTAGTGCCTGAGATTTTTTGAAAAGCTTGCCATTCAAGGAACAACAATTGGTGTCTGTTCTCTTGGAACGACAGAGGAAGAAGGAGAGCCAGGAATAGGAGGAGGAAATGCATGACTGATTGCCTCCATGAACAACTGCCTGATTGTGCTATGAAACCAGAACTGGATAGTGCCCAACTACCGTTATTAAATGTTTTGATCAAAGATTCTATAGAGGAATCTCATGGGGGGAGGGGAGAGTGTGGGAAAGAATTTCAGATTCTCACGGACTCCAGACTGTTTGGAGCCATGAAGGTTGCATCAACCCCTGAGACTTACTCTGAGATATACTCTTTAAACCTTAATCCAACAATATCCCCTGAAATCTTTTTTCAACCAAACCATAGAACCTGTTGCTGTGGAGTTGATTCTGACCCAGTTACTCTATAGGACAGAGTAGGGCTGCCCCATAGAGTTTGTAAGGAGCAGCTGATTGATTCAGACTGTTGACCTTTTGATTAGTAGCTGAGTTCTTAAACACTGTGGCACCAGGGTTTCAAACCAAACAGTAGCTCAGCTTCATTAGTAAGGGATGTCTACCTTGAGCACTGTGTTCTTTTAAACCACTATTTGTATTGGGATGAAATGGACAATTGTGACTTGAAAGGTTAAGTAGGAATTTTAGGGGACAGCTTGTGTTTGAGGGAAGAACAATTCAGAAAAGAAGGATAAGAAGGCTGGCATAACTTGAATGTAATCAGTGTCACTGAATTGGACATGTAAACATTGCGGAACTGTCTGTTACATTTCAACAACAAAAAGTAAAAATGAATTATTTTAAGAAATTGTTCTTGTTGTAAAGCTGGACGGCACTTGGCTGGCATTGAAAGAAAATGTATTACCGCGCTAATGGCGGTGAGTCATAACGATTTCTCTGTAAGTTAGCATTTTATGTGTTTCTGCCTTTTTCTTTTTGACAACCTACCACACTTATTTTTTCCTTTTCTTATTTTTGTGATATCAAAGACCTATTTATTATTAGCAGATTGGAAAACATAAAATGCATTATAGACATTAATGTTGTAACAGGCACCCCTAGTTTCATCATTTAAAACAATAACTGTTTCCTTGGCTGACAATATCAGAGGTGGTATTTGGTCTGGGCTTAGGAGGTTCTTTGGATATGGTTTGGTTCACCTGTGTGTCTGTTGTCAACTGCCAGATTGTCTTAGAGGTGGCTGGTTTAGGCTGGTCTGTCTTGCAGTGGCTGACTGACTTTTCTTCCAGTGTCTCTCATGCTCTACCTGGCTACCTCCAGCATGTGCACAGTATAGTGGTTAGGTTAGACAGGCTTCCAAGAGAGCAGGTGCAGACAGGCAAGACTGTTTGAGACTTAAGCTTGTAACTGGCACACAGTCACTCTTCTTCTTTCCTTTGACCAAAAGGAGTCACAAGACCGGCTCATGTTCAAGGAGAGAAAAAGCAGATTTCATTGTTTTAGTGAGCTTTGTTACAAGTGGTATTTCAAAGGGTACAAATACAGGAATGAATTGGTGTCTGCCTTTTTTTTTTTTATTTGACAACCTACCATACTTAAGTACTTTTTTCTGTTTCTTATTTTTCTGATTATCAAAGTAAGACCTATTTATTATTAGCAAATTGGAAAACATAAAATGGATTATAGATGTTAATGTTGTCAGTGAATGTATTGTCTGTGTTCACAACTGTATTGTACAGCAAAGACTTTCTGAAAATTAGTTGCCTTGGGTATTACTAGATTATCAGATTATTAATTCGACAGCCTCCTAAAATAACAGTAATCATAAAATCTTGATTTAGAAGCCATGTATTTATTCCTTGAACATTTTTATGTGTAAGATTGTGAATAGTTTTCTTCTGTTTATTACAGATTCATTATGTTTTAAAACCAGATGGAGTGTTTATTGGTGCAATGTTTGGAGGTGATACGCTCTATGAACTTCGGTGTTCCTTACAGTTAGCAGAGATGGAAAGAGAAGGAGGATTTTCTCCACATGTTTCACCTTTCACTGCTGTCAATGATCTAGGACATCTTCTTGGGAGAGCTGGCTTTAATACGCTGACTGTGGTAACTATCAAGATAAACAAGTAACCCATTAATTACACAATTTAGAAACAGTGCATTCTCATCTTAAAGACAGAAAACTGCGGGTATTCATAGTATTTTAGAAAGGCTTTAGTATACCTAACTTTTTTACAGAAAAGTTCTTATTGATTGTGTTCAGTTTATATAGATACATCTTGACTGACACAAAATCAGAATGTGAAACTTTCAGCATTTTTCACCTAAATAAGTAGCTCTGAAAAAACTATACCTCAGTTAACAAGAAGACTAATTCTACAATATACTACTTCAGAGTCTTGAAACCTAGAGTTAGGTTTAATATGGGATTCATAACATTCCAGTTGATAGGAAACAGAGAGTATGCAGCACGGACCATTACAGTACTACCTTTACCACCAGCCCTCAGTGGAAACAGTGCCATTTGAATCAGAAGTGAGAGCTGTACATTCATGAGGCTTAGGATTGGTTCAGTGTCAGGGAAGGAAGAACAGATGTTGTATGAAGCTGGGAGAATCTAGAAGAGGACTCAGGTGGTCAGTAAAGAAGATACATGGGATCAGCATGGTACTGGGGATGAAACAAAGCATTAGTGTCCACCAGGTACAGTTTGAATTCTCACCTCACTCCTTTAATTGCTTGGGGAGTTGGGTGATTTACTCCACCTGTTTGAGTGTTCATTTCTTTTACAAATGTAGATAGTACTCGCCTCATGAAGCTGTTTGTATTAAATAATACAATACAGTCCTCCACTTCCAGCACTTTCCCTGTGCTGGGTTTCCAACTGAGAGCCTTCTAGAAAGGTGATGACTGTCTCCTTCCAACACCCCCTGGTGGCAGAGTCATTGTAAAAGGAAGTGATTACCTTTCTTTAGAGATGGGTTAAGTAGACTTACTGTGGTTTCCAAACCTTAGGGTTAGAAACATCACTAAACGTAATTAAAGGAACTAAGAAATTTCTTGAAGAGGAAAGAGTGCTCTTCATTGCATAATTTAAGAGGATGGACTTAAAAATAACTGTTCAAGCTGATTGACTGGGAATGTATTTCATAACGTCGTCTGATCAAAAATGGACTGTAATAGCCTTCCTTGTGATAGAAGGCAGTGGAGCAGACCAGCAGGTTGCCTTAGTTGAGAAGGGCCTCCAGGAAGGTGTTTCTTTTCTCTGCATGAATGCACCCTGGTGAATGAATGACCTTTTCCTGTCAAGTGACATTTGGAGGCCTGGTGGTGCAGCAGTTAAGTGTTGTGTCTGCTAAACATAAGGCTGGCAGTTTGAATCTACCGAGCACTCTTTGAGAGTTGTGGAACAGCTCTACTCTGACCTGTAGAGTCTCTGAAATGGAATTGACTCAGCAGTAGTGGGTTTGGTTTCAGTTTAGTTAATGGCATTAGGTTTGCTTAAATTTTTGCCAGTAAAAAGTATTTCAGTGAATGTTCTTTTATTCCTTTTTCATTTATTCATCTAGACCTGAGACACATTTGTTGAGTACCCTCAGTGTGTTAGGTACTACTTCAGATACTGTAACTATAGCAGGCACAAAACAGAAATCCCACCCCCATTAGGAGAAAGAGATAATAAACAACATAACGTGTGAAGTGCTAAATGGTACTATATATTAAGTACAGATAAATAGAACAGAGTAGGAGAATCAAAAGCATGTGTGGTAGTGTGTTGAAATTTTAGGTCAGTTGTCCAGAGGCCAATATCCTATTAAGAAGGTAACATTTGAATATGTACTCAAGAAACTAAAGGGAATTTTAAGAGAGAGCCATGCCAGAAAAATAGCCTTCCCGAGGGCAGGTGGAGTGTCATAAGGGCCTGTCAAAGCCGAGGCCGCTATAGGTACATACAAATCAGTGTGTTCATTTAAATACTGAGAGAAGGTATTATTGCATTTATGCACTTCAGATACTGACAGATTGCCTTCTAGAAAGAGTATACTAAGTTTATCCCTACCGACAATATGTAAAAAATTTATTCCCCACACAGTCATCAGCATTTGATATTGTCAGTCATTTTAATTTGGGGAAAAATAATTCTGTTTTTTTGAATACTGATTAGGCTGAGTATCTGCTCATATTATTAGCCATTTATATTTCCTCTTTTAATTGATGGTTTATAACCTTTGTCTCTATTTCAGTTTCTGCTCAGGAAAGAGAATTATACACATATTCTCAACCTGATGTTCTTGGCTCTATAGAGGGTCCTTTAGACTTCAGACAGCCCAATAGCAGTGGGACATTGTATGCAAAAGTGTTTTTTTGTTGTTCATATGTGGATGAAAGGGCCCGTAGTTTTAATCAAATCTCATAAGAGGATTATAACTAAATTAGGAACCACTGGTTTATAAAAATATTGATTTAGAATCTTCTTTATAGAATTAGAGTTGCTGATTTAATATAGAATCTACAGGAATTTGTTCCTTGAGTCATTACATGTATCCTTTGAGAAATATAAGGTCTGACAGTAAGGTTCACAAACTCATCCTGGAAAAAGTGCTGCATACCTCATTGCTGAATATCACTATGGTCATTTTCAAAGTACTCCCCTTGGGAAGCTATGCACAGATGCCAGTGCCTAGTCTGCCCTTCAAAGCAGTTTTGAAACTCTTTTTGTGGAATGGCCATCAGAGCTTTGTTGTATTACCCTTGATGTCCTGATTTCTTCCTTTTCAGTATTTCCTTTATCTTCTGTTAAAAAAAGTCACTGGGGGCCAGAACAGGTAGGGAGGCAGGGTCTTCCAGTACAGTTATTTGTTTACTCCTTTACAGACAACTATACAGTTAAGTTTGCAAATTTGCCATGACGCAACTATGCACAATAGCCATTCCAGAAAGAGTTGGAAAATTGATTTGAAGCGCGGACTAGGCACTGGCACTGGTGCATAGCTTCCCAAGGGGAGTGCTTCAAAGCTAACTGTTGTGATATTCAGCAAAGGGATCATTATCGGACCTCGTATACACTGTCTCCAAAGTACTGTATTAATATTGTATCCTGATTCATTTTGTAAAATTCCCATCTAAGAAAGCTTCTGTGTAATCAGTTCATACAGGTTTATGCTGTATGCAGCATTAGCTGTATTACTTTTATAATGCAGTGGACCTTTGTCATTTAAAGTGAAATTAATATTATATAATTGTATTTATATGATCCTCTTAGTGAATTATTTTCAGAGTGAGCTGGCATTCGAAATGAAGCTCATTTCCTCTTAGAATAGAGCTGCCACACTGGTACATTAGTAGAAAGCTGTGGATATCATCTTAATTTGAATAAAGCCTGTAATAGAGCTATTGTGGTATTCATGTGATTGTCTGGAGATAGTTATTTTAGTTGATTTCATTAAAGAATCATTTTCTGAGGATATTGTTTATGGCTAGATATTAGCTTGGAATGATTTTTTTTTTTTTAATCTCAGGAGATTTCTTTTCAAAAATAATTTATTAATGCTGATGTGGATGAAGCAGTCATCATGCTACCACCCACAGGTGGTCTTACTAAAAACTCACACACAGCATGATCCATGTGTATGTTAAAAAAAGGAAGAAAAAATGTATATCGAGAGAATGAGAGAAACAGCAAGGTCTAAAGTAAAAATGAAGTTTGTGTCTTTTATATCCTTTAAGAGCATTTTTTCCACTTTTGAAGCCAAATATTATTTCCTGTAAACCCACTTATGCAATACTATATTCAGCTTTTTTTTCTCTTTAAGTATTGTGTTGCTTTTTCTTTACCCCACCCCACTCCCCAGTCAGTAAAGTACCTTGGAAATTTTTCCCTATATGTATCCTTTTTTAACAGCTGCATGCTATTTCATTCAGTAGATGAATTTATTTACCCAAAGCCACTGCTGCTGAGTCAGTTCCAAATGCATAGTGCCCCCATAGGACAGAGTAGAACTGCCCTATAGAGTTTCCAAGGAGCACTTGGTGTATTTGAACTACTGACCTTTTGGTTAACAGCTGTAGTACTTAACCACTACACCACCAGGGTTTCCAACCAGTCTTATACTGGTGGATATTTAGATTGTTTCTAGTTGACTTGATTTTTATTTTGCACCTTTAAACAATGCTTTAATGAATTTCCTTTCATGTAATTTTGGCACGTATCTCAGATTAATGTCTAACAGTGGAGTTGCTGGGTCAAACAATCCATGCATTTTAAATTTTGATTGATATGGTCCAATTACTCTGAAAAGTGGCATCAGATTACATGTTCCATCAACAGTATAGGTGAATTCCTATTTATACAAAGCCAGACAATGTATAGGATGTTACCAAACTTTATTTCTGCCAACTTGATTAGGAAAAAAAAATGGTGTTTTATTCTTATTTTACGTATTCAAGGTTTAAAAAGTAGCTGGTCATTTTGTTTTGCATTTCCTTAATTAGAAGTAAGAATGGGTCTTTTTTTTTTAAAAAAAAAAAAAAGCATTCTTTAGGGTTTTGTACTTTGTGCCCTGAAACCTGTAGTTAGAGTGTTTAATAATCTATTAATCTGGACTAGAAGATTGCCTCCTTCCCCCCAACTCCCCTAATTTATGGTGTCTTGGGAGAGTTTTCAAAGACTTTGGGAACAGAGCAATGGGTTGTAGAGAATAGATTTATTCTGTATTGTTCCTTAGGACAGAACTAGAACCAATTGGTGGAGTTTGAGAAAGATTTCTCTCAGCATGAAAAGTATTTATTTGGAAATTTGAAGTCTATAAATTAAAATATACCAGATGACATTTGTTAAGAGTATTGCAAAGAAGATTCCTGTTTACTGTAAGAGATTGGTATGGGCGGTCTCTATGGCCCCTTTTCACATCTAGATTTTTTATCTTGATTAACAAAGGACTATTTCTTTTTCTTCCTTTTTTTTTAATAGGACACTGATGAAATTCAAGTAAACTATCCTGGAATGTTTGAACTGATGGAAGATTTACGAGGTAAAGTACTTCCCTTTTTAAGATTTTTAGATTTTATTTAAGAGTTGAACTTTTGGGAGCTGACTGTGACAGACACTGGGATTGAGCACTAGGGGAAAAAAAGACTGTCTTCAGGGATATTACAGTAAGAAGATGTGAAGGACAGACACCAGGCAACTGTAGAAAATGGTCAGTTACTATTGTGGTAAGCGTATAAAGTAGAGGTGCATTTTGCTATGATTATCTGTAAGAGTGTGCCAGTCCTTTCTGGAAGAGCATATATGATGTTGAGAGAGCATATCTGTGGCTTTTTCTAACAACACTTGGCAGCTCAGGTCCAGATGTGAAAGTTGGGTTAGTTTAGGATTGAGATTTTGTCAGGGGAGTAAGTCTTGGTCCGAGAGAGTCGAAGAAGTCTTTTCTGAGGAAATGGTGATTGAGCTGTGCTCTCTAAAGAATGTTAGTTAAGTAGATGAAGAAAAGAGGGAAGTGAATTCCCTGCAAGGAGAATAGCACATGGAAAGGCCCCACTGCAGGAAACAGCACAGTAAGAACTGAAAGAAACGTGTTGTGTATAGAACCCAGGAAACAAGAAGGAGAGGATTGAGCTGTCATATTGGTGGTTAAATTGGGACCAGATATTACGCAACAGAGCCATTATCTTCAAAAAGCCCTTAAGGCATTTTAATGCATAGAGGGATAGGAAATGATGGTATCACTTTGTATTTTGAAAAGAGTGGCCATGAAACTAGTAGGGAGATTTACTACAATAAAGCCCACTGAGAGATGGTGATCGTTTGTACTGAGGTACTGGCAATTGAGATGGAGAGAAGTAAGTAGATTTCAGAGATATTTAGGAAGTAAATATGACAGTACTTGCAGATGGATTTGAGGTGGGCAAATAAAGAAAAGAGACATTTCACATTTAGCTGCTGAGTTGCTAGTGCATGTAACCAGATAGATGGTGGCACCTTTCATTAATAGTGGAAACAGTAAAAGACCAGCTATGGGCTGGGACAGATCCTGAGTTCATATCAATTAGGTTCGAAGTGCTTTTGAAATATCCAAGAGAGTGGTTGGATATATGAGTATGTGGGTGGAGAAGACCCCTGGCCTGGTTAAGAAGTAGTGAGTTATTTTTAATAGGAAGTATTTGAAGCAGTTGCCTAAGATGAGAGCATGGAGTGAGAAGAAAAAGTGGCTCAGCTGACCTTTAGAAACTTAATAGTGACTGAATTGAAAAAGGAAGAACCTGCTAAAGAGACTGAGAAGAGATGGTTAGCTGAATGTTAAGGGAAAACACTAAAAAAGTGTAATATCACTAAATGAAGGCAAAGAATGCCTCCAAGTGAAGGCAGCCCTCAGCAGCATCAAATACTGCTAAGAAACAAGATAAGGACTAAAAGAAAATTCGTTAGATACAGCAGTGGGAAGGTTATTAGTGACCTTGATGAGAGCTCTTTCGTTGGAGTGGTGGGAGTGGACATAATCAGAGTAGGCTGAGAAGTAAATGGAAAGTGAGTAACTGGAGACAGCAAATATATGCTATTTGTTATAGATTGACTTGTGTCTCCCAAAAATATGTGTTGTAAATTCTATGCTCTGTGCTTGTGGTCACTATAAGTCAGAATTCACTGGACAGCAGTGGGTGTGGTTTCTTTTTTTTGAAGTTTAGTAGATTGTGGTTATTATCCCACAGGGGAATAGGTTGGCTTTGTTATGTTCATGAGACAGGATTAGTGCCAGCTTCTTGCCTTCTTGACTCCTACGCTGCCATTCTCTTAATGGATCCTATTTGTTGTTGTAGATGTCCATTTTTAACCAGGTTCATTTTACCCCTTGTCTAGCCTCCTCTGAGTATGGACTGTATGTACAAGTAAGCGCCAAAGATGTATATCCAAGAACATATAGTCACTTCTCCTTCAATTTCATTTCATGCAAGGATTGGCAGCCTAAATCATGCCCAGATGACAGAGGAACCAATCATTACCATGTCCCCTTCCCATGGTCCCAAGCACTGAGCTCACCCTGACATAATGATAGAACCCCTTTATCAATAGGTTTGAGAGGTGATTTGGGGCTGATGATTTATCATTCAATCTCTAATGGCAAAAACATTTTTAAAATTCAGTGTTTATTTTTGTTCTGCTTTTTAGTGTAAATGCTGTGCTCATGATTCTTTACGAGAGAGATCAGATGTTTTCTCATCAGTTAGAAAACATTACTGCCTGCTGATTTAAAAACACATTACTAGGAACAGTTCTATGAGGTTTTCTAATATCCTAGTTTTACAGATGAGCAATTTGAGGCATTGAGAGGTTAAGTATCTTGCCTATGGTCACATTAAATGCTGAAATATTTGATCCAGGCAGTCTTGCTCCAGAGTTCTATACTAGTGTATTTTGGTGGGTGGTGGTTTGTTTGCTTAATCAGACTGTAGCATGTATGTTTAATGTGTATGTTGATACGTTTTTAAATGCTATCCAGATCAAGCTACAGAACAGTTAAGCCACCACCAGGGGCCCCTCATGCATATTCTCTGTGAATAATCCCTTCTCACCTGAAGGTTTTAAATAGGTTATATATTTTGAGATTGTCAACCTCTTGCCAATATTAAACTTTAATAGGGTCTACCAGCACTTCTTGTGTTTTTACTCTAAAGCCTTTTACACAAACTGTGTGTTTTAGTCTTCGATGCCTCTTATCCTTAGCATGATTGTGAGGAATTGTCTAAAGATAACTTATAGAAGTGAAATTCTTATTTAACAAAGTAGAAATAAACATTAGCTGGTTGATTTTCTGTTTATTCACAGTGGTGTCAGTAAAGTTGGTGTCACCCAGTGTGACAACTTGTGGAGTGACACCACGGTGTTACCCCATGAGTAGGGCTAAGGAAACACTCTTTGTGGGCATAGTGGCCAAGCCTCATCCCTGTTCCACTCCCATACAAATCAAGTGCCTTCTCACCTGCCCCTCTTGTCCCCACCCCTTGCAGCTCCTGACACCTTCCCCCATCTCTCATTGGCAGGGGTGGAACCTCCCTCTCTGCTCAGTGGTGGGCATCAAGGCCTGGTTGCCTGCACCCTGACTAGCAGGTAACTGGAGCAGAGAGGTGACACTACCCTAGCATCACCAGTGCCTCAGTGGCCCCTATCGCAGCAGGCAGTGCAGACCTGCCGTCTGCCACTGCAGCAGACCATGGGGTCCTTTTGATGTTACCCCTCTGACAGTGTCAGAGAATGTAGTCTAAACCCTCTATACCTCCCTAGTGATTCCATTCATTCATTGTTGAACATCTACCGTGTGCTAATCACTGAGCAGTGATGGAAGTACATAGTTCCTGATGTTGGGGAGTTCATGGCCTGGTAGAGAGTGAGAGAGACACAGAGATAAAAACAAACCATAAGATGAGATAATTATTTTATTTTTTGCTTTGATATAAGAAATTACTATTTTTAAAAAAATTTTATTGTGAATTAGGTGTAAGTTTATAGTGCAGGTTAGTTTCTCATTCAAAAAGGTATACACAACTTTTTGATGACATTGGTTGGAATCCACACGTTGTGTCAGCACTCTCCCTCTTTCCTTTTCTGCTTCAGGTTCCCTGTGTCTATTCCTGTAGTTTTCCTGTCCTTTCCTGCCTTCTCATCTTTGATATGGGCAGGTGTTGCCCATTTGGTTTCTTGATTAAACTAAGAAGCACATTCCTCCCATGTGTTATTGCTTTATAGGCCTGTCTGATCTTTGGCTGAGAAGTAGACTGTGGGAGTAGCTTCACTTCTGAGTTAACATGATCTCCAGGGTCGATAGTCTTGGGGGTTCCTATAGTCTCTATCAGACCAGTATGTCTGGTCTTTTTTTATGAACTTAAATTTTGTTTTACATTTTTCTCCTCCACTGTCCTGGACCTGCTATTGTAATCACTATCAGAACAGTTGGTGGTGGTACCCAGGCACTACATAGTTCTTCTGGTGCTGTTAAAGGCTGTGGTGCATGTGGTCTGTTAGTCCTTTAGCCTAATATTTTCTTTGTGTCTTTGGCTTTTCTTTTTTCTCCTTTGATCTGAATGAGATGAGACCAATAGATGTATCTTAGGTGGCTGTTCACAAGCTTTTAAGACCCCAGCTGCTACTTACCAAAGTAGAATATAGAAAATTTTCTTTATGAACTGTGTTATGCCAAGTGACATAGATATACCTAAAGACCATGGTCTTCAGCCCTCAACCCCAGTAACTTGCTCCCTCAAGGTGTTTGGATGTGTCTAGGAAGCTTCTGTGACTGCATTGGTCAAGTTGTGCTGATTTCCCCTGTATTATGTGCTGTCTTTCCCTTCACCAAAGTGAATGCTTTTCTACTGTCTAATGATCACCCACCCCCCACACTGCCTGCTCCCTCATAACCATCAAAGTTTTTTTTTCAGTGTATATACGTTTTCTTGTGTTTTTATAATAGTGGTATTGTATAACATGAAATAATTATTTCTTAGAGTGCAGGGAGAAGTGCAACAGGAAAAACCTCTAAACCTGCATAGGGAGTCAGGGATGCTGTTGCAGAAGGGGTGCTACTGAAGCATTAATGAATTTGCCAGGAGAATAAAAGAGGTATGCAGGGACAGAAAGACAGTGTGTTCCATTCCAGATTGAGGAAATGGCCATTGTAAAATTATGGAGGCATGAGAGGCTATGCACATCCCTCATTCTCTTGATGAAGGAGCTCTTCAGTAATTCAGCATTGTTGAGTAGGTAGAATGGGGGGAAATGATGGGACCTGATGTAAGATGTTGATCAGAGGTTTCTTGGTTTTATCAGGTAAGTCTTATACAGAAGAATTTTGAGCAAAGGAGAAATAATCAGATTAGAGTGTTAGAAAGCTTATACTGTAGCATTGCTTGTGAAAACCAATCTATAAGGAAAATAAGTGTAGAGGTAAGATGATTAATCCCTTGTTAGACAAGAGGAAACTGAGGTACAGAGAAGAGTTAAGTAATTTGCCCATGGTGACATGTTTAGTAGGTGGTAAAGCCAGCATCTTAGAGCCTTGGTGGTGTAACAGTTAAGCAATTCTCTGTTAGCCAGATGATCAGTAGTTTGAACACACTAGCTGCTTCATGGGAGGAAAGACCTAGCAATCTGCTCCTGTAAAGATTATAGCTTAAGAAACCCTATGGTCAGTGCTATGCTGTGCTATAGGATTGCAGTCCACTCAGTGGTACACAGCTACAGCAATAGCCAACACTGAAGCCCAGACAAGCAGCCTGACTCACATTTTGACCTTTCAAGCACTATTCCATGAAAAGTTCCTGAATTAGGACAGAGGCAGCTGGGATGGAAAGAATAGTTGTGAGGATTAAAAGAGGAGAGAGAAATCATGGAACACTTCCAGGTGTGTGGCTCTGCTGAGTGGAAAATAGCACTCCCTTCATATTGGTTTTAGGCATATTCTACATTGTGTTACACGTATTTCTTGATAGTTGCAGTATGTCTCACTTAAGCTGCCATTGTTATTAATTCACAGAAAAAAAGTCCAGAATGTTGAACTAATTTTCCCAAACGAGTTGCATGTCTACTGATGAATGCTTGAGAACTTGTGGAGGCTTTCACAGTGGTTTTAAGGTAAGTTCAGTTATTTTTTCAGGCAATACTCAGTATTGTTCTAGTAAACCATAAGTTTGGTTTGGCTCCTTTTTATAAGCAGTTGAGCCTAACCTTAAAAACACTGTGAGAATCTTAAATAGTTAACCTCCTTGGCCAGATTTTTATGTTATTCCAAAGCTCAGAGCAAGTCAGAAGTCCTTGACTATGTTTTCCAGGTGGTCTTCAGTAAACATCCATTGTGACATGTTAAAAAATATTATTGTTACATTTTGAAGATAAAAATTGAATTTAATAGAAGTTAAGTAAGTTTGTCCAGGTTACACAAGGGCCGACAGGAACATGTGCATAAGTGGTTATGATCCTTACTCATTCCACCACGTCATATACTTCCTCTAGAAAGAAGAAAAGGTAGACATGGCAGTGTGCTTCTCTGAGAGAAGGTAGGCTTCCAGGGCACCAAAGTTACTAATTTACATTTCAGTGTGGCCAAAAACCTAGGTCCAACGTTTAAAGAGAGCATTAGCTACCATCTTGAAGGAAAGAAATAAAAAAATAAAATTTAAAACATTAAGAAGTGTTTCTGAAACATATGTGTAATTCTTTATAATCTGTAAAATCTGAAAACACATAGTAACTTGATAACCATCTATTAAGTTCAAAACCCTCCTGGCAGCTGTATGTGATTACCCAAATGTGACGTAACATGAAGCATACTTAGGAGACGACTCACAATAGCTGAGGGCCAGTTACCTTGTTTTGGCCCAGCGCCTTCCTTTAGATAGTTGCTGACCAGTGAAGTGTGCTTGTTGGGCTTCCTTTGGTAATTTGACATCTTCGTTTGTCTTAATATTGAAGAAGCTGCGTGCAGTTTTGATTCAGAATCATTAAGAAGCCTAGCAACAATCTGTGAGCATAATGAGACTTTGGAGATTTTACGTGCCTTAAAAATAATCAAAGCATAAAAAAATTAAAATGTCTTGTTTATTCTGAGCAGTTATTCTGTGTGCATGCAAGGTGCTCATTTTGTTTCTAAAAACAAGTGGCTGAAAGTAGGCTAGTTACAATTGTTAAAAAGTAAAAGTGTGAATTAGCTCAAAACAACATAAAATTCAATTGTTTTATGATTTAATAAATAATTTTCTAATTGAAGGAGCATGAGTCTTCCTGCATGAATAAAAATAAGGGAAAAAATGCTCCTGAGGATTGGAGAGTCCACAACAACTTAATTTTTTTCTTGATGAATACAGATTTCCATGGTGACCAAGTACTGCATGGTAACTGAGTTAACATTAAGATTAGCTCCTCAAAATTTGGCTCTTTACACATTTGTAACTATGAGACCTTGTGAAATTAAAGAATCACAGTCTTTTTCGTTAAATTGTTAAGTAATGAGTTTGTTATTGACTGTCCTTTTCTAGCTGAAAAACAAAATACATTAGTAATTTGGGTCATGCTTTTAAGGTTAGATTTTGACCTCCTGGGCTGCTACAAGTTGGAATCAACTTGAGAGCAATAGATTTGGTTTGGATTTGAATTAGGGAAAATCCTTAAAGCCAGAATATCTGCTGTTAACTATTTTCTTTCACATGGCACAGAGAATGGTTGCAGTTACACTGTTGGATGAAACGAGGTTAAGTCTGTGAGACTGAGCTCCTCGAGGTTTTGTTGCATGATCTGAAATGGCTTGTCGTATATTTTTAGGTATGGGTGAGAGTAATTGCTCATGGAATAGAAAACCTCTACTGCACCGAGACACGATGCTGGCGGCTGCAGCAGTCTATAGAGGTAGGGGAGCTGCCCATTGTCCCACCTAGTCCTCACTGAGGAAATTGTCTTGTGATTTTCTTAAAATGGCCAATAATTTCCCCTTCTCTTCTACAGTACCCTCAGACTTTTTAAACCTCTTGGCTTTCCTGTCAAAACAGAGATCTGGAACTCCATACTCTTTTTCCAAACAGCCTGTATTATCTCCATACTGTCAACTTCTAAGGGGGCAGCCCCAGTGGCACAGTAGTTAAGTACACAGCTACTAACCAAAAGGTCAATTCGAACTCCCCGGCATGCTCCACTGGAGAAGGATGTGGCAATCTGATTCTGTGGGGATTTATAGCCTTGGAAACCCTGTGGGGCAGTTCTACTCTGTCCTCTAGGGTCTCTAGGAGTCAGATTCAGTTCAACAGAAGTAAGTTTGGTTTGGGTTTGGGTTAGCTTCTCAGGGTTGAAAATATTCATGTGAGGCATTCTCAGAATCCTGCAAGCATCCTTGTGCCATTTTCTCTTTGGAGGATGTCACTTTTACTGAGTGGATATTTTTTTCTACTTGCAATTTGTTGGACTCTTGTTGTAGGGTTTGGTAAAGTTTAGTAAAGCAAAAGAAAGTTTTATCTAGCACATAGTCAAAGCAGTAAAGTGAGACATAGACAAGCATGCTGCCAGAGCCATATCTGTTAGAATTAAGGAAATATTACAGAACAGGCAAAAACGGGAAAGGAGACAAGCATGCTACCACAGTCATATCTACCTGAGTCTAAAGAATGTTAGAGTCCTTGGTGTATATACTAACACCAGAAGTAAAACTGCTGAAAGCTTCACCTTTTCACAGATTGTCTAGAAACTCTTATCGTGTGTTTTGAATCACTTGCTTAACTAACATTGGTCCAACAAATTTTCTGTTCTCTGCAGGCTTTAGAAAAAGATACAAATTGAAAGTCTTTTGTGTTTTGCTAGATTGGATTATGTGTAAAGTTCCCTAAAAGATACTTTCCAAGATTATCCTGTTGATTGTCTTTGTACCTTGAAGACCAGTTGATAGGTCCTTGTGGGCCCAGCTCCAGTTGCGTCACATTCTGTATGCTCAAGGACAGAGAATAATGATTCCAATATTAGTTTCTAAATCAACCATAGCTGTGATTTGTCTTTATAGAAATGTACAGAAATGAGGATGGTTCACTACCTGCCACGTATCAGATCTATTACATGATAGGATGGAAATATCATCATTCACAGGTAACATTAAGACAGATCACTTTTCCTACTGAGTTCACATTTTCAATTTATTAAATTAGAATAAGGGATTATTTACATGACAGCGTTAAAGCATTTAATTGGAAGTTTATGTCTCTGTTTTTCTAATGTTTTCAATCTTTACTGTTTTCAGGCAAGACCAGCTGAAAGAGGTTCCGCAACCGTGTCATTTGGAGAACTAGGAAAAATAAACAGTCTTGTGTCACAGGGGAAGAAGTCATAATAAATATTTTATTTACTGTTCATGCACTCCGCATTTTCATCAGAAATTGGTAGCTTTCACATCTAAAATCACTGCATTTTGAAATAAGAAGTAAAAAATAGCTACTTGCTGTATTTACTAGCCATTTCTGTTTGACATGGTGTCTGTGTTCAGGTGGATACTGTTATCTGAGATTTGAGTGCCGTATTTGGAGATGTAGCCTAAAAGCACAGGAAGCATTTTCCGGAAAATGTACAAATGTGTTTACGTTTGTAAATGCATAACTCCACGGAAAAGCAGTACTTATGTAGCATTTAGTTCCTTTTCTCCTTTTCACTGTTTTGTTATTTCTGTGGGAGGACCATGATTACAGAGCTGAGAAGAACAATTTTGTAGGCTCTTTAGGAGTTGCAGTTTATTTAGAATAAAAACAGAGAACTTTTTTTTAATGTTTGTGATTACGTGAGTACTTACAATGCTTAATCTGAAATTATTTGACATACACTGTCATCTTTGCCATGAATAAGAACAAAGAGTATATGCCTTCTGCAGAGCCTTGCTGTTATGTGGTTTATACTTTGGAAGAGTATATCTCTCATTGAACTCCTCATTGTTTTGTTTTGTTTTTTTAAATAGTGAAACCTGTGACAGCCTGAACCTGACAAGATTGCCTTGTTTTTCCAGGTCTCGCAGGTCTTTGACCTCTGTTAGGATGCAGTCTTACCACCTTTGTGTTGCTATTAGTGGGAAATAACCATATCCATGTTTTCCTTCTCTTGACGGGTTTCCGCCTTATATAAATTTCAGCTTTTTTAGGCTTTACTATAATATTTTGCTGTGTTTTTGGTGAAAGTTTAAACAGCATAGTTGGCTTCTGTTCAACAATTTCTGTGCAAATTGTGCAGTGGTATTAGTGACATTATATTGTCTTTTTTTTAAGAATCCAAATGCTAGTCTTTTTCATCTGCATAACTTGGATATCACTGTGGTAAGGGAAAAATATCACAAATTTTAGTAAAGCAAAAAGAAAATTTTACTCAGTATATGTTCGAAGTTGTAAGCAACAATCATGCTGCCAGAGCTACTACCTGTCTGCTGGATTCTGAGGGTGGTTAAAGAATCATCAGTATGTGTGATCACAGAATGGCAAGAATCGTTGAAAGTTTAACCTTTTCACAGATTGGCTAGAAATTGTGATGCTTCATTTTTAGTCACCTTTCTTAACAATCATTGGTACAGATCTTAGTAACAGCAAATTTCTATTCACTAGAGGCTATTAGAAAAAATAAGAGTGTTAAGTCTTTTGTTTTCTGTTTGATTGGCCTTATGTAAAAAAATTCCCTCAAAGATATTTTCTTCCCTTAAAGATAATTTCAAAGATTGTCTCATCTGTTGTCTTAACTCAGGGCTTAATTGATGTGTTCTTGTATGCCTACCTTCAGCTGGGTCACATTTCTTGAGAATATGAATAATGACTCCAGAATTATTTTCTACTCTTACAGAATTACAGAGGCAAAAATCGTACATAAAAGTATCTACACAGTGATTAAAAGTGCTATTTACTGTTGGGCTTTCCTTAGTAATTTCAGGCCCTCAGCATTATTAACCTAATCTGAGTTCACTGTTCAATCATCATCCACTTTGGTTCACAATTATTTGGAAGCAGTCAAGCTTACATAGCTTAGGTGAGAAGAAGATAGTGACAAGAAGGTAGCAGAGGGGAAACTGGGAAGAAAATGAGTGAGTGGCAAGTCTATTTTCTCAAGTCGGTTGTGAGCTATTGACTGTTTACTGTTCTTATCATTCTGCCTGGGTGTGGCGCCAGACACTTCAGTTTTGTTGTTGTTAGGTGTTAGGTGCCTTTGAGTCAGTTCCAACTCATAGTGACCCTTTGTACAACAGAATGAAACACTGCCTGGTCCTACACCTCCCACTTGATCATTATTATGCTGGAGCCTGTTGTTGCAGCCACAGTTTCCATCTCTGTCATTGGAGGTTTTCCTCTTTTTCACTGCCCCTCCAGGGAGAAGTGATCCATCCTGATAATGTTTCTAAAGTCTGTGAGACTAAGTCTTACTCTCTTCAATTCTAAGGAGCATTCTGGCTGTACTTCTTCCAAGAGAGATTTGTCTGTTCTTTTAGCAGTCCGTGGTGTATTCAGTGTTCTTTGCCAGCGTCATGTGTCAAAGGTTTCAATTCTTCTTTGGTCTTCCTAATTTGTTGTCCAGCTTTTGCATGCATATGCAGTGATTGAAAATATTATCGCTTGGGTGAGGTGCACCTTGATCATCAAAGTGACATCTTTGCTTTTCTAACAATTTAAAGATGTCTTTTGCAGCAGATTTCTTCCAGTGTGATATGTTGTGTGCATTCTTGACTGCTGCTCCCATGGCCTCTTGATTTATTTACTCAGTATACAGATTGAATAAGTATGGTGAAAGAATATAATATCCCAGACATACACCTTTCCTGACTTTAAGCCATCCAGTATCTCCTTGTTTTGTTTAAGGGGTTGACTCTTGATCTATGTACAAGTTCTTAATGAGCACGATTAAGTCTTCTGGAATTCCCATTCTCTGCAGTGTTATCCATAATTTGTTAGGATCCAGGCAGTTAATTATCTTTGCATAATCAATGAAACAATCTTAGAAAATTTATTATAGTATTTGCTTCTCTTTGTCTGTCTGCCTGGCACTGTCTGTCCTTTTTCGTCTTTATAGTGTGAGTACCAAGCTATTCATGGGTAAAAACTGGCTTGCCATGTGTCATAGATTGAAGTCCCCCTAGAAATGTGTGTATCTTTTTGGCTAGGCCACGATTCTTGGTATTGTGTGATTTTCGTGTATGTTTTATATCCTGCTTCTGTGATGTTAGTGAGGGAAGATGAGGAACAATTGTGTTGGTGAGTCAGGACTCAGTCTACGAGACTCCACTGTGTCATAAAGCAGTTTCTTGCAACAAAAATATTAGCAGAAATGGTGACCTCATACTGCTAGGAAAGTGGTACTGGGAGCAGAGTGAGTCCTTTGGACTGTGAGTCCCTACACCTGAGAAAGCTCCTCAACCAGGGGAAGACTGATGAGAAGGACCTTCCCCCAGAACTGACAGACAAAGCCTTCACTGGGAGATGACGTCTTGAATTTGGACTTTTAGACTATGAGGAAATAAATTTCTCTGTCAAAGGAATCCACTTATGATATTTGTGTTACGGCAGCCCTAGATGACTAACACATCTAGAAATCCAAATTTAGGGTGTTAGCAGGCTATGTTCTGTCCACTCTACGGGAGATGCTTCCTCATCTTCTCCTTAAGTGTTTCTTGACTATCCTTGTTCTGTCAGTTTATCTTTACTTGGTACCTCTCTTCCCACTGTGCGTGACCGTGACTCTGTCTTTCCTCGTCTTTTAAGACACCAGAAAGAAATCTACTTCTCTAAGACAATGTACATAAAAGTATGAGTTTCATACGAGTTAGAACCAGTAGTAAACAAGAGAAAGTACACAGTGATTCCTCTACTCAGAGAAGTTACAGGGACTTACACAGAAACCTCCGAGCTATAACAACAAGAAAATAAAAGAGACTTAGATAACTGGCAAAATCTATGTTGTTCATGGAGTTGGGAGTACTTAACATTCTGAAAACATCACTTTCCCAGAAAGACATCTGCCTCTCTAAGACAATGAGACACTGAACATAAAAGTATGAGTTTCATACGATTTAGAACAGATAGTAACAAGAGAAACTACATAGTGATTGATCTACGCAGAGAAGTTACAGGGATTTACACAGAGAACTCCCAGCTATCACTAAAATAAAGTAACAGAGACTTAGATAACTGGCAAAATCTGCGTGGTTCGTGGAGTTGGGATTACTTAGCATGGTGAAAACGTCACTTACCCAGAAAGAAATTTATTTCTCTAAGGCAGCGAGACGCTGAAAATAAAAGTATGAGTTTAATACGATTTAGAAGAGACAGTAACAAGAGAAAGTACATATTGATTCATCTACCCAGAGAAGTTAAAGAGATTTACACCGAGAACTCCCACCTATAACTACAAGAAAATAAGAGACTTAGATAACTGGCAAAATCTTCGTTGCTCATAGAGTTCGGAGTACTTAGCATTGTGAAAACATCACTTTCCCCGGAAGAAATCTGCTTCTCTAAGACAACGAGACACTGAACATAAAAGTATGAGTTTCATACAATATAGAACAGATAGTAACAAGAGAAAGGACATAGTGATTCATTTACTGAGAGAAGTTACTGAGACTTACACAGAGAACTCCCAGCTATAACTAAAAGAAAGTAAGAGAGACATAGATAACTGGCAAAATCTATGTTCTTGATGGAGTTGGGAGTACTTAGCATTGTGAAAACATCACTTTCCCAGAAAGACATGTGCTTCTCTAAGACAACGAGACACTGAACATAAAAGTATGAGTTTCATATGATTTATAACACATGGTAACAAGAGAAACTACATAGTGATTCATATACCCAGAGAAGTTATGGAGATTTACACAGAGAACTCCCAGCTATAACTACAAGAAAATACGAGAGACTTAGATAACTGGCAAAATCTACGTTGTTGATGGAGTTGGGAGTACTTAGCACTGTGAAAACATCACTTTCCCAGAAAGAAATCTACTTCTCTAAGACAATGAACATAAAAGTATGAGTTTCATATAATTTAGAACAGATACCAATAAGAGAAAGTACAGTGATTCATCTATCCACAGAAGTTAGAGAGATTTACACAGAGAACTCTCAGCTATAGCTACAAGACAATAAGAGAGACTTCGAGAACTTGCAAAATCTACGTTATTCATGCAGTTGGGAGTACGTAGCATTGTGAAAACATCACTTTCTCATAAAGAAATCTACTTATCTAAGACAACGAGACAGTGAAAAGAGAATGTATGAGTTTCTTAAGATTTAGAACAGATACAAACAAGAGAAAGTACATAGAGATTCATCTAACCAGACAAGTTACAGAGGTTTACACAGAGAACTCCCAGCTATAACTACAAGAAAATAAGAGAGACTTAGATAACTGGCAAAATCAACATTGTTCATGGAGTTGCCAGTACATAGCATTGTGAAAACATCACTTTCTTAGAAAGAAATCTACTTCTCTAATATGAGACAGTGAACTTAGAAAGTATGAGTTTCTTAAGATTAAGAACAGATAGAAACAAGAGAAAGTAAACAGGGATTCATCTACTGAGAGAAGTTGCAGAGGTTTACACAGAGAACTCCCAGCTATAACTAAAAGAAAATAAGAGAGACTTAGATAAGTGGAAAAATCTAGGTTGTTCATGGAGTAGGGAGTACTTAGCATTGTGAACACATCACTTTCTCAGAAAGAAATCTACTCCTCTGAGACAGTGAACAGACAATACATGAGTTTCTCAAGATTTAGAACACGTACTAACAAGAAAAAGTGTGTAGTGATTCATCTACCCCGAGAAGTTACAGAGGTTTACGCAGAGAACTCTCAGCTATAACTACAAGAAAATAAGAGAGACTTAGATAACTGGAAAAATCTACATTGTTCATGGAGTTGGGAGTACTTAGCATTGTGAAAACATCACTTTCTCAGAAAGAAATCTACTCTGAGACAACGAGACAGTGAACAGAAAATGTATGAGTTTCTTAAGATTTAGAACAGATAGAAAAAAGAGAAAGTACATAGTGGTTCTTCTACCTAGAGCAGTTACAGAGGTTTACACACAGAACTCCCAGCTATAACTACAAGAAAATGAGAGAGACTTAGATAAGTGGAAAAATCTACGTCATTCACGGAGTTGGGAGTACTTAGCACTGTGAAAACATCACTTTCGCAGAAACAAATCTACTTCTCTAATATGAGACAGTGAACTGAGAAAGTATGAGTTTCCTAAGATTTAGAACACATAGAAGCAAGAGAAAGTACATAGTGATTCATCTACCCAGAGAAGTTACAGAGGTTTACACAGAGAACTCCCAGCTATAACTACAAGAAAATAAGAAAGACTTAGATAACTGGCCAAATCTACATTGTTCATGGCGTTGGGAGTACTTACCACTGTGAAAACATCACTTTCTCAGAAAGAAATGTACTTCCTAATAGGAGTACTTAGCTTTGTGAAAACATCACTGTCTCAGAAAGAAATGAACTTCTCTAATACGAGACAGTGAATTGAGAAAGTATGAGTTTCCTAAGATTAAGAACAGATAGAAACAAGAGAAAGTACATAGTGATTCTTCTACCCAAAAAAGTTACAGAGGATTACACAGAGAACTCCCAGCTATAACTACAAGAAAATAAGAGAGACTAAGATAAGTGCAAAAATCTAGTTTGTTCATGGAGTTGGGAGTAGTTAACATTGTGCAAACATCACTTTCTGAGAATGAAATCTACTTCTCTAACACACAAAGTATCAGTTTCTTAAGATTAAGAGCAGATAGAAAAAAGAGAAAGTACACAGTGATTGATCTACCGAGAGAAGTTACAGAGGTTTACAGAGAGAACTCCCAGCTATAACGACAAGAAAGTAAGAGAGACTTAGATAAGTGGAAAAATCTAGGTTGTTGATGAAATTCGGAGTACTTAGCATTGTGAAAACATCACTTTCCAGAAAGAAATGTACTTCTCTAAAAGGAGTAATTAGCTTTGTGAAAACATCACTTTCTCGGAAAGAAATGTACTTCTCTAATACGAGACAGTGAATTGAGAAAGTATGAGTTTCTTAAGATTACGAACAGATAGAAACAAGAGAAAGTACATAGTGATTCTTCTACCCAGAGAAGTTACAGAGGTTTACACAGAGAACCTCCAGCTTTAACTACAAGAAACTAACAGAGACCTAGAAAACGGGCAAAATCTACTTTGTTCATGGAGTTCGGAGTACTTAGCATTTTGAAAACATGACTTTCGCAGAAAGAAATCTACTTTTCTAAGACAACGAGACAGTGAAAGGAGAACTTGTCAGTTTCTTAAGATTAAGAACAGATAGAAACAAGAGAAAGTACATAGTGATTCATCTACCCAGAGAAGTTACAGAGGGTTCCACAGAGAACTCCCAGCTATAACAGGAAGAAACTAAGAGAGACTTAGATAACTGGGTAAATCTAAGTTCTTCATGGAGTTGGAAGTACTTAGCATTGTGAAAACATCACTTTAGCAGAAAGAAATCTACTTCTCAAATACGAGACAGTGAACTGAGAAAGCATGAGTTTCTTAAGATTAAGAACAGATAGAAACAAGAGAAAGTACATAGTGATTCATCTACCCAGAGAAGTTACACATGTTTACACAGAGAAAACACAGCTATAGCTACAAGAAACTAAAAGAGACTTAGATAACTGGCAAAGTCTACATTGTTCATAGAGTTGGGAGTCCTTAGCATTGTGAAAACATCACTTTGACAGAAAGGAATCTACTTCTCACATACGAGACAGTGAACTGAGAAAGTGTGAGTTTCTTAAGATTAAGAGGAGAGAGAAACAAGAGAAAGAACATAGTGATTCATCTGACCAGAGAAGTTACAGAGTTTACAGAGAGAACTCGCAGCTATAAGAAAGTAAGAGAGACTTAGATAACTGGAAAATCTATGTTCTTCATCGAGTTGGGAGTACTTAGCAGTGTGAAAACATCACTTTGCAAGAAAGAAATATACTTCTCTAAGACAACGAGACAGTGAAATGAGAAAGTGTGAGTTTCTTAATTTTAAGAACACATAGAAACAAGAGAAGGGACATGTGATTCATCTACCCCGAGAAGTTACAGAGGTCTACACACAGAACTCGCAGCTATAACTATAAGAAAGTAAGAGAGACTTAGATAACTGGCAAAATCTATGTTCTTCATCGAGTTGGAAGTACTTAGCAGTGTGAAAACATCACTTTGGCAGAAAGAAATATACTTCTCTAAGACAACGAGGAAGTGAACTGAGAAAGTATGAGTTTCTTAAGATTAAGAACAGATAGAAACAAGAGAAACTACATAGTGATTCATCTACCAAGAGAAGTTACAGAGGTTTACAGAGAACTCCAAGCTATAACTAGAAGAAACTAAGACAGACTTAAATACCTGGCAAAATCTACGTTGTTCATGGAGTCGAGAGTACTTAGCATTGTGAA
Source organism: Heterohyrax brucei (assembly GCA_028571685.1). Lineage (NCBI taxonomy): Eukaryota > Metazoa > Chordata > Mammalia > Hyracoidea > Procaviidae > Heterohyrax > Heterohyrax brucei. The sequence continues at coordinate 41,049,884 of CM053156.1, read as the reverse complement.
AACATCACTTTCACAGAAAGAAATCTACTTCTTTAACACAACGAAGCAGTGAAATGAGAAAGGATGAGTTTCTTAAGATTAAGAACAGATAGAAACAAGAGAAAGTACATAGTGATTCATCTACCCAGAGAAGTTACAGAGGTTTACACAGAGAACTCAAAGCTATAACTACAAGAAACTAAGAGAGACTTAGATAACGGGCAAAATCTCCGTTGTTCATGGAGTTGGGAGTACTGAGCATTGTGAAAACATCACTTTCACAGAAAGAAATCTACTTCTCTAAGGCAACGAGGCACAGAAATGAGAAAGTGTGAGTTTCTTAAAATTAAGAACAGATACAAACAAGAGAAAGTACATAGTTATTCTTCTACCCAGAGAAGTTACAGAGGTTTACACAGAGAACTGCCAGCTATATCTACAAGAAACTAAGAGAGACTTAGATAACTGGCAAAATCTAGGTTTTTCATGGAGTTGGGAGTACTTAGCATTGTGAAAACATCACTTTCGCAGAAAGAAATCTACTTCTCTAATAGGAAATAGTGAAATGAGAAAGTATGAGTTTCTTAAGATTAAGAACAGATAGAAACAAGAGAAAGTACATAGTGATTCTTCTATCCAGAGAAGTTACACAGGTTTACAGAGAGAATTTCCAGATATGATTACCAAAAAATAAGAGAGACTTAGACAACTACGAAAATCTACGTTGTTCATGGAGTTCGGAGTACTTAGCATTGGGAAAACATGACTTTCACAGAAAGAAATCTACTTCTCTTATACGAGACAGGGAACTCAGAAAGTATGAGGTTCTTAAGATTTAGAACACATAGAAACAAGAGAAAGTACATAGTGATTGTTCTACGAGGAGAAGTTACAGAGGTTTACACAGAGAACTCCCAGTTATAACTACAAGAAAATAAGAGAGACTTAGATAACTACCAAAATCTATGTTGTTGTTGAAGCTGGGAGTACTTAGCATTGTGAAAACATCACTTTCGCAGAAAGAAATCTACTTCTCAAATATGAGACAGTGAACTGAGAAAGTATGAATTTCTTAAGATTAAGAACAGAGAGAAACAAGAGAAAGTACTTAGTGATTCATCTACCCAGAGAAGTTACAGAGGTTTACACAGAGACTCCCAGCTGTAATTAGAAGAAACTAGGAGAGACTTAGATGACTGGCAAAATCTACGTTCATGGAGTTGGGAGTACTTAGCACTGTGAAAACATCACTTTCGCAGAAAGAAATCTACTTCTCTAAGACAACAAGGCACTGAAATGAGAAATTGTGAGTTTCCTAAGATTAAGAACAGATAGAAACAAGAGAAAGTACATAGTGATTCATTTACCGACAGAAGTTACAGAAGTTTACACAGAGAACTCCCAGCTATAACTAGAAGAAACAAAGAGAGACTTAGATAACTGGCAAAATATACGTTGTTCATGGATTTCAGAGTACATAGCCTTGTGAAGACATCACTTTGGCGGAAAGAAATCTACTTCTCTAAGACAACGAGGCAGTGAAATGAGAAAGTATGAGTTTCTTAAGATTAAGAACAGATAGAACCAAGAAAAAGTACATAGTGATTCATTTACCGACAGAAGTTACAGAAGTTTACACAGAGAACTCCCAGCTATAACTAGAAGAAACAGAGACTTAGATAACTGGCAAAATATACATTGTTCATGGACTTGGGAGTACCTAGCATTGTGAAAACATCACTATCGCAGAAAGAAATCCACTTCTCAAATATGACACACTGAACTGAGAAAGTATGAGTTTCTAAAGATTAAGAATAGAGAGAAACAAGGGAAAGTACATAGTGATTCATCTACCCAGAGAAGTTACACAGGTTTACACAGAGAACTCCAAGCTATAACTACGAGAAACTAAGACATAGGTAACTGGCAAAATCTACGTTGTTCATGGAGTTGGGAGTACTTAGCATTGTGAAAACATCACTTTCGCAGAATGAAATCTTCTTCTCTAACACAACGAGGCAGTGAAATGAGAAAGTATGAGTTTCTTAAGATTAAGAAAAGATAGAAGCTAGAGAAAGTACATAGTGATTCATCTGCCCAGAGAAGTTACAGAGGTTTACACAGAGAACTGCCAACTATAACTACAAGAAACTAAGACTTAGATATCTGGCAAAATCTACGTTGGTCATGGAGTTGGGAGTACTTAGTATTGGGAAAACATCACTTTTGCAAAAAGAAGTCTACTTCTCAAACACGAGACATGGAACTGACAAACTTAGTTTTTTAAGATTAAGAACAGACCGAAACAAGAGAAAGTACATAGTGATTCACCTACCCAGAGAAGTTACACAGGTTTACACAGAGAAAACACAGCTAAAACTACAAGAAACTAAGAGAGACTTAGATATCTGGCAAAATCTACATTGTTCATGAATTGGGAGTACTTAGCATTGTGAAAACAACACTGTCACGGAAAGAAATCTACTTCTCACTTACGAGACAGTGAACTGAGAAAGTATGAGTTTCTTAAGATTAAGAAGAGAGAGAAACAAGAGAGGGAACATAGTGATTCATCCAGCCAGAGAAGTTACAGAGGTTTACACAGAAAACTCCCAGCTATAACTACAAGAAACTAAGAGAGACTTAGATAACTGGCAAAATCTACGTTGTTAATGGATTTGGGAGCACTTAGTATTGTGAAAACTTCACTTTCGCAGAAAGAAATATACTCCTCTAAGATAACTAGGAAGTGAACTGAGAAAGTATAAGTTTCTTAAGATTAAGAACAGATAGAAACAAGAGAAAGTACACAGTGATTCATCTACCCAGAAAAGTTATAGAGGTTTACACAGAGAAATCCAAGTGTAACTCCAAGAAAATAAGAGAGACTTAGAAAACTGGTAAAACCTACATTGTTGATAGAGTTGGGAGTACTTAGCACTGTGAAAACAGCACTTTCGCAGAAAGAAATCTACTTCTCTAAGACCGGGAAACAGTGAACAGAGAATGTATGAGTTTCCGAAGATTGGTAACAGATAGAAACAAGAGAAAGTACACAGTGATTCATCTACCTAGAGAAGTTACAGAGGTTTACACAGAGAATTCCAAGTGTAAATCCAAGAAAATAAGAGAAACTTAGAAGTCTGGCAAAACCTACATTGTTGATAGAGTTGGGAGTACTTAGCATTGTGAAAACATCACTTTCAAAGAAAGAAATTTACTTCTCCAAGACGGCGAAACAGTGAACAGAGAATGTATGAGTTTCTGAAGATTGGTAACAGATAGAAACAAGAGAAAGTACACAGTGATTCATCTACCTGGAGAAGTTACAGAGGTTTACAGAGAGAATTCCAAGTGTAACTCCAAGAAAATAAGAGAAACTTAGAAGTCTGGCAAAACCTACATTGTTGATAGAGTTGGGAGTACTTAGCATTGTGAAAACATCACTTTCACAGAAAGAAATTTACTTCTCTAAGACCACGAAACAGTGAACAGAGAATGAATGAGTTTCTAAAGATTCGTAAAAGATAGAAACAAGAGAAAGTACACAGTGAATCATCTACCTAGAGAAGTTACAGAGGTTAACTCAGAGAATTACAAGTGTAACTCCAAGAAAATAAGAGAGAATTAGAAAACTGGTAAAACCTACATTGTTGACTGAGTTGGGAGTACTTAGCACTGTGAAAACAGCACTTTCGCACAAAGAAATCTACTTCTCTAAGACTGGGAAACAGTGAACAGAGAATGTATGAGTTTCTCAAGATTGGTAACAGAAACAAGAGAAAGTACACAGTGATTCATCTACCTAGAGAAGTTACAGAGGTTTACACAGAGAATTCGAACTGTAACTCCAAGAAAATAAGAGAAACTTAGAAATCTGGTAAAGCCTACATTGTTGATAGAGTTGAGAGTACTTAGCATTGTGAAAACATCACTTTCACAGAAAGAAATTTACTTCTCTAATACCGCAAAACAGTGAACAGAGAATGTATGAGTTTCTCAAGATTCGTAGCAGATAGACAAGAGAAAGTAGACAGTGCTTCATCTACCTAGAGAAGTTACAGAGGTTTACACAGAGAATTACAAGTGTAACTCCAAGAAAATCAGAGAAACGTAGAAAACTGGTAAAACCTACATGGTTGACTTAGTTGGGAGTACTTAGCACTGTGAAAACAGCACATTCGCCGAAAGAAATCTACTTCACTAAGACCGGGAAACAGTGAACATAGAATGTATAATTTTCTCAAGATTGGTAACAGATAGAAACAAGAGAAAGTACACAGTGATGCATCTACCTAGAGAAGTTACAGAGGTTTACAGAGAGAATTACAAGTGTAACTCCAAGAAAATAAGAGAGACTTAGAAAGCTGGTAAAATCTACATTTTTGAAGGAGTTGGGAGTATTTATCACTGTAAAAACATCACTTTCGCCGATAGAAATCTACTTCTCTAAGACCGCAAAACAGTGAACAGAGAATGTATGAGTTTCTCAAGATTGGTAACAGATAGAAACAAGAGAAAGTACAGAGTGATTCATCTACCTAGAGAAGTTACAGAGGTTTACAGAGAGAATTCCAAGTATAAGTACAAGAAAATAAGAGAGACTTAGAAAACTGGTAAAACCTAAATTGTTGATAGAGTTGAGAGTACTTAGGACTGTGAAAACAGCACTTTCGCAGAAAGAAATCAACTTCTCTAAGACCGGGAAACAGTGAACAGAGAATGTATGAGTTTCTCAAGATTGGTAACAGATAGAAACAAGAGAAAGTACACAGTGATTCATCTACCTAGAGAAGTTACAGAGGTTTACAGAGAGAATTCCAAGTATAAGTACAAGAAAATAAGAGAGACTAAGAAAACTGGTAAAACCTACATTGTTGATAGAGTTGGGAGTACTTAGCACTGTGAAAACAGCACTTTCGCAGAAAGAAATCTACTTCTCTAAGACTGGGAAACAGTGAACAGAGAATATATGAGTTTCTCAAGATTGGTAACAGATATGAACAAGAGAAAGTACACAGTGATTCATCTACCTAGAGAACTTACAGAGGTTTACACAGAAAATTCCAAGTGTTATTCCAAAAAAATAAGAGAGACATAGAAAACTGGTAAAACCTACATTGTTGATAGAGTTGGGAGTACTTAGCATTGTGAAAACATCACTTTCACAGAAAGAAATTTACTTCTTTAAGACCGCGAAACAGTGAACAGAGAATGTATGAGTTTCTCAAGATTCGTAAGAGATAGAAACAAGAGAAAGTATACAGTGATACATCTACCTAGAGAAGTTACAGAGGTTTACACAGAGCATTCCAAGTATAAGTACAAGAAAATAAGAGAGACTTAGAAAACTGGTAAAACCTACATTGTTGATAGAGTTGGTAGTACATAGCACTGTGAAAACAGCACTTTCGCAGAAAGAAATCTACTTCTCTAAGACCGGGAAACAGTGAACAGAGAATATATTAGTTTCTCAAGATTGGTAACAGATAGAAACAAGAGAAAGTACACAGTGATTCATGTACCTAGAGAAGTTACAGAGGTTTACACAGAGAATTCCAAGTATAAGTACAAGAAAATAAGAGAGACTTAGAAAACTGGTAAAACCTACATTGTTGATAGAGTTGGGAGTACTTAGCACTGTGAAAACAGCACTTTCGCAGAAAGAAATCTACTTCTCTAAGACCGGGAAACAGTGAAAAGGGAATGTATGAGTTTCTCAAGATTGGTAACACATAGAAACAAGAGAAAGTACACAGTGATTCATCTACCTAGATAGGTTACAGAGGTTTACACAGAGAATTCCAAGTGTGACTCCAAGAAAATGAGAGAGACTTAGAAAACTGGTAAAGCCTTCTTTGTTGATAGAGTTGGGAGTACTTAGCACTGTGAAAACAGCACTTTCGCAGAAAGAAATCTACTTCTCTAATACCGGGAAACTGTGAAAAGAGAATGTATGAGTTTCGCAAGATTGGTAACAGATAGAAACAAGAGAAAGTACACAGTGATTCATCTACCTAGAGAAGTTACAGAGGTATACACAGAGAATTCGAACTGTAACTCGAAGAAAATAAGAGAAACTTAGAAATCTGGTAAAGCCTACATTGTTGATAGTGTTGAGAGTACTTAGCATTGTGAAAACATCACTTTCGCAAAAAGAAATTTACTTCTCTAATACCGCGAAACAGTGAATAGAGAATGTATGTGTTTCTCAAGATTCGTAACAGATAGGCAAGAGAAAGTACACAGTGATTCATCTACGTAGAGAAGTTACAGAGGTTTACACAGAGAATTACAAGTGTAACTCTAAGAAAATAAGAGAAAATTAGAAAACTGGTAAAACCTACATGGTTGACTTAGTTGGGAGTACTTAGCACTGTGAAAACAGCACATTCGCCGAAAGAAATCTACTTCTCTAAGACCGGGAAACAGTGAACATAGAATGTATAATTTTCTCAAGATTGGTAACAGATAGAAACAAGAGAAAGTACACAGTGATGCATCTACCTAGAGAAGTTACAGAGGTTTACAGAGAGAATTACAAGTGTAACTCCAAGAAAATAAGAGAGACGTCGAAAGCTGTTAAAATCTACATTGTTGACGGAGTTGGGAGTATTTATCACTGTAAAAACATCACTTTAGCCGATAGAAATCTACTTCTCTAAGACCGCAAAACAGTGAACAGAGAATGTATGAGTTTCTCAAGATTGGTAACAGATAGAAACAAGAGAAAGTACACAGTGATTCATCTACCTAGAGAAGTTACAGAGGTTTACAGAGAGAATTCCAAGTATAAGTACAAGAAAATAAGAGAGACTTAGAAAACTGGTAAAACCTACATTGTTGATAGAGTTGGGAGTACTTAGCACTGTGAAAACAGCACTTGCGCAGAAAGAAATCTACATCTCTAAGACCGGAATACAGTGAACACAGAATGTATGAGTTTGTCAAGATTGGTAACAGATAGAAACAAGAGAAAGTACACAGTGATTCATCTACCTAGAGAAGTTACAGAGGTTTACGCAGAAAATTCCAACTACAAGTACAAGAAAATAAGAGAGACTGAGAAAACTGGTAAAACCTACATAGTTAATAGAGTTGGGAGTACTTAGCACTGTGAAAACAGCACTTTCGCCGAACGAAATCTACTTCTCTAAGACCGGGAAACAGTGAAAAGAGAATGTATGTGTTTCTCAAGATTGGTAACAGATAGAAACAAGAGAAAGTACACAGTGATTCATCTGCCTAGAGAAGTTACAGAGGTTTACACAGAGAATTCCAAGTATAAGTACAAGAAAATAAGAGAGACTTAGAAAACTGGTAAAACCTACATTGTTGATAGAGTTGGGAGTACTTAGCACTGTGAAAACAGCACTTTCGCAGAAAGAAATCGACTTCTCTAACACCGGGAAACAGGGTACAGAGAATGTATGAGTTTCTCAAGATTGGTAACAGATAGAAACAAGAGAAAGTACACAGTGATTCATCTACCTAGAGAAGTTACAGAGGTTTACACAGAGAATTCCATGTATAAGTAAAAGAAAATAAGAGAGACTTAGAAAACTGCTGAAACCTACATTGTTGATAGAGTTGGGAGTACTTAGTACTGTGAAAGCAGCACTTTCGCCGAAAGAAATCTACTTCTCTAAGACCGGGAAACAGTGAACAGAGAAGGTATGAGTTTCTCAAGATCGGTAACAGATAGAAACAAGAGAAAGTACACAGTGATTCATCTACCTAGAGAAGTTACAGAGGTTTACAAAGAGAATTCCAAGTATAAGTACAAGAAAATAAGAGAGACTTAGAAAACTGGTGAAACCTACATTGTTGATAGAGTTGGGAGTACTTAGCACTGTGAAAACAGCACTTTCACAGAAAGAAATATACTTCTCTAAGACCGGGAAACAGTGAAAAGAGAATGTATGCGTTTCTCAAGATTGGTAACAGATAGAAACAATAGAAACTACACAGTTATTCATCTACCTAGAGAAGTTACAGAGGTTTACACAGAGAATTCCAAGCATAAGTACAAGAAAATAAGAGAGACTTAGAAAACTGGTAAAACCTACATTGTTGATAGAGTTGGGAGTACTTAGCACTGTGAAAACAGCACTTTCGCAGAAAGAAATCGACTTCTCTAACACCGGGAAACAGGGTACAGAGAATGTATGAGTTTCTCAAGATTGGCAACAGATAGAAAGAAGAGAAAATACACAGTGATTCATCTACCTAGAGAAGTTACAGATGTTTACACAGAGAATTCCAAGTATAAGTACAAGAAAATAAGAGAGACTTAGAAAAGTGGTAAAACCTACATTGTTGATAGAGTTGGGAGTACTTAGCACTGTGGAAACAGCACTTTCGCAGAAAGAAATCGACTTCTGTAACACCGGGAAACAGTGAACCGAGAATGTATGAGTTTCTCAAGATTAGTAAGTGATAGAAAGAAAAGAAGTACACAGTGATTCATCTACCTAGAGAAGTTACAGAGGTTTACACAGAAAATTCCAAGTATAAGTAAAAGAAGATAAGAGAGACTTAGAAAACTGGTAAAACTTACTTTGTTGATTGAGTTGGGAGTAGTTAGCACTGTGAAAACAGCACTTTCGCCGAAAGAAATCTGCTTCTCTAAGACCGGGAAATAGTGAACAGAGAATGTATGAGTTTCTCATGATTGGTAACAGATAGAAACAAGAGAAAGTACACAGTGATTCATCTACCTAGAGAAGTTACAGAGGTTTACAAAGAGAATTCCAAGTATAAGTACAAGAAAATAAGAGAGACTTAGAAAACTGGTGAAACCTACATTATTGATAGAGTTGGGAGTACTTAGCACTGTGAAAACAGCACTTTCGCAGAAATAAATCTACTTCTGTAACACCGGGAAACAGGGAACAGAGAATGTATGAGTTTGTCAAGATTGGTAACAGATAGAAACAAGAGAAAGTACACAGTGATTCATGTACGTAGAGAAGTTACAGAGGTTTACAGAGAGAATTCCAAGTATAAGTACAAGAAAATAAGAGAGACTTAGAAAACTGGTAAAACCTACATTATTGATAGAATTGGGAGTACTCAGCACTGTGAAAACAGCTCTTTGCCGAAAGAAATCGACTTCTCTAACACCGGGAAACAGGGTACAGAGAATGTATGAGTTTCTCAAGATTGGAAACAGACAGAAACAAGAGAAAGTACACAGTGATTCATCTACCAGAGAAGTTACAGAGGTTTACACAGAGAATTCCAAGTATAAGTACAAGAAAATAAGAGAGACTTAGAAAACTGGTAAAACCTACAGTGTTGATAGAGTTGGGAGTACTTAGCACTGTGAAAACAGCACTTTCGCAGAAAGAAATCAACTTCTCTAACACCGGGAAACAGTGAACCGAGAATGTGTGAGTTTCTCAAGATTAGTAAGTGATAGAAAGAAAAGAAGTACACAGTGATTCATCTACCTAGAGAAGTTACAGAGGTTTACACAGAAAATTCCAAGTATAAGTAAAAGAAGATAAGAGAGACTTAGAAAACTGGTAAAACCTACATTGTTGATAGAGTTGTGGGTACTTAGCACTGTGAAAACAGCACTTTCGCAGAAAAAAATCTACTTCTCTAAGACCGGGAAACAGTGAACAGAGAATGTATGAGTTTCTCAAGATTGGTAACAGATAGAAACAAGAGAAAGTACACAGTGATTCATCTGCCTAGAGAAGTTACAGAGGTTTACACAGAGAATTCCATGTATAAGTAAAAGAAAATAAGAGAGACTTAGAAAACTGGTCAAACCTACATTGTTGATAGAGTTGGGAGTACTTAGCACTGTGAAAACAGCACTTTCGCCGAAAGAAATTTTCTTCTCTAAGACCGGGAAACAGTGAACAGAGAATGTATGAGATTCTCAAGATTAGTAACAGATAGAAAGAAAAGAAAGTACACAGTGATTCATCTACCTAGAGAAGTGACAGAGGTTTACACAGAGAATTCCAAGTATAAGTACAAGAAAATAAGAGAGACTTAGAAAACTGGTAAAACCTACATTGTTGATAGAGTTGGGAGTACTTAGCACTGTGAAAACAGCACTTTCGCAGAAAGAAATCTACTTCTCTAAGACCGAGAAACATTGAACAGAGAATGTATGAATTTCTCAAGATTGGTAACAGATAGAAACAAGAGAAAGTACACAGTGATTCATCTACCTAGAGAAGTTACAGAGGGTTACACAGAGAATTCCCAGTATAAGTACAAGAAAATAAAAGAAACTTAGAAAACTGTTAAAACCTACATTGTTGATAGAGTTGTGGGTACTTAGCACTGTGAAAAACAGCACTTTCGCAGAAAGAAATCGAATTCTCTAACACCGGGAAACAGGGTACAGAGAATGTATGAGTTTCTCAAGATTAGTAAGTGATAGAAAGAATAGAAGTACACAGTGATTCATCTACCTAGAGAAGTTACAGAGGTTTACACAGAAAATTCCAAGTATAAGTAAAAGAAGATAAGATAGACTTAGAAAACTGGTAAAACTTACGTTGTTGATTGAGTTGGGAGTACGTAGCACTGTGAAAACAGCACATTCACCGAAAGAAATCTACTTCTCTAAGACCGGGAAACAGTGAACAGAGAATGTATGAGTTTCTCAAGATTGGTAACAGATAGAAACAAGAGAAAGTACACAGTGATTCACCTACTTAGAGAAGTTACAGAGGTTTACAAAGAGAATTTCAAGTATAAGTACAAGAAAATAAGAGAGACTTAGAAAACTGGTGAAACCTACATTGTTGATAGAGTTGGGAGTACTTAACACTGTGAAAACAGCACTTTCACAGAAAGAAATATACTTCTCTAAGATCAGGAAAAAGTAACAAGAGAATGTATGAGTTTCTCAAGATTGGTAACAGATAGAAACAAGAGAAAGTACACAGTGATTCATCTACCTAGAGAAGTTACAGAGGTTTACACAGAGAATTCCTATAATAAGTAAAAGAAAATAAGAGAGACTTAGAAAACTGGTAAAACCTACATTGTTAATAGAGTTGGGAGTACTTAGCACTGTGAAAACAGCACTTTCGCAGAAAGAAATCTACTTCTCTAACACCGGGAAACTGGGAACAGAGAATGTATGAGTTTGTGAAGATTGGTAACAGATAGAAACAAGAGAAAGTACACAGTGATTCATCTACCTAGAGAAGTTACAGAGGTTTACACAGAGAATTCCAAGTATAAGTACAAGAAAATAAGAGAGACTTAGAAATCTGGTAAAACCTACATTGTTGATAGAGTTGGGAGTACTTAGCACTGTGAAAACAGCACTTTCGCAGAAAGAAATCTACTTCTCTAACACCGGGAAACATTGAAAAGAGAATGTATGAGTTTGTCAAGATTGGTAACAAATAGAAACAAGAGAAAGTACACAGTGATTCATCTACCTAGAGAAGTTACAGAGGTTTACACAGAGAATTCCAAGTATAAGTACAAGAAAATAAGGGAGACTTAGAAATCTGGTAAAACCTACATTGTTGATAAAGTTGGGAGTACTTAGCAGTGTGAAAACAGCACTTTCGCAGAAAAAAAATCTACTTCTCTAAGACCGGGAAACAGGGAACAGAGAATGCATGAGTTTCTCAAGATTGGTATACAGATAGAAACAAGAGAAAGGACACAGTGATTCATCTACCTAGAGAAGTTACAGAGGTTTATACAGAGAATTCCATGTATAAGTAAAAGAAAATAAGAGAGACTTAGAAAACTGGTCAAACCTACATTGTTGATAGAGTTGGTAGTACTTTGTACTGTGAAAACAGCACTTTCGCCGAAAGAAATCTACTTTTCTAAGACCAGGAAACAGTGAACAGAGAATGTATGAGTTTCTCAAGATTAGTAACAGATAGAAACAAAAGAAAGTACACAGTGATTCATTTACCTAGAGAAGTTACAGAGGTTTACACAGAAAATTCCGAGTATAAGTAAAAGAAAATAAGAGAGACTTAGAAAAGTGGTAAAACCTACATTGTTGATTGAGTTGGGAGTACTTAGCACTGTGAAAACAGCACTTTCGACGAAAGAAATCTACTTCTCTAAAACCGGGAAACAGGGAACAGAGAATGTATGAGTTTGTCAAGATTGGTAACAGATAGAAACAAGAGAAAGTACACAGTGATTCATCTACTTAGAGAAGTTACAGAGGTTTACACAGAGAATTCCAAGTATAAGTACAAGAAAATAAGAGAGACTTAGAAAACTGGTAAAACCTACATTGTTGATAGAGTTGGGAGTACTTAGCACTGTGAAAACAGCACTTTCGCAGAAAAAAATCTACTTCTCTAGGACCGGAAAACAGGGAACAGAGAATGTATGAGTTTCTCAAGATTGGTAACAGATAGAAACAAGAGAAAGGACACAGTGATTCATCTACCTAGAGAAGTTACAGAGGTTTACACAGAGAATTCCATGTATAAGTAAAAGAAAATAAGAAAGACTTAGAAAACGGGTCAAACGTACATTGTTGAGAGAGTTGGGAGTACTTAGTACTGTGAAAACAGCACTTTTGCCGAAAGAAATCTACTTCTCTAAGACCGGGAAACAGTGAACAGAGAATGTATGAGTTTCTCAAGATTGGTAACAGATAGAAACAAGAGAAAGTACACAGTGATTCAACTACTAGAGAAGTTACAGAGGTTTACACATAGAAATCCAAGTGTATCTCCAAGAAATTAAGAGAGACTTAGAAAACTGGTAAAACCTACATTGTTGATAGAGTTGGGAGTACTTAGCACTGTGAAAACAGCACTTTCGCCGAAGAAAATCTACTTCTCTAAGACTGGGAAACAGTGAAAAGAGAATGTATGTGTATCTCAAGTTTGGTAACAGATAGAAACAAGAGAAAGTACACAGTGATTCACCTACCTAGAGAAGTTACAGAGGTTTACACAGAGAATTCCATGTATAAGTAAAAGAAAATAAGAGAGACTTAGAAAACTGGTCAAACCTACATTGTTGATAGAGTTGGGAGTACTTTGTACTGTGAAAACAGCACTTTCGCCGAAAGAAATCTACTTCTCTAAGACCGGGAAACAGTGAACAGAGAATGTATGAGTTTCTCAAGATTAGTAACAGATAGATAGAAAACGAAGTACGCAGTGATTCATCTACCTAGAGAAGTTACAGAGGTTTACACAGAAAATTCGAAGTATAAGTAAAAGAAAATAAGAGAGACTTAGAAAACTGGTAAAACCTACATTGTTGATTGAGTTAGCAGTACTTAGCACTGTGAAAACAGCACTTGCGCAAAAAGAAATCTACTTCTCTAAGACCGGGAAACAGTGAACAGAGAATGTATGAGTTTCTCAAGATTGGCAACAGATAGAAACAAGAGAAAGTACACAGTGATTCATCTACCTAGAGAAATTACAGAGGTTTACACAGAGAATTCCAAGTATAAGTACAAGAAAATAAGAGAGACTTAGAAAACTGGTAAAACCTACATTGTTAATAGAGTTCGGGAGTACTTAGCACTGTGAAAACAGCACTTTCGCCGAACGAATTCTACTTCTCTAAGACCGGGAAACAGTGAAAAGAGAATGTGTGTGTTTCTCAAGATTGGTAACAGATAGAAACAAGAGAAAGTACACAGTGATTCATCTACCTAGAGAAATGACAGAGGTTTACACAGAGAATTCCAAGTATAAGTACAAGAAAATAAGAGAGACTTAGAAAACTGGTCAAACCTACATTGTTAATAGAGTTCGGGAGTACTTAGCACTGTGAAAACAGCACTTTCGCCGAAAGAAATCTAGTTCTCTAAGACCGGGATACAGTGAACAGAGAATGTATGAGTTTCTCAAGATTGGTAAGAGATAGAAACAAGAGAAAGTACACAGTGATTCATCTACCTAGAGAAGTTGCAGAGGTTTGCACAGAGAAATCGAAGTGTAATTCCAAGAAAATAAGAGAGACTTAGAAAACTGGTAAAACCTACATTGTTGATAGAGTTGGGAGTACTTAGAACTGTGAAAACAGCACTTTCGCCGAAAGAAATCTACTTCTCTAAGACCGGGAAAAGGTGAACAGAGAATGTATGAGTTTCTTATGATTGGTAACAGATAGAAACAAGAGAAAGTACTCAGTGATACATTTACCTAGAGAACTTACAGAGGTTTACACAGAGAATTCCAAGTATAAGTACAAGAAAATAAGAGAGACTTAGAAAACTGGTAAAACCTACATTGTTGTAGAGTTGGGAGCACTTAGCACTGTGAAAACAGCACTTTCGCCGAAAGAAATCTACTTCTCTAAGACCGGGAAACAGTGAACAGAGAATGTATGAGTTTCTCAAGATTAGTAACAGATAGAAACAAAAGAAAGTACACAGTGATTCATTTAGCTACAGAAGTTACAGAGGTTTACACAGAAAATTCCAAGTATAAGTAAAAGAAAATAAGAGAGACTTAGAAAACTGGTAAAACCTACATTGTTGATTGAGTTGGGAGTACTTAGCACTGTGAAAACAGCGCTTTCGCAGAAAGAAATCTACTTCTCTAAGACCGGGAAGCAGTGAACAGAGAATGTATGAGTTTCTTCAGATTGGTAACAGATAGAAATAAGAGAAAGTACACAGTGATTCATCTACCTAGAGAAGTTACAGAGGTTTACACAGAGAATTCCTATAATAAGTACAAGAAAATAAGAGAGACTTAGAAAACTGGTAAAACCTACATTGTTAATAGAGTTGGGAGTACTTAGCACTGTGAAAACAGCACTTTCGCATATAGAAATCTACTTCTCTAACACCGGGAAACAGGGAACAGAGAATGTATGAGTTTCTCAAGATTGGTAACAGATAGAAACAAGAGAAAGTACACAGTGATTCATCTACCTAGAGAAGTTACAGAGGTTTACACAGAGAATTCCAATTATAAGTACAAGAATATAAGAGAGACTTAGAAAACTGGTAAAACCTACATTGTTGATACAGTTGGGAGTACTTAGCACTGTGAAAACAGCACTTTCGCAGAAATAAATCTACTTCTCTAACACCGGGAAACAGGGAACAGAGAATGTATGAGTTTGTCAAGATTGGTAACAGATAGAAACAAGAGAAAGGACACAGTGATTCATCTACCTAGAGAAGTGACAGAGGTTTACACAGAGAATTCCAAGTATAAGTACAAGAAAATAAGAGAGACTTAGAAAACTGGTAAAACCTACATTGTTGATAGAGTTGGGAGTACTTAGCACTGTGAAAACAGCACTTTCGCCAAAAGAAATCGACTTCTCTAACACCGGGAAACAGTGAACCGAGAATGTATGAGTTTCTCAAGATTAGTAAGTGATAGAAAGAAAAGAAGTACACAGTGATTCATCTACCTAGAGAAGTTACAGAGGTTTACACAGAAAATTCCAAGTACAAGTACAAGAAAATAAGAGAGACTTAGAAAACAGGTAAAACCTATATTTTTAATAGAGTTCGGGAGTACTTAGCACTGTGAAAACAGCACTTTCGCCGAACGAATTCTACTTCTCTAGGACCGGGAAACAGTGAAAAGAGAATGTGTGTGTTTCTCAAGATTGGTAACAGATAGAAACAAGAGAAAGTACACAGTGATTCATCTACCTAGAGAACTGACAGAGGTTTACACAGAGAATTCCAAGTATAAGTACAAGAAAATAAGAGAGACTTAGAATACTGGTCAAACCTACATTGTTAATAGAGTTCGGGAGTACTTAGCACTGTGAAAACAGCACTTTCGCCGAAAGAAATCTACTTCTCTAAGACCGGGATACAGTGAACAGAGAATGTATGAGTTTCTCAAGATTGGTAAGAGATAGAAACAAGAGAAAGTACACAGTGATTCATCTACCTAGAGAAGTTACAGAGGTTTGCACAGAGAAATCGAAGTGTAACTCCAAGAAAATAAGAGAGACTTAGAAAACTGGTAAAACCTACATTGTTGATAGAGTTGGGAGTACTTAGAACTGTGAAAACAGCACTTTCGCCGAAAGAAATCTACTTCTCTAAGACCGGGAAAAGGTGAACAGAGAATGTATGAGTTTCTTATGATTGGTAGCAGATAGAAACAAGAGAAAGTACTCAGTGATACATTTACCTAGAGAACTTACAGAGGTTTACACAGAGAATTCCAAGTATAAGTACAAGAAAATAAGAGAGACTTAGAAAACTGGTAAAACCTACATTGTTGATAGAGTTGGGAGCACTTAGCACTGTGAAAACAGCACTTTCCCCGAAAGAAATCTACTTCTCTAAGACCGGGATACAGTGAACAGAGAATGTATGAGTTTCTCAAGATTGCTAACAGATAGAAACAAGACAAAGTACACAGTGATTCATCTACCTAGACAAGTTACAGAGGTATACAAAGAGAATTCCAAGCATAAGTACAAGAAAATAAGAGAGACTTAGAAAACTGGTGAAACCTACATTGTTGATAGAGTTGGGAGTACTTAGCACTGTGAAAACAGCACTTTCGCCGAAAGAAATCTACTTCTCTAAGACCGGGAAACAGTGAAAACAGAATGTATGAGTTTCTCAAGATTGGAAACAGATAGAAACAAGAGAAAGTACACAGTGATTCATGTACCTAGAGAAGTTACAGAGGTTTACACAGAGAATTCCAAGTATAAGTACAAGAAAATAAGAGAGACTTAGAAAACTGGTAAAACCTACATTGTTGATAGAGGTGGGAGTACTTAGCACTGTGAAAACAGCACTTTCGCAGAATAATAATAGACTTCTCTAACACCGGGAAACAGGGTACAGAGAATGTATGAGTTTCTCAAGAGTGGTAACACATAGAAACAAGAGAAAGTACACAGTGATTCATCTACCTAGAGAAGTTACAGAGGTTTACACAGAAAATTCGAAGTATAAGTAAAAGAAAATAAGAGAGACTTAGAAAACTGGTAAAACCTACATTGTTGATAGAGTTGGGAATACTTAGCACTGTGAAAACAGCACTTTCGCAGAAAAAAATCTACTTCTCTAGGACCAGAAAACAGGGAACAGAGAATGTATGAGTTTCTCAAGATTGGTAACAGATAGAAACAAGAGAAAGTACACAGTGATTCATCTACCTAGAGAAGTTACAGAGGTTTACAGAGAGAATTCCAATTATAAGTACAAGAAAATAAGAGAGACTTAGAAAACTGGTAAAACCTACATTGTTGATTGAGTTGGGAGTACTTAGCACTGTGAAAACAGCACTTGCGCAAAAAGAAATCTACTTCTCTAAGACCGGGAAACAGTGAACAGAGAATGTATGAGTTTCTCCAGATCGGTAACAGATAGAAACAAGAGAAAGTACACAGTGATTTATCTACCGAGAGAAGTTACAGAGGTTTACACAGAGAAATCCAAGTGTAACTCCAAGAAAATAAGAGAGACTTAGAAAACTGGTAAAACCTACATTGTTGATAGAGTTGGGAGTACTTAGCACTGTGAAAACAGCACTTTCGACGAAAGAAATCTACTTCTCTAAAACCGGGAAACAGGGAACAGAGAATGTATGAGTTTGTCAAGATTGGTAACAGATAGAAACAAGAGAAAGTACACAGTGATTCATCTACTTAGAGAAGTTACAGAGGTTTACACAGAGAATTCCAAGTATAAGTACAAGAAAATAAGAGAGACTTAGAAAACTGGTAAAACCTACATTGTTGATAGAGTTGGGAGTACTTAGCACTGTGAAAACAGCACTTTCGCAGAAAAAAATCTACTTCTCTAGGACCGGAAAACAGGGAACAGAGAATGTATGAGTTTCTCAAGATTGGTAACAGATAGAAACAAGAGAAAGGACACAGTGATTCATCTACCTAGAGAAGTTACAGAGGTTTACACAGAGAATTCCATGTATAAGTAAAAGAAAATAAGAAAGACTTAGAAAACGGGTCAAACGTACATTGTTGAGAGAGTTGGGAGTACTTAGTACTGTGAAAACAGCACTTTTGCCGAAAGAAATCTACTTCTCTAAGACCGGGAAACAGTGAACAGAGAATGTATGAGTTTCTCAAGATTGGTAACAGATAGAAACAAGAGAAAGTACACAGTGATTCAACTACCTAGAGAAGTTACAGAGGATTACACAGAGAAATCCAAGTGTAACTTCAAGAAAATAAGAGAGACATAGAAAACTGGTAAAAGCTACATTGTTGATAGAGTTGGGAGTACTTAGCACTGTGAAAACAGCACTTTCGCCGAAAGAAATCTACTTCTCTAAGACCGGGAAACAGTGAACAGAGAATGTATGAGTTTCTCAAGATTGGTAACAGATGGAAACAAGACAAAGTACACAGTGATTCATCTACGTAGACAAGTTACAGAGGTTTACAAAGAGAATTCCAAGCATAAGTACAAGAAAATAAGAGAGACTTAGAAAACTGGTGAAACCTACATTGTTGATAGAGTTGGGAGTACTTAGCACTGTGAAAACAGCACTTTCGCCGAAAGAAATCTACTTCTCTAAGACCGGGAAACAGTGAAAAGAGAATGTATGAGTTTCTCAAGATTGGAAACAGAGAGAAACAAGAGAAATTACACAGTGATTCATCTACTTAGAGAAGTTACAGAGGTTTACACAGAGAATTCCAAGTATAAGTACAGGAAAATAAGAGAGACTTAGAAAACTGGTAAAACCTACATTGTTGATAGAGGTGGGAGTACTTAGCACTGTGAAAACAGCACTTTCGCAGAAAATAATAGACTTTTCTAACACCGGGAAACAGGGTACAGAGAATGTATGAGTTTTTCAAGATTGGTAACAGATAGAAACAAGAGAAAGTACACAGTGATTCATCTACCTAGAGAAGTTACAGAGGTTTACACAGAAAATTCCAAGTACAAGTACAAGCAAATAAGAGAGACTTAGAAAACTGGTAAAACCTACATTGTTAATAGAGTTGGGAGTACTTAGCATTGTGAAAACAGCACTTTCGCCATAAGATACCTACTTCTCTAAGACCGGGAAACAGTGAAAAGAGAATGTATGTGTTTCTCAAGATTGGTAACAGATAGAAACAAGAGAAAGTACACAGTTATTCATCTACCTAGAGAAGTTACAGAGGTTTACACAGAGAATTCCAAGTATAAGTACAAGAAAATAAGAGAGACTTAGAAAACTGGTAAAACCTACATTGTTAATAGAGTTGGGAGCACTTAGCACTGTGAAAACAGCACTTTCACCGAACGAAATCTACTTCTCTAAGACCGGGAAACAGTGAAAAGAGAATGTATGTGTTTCTCAAGATTGGTAACAGACAGAAACAAGAGAAGGTACACAGTGATTCATCTACATAGAGAAATTACAGAGGTTTACACAGAGAATTCCAAGTAGAAGTACAAGAAAATAAGAGAGACTTAGAAAACTGGTAAAATCTACATTTTTGATAGCGTTGGGAGTACTTAGCACTGTGAAAACAGCACTTTCGCCGAAATAAATCTACTTCTCTAAGACCGGGAAACAGTGAACAGAGAATGTATGAGTTTCTCAAGATTAGTAACAGATAGAAACAAAGAAAGTACACAGTGATTCATCTACCTAGAGAAGTTACAGAAGTTTACACAGAAAATTCCACGTATAAGTTAAAGAAAATAAGAGAGACTTAGAAAACTGGTAAAACCTACATTGTTAATTGAATTGGGAGTACTTAGCACTGTGAAAACAGCACTTGCGCAGAAAAAAATCTACTTCTCTAAGTCCGGGAAACAGTGAACAGAGAATGTATGAGTTTCTCAAGATTGGTAACAGATAGAAACAAGAGAAAGTACACAGTGATTCAACTACTAGAGAAGTTACAGAGGTTTACACATAGAAATCCAAGTGTATCTCCAAGAAATTAAGAGAGACTTAGAAAACTGGTAAAACCTACATTGTTGATAGAGTTGGGAGTACTTAGCACTGTGAAAACAGCACTTTCGCCGAAGAAAACCTACTTCTCTAAGACTGGGAAACAGTGAAAAGAGAATGTATGTGTATCTCAAGTTTGGTAACAGATAGAAACAAGAGAAAGTACACAGTGATTCACCTACCTAGAGAAGTTACAGAGGTTTACACAGAGAATTCCATGTATAAGTAAAAGAAAATAAGAGAGACTTAGAAAACTGGTCAAACCTACATTGTTGATAGAGTTGGGAGTACTTTGTACTGTGAAAACAGCACTTTCGCCGAAAGAAATCTACTTCTCTAAGACCGGGAAACAGTGAACAGAGAATGTATGAGTTTCTCAAGATTAGTAACAGATAGATAGAAAACGAAGTACGCAGTGATTCATCTACCTAGAGAAGTTACAGAGGTTTACACAGAAAATTCGAAGTATAAGTAAAAGAAAATAAGAGAGACTTAGAAAACTGGTAAAACCTACATTGTTGATTGAGTTAGCAGTACTTAGCACTGTGAAAACAGCACTTGCGCAAAAAGAAATCTACTTCTCTAAGACCGGGAAACAGTGAACAGAGAATGTATGAGTTTCTCAAGATTGGCAACAGATAGAAACAAGAGAAAGTACACAGTGATTCATCTACCTAGAGAAATTACAGAGGTTTACACAGAGAATTCCAAGTATAAGTACAAGAAAATAAGAGAGACTTAGAAAACTGGTAAAACCTACATTGTTAATAGAGTTCGGGAGTACTTAGCACTGTGAAAACAGCACTTTCGCCGAACGAATTCTACTTCTCTAAGACCGGGAAACAGTGAAAAGAGAATGTGTGTGTTTCTCAAGATTGGTAACAGATAGAAACAAGAGAAAGTACACAGTGATTCATCTACCTAGAGAAATGACAGAGGTTTACACAGAGAATTCCAAGTATAAGTACAAGAAAATAAGAGAGACTTAGAAAACTGGTCAAACCTACATTGTTAATAGAGTTCGGGAGTACTTAGCACTGTGAAAACAGCACTTTCGCCGAAAGAAATCTAGTTCTCTAAGACCGGGATACAGTGAACAGAGAATGTATGAGTTTCTCAAGATTGGTAAGAGATAGAAACAAGAGAAAGTACACAGTGATTCATCTACCTAGAGAAGTTGCAGAGGTTTGCACAGAGAAATCGAAGTGTAATTCCAAGAAAATAAGAGAGACTTAGAAAACTGGTAAAACCTACATTGTTGATAGAGTTGGGAGTACTTAGAACTGTGAAAACAGCACTTTCGCCGAAAGAAATCTACTTCTCTAAGACCGGGAAAAGGTGAACAGAGAATGTATGAGTTTCTTATGATTGGTAACAGATAGAAACAAGAGAAAGTACTCAGTGATACATTTACCTAGAGAACTTACAGAGGTTTACACAGAGAATTCCAAGTATAAGTACAAGAAAATAAGAGAGACTTAGAAAACTGGTAAAACCTACATTGTTGTAGAGTTGGGAGCACTTAGCACTGTGAAAACAGCACTTTCGCCGAAAGAAATCTACTTCTCTAAGACCGGGAAACAGTGAACAGAGAATGTATGAGTTTCTCAAGATTAGTAACAGATAGAAACAAAAGAAAGTACACAGTGATTCATTTAGCTACAGAAGTTACAGAGGTTTACACAGAAAATTCCAAGTATAAGTAAAAGAAAATAAGAGAGACTTAGAAAACTGGTAAAACCTACATTGTTGATTGAGTTGGGAGTACTTAGCACTGTGAAAACAGCGCTTTCGCAGAAAGAAATCTACTTCTCTAAGACCGGGAAGCAGTGAACAGAGAATGTATGAGTTTCTTCAGATTGGTAACAGATAGAAATAAGAGAAAGTACACAGTGATTCATCTACCTAGAGAAGTTACAGAGGTTTACACAGAGAATTCCTATAATAAGTACAAGAAAATAAGAGAGACTTAGAAAACTGGTAAAACCTACATTGTTAATAGAGTTGGGAGTACTTAGCACTGTGAAAACAGCACTTTCGCATATAGAAATCTACTTCTCTAACACCGGGAAACAGGGAACAGAGAATGTATGAGTTTCTCAAGATTGGTAACAGATAGAAACAAGAGAAAGTACACAGTGATTCATCTACCTAGAGAAGTTACAGAGGTTTACACAGAGAATTCCAATTATAAGTACAAGAATATAAGAGAGACTTAGAAAACTGGTAAAACCTACATTGTTGATACAGTTGGGAGTACTTAGCACTGTGAAAACAGCACTTTCGCAGAAATAAATCTACTTCTCTAACACCGGGAAACAGGGAACAGAGAATGTATGAGTTTGTCAAGATTGGTAACAGATAGAAACAAGAGAAAGGACACAGTGATTCATCTACCTAGAGAAGTGACAGAGGTTTACACAGAGAATTCCAAGTATAAGTACAAGAAAATAAGAGAGACTTAGAAAACTGGTAAAACCTACATTGTTGATAGAGTTGGGAGTACTTAGCACTGTGAAAACAGCACTTTCGCCAAAAGAAATCGACTTCTCTAACACCGGGAAACAGTGAACCGAGAATGTATGAGTTTCTCAAGATTAGTAAGTGATAGAAAGAAAAGAAGTACACAGTGATTCATCTACCTAGAGAAGTTACAGAGGTTTACACAGAAAATTCCAAGTACAAGTACAAGAAAATAAGAGAGACTTAGAAAACAGGTAAAACCTATATTTTTAATAGAGTTCGGGAGTACTTAGCACTGTGAAAACAGCACTTTCGCCGAACGAATTCTACTTCTCTAGGACCGGGAAACAGTGAAAAGAGAATGTGTGTGTTTCTCAAGATTGGTAACAGATAGAAACAAGAGAAAGTACACAGTGATTCATCTACCTAGAGAACTGACAGAGGTTTACACAGAGAATTCCAAGTATAAGTACAAGAAAATAAGAGAGACTTAGAATACTGGTCAAACCTACATTGTTAATAGAGTTCGGGAGTACTTAGCACTGTGAAAACAGCACTTTCGCCGAAAGAAATCTACTTCTCTAAGACCGGGATACAGTGAACAGAGAATGTATGAGTTTCTCAAGATTGGTAAGAGATAGAAACAAGAGAAAGTACACAGTGATTCATCTACCTAGAGAAGTTACAGAGGTTTGCACAGAGAAATCGAAGTGTAACTCCAAGAAAATAAGAGAGACTTAGAAAACTGGTAAAACCTACATTGTTGATAGTGTTGGGAGTACTTAGAACTGTGAAAACAGCACTTTCGCCGAAAGAAATCTACTTCTCTAAGACCGGGAAAAGGTGAACAGAGAATGTATGAGTTTCTTATGATTGGTAGCAGATAGAAACAAGAGAAAGTACTCAGTGATACATTTACCTAGAGAACTTACAGAGGTTTACACAGAGAATTCCAAGTATAAGTACAAGAAAATAAGAGAGACTTAGAAAACTGGTAAAACCTACATTGTTGATAGAGTTGGGAGCACTTAGCACTGTGAAAACAGCACTTTCCCCGAAAGAAATCTACTTCTCTAAGACCGGGATACAGTGAACAGAGAATGTATGAGTTTCTCAAGATTGCTAACAGATAGAAACAAGACAAAGTACACAGTGATTCATCTACCTAGACAAGTTACAGAGGTATACAAAGAGAATTCCAAGCATAAGTACAAGAAAATAAGAGAGACTTAGAAAACTGGTGAAACCTACATTGTTGATAGAGTTGGGAGTACTTAGCACTGTGAAAACAGCACTTTCGCCGAAAGAAATCTACTTCTCTAAGACCGGGAAACAGTGAAAACAGAATGTATGAGTTTCTCAAGATTGGAAACAGATAGAAACAAGAGAAAGTACACAGTGATTCATGTACCTAGAGAAGTTACAGAGGTTTACACAGAGAATTCCAAGTATAAGTACAAGAAAATAAGAGAGACTTAGAAAACTGGTAAAACCTACATTGTTGATAGAGGTGGGAGTACTTAGCACTGTGAAAACAGCACTTTCGCAGAAAATAATAGACTTCTCTAACACCGGGAAACAGGGTACAGAGAATGTATGAGTTTCTCAAGAGTGGTAACACATAGAAACAAGAGAAAGTACACAGTGATTCATCTACCTAGAGAAGTTACAGAGGTTTACACAGAAAATTCGAAGTATAAGTAAAAGAAAATAAGAGAGACTTAGAAAACTGGTAAAACCTACATTGTTGATAGAGTTGGGAATACTTAGCACTGTGAAAACAGCACTTTCGCAGAAAAAAATCTACTTCTCTAGGACCAGAAAACAGGGAACAGAGAATGTATGAGTTTCTCAAGATTGGTAACAGATAGAAACAAGAGAAAGTACACAGTGATTCATCTACCTAGAGAAGTTACAGAGGTTTACAGAGAGAATTCCAATTATAAGTACAAGAAAATAAGAGAGACTTAGAAAACTGGTAAAACCTACATTGTTGATAGAGTTGGGAGTACTTAGCACTGTGAAAACAGCACTTTCGCAGAAATAAATCTACTTCTCTAACACCGGGAAACAGGGAACAGAGAATGTATGAGTTTGTCAAGATTGGTAACAGATAGAAACAAGAGAAAGTACACAGTGATTCATCTACTTAGAGAAGTTACAGAGGTTTACACAGAGAATTCCAAGTATAAGTACAAGAAAATAAGAGAGACTTAGAAAACTGGTAAAACCTAGATTGTTGATAGAGTTGGGAGTACTTAGCACTGTGAAAACAGCACTTTCGCAGAAAAAAATCTACTTCTCTAGGACCGGAAAACAGGGAACAGAGAATGTATGAGTTTCTCAAGATTGGTAACAGATAGAAACAAGAGAAAGGACACAGTGATTCATCTACCTAGAGAAGTTACAGAGGTTTACACAGAGAATTCCATGTATAAGTAAAAGAAAATAAGAGAGACTTAGAAAACGGGTCAAACCTACATTGTTGAGAGAGTTGGGAGTACTTAGTACTGTGAAAACAGCACTTTTGCCGAAAAAATCTACTTCTCTAAGACCGGGAAACAGTGAACAGAGAATGTATGAGTTTCTCAAGATTGGTAACAGATAGAAACAAGAGAAAGTACACAGTGATTCAACTACCTAGAGAAGTTACAGAGGATTACACAGAGAAATCCAAGTGTAACTTCAAGAAAATAAGAGAGACTTAGAAAACTGGTAAAAGCTACATTGTTGATAGAGTTAGGAGTACTTAGCACTGTGAAAACAGCACATTCGCCGAAAGAAATCTACTTCTCTAAGACCGGGAAACAGTGAACAGAGAATGTATGAGTTTCTCAAGATTGGTAACAGATGGAAACAAGACAAAGTACACAGTGATTCATCTACCTAGACAAGTTACAGAGGTTTACAAAGAGAATTCCAAGCATAAGTACAAGAAAATAAGAGAGACTTAGAAAACTGGTGAAACCTACATTGTTGATAGAGTTGGGAGTACTTAGCACTGTGAAAACAGCACTTTCGCCGAAAGAAATCTACTTCTCTAAGACCGGGAAACAGTGAAAAGAGAATGTATGAGTTTCTCAAGATTGGAAACAGAGAGAAACAAGAGAAATTACACAGTGATTCATCTACCTAGAGAAGTTACAGAGGTTTACACAGAGAATTCCAAGTATAAGTACAAGAAAATAAGAGAGACTTAGAAAACTGGTAAAACCTACATTGTTGATAGAGGTGGGAGTACTTAGCACTGTGAAAACAGCACTTTCGCAGAAAATAATAGACTTCTCTAACACCGGGAAACAGGGTACAGAGAATGTATGAGTTTTTCAAGATTGGTAACAGATAGAAACAAGAGAAAGTACACAGTGATTCAACTACTAGAGAAGTTACAGAGGTTTACACATAGAAATCCAAGTGTATCTCCAAGAAATTAAGAGAGACTTAGAAAACTGGTAAAACCTACATTGTTGATAGAGTTGGGAGTACTTAGCACTGTGCAAACAGCACTTTCGCTGAAGAAAATCTACTTCTCTAAGACTGGGAAACAGTGAAAAGAGAATGTATGTGTATCTCAAGTTTGGTAACAGATAGAAACAAGAGAAAGTACACAGTGATTCACCTACCTAGAGAAGTTACAGAGGTTTACACAGAGAATTCCATGTATAAGTAAAAGAAAATAAGAGAGACTTAGAAAACTGGTAAAACCTACATTGTTGATTGAGTTAGGAGTACTTAGCACTGTGAAAACAGCCCTTGCGCAAAAAGAATTCTACTTCTCTAAGACCGGGAAACAGTGAACAGAGAATGTATGAGTTTCTCAAGATTGGCAACAGATAGAAACAAGAGAAAGTACACAGTGATTCATCTACCTAG
Organism: Heterohyrax brucei; assembly: GCA_028571685.1. Classification (NCBI taxonomy): domain Eukaryota; kingdom Metazoa; phylum Chordata; class Mammalia; order Hyracoidea; family Procaviidae; genus Heterohyrax; species Heterohyrax brucei. The sequence goes on along the minus strand of CM053156.1, from coordinate 41,023,716 downwards.
AGAAGTTACAGAGGTTTACACAGAGAATTCCAAGTATAAGTACAAGAAAATAAGAGAGAATTAGAAAACTGGTAAAACCTACATTGTTGATAGAGTTGGGAGTACTTAGCACTGTGAAAACAGCACTTTCGCCGAAAGAAATCGACTTCTCTAACACCGGGAAACAGTGAACCGAGAATGTATGAGTTTCTCAAGATTAGTAAGTGATAGAAAGAAAAGAAGTACACAGTGATTCATCTACCTAGAGAAGTTACAGAGGTTTACACAGAAAATTCCAAGTACAAGTACAAGAAAATAAGAGAGACTTAGAAAACTGGTAAAACCTACATTGTTAATAGAGTTCGGGAGTACTTAGCACTGTGAAAACAGCACTTTCGCCGAACGAATTCTACTTCTCTAAGACCGGGAAACAGTGAAAAGAGAATGTGTGTGTTTCTCAAGATTGGTAACAGATAGAAACAAGAGAAAGTACACAGTGATTCATCTACCTAGAGAACTGACAGAGGTTTACACAGAGAATTCTAAGTATAAGTACAAGAAAATAAGAGAGACTTAGAATACTGGTCAAACCTACATTGTTAATAGAGTTCGGGAGTACTTAGCACTGTGAAAACAGCACTTTCGCCGAAAGAAATCTACTTCTCTAAGACCGGGATACAGTGAACAGAGAATGTATGAGTTTCTCAAGATTGGTAAGAGATAGAAACAAGAGAAAGTACACAGTGATTCATCTACCTAGAGAAGTTACAGAGGTTTGCACAGAGAAATCGAAGTGTAACTCCAAGAAAATAAGAGAGACTTAGAAAACTGGTAAAACCTACATTGTTGATAGAGTTGGGAGTACTTAGAACTGTGAAAACAGCACTTTCGCGAAAGAAATCTACTTCTCTAAGACCGGGAAAAGGTGAACAGAGAATGTATGAGTTTCTTATGATTGGTAACAGATAGAAACAAGAGAAAGTACTCAGTGATACATTTACCTAGAGAACTTACAGAGGTTTACACAGAGAATTCCAAGTATAAGTACAAGAAAATAAGAGAGACTTAGAAAACTGGTAAAACCTACATTGTTGATAGAGTTGGGAGCACTTAGCACTGTGAAAACAGCACTTTCCCCGAAAGAAATCTACTTCTCTAAGACCGGGATACAGTGAACAGAGAATGTATGAGTTTCTCAAGATTGCTAACAGATAGAAACAAGAGAAAGTACACAGTTATTCATCTACCTAGAGAAGTTACAGAGGTTTACACAGAGAATTCCAAGTACAAGTACAAGAAAATAAGAGAGACTTAGAAAACTGGTAAAACCTACATTGTTGATAGAGTTGGGAGTACTTAGCACTGTGAAAACAGCACTTTCGCCGAACTAAATCGACTTCTCTAACATCGGGAAACAGTGAACAGAGAATGTATGAGTTTCTCAAGATTGGTAACAGATAGAAACAAGAGAAAGTACACAGTGATTCATCTACCTAGAAAAGTTACTGAGGTTTACACAGAAAATTCCAAGTACAAGTACAAGAAAATAAGAGAGACTTAGAAAACTGGTAAAACCTACATTGTTAATAGAGTTCGGGAGTACTTAGCACGGTGAAAACAGCACTTTCGCCGAACGAATTCTACTTCTCTAAGACCGGGAAACAGTGAAAAGAGAATGTATGTGTTTCTCAAGATTGGTAACAGATAGAAACAAGAGAAAGTACACAGTGATTCATCTACCTAGAGAACTGACAGAGGATTACACAGAGAATTCCAAGTATAAGTACAAGAAAATAAGAGAGACTTAGAAATCTGGTAAAACCTACATTGTTGATAGAGTTGGGAGTACTTAGCACTGTGAAAACAGCATCTTCGCCGAACGAAATCGATTTCTCTAACACCGGGAAACCGGGAACAGAGAATGTATGAGTTTCTCAAGATTGGTAACAGATAGAAACAAGAGAAAGTACACAGTGATTCATCTACCTAGAGAAGTTACAGAGGTTTACACAGAAAATTCCAAGTACAGGTACAAGAAAATAAGAGAGACTTAGAAAACTGGTAAAACCTACATTGTTGATAGAGTTGGGAGTACTTAGCACTGTGAAAACAGCACTTTCGCAGAAAAAAATCTACTTCTCTAAGACCGGGAAACAGGGAACAGAGAATGTATGAGTTTCTCAAGATTGGTAACAGACAGAAACAAGAGAAAGTACACAGAGATTCATCTACCTAGAGAAGTTAGAGAGGTTTACACAGAGAATTCCGTGTATAAGTAAAAGAAAATAAGAGAGACTTAGAAAACTGCTCAAACCTACATTGTTGATGGAGTTGGGAGTACTTAGTACTGTGAAAACAGCACTTTCGCCGAAAGAAATCTACTTCTCTAAGACCGGGAAACAGTGAACAGAGAGTGTATGAGTTTCTCATGATCAGTAACAGATACAAACAAAAGAAAGTACACAGTGATTCATCTACCTAGAGAAGTTACAGAGGTTTACACAGAAAATTCCACGTATAAGTAAAAGAAACTAAGAGAGACTTAGAAAACTGGTAAAACCTACATTGTTGATTGAGTTGGGAGTACTTAGCACTGTGAAAACAGCACTTGCGCAGAAAGAAATCTACTTCTCTAAGACCGGGAAACAGTGAACAGAGAATGTATGAGTTTCTCAAGATTGGTAACAGATAGAAACAAGAGAAAGTACACAGTGATTCATCTACTAGTGAAGTTACACAGGTTTACACATAGAAATCCAAGTGTATCTCCAAGAAAATAAGAGACACTTAGAAAACTGGTAAAACCTACATTGTTGATAGAGTTGGGAGTACTTAGCACTGTGAAAACAGCACTTTCGCCGAAAGAAACCTACTTCTCTAAGACTGGGAAACAGTGAACAGAGAATGTATGAGTTTCTCAAGATTGGTAACAGATGGAAACAAGACAAAGTACACAGTGATTCATCTACCTAGACAAGTTACAGAGGTTTACAAAGAGAATTCCAAGCATAAGTACAAGAAAAAAAGAGAGACTTAGAAAACAGGTGAAACCTACATTGTTGATAGAGTTGGGAGTACTTAGCACTGTGAAAACAGCACTTTCGCCGAAAGAAATCTACTTCTCTAAGACCGGGAAACAGTGAAAAGAGAATGTATGAGTTTCTCAAGATTGGAAACAGAGAGAAACAAGAGAAATTACACAGTGATTCATCTACCTAGAGAAGTTACAGAGGTTTACACAGAGAATTCCAAGTATAAGTACAAGAAAATAAGAGAGACTTAGAAAACTGGTAAAACCTACATTGTTGATAGAGGTGGGAGTACTTAGCACTGTGAAAACAGCACTTTCGCAGAAAATAATAGACTTCTCTAACACCGGGAAACAGGGTACAGAGAATGTATGAGTTTTTCAAGATTGGTAACAGATAGAAACAAGAGAAAGTACACAGTGATTCATCTACCTAGAGAAGTTACAGAGGTTTACACAGAAAATTCCAAGTACAAGTACAAGCAAATAAGAGAGACTTAGAAAACTGGTAAAACCTACATTGTTAATAGAGTTGGGTGTACTTAGCATTGTGAAAACAGCACTTTCGCCAAAAGATACCTACTTCTCTAAGACCGGGAAACAGTGAAAAGAGAATGTATGTGTTTCTCAAGATTGGTAACAGATAGAAACAAGAGAAAGTACACAGTTATTCATCTACCTAGAGAAGTTACAGAGGTTTACACAGAGAATTCCAAGTATAAGTACAAGAAAATAAGAGAGACTTAGAAAACTGGTAAAACCTACATTGTTAATAGAGTTGGGAGCACTTAGCACTGTGAAAACAGCACTTTCACCGAACGAAATCTACTTCTCTAAGACCGGGAAACAGTGAAAAGAGAATGTATGTGTTTCTCAAGATTGGTAACAGATAGAAACAAGAGAAAGTACACAGTGATTCATCTACCTAGAGAAGTTACAGAGGTTTACACAGAGAATTCCAAGTATAAGTACAAGAAAATAAGAGAGACTAAGAAAACTGGTAAAACCTACATTGTTGATAGAGTTGGGAGTACTTAGCACTGTGAAAACAGCCCTTTCGCCGAAAGAAATCGACTTCTCTAACACCGCGAAACAGGGAACAGAGAATGTATGAGTTTCTCAAGATTGGTAACAGACAGAAACAAGAGAAAGTACACAGTGATTCATCTACATAGAGAAATTACAGAGGTTTACACAGAGAATTCCAAGTAGAAGTACAAGAAAATAAGACAGACTTAGAAAACTGGTAAAATCTACATTTTTGATAGCGTTGGGAGTACTTAGCACTGTGAAAACAGCACTTTCGCCGAAATAAATCTACTTCTCTAAGACCGGGAAACAGTGAACAGAGAATGTATGAGTTTCTCAAGATTAGTAACAGATAGAAACAAAGAAAGTACACAGTGATTCATCTACCTAGAGAAGTTACAGAAGTTTACACAGAAAATTCCACGTATAACTTAAAGAAAATAAGAGAGACTTAGAAAACTGGTAAAACCTACATTGTTAATTGAGTTGGGAGTACTTAGCACTGTGAAAACAGCACTTGCGCAGAAAAAAATCTACTTCTCTAAGTCCGGGAAACAGTGAACAGAGAATGTATGAGTTTCTCAAGATTGATAACAGATAGAAACAAGAGAAAGTACACAGTGATTCAACTACTAGAGAAGTTACAGAGGTTTACACATAGAAATCCAAGTGTATCTCCAAGAAATTAAGAGAGACTTAGAAAACTGGTAAAACCTACATTGTTGATAGAGTTGGGAGTACTTAGCACTGTGAAAACAGCACTTTCGCCGAAGAAAATCTACTTCTCTAAGACTGGGAAACAGTGAAAAGAGAATGTATGTGTATCTCAAGTTTGGTAACAGATAGAAACAAGAGAAAGTACACAGTGATTCACCTACCTAGAGAAGTTACAGAGGTTTACACAGAGAATTCCATGTATAAGTAAAAGAAAATAAGAGAGACTTAGAAAACTGGTCAAACCTACATTGTTGATAGAGTTGGGAGTACTTTGTACTGTGAAAACAGCACTTTCGCCGAAAGAAATCTACTTCTCTAAGACCGGGAAACAGTGAACAGAGAATGTATGAGTTTCTCAAGATTAGTAACAGATAGATACAAAAGGAAGTACGCAGTGATTCATCTACTTAGAGAAGTTACAGAGGTTTACACAGAAAATTCGAAGTATAAGTAAAAGAAAATAAGAGAGACTTAGAAAACTGGTAAAACCTACATTGTTGATTGAGTTAGCAGTACTTAGCACTGTGAAAACAGCTCTTGCGCAAAAAGAAATCTACTTCTCTAAGACCGGGAAACAGTGAACAGAGAATGTATGAGTTTCTCAAGATTAGTAACAGATAGATACAAAAGGAAGTACGCAGTGATTCATCTACCTAGAGAAGTTACAGAGGTTTACACAGAAAATTCGAAGTATAAGTAAAAGAAAATAAGAGAGACTTAGAAAACTGGTAAAACCTACATTGTTGATTGAGTTAGGAGTACTTAGCACTGTGAAAACAGCACTTGCGCAAAAAGAATTCTACTTCTCTAAGACCGGGAAACAGTGAACAGAGAATGTATGAGTTTCTCAAGATTGGCAACAGATAGAAACAAGAGAAAGTACACAGTGATTCATCTACCTAGAGAAGTTACAGAGGTTTACACAGAGAATTCCAAGTATAAGTACAAGAAAATAAGAGAGAATTAGAAAACTGGTAAAACCTACATTGTTGACAGAGTTGGGAGTACTTAGCACTGTGAAAACAGCACTTTCGCCGAAAGAAATCGACTTCTCTAACACCGGGAAACAGTGAACCGAGAATGTCTGAGTTTCTCAAGATTAGTAAGTGATAGAAAGAAAAGAAGTACACAGTGATTCATCTACCTAGAGAAGTTACAGAGGTTTACACAGAGAATTCCAAGTACAAGTACAAGAAAATAAGAGAGACTTAGAAAACTGGTAAAACCTACATTGTTAATAGAGTTCGGGAGTACTTAGCACTGTGAAAACAGCACTTTCGCCGAACGAATTCTACTTCTCTAAGACCGGGAAACAGTGAAAAGAGAATGTGTGTGTTTCTCAAGATTGGTAACAGATAGAAACAAGAGAAAGTACACAGTGATTCATCTACCTAGAGAAGTGACAGAGGTTTACACAGAGAATTCCAAGTATAAGTACAAGAAAATAAGAGAGACTTAGAATACTGGTCAAAAGTACATTGTTAATAGAGTTCGGGAGTACTTAGCACTGTGAAACCAGCACTTTCGCCGAAAGAAATCTACTTCTCTAAGACCGGGATACAGTGAACAGAGAATGTATGAGTTTCTCAAGATTGGTAAGAGATAGAAACAAGAGAAAGTACACAGTGATTCATCTACCTAGAGAAGTTACAGAGGTTTGCACAGAGAAATCGAAGTGTAACTCCAAGGAAATAAGAGAGACTTAGAAAACTGGTAAAACCTACATTGTTGATAGAGTTGGGAGTACTTAGAACTGTGAAAACAGCACTTTCGCCGAAAGAAATCTACTTCTCTAAGACCGGGAAAAGGTGAACAGAGAATGTATGAGTTTCTTATGATTGGTAACAGATAGAAACAAGAGAAAGTACTCAGTGATACATTTACCTAGAGAACTTACAGAGGTTTACACAGAGAATTCCAAGTATAAGTACAAGAAAATAAGAGAGACTTAGAAAACTGGTAAAACCTACATTGTTGATAGAGTTGGGAGCACTTAGCACTGTGAAAACAGCACTTTCCCCGAAAGAAATCTACTTCTCTAAGACCGGGATACAGTGAACAGAGAATGTATGAGTTTCTCAAGATTGCTAACAGATAGAAACAAGAGAAAGTACACAGTTATTCATCTACCTAGAGAAGTTACAGAGGTTTACACAGAGAATTCCAAGTACAAGTACAAGAAAATAAGAGAGACTTAGAAAACTGGTAAAACCTACATTGTTGATAGAGTTGGGAGTACTTAGCACTGTGAAAACAGCACTTTCGCCGAACTAAATCGACTTCTCTAACACCGGGAAACAGTGAACAGAGAATGTATGAGTTTCTCAAGATTGGTAACAGATAGAAACAAGAGAAAGTACACAGTGATTCATCTACCTAGAGAAGTTTCTGAGGTTTACACAGAAAATTCCAAGTACAAGTACAAGAAAATAAGAGAGACTTAGAAAACTGGTAAAACCTACATTGTTAATAGAGTTCGGGAGTACTTAGCACGGTGAAAACAGCACTTTCGCCGAACGAATTCTACTTCTCTAAGACCGGGAAACAGTGAAAAGAGAATGTATGTGTTTCTCAAGATTGGTAGCAGATAGAAACAAGAGAAAGTACACAGTGATTCATCTACCTAGAGAACTGACAGAGGATTACACAGAGAATTCCAAGTATAAGTACAAGAAAATAAGAGAGACTTAGAAATCTGGTAAAACCTACATTGTTGATAGAGTTGGGAGTACTTAGCAGTGTGAAAACAGCATCTTCGCCGAACGAAATCGATTTCTCTAACACCGGGAAACCGGGAACAGAGAATGTATGAGTTTCTCAAGATTGGTAACAGATAGAAACAAGAGAAAGTACACAGTGATTCATCTACCTAGAGAAGTTACAGAGGTTTACACAGAAAATTCCAAGTACAAGTACAAGAAAATAAGAGAGACTTAGAAAACTGGTAAAACCTACATTGTTGATAGAGTTGGGAGTACTTAGCACTGTGAAAACAGCACTTTCGCAGAAAAAAATCTACTTCTCTAAGTCCGGGAAACAGGGAACAGAGAATGTATGAGTTTCTCAAGATTGGTAACAGACAGAAACAAGAGAAAGTACACAGAGATTCATCTACCTAGAGAAGTTAGAGAGGTTTACACAGAGAATTCCATGTATAAGTAAAAGAAAATAAGAGAGACTTAGAAAACTGCTCAAACCTACATTGTTGATGGAGTTGGGAGTACTTAGTACTGTGAAAACAGCACTTGCGCAGAAAGAAATCTACTTCTCTAAGACCGGGAAACAGTGAACAGAGAATGTATGAGTTTCTCAAGATTGGTAACAGATAGAAACAAGAGAAAGTACACAGTGATTCATCTACTAGTGAAGTTACACAGGTTTACACATAGAAATCCAAGTGTATCTCCAAGAAAATAAGAGACACTTAGAAAACCGGTAAAACCTACATTGTTGATAGAGTTGGGAGTACTTAGCACTGTGAAAACAGCACTTTCGCCGAAAGAAACCTACTTCTCTAAGACTGGGAAACAGTGAACAGAGAATGTATGAGTTTCTCAAGATTGGTAACAGATAGAAACAAGACAAAGTACACAGTGATTCATCTACCTAGAAAAGTTACAGAGGTTTACACAGAGAATTCCAAGTATAAGTACAGGAAAATAAGAGAGACTTAGAAAACTGGTAAAACCTACATTGTTGATAGAGTTGGGAGTACTTAGCACTGTGAAAACAGCACTTTCGCAGAAAGAAATCTACTTCTCTAAGACCGGGAAGCAGTGAACAGTGAATGTATGAGTTTCCAAAGATTAGTAACAGATAGAAACAAAAGAAAGTACACAGTGATTCATTTACGTAGAGAAGTTACAGAAGTTTACACAGAAAATTCCAACTATAAGTAAAAGAAAATAAGAGAGACTTAGAAAACTGGTAAAACCTACATTGTTGATTGAGTTGGGAGTACTTAGCACTGTGAAAACAGCACTTGCGCAAAAAGAAATCTACTTCTCTAAGACCGGGAAACAGTGAACAGGGAATGTATGAGTTTCTCAAGATTGGTAACAGATAGAAACAAGAGAAAGTACACAGTGATTCATCTACCTAGAGAAGTTACAGAGGTTTACACAGAGAATTCCAAGTATAAGTCAAGAAAATAAGAGAAACTTAGAAAACTGTTAAAACCTACATTGTTGATAGACTTGGGAGTACTTAGCACTGTGAAAACAGCACTTTCGCAGAAATAAATCTACTTCTCTAACACCGGGAAACAGGGAACAGAGAATGTATGAGTTTGTCAAGATTGGTAACAGATAGAAACAAGAGAAAGTACACAGTGATTCATCTACCAAGAGAAGTTACAGAGGTTTACACAGAGAATTCCAAGTATAAGTACAAGAAAATAAGAGAGACTTAGAAAACTGGTAAAACCTACCTTGTTGATAGAGTTGGGAGTACTTAGCACTGTGAAAACAGCACTTTCGCAGAAAAAAATCTACTTCTCTAGGACCGGAAAACAGGGAACAGAGAATGTATGAGTTTCTCAAGATTGGTAACTGATAGAAACAAGAGAAAGTACACAGTTATTCATGTACCTAGAGAACTTACAGAGGTTTACACAGATAATTCCAAGTATAAGTACAAGAAAATAAGAGAGACTTAGAAAACTGGTAAAAACTACATTGTTGATAGAGTTGGGAGTACTTAGCACTGTGAAAATAGCACTTGCGCACAAAGAAATCTACTTCTCTAACACCGGGAAGCAGTGAACAGTGAATGTATGAGTTTCTCAAGATTAGTAACAGATAGAAACAAAAGAAAGTACACAGTGATTCATTTACGTAGAGAAGTTACAGAAGTTTACACAGAAAATTCCAATTATAAGTAAAAGAAAATAAGAGAGACTTAGAAAACTGGTAAAACCTACATTGTTGATTGAGTTCGGAGTACTTATCACTGTGAAAACAGCACTTGCGCAAAAAGAAATCTACTTCTCTAAGACCGGGAAACAGTGAACAGGGAATGTATGAGTTTCTCAAGATTGGTAACAGATAGAAACAAGAGAAAGTACACAGTGATTTATCTACCTAAAGAAGTTACAGAGGGTTACACAGAGAAATCCAAGTATTAGAAAAAGAAGATAAGAGAGACTTAGAAAACTGGTAAAACTTACATTGTTGATTGAGTTGGGAGTACTTAGCACTGGGAAAACAGCATTTTTGCCGAAAGAAATTTTCTTCTCTAAGACCGGGAAACAGTGAAAAGAGAATGTATGAGTTTCTCAAGATTGGTAACAGATAGAAACAAGAGAAACTACACAGTGATTCATCTACCTAGAGAAGTTCCAGAGGTTTACACAGAGAATTCCAAGTATAAGTAGAAGAAAATAAGAGAGACTTAGAAAACTGGTAAAACCTACATTGTTGATAGAGTTGGGAGTACTTAGCATTGTGAAAACAGCACTTACACAGAAAGAAATCTACTTCTCTAAGACCGGGATACAGTGAACAGAGAATGTATGAGTTTCTCAAGATTGGAAACAGATAGAAACAAGAGAAAGTACACACTGATTCATCTACCTAGAGAAGTTACAGAGGTTTACACAGAGAATTCCAAGTATAAGTCAAGAAAATAAGAGAAACTTAGAAAACTGTTAAAACCTACATTGTTGATAGACTTGGGAGTACTTAGCACTGTGAAAACAGCACTTTCGCCGAAAGAAATCTACTTCTCTAAGACCGGGAAACAGTGAACAGAGAATGTATGAGTTTCTCAAGATTGGTAACAGATAGAAACAAGAGAAAGTACACAGTGATTCATCTACGTAGAGAAGTTACAGAGGTTTACACAGAGAATTCCAATTATAAGTACAAGAAAATAAGAGAGACTTAGAAAACTGGTAAAACCTACATTGTTGATAGAGAGGGAGTACTTAGCACTGTGAAAACAGCACTTTCGCAGAAATAAATCTACTTCTCTAACACCGGGAAACAGGGAACAGAGAATGTATGAGTTTGTCAAGATTGGTAACAGATAGAAACAAGAGAAAGTACACAGTGATTCATCTACCAAGAGAAGTTACAGAGGTTTACACAGAGAATTCCAAGTATGAGTACAAGAAAATAAGAGAGACTTAGAAAACTGGTAAAACCTACATTGTTGATTGAGTTGGGAGTACTTAGCACTGTGAAAACAGCACTTGCGCAAAAAGAAATCTACTTCTCTAAGACCGGGAAACAGTGAACAGGGAATGTATGAGTTTCTCAAGATTGGTAACAGATAGAAACAAGAGAAAGTACACAGTGATTCATGTACCTAAAGAAGTTACAGAGGGTTACACAGAGAAATCCAAGTGTAACTCTGAGAAAATAAGAGAGACTTAGAAAACTGGTAAAACCTACGTTGTTGATAGAGTTCTTAGTACTTAGCACTGTGAAAACAGCACTTGCGCACAAAGAAATCTACTTCTCTAAGACCGTGAAAAAGTGAACAGAGAATGTATGAGTTTCTCAAGATTGGTAACAGATAGAAACAAGACAAAGTACACAGTGATTCATCTACCTAGAGAAGTTACAGAGGTTTACAAAGAGAATTCCAAGTATAAGTACAAGAAAATAAGAGAGACTTAGAAAACTGGTGAAACCTACATTGTTGATAGAGTTGAGAGTACTTAGTACTGTGAAAACAGCACTTTCGCTGAAAGAAATCTACTTCTCTAAGAGCGGGAAACAGTGAACAGAGAATGTATGAGTTTCTCAAGATTGGTAACAGATAGAAACAAGAGAAAGTACACAGTGATTCATCTACCTAGAGAAGTTACAGAGGTTTACACAGAAAATTCCAAGTATTAGAAAAAGAAGATAAGAGAGACTTAGAAAACTGGTAAAACTTACATTGTTGATTGAGTTTGGAGTACTTAGCACTGGGAAAACAGCACTTTTGCCGAAAGAAATTTTCTTCTCTAAGACCGGGAAACAGTGAAAAGAGAATGTATGAGTTTCTCAAGATTGGTAACAGATAGAAACAAGAGAAAGTACACAGTGATTCATCTACCTAGAGAAGTTACAGAGGTTTACACAGAGAATTCCAAGTATAAGTACAAGAAAATAAGAGAGACTTAGAAAACCGGTAAAACCTACATTGTTGATAGAGTTGGGAGTACTTAGCATTGTGAAAACAGCACTTGCACAGAAAGAAATCTACTTCTGTAAGACCGGGATACAGTGAACAGAGAATGTATGAGTTTCTCAAGATTGGCAACAGATAGAAACAAGAGAAAGTACACAGTGATTCATCTACCTAGAGAAGTTAAAGAGGTTTACACAGAGAATTCCAAGTATAAGTCAAGAAAATAAGAGAAACTTAGAAAACTGTTGAAACCTACATCGTTGATAGGCTTGGGAGTACTTAGCACTGTGAAAACAGCACTTTCGCCGAAACAAATCTACTTCTCTAAGACCGGGAAGCAGTGAACAGTGAATGTATGAGTTTCTCAAGATTAGTAACAGATAGAAACAAAAGAAAGTACACAGTGATTCATTTACGTAGAGAAGTTACAGAAGTTTACACAGAAAATTCCAATTATTAGTAAAAGAAAATAAGAGAGACTTAGAAAACTGGTAAAACCTACATTGTTGATTGAGTTGGGAGTACTTAGCACTGTGAAAACAGCACTTGCGCAAAAAGAAATCTACTTCTCTAAGACCGGGAAACAGTGAACAGGGAATGTATGAGTTTCTCAAGATTGGTAACAGATAGAAATAAGAGAAAGTACACAGTGATTTATCTACCTAAAGAAGTTACAGAGGGTTACACAGAGAAATCCAAGTGTAACTCTGAGAAAATAAGAGAGACTTAGAAAACTGGTAAAACCTACATTGTTGATAGAGTTGGGAGTACTTAGCACTGTGAAAATAGCACTTGCGCACAAAGAAATCTACTTCTCTAAGACCGGGAAAAAGTGAACAGAGAATGTATGAGTTTCTCAAGATTGGTAACAGATAGAAACAAGACAAAGTACACAGTGATTCATCTACCTAGAGAAGTTACAGAGGTTTACAAAGAGAATTCCAAGTATAAATACAAGAAAATAAGAGAGACTTAGAAAACTGGTGAAACCTACATTGTTGATAGAGTTGGGAGTACTTAGTACTGTGAAAACAGCACTTTCGCCGTAAGAAATCTACTTCTCTAAGACCGGGAAACAGTGAACAGAGAATGTATGAGTTTCTCAAGATTGGTAACAGATAGAAACAAGAGAAAGTACACAGTGATTCATCTACCTAGAGAAGTTACAGAGGTTTACACAGAAAATTCCAAGTATTAGAAAAAGAAGATAAGAGAGACTTAGAAAACTGGTAAAACTTACATTGTTAATTGAGTTGGGAGTACTTAGCACTGGGAAAACAGCACTTGCACAGAAAGAAATCTACTTCTCTAAGACCGGGATACAGTGAACAGAGAATATATGAGTTTCTCAAGATTGGAAACAGATAGAAACAAGAGAAAGTACTCAGTGATTCATCTACCTAGAGAAGTTACAGAGGTTTACACAGAGAATTCCAAGTATAAGTCAAGAAAATAAGAGAAACTTAGAAAACTGTTAAAACCTACATTGTTGATAGACTTGGGAGTACTTAGCACTGTGAAAACAGCACTTTCGCCGAAAGAAATCTACTTCTCTAAGACCGGGAAACAGTGAACAGAGAATGTAAGAGTTTCTCAAGATTGGTAACAGATAGAAACAAGAGAAAGTACACAGTGATTCATCTACCTAGAGAAGTTACAGAGGTTTACACAGAGAATTCCAATTATAAGTACAAGAAAATAAGAGAGACTTAGAAAACTGGTAAAAACTACATTGTTGATAGAGAGGTAGTACTTAGCACTGTGAAAACAGCACTTTCGCAGAAATAAATCTACTTCTCTAACACCGGGAAACAGGGAACAGAGAATGTGTGAGTTTGTCAAGATTGGTAACAGATAGAAACAAGAGAAAGTACACAGTGATTCATCTACCAAGAGAAGTTACAGAGGTTTACACAGAGAATTCCAAGTATAAGTACAAGAAAATAAGAGAGACTTAGAAAACTGGTAAAACCTACAATGTTGATAGAGTTGGGAGTACTTAGCACTGTGAAAACAGCACTTTCGCAGAAAAAAATCTTCTTCTCTAGGACCGGAAAACAGGGAACAGAGAATGTATGAGTTTCTCAAGATTGGTAACTGATAGAAACAAGAGAAAGTACAGAGTTATTCATGTACCTACAGAACTTACAGAGGTTTACACAGAGAATTCCAAGTAGAAGTACAAGAAAATAAGAGAGACTTAGAAAACTGGTAAAACCTACATTGTTGATAGAGTTGGGAGTACTTAGCACTGTGAAAAAAGCACTTTCGGAGAAAGAAATCGACTTCTCTAACACCAGGAAACAGGGTACAGAGAATGTATGAGTTTCTCAAGATTGGTAACATATAGAAACAAGAGAAAGTACACAGTGATTCATCTACCTAGAGAAGTTACAGAGGTTTACACAGAAAATTCCAAGTAGAAGTACAAGAAAATAAGAGAGACTTAGAAAACTGGTAAAACCTACATTGTTGATAGAGTAGTGAGTAGTTAGCACTGTGAAAACAGCACTTTCACAGAAAAAAATCTACTTCTCTAAGACCGGGAAACAGGGAACAGAGAATGTATGAGTTTCTCAAGATTGGTAACAGATAGAAACAAGAGAAAGTACACAGTGATTCATCCACCTAGAGAAGTTACAGAGCTTTACAAAGAGAATTCCAAGTATAAGTACAACAAAATAAGAGAGACTTAGAAAACTGGTGAAACCTACATTGTTGATAGAGTTGGGAGTACTTAGCACTGTGAAAACAGCACTTTTGCAGAAATAAATCTACTTCTATAACACCGGGAAACAGGGAACAGAGAATGTATGAGTTTGTCAAGATTGGTAACAGATAGAAACAAGAGAAAGTACACAGTGATTCATCCACCTAGAGAATTTACAGAGGTTTACACAGAAAATTCAAAGTCTAAGTAAAAGAAAATAAGAGAGACTTAGAAAACTGGTAAAAGCAACATTGTTGATTGAGTTGGGAGTACTTAGCACTGTGAAAACAGCACTTGCGGAAAAAGAAATCTACTTCTCTAAGACTGGGAAACAGTGAACAGAGAATGTATAGGTTTCTCAAGATTGGTGACAGATAGAAACAAGACAAAGTACACAGTGATTCATCGACCTAGAGAAGTTACAGAGGTTTACAAAGAGAATTCCAAGTATAATTACAAGAAAATAAGAGAGACTTAGAAAACTGGTGAAACCTACATTGTTGATAGAGTTGGGAGTACTTAGCACTGTGAAAACAGCACTTTCGCCGAAAGAAATCGACTTCTCTAACACCGGGATACAGTGAACCGAGAATGTATGAATTTCTCAAGATTAGGAAGTGATAGAAAGAAAAGAAGTACACAGTGATTCATCTACCTAGAGAAGTTACAGAGGTTTACACAGAAAATTCCAAGTATAAGTAAAAGAAGATAAGAGAGACTTAGAAAAGTGGTAAAACTTACATTGTTGATTGAGTTGGGAGTACTTAGCACGGTGAAAACAGCACTTTCGCCGAAAGAAATCTACTGCTCTAAGACCGAGAAACAGTGAACAGAGAATGTATGAATTTCACAAGACTGGTAACAGATAGAAAGAAGAGAAAGTACACAGTGATTCATCTACCTAGAGAAGTTACAGAGGTTTACACAGAGAATTCCAAGTATAAATACAAGAAAATAAGAGAGACTTAGAAAAGTGGTAAAACGTACATTGTTGATAGAGTTGGGAGTACTTAGCACTGTGAAAACAGCACTTTCGCCGAAAGAAATCTACTTCTCTAAGACCGGGAAACAGTGAAAAGAGAATGTATGAGTTTCTCAAGATTGGTAACAGATAGAAGCAAGAGAAAGTAGACGGTGATTCATCTACCCAGAGAAGTTACAGAGGTTTACACAGAGAATTCCAAGAATATGTACAAGAAAATAAGAGAGACTTAGAAAACTGGTAAAACCTACATTGTTGATAGAGTTGGAAGAACTTAGCACTGTGAGAACAGCACTTTCATCGAAAGAAATCTACTTCTCTAAGACCGGGAAACAGTGAAAACAGAATGTATGAGTTTCTCAAGATTGGAAACAGATAGAAACAAGAGTAAGTACACAGTGATTCATCTACCTAGAGAAGTTACAGAAGTTTACACAGAGAATTCCAAGTAGAAGTACAAGAAAATAAGAGAAACTTAGAAAACTGTTAAAACCTACATTGTTGATAGACTTGGGAGTACTTAGCACTGTGAAAACAGCACTTGCGCACAAAGAAGTCTACTTCTCTAAGACCGGGAAACAGTGAAAAGAGAATGTATCAGTTTCTCAAGATTGGTAACAGATAGTAACAAGAGAAAGTACACAGTGATTCATCTACCTAGAGAAGTTGCAGAGGTTTACACAGAGAATTCCAAGTAGAAGTACAAGAAAATAAGAGAGACTTAGAAAACTGGTAAAACCTACATTGTTGATAGAGTTGGGAGTACTTAGCACTGTGAAAACAGCACTTTCGCAGAAAGAAATCTACTTCTCTAAGACTGGGAAACAGTGAACAGAGAATGTATGAGTTTGTCAAGATTGGTAACAGATAGAAACAAGAGAAAGTACACAGTGATTCATCTACCTAGAGAAGTTACAGAGGTTTACACAGAGAATTACAAGTATAAGTACAAGAAAATAAGAGAGACTTAGAAAACTGGTAAAACCTACATTGTTGAAAGAGTTGGGAGTACTTAGCACTGTGAAAACAGCACTTTCGCAGAAAAAAATCTACTTCTCTAGGACCGGGAAACTGGGAACAGAGAACGTATGAGTTTCTCAAGATTGGTAACAGATAGAAACAAGAGAAAGTACACAGTGATTCATCTACCTAGAGAAGTTCCAGAAGTTTAGACAGAGAATTCCATGTATAAGTAGAAGAAAATAAGAGAGACTTAGAAAACTGGTCAAACCTACATTGTTGATAGAGTTGGGAGTACTTAGCACTGTGAAAACAGCACTTTCGCCGAAAGAAATCGACTTCTCTAACACTGTGATACAGTGAACCGAGAATGTATGAGTTTCTCAAGATTAGTAAGTGATAGAAAGAAAAGAAGTACACAGTGATTCATCTACCTAGAGAAGTTACAGAGGTTTACACAGAAAATTCCAAGTATAAGTAAAAGAAGATAAGAGAGACTTAGAAAAGTGGTAAAACTTACTTTGTTGATTGATTTGGGAGTACTTAGCACTGTGAAAACAGCACTTTCGCCGAAAGAAGTCTACTTCTCTAAGACCGGGAAACAGTGAACAGAGAATGTATGAGTTTCTCAAGATTGGTAACAGATAGAAACAAGAGAAAGTACACAGTGATTCATCTACCTAGAGAAGTTACACAGGTTTACACAGAGAATTCCAAATATAAGTACAAGAAAATAAGAGAGACTTAGAAAACTGGTGAAACCTACATTGTTGATAGAATTGGGAGTACTTAGCACTGTGAAAACAGCAGTTTTGCAGAAAGAAATCTACTTCTCTAAGACCGCAAAACAGTGAACCGACAATGTATGAGTTTCTCAAGATTGGTAAGCGATAGAAAGAAAAGAAGTACACAGTGATTCATCTACCTAGAGAAGTTACAGAGGTTTACACAGAAAATTCCAAGTATAAGTAAAAGAAGATAAGAGAGACTTAGAAAAGTGGTAAAACTTACATTGTTGATTGAGTTGGGAGTACTTAGCACGGTGAAAACAACACTTTCCCCGAATGAAATCTACTGCTCTAAGACCGGGAAACAGTGAACAGAGAATGTATGAATTTCTCAAGACTGGTAACAGATAGAAACAACAGAAAGTACACAGTGATTCATCTACCTAGAGAAGTTACAGAGGTTTACACAGAGAATTCCAAGTATAAATACAGGAAAATAAGAGAGACTGAGAAAACTGGTAAAACGTACATTGTTGATAGCGTTGGGAGTACTTAGCACTGTGAAAACAGCACTTTTGCCGAAAGAAATCTACTTCTCTATGACCGGGAAACAGTGAAAAGAGAATGTAGGAGTTTCTCAAGATTGGTAACAGATAGAAACAAGAGAAAGTACACGGTGATTCATCTACCCAGAGAAGTTATAGAGGTTTACACAGAGAATTCCAAGTATAAGTACAAGAAAATAAGAGAGACTTAGAAAACTGGTAAAACCTACATTGTTGATAGAGTTGGAAGAACATAGCACTGTGAAAACAGCACTTTCGCCGAAAGAAATCTACTTCTCTTAGACCGGGAAACAGTGAAAACAGAATGTATGAGTTTCTCAAGATTGGAAACAGATAGAAACAAGGGTAAGTACACAGTGATTCATCTACCTAGAGAAGTTACAGAAGTTTACACAGAGAATTCCAAGTAGAAGTAGAAGAAAATAAGAGAAACTTAGAAAACTGTTAAAACCTACATTGTTGATAGACTTGGGAGTACTTAGCACTGTGAAAACAGCACTTGCGCACAAAGAAATTTACTTCTCTAAGACCGGGAAAAAGTGAAAAGAGAATGTATCAGTTTCTCAAGATTGGTAACAGATAGTAACAAGAGAAAGTACACAGTGATTCATGTACTTAGAGAAGTTACAGAGGTTTACACAGAGAATTCCAAGTATAAGTACAAGAAAATAAGAGAGACTTAGAAAACTGGTAAATCCTCTATTGTTGATAGAGTTGGGAGTACTTAGCACTGTGAAAACAGCACTTTCGCAGAAAAAAATCTACTTCTCTAGGACCGGGAAACTGGGAACAGAGAATGTATGAGTTTCTCAAGATTGGTAACAGATAGAAACAAGAGAAAGTACTCAGTGATTCATCTACCTAGAGAAGTTCCAGAAGTTTACACAGAGAATTCCATGTATAAGTACAAGAAAATAAGAGAGACTTAGAAAACTGGTCAAACCTACATTGTTGATAGAGTTGGGAGTACTTAGTACTGTGAAAACAACACTTTCGCCGAAAGAAATCTACTTCTCTAAGACCGGGAAACAGTGAACAGAGAATGTATGAGTTTCTCAAGATTAGTCACAGATAGAAACAAAAGAAAGTGCACAGTGATTCATCTACCTAGAGAAGTTACAGAGGTTTACACAGAAAATTCCACGTATAAGTAAAAGAAAATAAGAGAGACTTAGAAAACTGGTAAAACTTACATTGTTGATTGAGTTGGGAGTACTTAGCACTGTGAAAACAGCACTTTCGCCGAAAGAAATTTTCTTCTCTAAGACCGGGAAACAGTGAAAAGAGAATGTATGAGTTTCTCAAGATTGGTAACAGATAGAAACAAGAGAAAGTACACAGTGATTCATCTACCTAGAGAAGTTACAGAGGTTTACACAGAGAATTCCAAATATAAGTACAAGAAAATAAGAGAGACTTAGAAAACTGGTGAAACCTACATTGTTGATAGAGTTGGGAGTACTTAGCACTGTGAAAACAGCAGTTTTGCAGAAAGAAATCTACTTCTCTAAGACCGCAAAACAGTGAACCGACAATGTATGAGTTTCTCAAGATTGGTAAGCGATAGAAAGAAAAGAAGTACACAGTGATTCATCTACCTAGAGAAGTTACGGAGGTTTACGCAGAAAATTCCAAGTATAAGTAAAAGAAGATAAGAGAGACTTAGAAAACTGGTAAAACTTACTTTGTTGATTGAGTTGGGAGTACATAGCACTGTGAAAACAGCACTTTCGCCGAAAGAAATCTACTTCTCTAAGACAGGGAAACAGTGAACAGAGAATGTATGAGTTTCTCAAGATTGGTAACAGATAGAAACAAGAGAAAGTACACAGTGATTCATCCACCTAGAGAAGTTACCGAGCTTTACAAAGAGAATTCCAAGTATAAGTACAACAAAATAAGAGAGACTTAGAAAACTGGTGAAACCTACATTGTTGATAGAGTTGGGAGTACTTAGCACTGTGAAAACAGCACTTTTGCAGAAATAAATCTACTTCTATAACACCGGGAAACAGGGATCAGAGAATGTATGAGTTTGTCAAGATTGGTAACAGATAGAAACAAGAGAAAGTACACAGTGATTCATCCACCTAGAGAATTTACAGAGGTTTACACAGAAAATTCCAAGTACAAGTACAAGAAAATAAGAGAGACTTAGAAAACTGGTCAAACCTACATTGTTAATAGAGCTGGGAGTACTTAGCACTGTGAAAACAGCACTTTAGCCGAACGAAATCTACTTCTCTAAGACCGGGAAACAGTGAAAAGAGAATGTATGTGTTTGCCAAGATTGGTAACAGATAGAAACAAGAGAAAGTACACAGTGATTCATCTACCTAGAGAAGTTACAGAGGTTTACACAGAGAATTCCTATTATAAGTACAAGAAAATAAGAGAAACTTAGAAAACTGTTAAAATCTACATTGTTGATACACTTGGGAGTACTTAGCACTGTGAAGACAGCACTTTCGCCGAACGAAATCTACTTCTCTAAGACCGGGAAACAGTGAACAGAGAATGTATGAGTTTCTCAACATTGGTAACAGATAGAAACAAGAGAAAGTACACAGTGATACATCTACTAGAGAAGTTACAGAGGTTTACACAGAGAAATTCAAGTGTAACTCCAAGAAAATAAGAGAGACTTAGAAAACTGGTAAAAGCTACATTGTTGATAGAGTTGGGAGTACTTAGCACTGTGAAAACAGCACTTTCGCAGAAAAAAATCTACTTCTCTAAGACCGGGAAACAGGGAACAGAGAATGTATGAGTTTCTCAAGATTGGTAACAGATAGAAACAAGAGAAAGTACACAGTGATTCATCTACCTAGAGAAGTTACAGAGGTTTACACAGAGAATTCCAAGTATAAGTTCAAGAAAATAAGAGAGACTTAAAAAACTGGTAAAGCCTACATTGTTGATAGAGTTGGGAGTACTTAGCACTGTGAAAACAGCACTTTCGCAGAAAGAAATCGACTTCTCTAACACCGGGAAACAGGGAACAGAGAATGTATGAGTTTCTCATGATTGGTAACAGATAGAAACAAGAGAAAGTACTCAGTGATTCATCTACCTAGAGAACTTACAGAGGTTTACACAGAGAATTCGAAGTATAAGTACAAGAAAATAAGAGAGACTTAGAAAACTGGTAAAACCTACATTGTTGATAAAGTTGAGAGTACTTAGCACTGTGAAAACAGCACTTTCGCAGAAATAAATCTACTTCTCTAACACCGGGAAACAGGGAAGAGAGAATGTATGAGTTTGTCAAGATTGGTAACAGATAGAAACAATAGAAAGTACACAGTGATTCATCTCCCTAGAGAAGTTACAGAGGTTTACACAGAGAATTCCAAGTATAAGTACAAGAAAATAAGAGAGACTTAGAAAACTGGTAAAACCTACATTGTTGATAGAGTTGGAAGTACTTAGCACTGTGAAAACAGCACTTTCGCAGAAAAAAAGCTACTTCTCTAAGACCGGGAAACAGGGAACAGAGAATGTATGAGTTTGTCAAGATTGGTACCAGATAGAAACAAGAGAAAGTACAAAGTGATTCATCTACCTAGAGAAGTTACAGAGGTTTACACAGAGAATACCATGTATAAGTAAAAGAAAATATGAGAGACGTAGAAAACTGGTAAAACCTACATTGTTGATTGAGTTGGGAGTACTTAGCACTGTGAAAACAGCACTGGCGCAGATAGAAATCTACTTCTCTAAGACCGGGAAACAGTGAACAGAGAATGTATGAGTTTCTCAAGATTGGTAACAGATAGAAACAAGAGAAAGTACACAGTGATTCATCTACTAGAGAAGTTATAGAGGTTTACACAGAGAAATCCAAGTGTAACTCCAAGAAAATAAGAGAGACTTGGAAAACTGGTAAAACCTACATTGTTGATAGAGTTGGGAGTACTTAGCACTGTGAAAACAGCACTTTCGCAGAAATAAATCTCCTTCTCTAAGACCGGGAAAAAGTGAACAGAGAATATATGAGTTTCTCAAGATTGGTAACAGATAGAAACAAGACAAAGTACACAGTGATTCATCTACCTAGAGAAGGTACAGAGGTTTACATAGAGAATTCCAAGTATAAGTACAAGAAAATAAGAGAGACTTAGAAAACTGCTGAAACCTACATTGTTGATAGAGTTGGGAGTACTTAGCACTGTGAAAACAGCACCTTCGCCGAAAGAAATTTTCTTCTCTAAGACCGGGAAACAGTGAACAGAGAATGTATGAGTTTCTCAAGATTGGTAACAGATAGAAACAAGAGAAAGTACACAGTGATTCATCTACTAGAGAAGTTATAGAGGTTTACACAGAGAAATCCAAGTGTAACTCCAAGAAAATAAGAGAGACTTGGAAAATTGGTAAAACTCACATTGTTGATTGAGTTGGGAGTACTTAGCACTGTGAAAACAGCACTTGCGCAGAAAGAAATCTACGTCTCTAAGACCGGGAAACAGAGAACAGAGAATGTATGATTTTCTCAAGATTGGTAACAGATAGAAACCAGAGAAAGTACACAGTGATTCATCTACTGGAGAAGTTACAGAGGTTTACACAGAGAAATCCAAGTGTAACTCCAAGAAAATGAGAGAGACTTAGAAAACTGGTAAAACCTACATTGTTGATAGAGTTGGGAGTACTTAGCACTGTGAAAACAGCACTTTCGCAGAAAGAAATCTACTTCTCTAAGACCGGGAAACAGTGAACAGAGAATGTATGAGTTTCTCAAGATTGGTAACAGATAGAAACAAGAGAAAGTACACAGTGATTCATCTACCTAGAGAAGTTACAGAGGTTTACACAGAGAATTCCAGTATTAGAAAAAGAAGATAAGAGAGACTGAGAAAACCGGTAAAACTCACATTGTTGATTGAGTTGGGAGTACTTAGCACTGTGAAAACAGCACTTTCGCCGAAAGAAATCGACTTCTCTAACACCGGGAAACAGTGAACCGAGAATGTATGAGTTTCTGAAGATTAGTAAGTGATAGAAAGAAAAGAAGTACACAGTGATTCATCTACCTAGAGAAGTTACAGAAGTTTACATAGAAAATTCCAAGTATAAGTAAAACAAGATAAGAGAGACTTAGAAAACTGGTAAAACTTACTTTGTTGATTGAGTTGGGAGTACTTAGCACTGTGAAAACAGCACTTTCGCAGAAAGAAATATACTTCTCTAACACCGGGAAAAAGTGAAAAAAGAATGTATGAGTTTCTCAATGTTGGTAACAGATAGAAACAAGAGAAAGTACACAGTGATTCATCTACCTAGAGAAGTTACAGAGGTTTACAAAGAGAATTCCAAGTATAAGTACAAGAAAATAAGAGAGACTTAGAAAACTGGTGAAACCTACATTGTTGATAGAGTTGGGAGTACTTAGCACTGTGAAAACAGCACTTTCACAGAAAGAAATATACTTCTCTAAGACCGGGAAACAGTGAAAAGAGAATCTATGAGTTTCTCAAGATTGGTAACAGATAGAAACAAGAGAAAGTACACAGTGATTCATCTACCTAGAGAAGTTACAAAGGTTTACACAGAGAATTCCAAGTATAAGTTCAAGAAAATAAGAGAGACTTAGAAAACTGGTAAAGCCTACATTGTTGATAGTGTTGGGAGTACTTAGCACTGTGAAAAAAGCACTTTCACAGAAAGAAATCTACTTCTCTAAGACCGCGAAACAGTGAACCGAGAATGTATGAGTTTCTCTGGATTAGTAAGCGATAGAACGAAAAGAAGTACACAGTGATTCATCTACCTAGAGAAGTTACAGAGGTTTACACAGAAAATTCCAAGTATAAGTAAAAGAAGATAAGAGAGACTTAGAAAACTGGTAAAACCTACATTGTTGATTGAGTTAGGAGTACTTAGCACTGTGAAAACAGCACTTGCGCAGAAAGAAATCGACCTCTCTAAGACCGGGAAACAGTGAACAGAGAATGTATGAGTTTCTCAAGATTGGTAACAGATAGAAACAAGAGAAAGTACACAGTGATTCATTTACTAGAGAAGTTACAGAGGTTTACACAGAGAAATCCAAGGGTAACTCCAAGAAAATAAGAGAGACTTAGAAAACTGGTAAAACCTACATTGTTGATAGAGTTGGGAGTACTTAGCACTGTGAAAACAGCACTTTCGCCAATAGAAATCTACTTCTCTAAGACCGGGAAACAGTGAACAGAGAATGTATGAGTCTCTCAAGATTGGTAACAGATAGAAACAAGACAAAGTACACAGTGATTCACCTACCTATAGAAGTTACAGAGGTTTACACAGAAAACTCCAAGTATAAGAAAAAGAAGATAAGAGAGACTTAGAAAACTGGTAAAACTTACATTGTTGATTGAGTTGGGAGTACTTAGCACTGTGAAAACAGCACTTTCGCCGAAAGAAATTTTCTTCTCTAAGACCGGGAAACAGTGAAAAGAGAATGTATGAGTTTCTCAAGATTGGTAACATATAGAAACAAGAGAAAGTACACAGTGATTCATCTACCTGGAGAAGTTACAAAGGTTTACACAGAGAATTCCAAGTAGAAGTACAAGAAAATAAGAGAGACTTAGAAAACTGGTAAAACCTACATTGTTGATAGAGTTGGGAGTACTTAGCACTGTGAAAACAGCACTTTCGCGGAAAGAAATCTACTTCTCTAAGACCGGGAAACAGTGAAAAGAGAATGTATGAGTTCCTCAATATTGGTAAAAGAAACAAGAGAAAGTACACAGTGATTCATCTACATAGAGAAGTTACAGAAATTTACACAGAGAATTCCAAGTATAAGTACAAGAAAATAAGAGAGACTTAGAAAACTGGTAAAACCTACATTGTTGATAGAGTTGGGAGTACTTAGCACTGTGAAAACAGCACTTTCACAGAAAGAAATATACTTCTCTAAGACCGGGAAACAGTGAAAAGAGATGTATGAGTTTCTCAAGATTGATAACAGATAGAAACAAGAGAAAGTACACAGTGATTCATCTACCTAGAGAAGTTACAAAGGTTTACACAGAGAATTCCAAGTATAAGTTCAAGAAAACAAGAGAGACTTAGAAAACTGGTAAAGCCTACATTGTTGATAGAGTTGGGAGTACTTAGCACTGTGAAAACAGCACTTTCGCAGAAAGAAATCGACTTCTCTAACACCGGGAAACAGGGAACAGAGAATGTATGAGTTTCTCATGATTGGTAACAGATAGAAAGAAGAGAAAGTACTCAGTGATTCATCTACCTAGAGAACTTACAGAGGTTTACACAGAGAATTCCAAGTATAAGTACAAGAAAATAAGAGAGACTTAGAAAACTGGTAAAACCTACATTGTTGATAGAGTTGGGAGTACTTAGCACTGTGAAAACAGCACTTGCGCAAAAAGAAATCTACTTCTCTAAGACCGGGAAACAGTGAACAGAGAATGTATGAGTTTCTCAACATTCGTAACAGATAGAAACAAGAGAAAGTACACAGTGATTCATCTACCTAGAGAAGTTACAGAGTTTTACACAGAGAAATCCAAGTGTAACTCCAAGAAATTGAGAGAGACTTAGAAAACTGATAAAACCTACATTGTTGATAGAGTTGGGAGTACTTAACACTGTGAAAACAGCACTTTCGCAGAAAGAAATCTACTTCTCTAAGACCGGGAAACAGTGAACAGAGAATTTATGAGTTTCTCAAGATTGGTAACAGATAGAAACAAGAGAAAGTACACAGTGATTCATCTACCTAGTGAAGTTACAGAGGTTTACACAGAGAATTCCAAGTATAAGTACAAGAAAATAAGAGAGACTTAGAAAACTGGTAAAACCTACATTGTTGATAGAGTTGGGAGTACTTAGCACTGTGAAAACAGCACTTTCGCCGAACGAAATCTACTTCCTTAAGACCGGGAAACAGTGAAAAGAGAATGTATGAGTTTCTGAAGATTGGTAATAGATAGAAACAAGAGAAAGTACACAGTGATTCATCTACCTAGAGAAGTTACAGAGGTTTACACAGAAAATTCCAAGTATAAGTAAAAGAAGATAAGAGAGACTTAGAAAAGTGGTAAAACTTACTTTGTTGATTGAGTTGGGAGTACTTAGCACTGTGAAAACAGCACTTTCGCCGAAACAAATCGACTTCTCTAACACCGGGAAACAGTGAACCGAGAATGTATGAGTTTCTGAAGATTAGTAAGTGATAGAAAGAAAAGAAGTACACAGTGATTCATCTACCTAGAGAAGTTACAGAAGTTTACATAGAAAATTCCAAGTATAAGTAAAACAAGATAAGAGAGACTTAGAAAACTGGTAAAACTTACTTTGTTGATTGAGTTGGGAGTACTTAGCACTGTGAAAACAGCACTTTCGCAGAAAGAAATATACTTCTCTAACACCGGGAAAAAGTGAAAAAAGAATGTATGAGTTTCTCAATGTTGGTAACAGATAGAAACAAGAGAAAGTACACAGTGATTCATCTACCTAGAGAAGTTACAGAGGTTTACAAAGAGAATTCCAAGTATAAGTACAAGAAAATAAGAGAGACTTAGAAAACTGGTGAAACCTACATTGTTGATAGAGTTGGGAGTACTTAGCACTGTGAAAACAGCACTTTCACAGAAAGAAATATACTTCTCTAAGACCGGGAAACAGTGAAAAGAGAATCTATGAGTTTCTCAAGATTGGTAACAGATAGAAACAAGAGAAAGTACACAGTGATTCATCTACCTAGAGACGTTACAAAGGTTTACACAGAGAATTCCAAGTATAAGTTCAAGAAAATAAGAGAGACTTAGAAAACTGGTAAAGCCTACATTGTTGATAGTGTTGGGAGTACTTAGCACTGTGAAAAAAGCACTTTCACAGAAAGAAATCTACTTCTCTAAGACCGCGAAACAGTGAACCGAGAATGTATGAGTTTCTCTGGATTAGTAAGCGATAGAACGAAAAGAAGTACACAGTGATTCATCTACCTAGAGAAGTTACAGAGGTTTACACAGAAAATTCCAAGTATAAGTAAAAGAAGATAAGAGAGACTTAGAAAACTGGTAAAACCTACATTGTTGATTGAGTTAGGAGTACTTAGCACTGTGAAAACAGCACTTGCGCAGAAAGAAATCGACCTCTCTAAGACCGGGAAACAGTGAACAGAGAATGTATGAGTTTCTCAAGATTGGTAACAGATAGAAACAAGAGAAAGTACACAGTGATTCATTTACTAGAGAAGTTACAGAGGTTTACACAGAGAAATCCAAGGGTAACTCCAAGAAAATAAGAGAGACTTAGAAAACTGGTAAAACCTACATTGTTGATAGAGTTGGGAGTACTTAGCACTGTGAAAACAGCACTTTCGCCAATAGAAATCTACTTCTCTAAGACCGGGAAACAGTGAACAGAGAATGTATGAGTCTCTCAAGATTGGTAACAGATAGAAACAAGACAAAGTACACAGTGATTCACCTACCTATAGAAGTTACAGAGGTTTACACAGAAAACTCCAAGTATAAGAAAAAGAAGATAAGAGAGACTTAGAAAACTGGTAAAACTTACATTGTTGATTGAGTTGGGAGTACTTAGCACTGTGAAAACAGCACTTTCGCCGAAAGAAATTTTCTTCTCTAAGACCGGGAAACAGTGAAAAGAGAATGTATGAGTTTCTCAAGATTGGTAACATATAGAAACAAGAGAAAGTACACAGTGATTCATCTACCTGGAGAAGTTACAAAGGTTTACACAGAGAATTCCAAGTAGAAGTACAAGAAAATAAGAGAGACTTAGAAAACTGGTAAAACCTACATTGTTGATAGAGTTGGGAGTACTTAGCACTGTGAAAACATCACTTTCGCGGAAAGAAATCTACTTCTCTAAGACCGGGAAACAGTGAAAAGAGAATGTATGAGTTCCTCAATATTGGTAAAAGAAACAAGAGAAAGTACACAGTGATTCATCTACATAGAGAAGTTACAGAAATTTACACAGAGAATTCCAAGTATAAGTACAAGAAAATAAGAGAGACTTAGAAAACTGGTAAAACCTACATTGTTGATAGAGTTGGGAGTACTTAGCACTGTGAAAACAGCACTTTCACAGAAAGAAATATACTTCTCTAAGACCGGGAAACAGTGAAAAGAGATGTATGAGTTTCTCAAGATTGATAACAGATAGAAACAAGAGAAAGTACACAGTGATTCATCTACCTAGAGAAGTTACAAAGGTTTACACAGAGAATTCCAAGTATAAGTTCAAGAAAACAAGAGAGACTTAGAAAACTGGTAAAGCCTACATTGTTGATAGAGTTGGGAGTACTTAGCACTGTGAAAACAGCACTTTCGCAGAAAGAAATCGACTTCTCTAACACCGGGAAACAGGGAACAGAGAATGTATGAGTTTCTCATGATTGGTAACAGATAGAAAGAAGAGAAAGTACTCAGTGATTCATCTACCTAGAGAACTTACAGAGGTTTACACAGAGAATTCCAAGTATAAGTACAAGAAAATAAGAGAGACTTAGAAAACTGGTAAAACCTACATTGTTGATAGAGTTGGGAGTACTTAGCACTGTGAAAACAGCACTTGCGCAAAAAGAAATCTACTTCTCTAAGACCGGGAAACAGTGAACAGAGAATGTATGAGTTTCTCAACATTCGTAACAGATAGAAACAAGAGAAAGTACACAGTGATTCATCTACCTAGAGAAGTTACAGAGGTTTACACAGAGAAATCCAAGTGTAACTCCAAGAAATTGAGAGAGACTTAGAAAACTGATAAAACCTACATTGTTGATAGAGTTGGGAGTACTTAACACTGTGAAAACAGCACTTTCGCAGAAAGAAATCTACTTCTCTAAGACCGGGAAACAGTGAACAGAGAATTTATGAGTTTCTCAAGATTGGTAACAGATAGAAACAAGAGAAAGTACACAGTGATTCATCTACCTAGTGAAGTTACAGAGGTTTACACAGAGAATTCCAAGTATAACTACAAGAAAATAAGAGAGACTTAGAAAACTGGTAAAACCTACATTGTTGATAGAGTTGGGAGTACTTAGCACTGTGAAAACAGCACTTTCGCCGAAAGAAATCTACTTCCTTAAGACCGGGAAACAGTGAAAAGAGAATGTATGAGTTTCTGAAGATTGGTAATAGATAGAAACAAGAGAAAGTACACAGTGATTCATCTACCTAGAGAAGTTACAGAGGTTTACACAGAAAATTCCAAGTATAAGTAAAAGAAGATAAGAGAGACTTAGAAAAGTGGTAAAACTTACTTTGTTGATTGATTTGGGAGTACTTAGCACTGTGAAAACAGCACTTTCGCCGAAAGAAATCTACTTCTCTAAGACCGGGAAACAGTGAACAGAGAATGTATGAGTTTCTCAAGATTGGTAACAGATAGAAACAAGAGAAAGTACCCAGTGATTCATCTACTAGAGAAGTTACACAGGTTTACACAGAGAAATCCAAGTGTAACACCAAGAAAATAAGAGAGACTTAGAAAACTGGTAAAACCTACATTGTTGATAGAGTTGGAAGAACTTAGCACTGTGAAAACAACACTTTCGCCGAAAGAAATCTATTTCTCTAAGACCGGGAAACAGTGAAAACAGAATGTATGAGTTTCTCAACTTTGGAAATAGATAGAAACAAGAGTAAGTACACAGTGATTCATCTACGTAGAGAAGTTACAGAAGTTTACACAGAGAATTCCAAGTAGAAGTAGAAGAAAATAAGAGAAACTTAGAAAAATGTGAAAACCTACATAGTTGATAGACTTGGGAGTACTTAGCACTGTGAAAACAGCACTTGCGCACAAAGAAATCTACTTCTCTAAGACCGGGAAACAGTGAAAAGAGAATGTATCAGTTTCTCAAGATTGGTAACAGATAGTAACAAGAGAAAGTACACAGTGATTCATCTACGTAGAGAAGTTACAGAGGTTTACACAGAGAATTCCAAGTATAAGTACAAGAAAATAAGAGAGACTTAGAACACTGGTAAAACCTACATTGTTGATAGAGTTGGGAGTACTTAGCACTGTGAAAATAGCACTTTCGCAGAAAGAAATCTACTTCTCTAAGACCAGGAAACAGGGAACAGAGAATCTATGAGTTTCTCAAGATTGGTAACAGATAGAAACAAGAGAAAGTACACAGTGATTCATCTACTAGAGAAGTTACACAGGTTTACACAGAGAAATCCAAGTGTAACTCCAAGAAAATAAGAGAGACTTAGAAAACTGGTAAAACCTACATTGTTGATAGAGTTGGGAGTACTTAGCACTGTGAAAACAGCACTTTCGCCGAAAGAAATCTACTTCTCTAAGACCGGGAAACAGTGAACAGAGAATGTATGAGTTTCTCAAGATTGGTAACAGATAGAAACAAGACAATGTATACAGTGATTGATCTACCTAGAGAAGTTACAGAGGTTCACACAGCAAATTCCAAGTATTAGAAAAAGAAGATAAGAGAGACTTAGAAAACCGGTAAAACTTACATTGTTGATTGAGTTGGGAGTACTTAGCACTGTGAAAACAGCACTTTCGCCGAAAGAAATTTTCTTCTCTAAGACCGGGAAACAGTGAAAAGAGAATGTATGAGTTTCTCAAGATTGGTAACATATAGAAACAAGAGAAAGTACACAGTGATTCATCTACCTAGAGAAGTTACAGAGGTTTACACAGAGAATTCCAAGTATAAGTACAAGAAAATAAGAGAGACTTAGAAAACTGGTAAAACCTACATTGTTAATAGAGTTGGGAGTACTTAGCACTGTGAAAACAGCACTTTCGCCGAAAGAAATCTACTTCTCTAAGACCGGGAAACAGTGAACAGAGAATGTATGAGTTTCTCAAGATTAGTAACAGATAGAAACAAGACAAAGTACACAGTGATTCATCTACCTAGAGAAGTTACAGAGGTTTACACAGAAAATTCAAAGTATAAGTAAAAGAAGATAAGAGAGACTTAGAAAAGTGGTAAAACATATTTTGTTGATTGATTTGGGAGTACTTAGCACTGTGAAAACAGCACTTTCGCAGTAAGAAATATACTTCTCTAAGACCGGGAAACAGTTAACAGAGAATGTATGAGTTTCTCAAGATTGGTAACAGATAGAAACAAGAGAAAGTACACAGTGATTCAT
This sequence comes from Heterohyrax brucei, assembly GCA_028571685.1. Taxonomy (NCBI): domain Eukaryota; kingdom Metazoa; phylum Chordata; class Mammalia; order Hyracoidea; family Procaviidae; genus Heterohyrax; species Heterohyrax brucei. Next base: position 40,992,762 of record CM053156.1, on the reverse strand, counting down.
CTACCTAGAGAAGTTACAGAGGTTTACACAGAGAATTCCAAGTATAAGTACAAGAAAATAAGAGAGAGTTAGAAAACTGGTAAAACCTACATTGTTGATAGAGTTGGGAGTACTTAGCACTGTGAAAACAGCACTTTCGCCGAAAGAAATCGACTTCTCTAAACCGCGAAACAGTGAACCGAGAATGTATGAGTTTCTCAAGATTAGTAAGTGATAGAAAGAAAAGAAGTACACAGTGATTCATTTACCTAGATAAGTTACGGAGGTTTACACAGAAAATTCCAAGTATAAGTAAAAGAATATAAGAGAGACTTAGAAAACTGGTAAAACTTACTTTGTTGATTGAGTTGGGAGTACATAGCACTGTGAAAACAGCACTTTCGCCGAAAGAAATCTACTTCTCTAAGACAGGGAAACAGTGAACAGAGAATGTATGAGTTTCTCAAGATTGGTAACAGATAGAAACAAGAGAAAGTAGACAGTGATTCATCCACCTAGAGAACTTACAGAGCTTTACAAAGAGAATTCCAAGTATAAGTACAACAAAATAAGAGAGACTTAGAAAACTGGTGAAACCTACATTGTTGATAGAGTTGGGAGTACTTAGCACTGTGAAAACAGCACTTTCGCAGAAATAAATCTACTTCTATAACACCGGGAAACAGGGAACAGAGAATGTATGAGTTTGTCAAGATTGGTAACAGATAGAAACAAGAGAAAGTACACAGTGATTCATCCACCTAGAGAAGTTACAGAGGTTTACACAGAAAATTCCAAGTACAAGTACAAGAAAATAAGAGAGACTTAGAAAACTGGTAAAACCTACATTGTTAATAGAGCAGGGAGTACTTAGCACTGTGAAAACAGCACTTTCGCCGAACGAAATCTACTTCTCTAAGACCGGGAAACAGTGAAAAGAGAATGTATGTGTTTGCCAAGATTGGTAACAGATAGAAACAAGAGAAAGTACACAGTGATTCATCTACCTAGAGAAGTTACAGAGGTTTACACAGAGAATTCCTATTATAAGTACAAGAAAATAAGAGAAACTTAGAAAACTGTTAAAATCTACATTGTTGATACACTTGGGAGTACTTAGCACTGTGAAAACAGTACTTGCGCACAAAGAAATCTACTTCTCTAAGTCCGGGAAACAGTGAACAGAGAATGTATGTGTTTCTCAACATTGGTAACAGATAGAAACAAGAGAAAGTACACAGTGATACATCTACTAGAGAAGTTACAGAGGTTTACACAGAGAAATTCAAGTGTAACTCCAAGAAAATAAGAGAGACTTAGAAAACTGGTAAAAGCTACATTGTTGATAGAGTTGGGAGTACTTAGCACTGTGAAAACAGCACTTTCGCCGAAAGAAATCGACTTCTCTAACACCGGGAAACAGTGAACCGAGAATGTATGAGTTTCTCAAGATTAGTAAGTGATAGAAAGAAAAGAAGTACACAGTGATTCATCTACCTAGAGAAGTTACAAAGGTTTACACAGAGAATTCCAAGTATAAGTTCAATAAAATAAGAGAGACTTAGAAAACTTGTAAAGCCTACATTGTTGATAGAGTTGGGAGTACTTAGCACTGTGAAAACAGCACTTTCGCAGAAAGAAATCTACTTCTCTATCACCGGGAAACAGGGAACAGGGAATGTATGAGTTTCTCATGATTGGTAACAGTTAGAAACAAGAGAAAGTACTCAGTGATTCATCTACCTAGAGAAGTTACAGAGGTTTACACAGAGAATTCCAAGTAGAAGTACAAGAAAATAAGAGAGACTTAGAAAACGGGTAAAACCTACATTGTTGATAGAGTTGGGAGTACTTAGCACTGTGAAAACAGCACTTTCGCAGAAAAAAATCTACTTCTCTAAGACCGGGAAACAGGGAACAGAGAATGTATGAGTTTCTCAAGATTGGTAACAGATAGAAACAAGAGAAAGTACACAGTGATTCATCTACCTAGAGGAGTTACAGAGGTTTACACAGAGAATTCCAAGTATAAGTTCAAGAAAATAAGAGAGACTTAGAAAATTGGTAAAGCCTACATTGTTGATAGAGTTGGGAGTACTTAGCACTGTGAAAACAGCAGTTTCACAGAAAGAAATCTACTTCTCTAAGAACGCGAAACAGTGAACCGAGAATGTATGAGTTTCTCTGGATTAGTAAGCGATAGAACGAAAAGAAGTACACAGTGATTCATATACCTAGAGAAGTTACAGAGGTTTACACAGAAAATTCCAAGTATAAGTAAAAGAAGATAAGAGAGACTTAGAAAACTGGTAAATCTTACATTGTTGATTGAGTTGGGCGTACATAGCACTGTGAAAACAGCACTTTCGCCGAAAGAAATCTACTTCTCTAAGACCGGGAAACAGTGAACAGAGAATATATGCATTTCTCCAGATTGGTAACAGATAGAAAGAAGAGAAAGTAGACAGTGATTCATATACCTAGAGAAGTTACAGAGGTTTACACAGAGAATTCCAAGTATAAGTACAAGAAAATAAGAGAGACTTAGAAAACTGGTAAAACGTACATTGTTGATAGAGTTGTGAGTACTTGGCACTGTGAAATCAGCACTTCCGCCGAAAGAAATCTACTTCTCTATCACCGGGTAACAGGGAACAGAGAATGTATGAGTTTCTCAAGATTGGTAACAGATAGAAACAAGAGAAAGTACACAGTGATTCATCTACCTAGAGAAGTTACAGAGGTTTACACAGAGAATTCCAAGTATAAGTACAAGAAAATAAGAGAGACTTAGAAAACTGGTAAAACCTACATTGTTGATAGACTTGGGAGTACTGAGCACTGTGAAAACAGCACTTGCGCACAAAGAAATCTACTTCTCTAAGACCAGGAAACAGTGAACAGAGAATTTATGAGTTTCTCAAGATTGGTAACAGATAGAAACAAGAGAAAGTACACAGTGATTCATCTACCTAGAGAAGTTACAGAGGTTTACACAGAGAATTCCAAGTATAAATTTAAAAAATAAGAGAGACTTAGAAAACTGGTAAAAGCTACATTGTTGATAGAGTTGGGAGTACTTGGAACTGTGAAACCACCACTTCCGCCGAAAGAAATCTACTTCTCTAAGACCGGGAAAGAGTGAACAGAGAATGTATGAGTTTCTCAAGATTGGTAACAGATAGAAACAAGACAAAGTACACAGTGATTCATCTACCTAGAGAAGTTAAAGAGGTTTACACAGAGAATTCCAGTATTAGAAAAAGAAGATAAGAGAGACTTAGAAAACCGGTAAAACTCACATTGTTGATTGAGTTGGGCGTACTTAGCACTGTGAAAACAGCACTTTCGCCGAAAGAAATCGACTTCTCTAACACCGGGAAACAGTGAACCGAGAATGTATGAGTTTCTCAAGATTAGTAAGTGATAGAAAGAAAAGAAGTACACAGTGATTCATCTACCTAGAGAAGTTACAGAGGTTTACAGAGAAAATTCCAAGTATAAGTAAAACAAGATAAGAGAGACTTAGAAAACTGGTAAAACTTACTTTGGTGATAGAGTTGGGAGTGCTTAGCACTGTGAAAACAGCACTTTCGCAGAAAGAAATATACTTCTCTAACACCGGGAAAAAGTGAAAAAAGAATGTATGAGTTTCTCAATATTGGTAACAGATAGAAACAAGAGAAAGTACACAGTGATTCATCTACCTAGAGAAGTTACAGAGGTTTACAGAGAGAATTCCAAGTATAAGTTCAAGAAAATAAGAGAGACTTAAAAAACTGGTAAAACCTACATTGTTGATAGAGTTGGGAGTACTGAGCACTGTGAAAACAGCACTTTCGCCGAAAGAAATTTTCTTCTCTAAGACCGGGAAACAGTGAAAAGAGAATGTATGAGTTTCTCAAGATTAGTAACAGATAGAAACAAAAGAAAGTACACAGTGATTCATCTACCTAGAGAAGTTACAGAGGTTTACACAGAAAATTCCAAGTATAAGTAAAAGAAAATAAGAGAGAATTAGAAAACTGGTAAAACCTACATTGTTGACTGAGTTGGGAGTACTTAGCACTGTGAAAACAGCAGTTGCGCAGAAAGAAATCTACTTCTCTAAGACCGGGAAACACTGAACAGAGAATGTATGAGTTTCTCAAGATTGGTAACACATAGAAACAAGAGAAAGTACACAGTGATTCTTCTACTGGAGAACTTACAGAGGTTAACACAGAAAAATCCAAGTGTAACTCCAAGAAAATGAGAGAGACTTAGAAAACTGGTAAAACCTACATTGTTGATAGAGTTGGGAGTACTTAGCACTGGGAAAACAGCACTTTTGCAGAAAGAAATCTACTTCTCTAAGACCGGGAAACAGTGAACAGAGAATTTATGAGTTTCTCAAGATTGGTAACAGATAGAAACAAGAGAAAGTACACAGTGATTCATCTACCTAGAGAAATTACAGAGGTTTACACAGAGAATTCCAAGTATAAGTACAAGAAAATAAGAGAGACTTAGAAAACTGGTAAAACCTACATTGTTGATAGACTTGGGAGTACTTAGCACTGTGAAAACAGCACTTGCGCACAAAGAAATCTACTTCTCTAAGAGCAGAAAACAGTGAACAGAGAATTTATGAGTTTCTCAAGATTGGTAACAGATAGAAACAAGAGAAAGTACACAGTGATTCATCTACCTAGAGAAGTTACAGAGGTTTACACAGAGAATTCCAAGTATAAGTTTAAGAAAATAAGAGAGACTTAGAAAACTGGTAAAACCTACATTGTTGATAGAGTTGGGAGTACTTGGAACTGTGAAACCAGCACTTCCGCCGAAAGAAATCTACTTCTCTAAGACCGGGAAACAGTGAACAGAGAATGTATGAGTTTCTCAAGATTGGTAACAGATAGAAACAAGACAAAGTACACAGTGATTCATCTATCTAGAGAAGTTACAAAGGTTTACAAAGAGAATTCCAAGTATAAGTTCAAGAAAATAAGAGAGACTTAGAAAACTGGTAAAGCCTACATTGTTGATAGTGTTGGGAGTACTTAGCACTGTGAAAACAGCACTTTCTCAGAAAGAAATCTACTTCTCTAAGACCGCGAAACAGTGAACCGAGAATGTATGAGTTTCTCTGGATTAGTAAGCGATAGAACGAAAAGAAGTACACAGTGATTCATCTACCTAGAGAAGTTACAGAGGTTTACACAGAAAATTCCAAGTATAAGTAAAAGAAGATAAGAGAGACTTAGAAAACTGGTAAAACTTACATTGTTGATTGAGTTGGGCGTACTTAGCACTGTGAAAACAGCACTTTCACCGAAAGAAATCTACTTCTCTAAGACCGGGAAACAGTGAACAGAGAATGTATGCATTTCTCAAGATTGGTAACAGATAGAAAGAAGAGAAAGTAGACACTGATTCATCTACCTAGAGAAGTTACAGAGGTTTACACAGAGAATTCCAAGTATAAGTACAAGAAAATAAGAGAGACTTAGAAAACTGGTAAAACGTACATTGTTGATAGAGTTGTGAGTACTTAGCACTGTGAAAACACCACGTTAGCCGAAAGAAATCTACTTCTCTAAGACCGGGAAACAGTGAAAAGAGAATGTATGAGTTTCTCAAGATTGGAAACAGATAGAAACAAGAGAAAGTACACAGTAATTCATCTACATAGAGAAGTTACAGACGTTTACACAGAGAATTCCTATTATAAGAAGAAGAAAATAAAAGAGACTTAGAAAACTGGTAAAACCTACATTGTTGATAGAGTTGGGAGTACTTAGCACTGTGAAAACAGCACTTTCGCGGAAAGAAATCTACTTCTCTAACACCGGGAAACAGGGAACAGAGAATGTATGAGTTTCTCAAGATTGGTAACAGATACAAACAAGAGAAAGTACACAGTGATTTATCTACTAGAGAAGTTACAGAGGTTTACACAGAGAAATCCAAGTGTAACTCCACGAAAATGAGAGAGACTTAGAAAACTGGTAAAACCTACATTGTTGATAGAGTTGGGAGTACTTAGCACTGTGAAAACAGCACTTTCGCAGAAAGAAATCTACTTCTCTAAGACCGGGAAACAGTGAACAGAGAATTTATGAGTTTCTCAAGATTGGTAACAGATAGAAACAAGAGAAAGTACACAGTGATTCATCTACCTAGAGAAGTTACAGAGGTTTACACAGAGAATTCCAAGTATAAGTTCAAGAAAATAAGAGACACTTAGAAAACTGGTAAAGCCTACATTGTTGATAGAGTTGGGAGTACTTGGCACTGTGAAATCAGCACTTCCGCCGAAAGAAATCTACTTCTCTATCACCGGGAAACAGGGAACAGAGATTGTATGTGTTTGTCAAGATTGGTAACAGATAGAAACAAGAGAAAGTACACAGTGATTCATCTACCTAGAGAAGTTACAGAGGTTTACACAGAGAATTCCAAGTATAAGTACAAGAAAATAAGAGAGACTTAGAAAACTGCTAAAACCTACATTGTTGATAGACTTGGGAGTACTGAGCACTGTGAAAACAGCACTTGCGCACAAAGAAATCTACTTCTCTAAGACCAGGAAACAGTGAACAGAGAATTTATGAGTTTCTCAAGATTGGTAACAGATAGAAACAAGAGAAAGTACACAGTGATTCATCTACCTAGAGAAGTTACAGAGGTTTACACAGAGAATTCCAAGTATAAATTTAAAAAATAAGAGAGACATAGAAAACTGGTAAAACCTACATTGTTGATAGAGTTGGGAGTACTTGGAACTGTGAAACCAGCACTTCCGCCGAAAGAAATCTACTTCTCTAAGACCTGGAAAGAGTGAACAGAGAATGTATGAGTTTCTCAAGATTGGTAACAGATAGAAACAAGACAAAGTACACAGTGATTCATCTACCTAGAGAAGTTAAAGAGGTTTACACAGAGAATTCCAGTATTAGAAAAAGAAGATAAGAGAGACTTAGAAAACCGGTAAAACTCATATTGTTGATTGAGTTGGGAGTACTTAGCATTGTGAAAACAGCACTTTCGCCGAAAGAAATCGACTTCTCTAACACCGGGAAACAGTGAACCGAGAATGTATGAGTTTCTGAAGATTAGTAAGTGATAGAAAGAAAAGAAGTACACAGTGATTCATCTACCTAGAGAAGTTACAGAGGTTTACACAGAAAATTCCAAGTATAAGTAAAACAAGATAAGAGAGACTTAGAAAACTGGTAAAACTTACTTTGTTGATAGAGTTGGGAGTGCTTAGCACTGTGAAAACAGCACTTTCGCAGAAAGAAATATACTTCTCTAACACCGGGAAAAAGTGAAAAAAGAATGTATGAGTTTCTCAATATTTGTAACAGATAGAAACAAGAGAAAGTACACAGTGATTCATCTACCTAGAGAAGTTACAGAGGTTTACACAGAGAATTCCAAGTATAAGTACAAGAAAATAAGAGAGACTTAGAAAACTGGTAAAACCTACATTGTTGATAGAGTTGGGAGTACTTAGCACTGTGAAAACAGCTCTTGCGCAGAAAGAAATCGACTTCTCTAACACCGGGAAACAGTGAACAGAGAATGTATGAGTTTCTCAACATTGGTAACAGATAGAAACAAGAGAAAGTACACAGTGATTCATCTACCTAGAGAAGTTACAGAGGTTTACACAGAGAAATCCAAGTGTAACTCCAAGAAAATAAGAGAGACTTAGAAAACTGGTAAAACCTACATTGTTGATAGAGTTGGGAGTACTTAGCATTGTGAAAACAGCAGTTTCGCCGAAAGAAATCTACTTCTCTAAGACCGGGAAACAGTGAACAGAGAATGTATGAGTTTCTCAAGATTGGTAACAGATAGAAACAAGACAAAGTACACAGTGATTCATCTACCTAGAGAAGTTACAGAGGTTTTCAAAGAGAATTCCAAGTATAAGTACAAGAAAATAAGAGAGACTTAGAAAACTGGTGAAACCTACATTGTTGATAGAGTTGGGAGTACTTAGCACTGTGAAAACAGCACTTTTGCCGAAAGAAATCGTCTTCTCTAACACCGGGAAACAGTGAACCGAGAATGTATGAGTTTCTCAAGATTAGTGAGTGATAGAAAGAAAAGAAGTACACAGTGATTCATCTACCTAGAGAAGTTACAGAGGTTTACACAGGAAATTCCAAGTATAAGTAAAAGAAGATAAGGGAGACTTAGAAAAGTGGTAAAACTTACTTTGTTGATTGATTTGGGGCTACTTAGCACTGTGAAAACAGCACTTTTGCCGAAAGAAATCTACTTCTCTAAGACCGGGAAACAGTGAACAGAGAATGTATGAGTTTCTCAAGATTGGTAACAGATAGAAACAAGACAAAGTACATAGTGATTGATCTACCTAGAGAAGTTACAGAGGTTTACACAGAAAGTTCCAAGTATTAGAAAAAGAAGATAAGAGAGACTTAGAAAACTGGTAAAACTTACACTGTTGATTGAGTTGGGAGTACTTAGCATTGTGAAAACAGCACTTTCGCCGAAAGAAATTTTCTTCTCTAAGACCGGGAAACAGTGAAAAGAGAATGTATGAGTTTCTCAAGATTGGTAACATATAGAAACAAGAGAAAGTACACAGTGATTCATCTACCTAGAGAAGTTACAGAGGTTTACACAGAGAATTCCCATTATAAGTACAAGAAAATAAGAGAAACTTAGAAAACGGTTAAAACCTACATTGTTGATAGACTTGGGAGTACTTAGCACTGTGAAAACAGCACTTGCGCACAAAGAAATCTACTTCTCTAAGACCGGGAAACAGTGAACAGAGAATGTATGAGTTTCTCAAGATTGGTAACAGATAGAAACAAGAGAAAGTACACTGTGATTCATCTACCTAGAGAAGTTACAGAGGTTCACACAGAGAATTCCTATTATAAGTACAAGAAAATAAGACAGACTTAGAAACCTGGTAAAACGTACATTGTTGATAGAGTTGGGAGTACTTAGCACTGTGAAAACAGCACTTTCGCCGAAAGAAATCGACTTCTCTAACACCGGGAAACAGGGAACAGAGAATGTATGAGTTTGTCAAGATTGGTAACAGATAGAAACAAGAGAAAGTACAAAGTGATTCATCTACCTAGAGAAGTTACAGAGGTTTACACAGAGAATTCCAGGTGGAAGTACAAGAAAATAAGAGACTTAGAAAACTGGTGAAACCTACATTGTTGATAGAGTTGGGAGTACTGAGCACTGTGAAAACAGCACTTTCGCAGAAATAAATCTACTTCTATAACACCAGGAAACAGGGAACAGAGAATGTATGAGTTTGTCAAGATTGGTAACAGATAGAAACAAGAGAAAGTACACAGTGATTCATCTACCTAGAGAAGTTACAGAGGTTTACACAGAGAATTCCAGTATAAGTACAAGAAAATAAGAGAGACTTAGAAAACTGGTCAAACCTACATTGTTGATAGATTTGGGAGTAATTAGCACTGTGAAAACAGCACTTTCGCACAAAAAAATCTACCTCTCTAGGACCGAGAAACAGGGAACATAGAATGTATGAGTTTCTCATGATTGGTAACAGATAGAAACAAGAGAAAGTACACAGTGATTCATCTACCTAGAGAAGTTACAGAGGTTTACACAGAGAATTCCAGTATAAGTACAAGAAAATAAGAGAGACTTAGAAAACTGGTCAAACCTACATTGTTGATAGAGTTGGGAGTAATTAGCACTGTGAAAACAGCACTTTCGCAGAAAAAAATCTACCTCTCTAAGACCGAGAAACAGGGAACATAGAATGTATGAGTTTCTCATGATTGGTAACTGATAGAAACAAGAGAAAGTACACAGTGATTCATCTACCTAGAGAAGTTACAGAGGTTTACACAGAGAATTCCAATTACAAGTACAAGAAAATAAGAGAGACTTAGAAAACTGGTAAAACCTACATTGTTGATAGAGTTGGGAGTACTTAGCACTGTGAAAACAGCACTTTCGCAGAAATAAATCTACTTCTGTAACACCAGGAAACAGGGAACAGAGAATGTATGAGTTTGTCAAGATTGGTAACAGATAGAAACAAGAGAAAGTACACAGTGATTCATCTACCTAGAGAAGTTACAGAGGTTTACACAGAGAATTCCAAGTATAAGTACAAGAAAATAAGAGAGACTTAGAAAACTGGTAAAACCTACATTGTTGATAGAGTTGGGAGTACTTAGCACTGTGAAAACAGCACTTTCACAGAAAGAAATCGACTTCTCTAACACCGGGAAACAGGGAACAGAGAATGTATGAGTTTGTCAAGATTGGTAACAGATAGAAACAAGAGAAAGTACACAGTGATTCATCTACCTAGAGAAGTTACAGAGGTTTACAGAGAATTCCAAGTAGAAGTACAAGAAAATAAGAGAGACTTAGAATACTGGTAAAACCTACATTGTTGATAGAGTTTTGAGTAGTTAGCACTGTGAAAACAGCACTTTTGCAGAAAAAAATCTACTTCTGTAAGACCGGGAAACAGTGGACAGAGAATGTATGACTTTCTCAAGATTGGTAACAGATAGAAACAAGAGAAAGTACACAGTGATTCATCTACCTAGAGAAGTTACAGAGGTTTACACAGAGAAATCCAAGTGTAACTCCAAGAAAATAAGAGAGACGTAGAAAACTGGTAAAACCTACATTGTTAATAGAGTTGGGAGTACTTAGCACTGTGAAAACAGCACTTTCGCCGAAAGAAATCTACTTCTCTAAGACCAGGAAACAGTGAACAGACAATGTATGAGTCTCTCAAGATTGGTAACAGATAGAAACAAGACAAAGTACACAGTCATTCATCTACCTAGAGAAGTTACAGAGGGTTACAAAGAGAATTCCAAGTATAATTACAAGAAAATAAGAGAGACTTATAAAACTGGTGAAACCTACATTGTTGATAGAGTTGGGAGTACTTAGCACTGTGAAAACAGCACTTTCGCCGAAAGAAATCGACTTCTCTAACACCGGGAAACAGTGAACCGAGAATGTATGAGTTTCTCAAGATTAGTGAGTGATAGAAAGAAAAGAAGTACACAGTGATTCATCTACCTAGAGAAGTTACAGAGGTTTACACAGAAAATTCCAAGTATAAGTAAAAGAAGATAAGAGAGACTTAGAAAAGTGGTAAAACTTACTTTGTTGATTGATTTGGGAGTACTTAGCACTGTGAAAACAGCACTTTTGCCGAAAGAAATCCACTTCTCTAAGACCGGGAAACAGTGAACAGAGAATGTATGAGTTTCTCAAGATTGGTAACAGATAGAAACAAGAGAAAGTACACAGTGATTCATCTACCTAGAGAAGTTACAGAGGTTTACACAGAAAATTCCAAGTATTAGAATAAGAAGATAAGAGAGACTTAGAAAACTGGTAAAACTTACACTGTTGATTGAGTTCGGAGTACTTAGCACTGTGAAAACAGCACTTTCGCCGAAAGAAATTTTCTTCTCTAAGACCGGGAAACAGTGAAAAGAGAATGTATGAGTTTTTCAAGATTGGTAACATATAGAAACAAGAGAAAGTACACAGTGATTCATCTACCTAGAAAAGTTACAGAGGTTTACACAGAGAATTCCAAGTAGAAGTACAAGAAAATAAGAGAAACTTAGAAAACTGTTAAAACCTACATTGTTGATAGACTTGGGAGTACTTAGCACTGTGAAAACAGCACTTGCGCACAAAGAAATCTACTTCTCTAAGACCGGGAAACAGTGAACAGAGAATGTATGAGTTTCTCAAGATTGGTAACAGATAGAAACAAGAGAAAGTACACAGTGATTCATCTACCTAGAGAAGTTACAGAGGTTTACACAGAGAATTCCTATTATAAGTACAAGAAAATAAGACAGACTTAGAAACCTGGTAAAACCTACATTGTTGATAGAGTTGGGAGTACTTAGCACTGTGAAAACAGCACTTTCGCGGAAAAAAATCTACTTCTCTAACACCGGGAAACAGGGAACAGAGAATGTATGAGTTTGTCAAGATTGGTAACAGATAGAAACAAGAGAAAGTACAAAGTGATTCATCTACCTAGAGAAGTTACAGAGGTTTACACAGAGAATTCCAGGTAGAAGTACAAGAAAATAAGAGAGACTTAGAAAACTGGTGAAACCTACATTGTTGATAGAGTTGGGAGTACTGAGCACTGTGAAAACAGCACTTTCGCAGAAATAAATCTACTTCTCTAACACCGGGAAACAGGGAACAGAGAATGTATGAGTTTGTCAAGATTGGTAACAGATAGAAACAAGAGAAAGTACACAGTGATTCATCTACCTAGAGAAGTTACAGAGGTTTACACAGAGAATTCCAAGTATAAGTACAAGAAAATAAGAGAGACTTAGAAAACTGGTCAAACCTACATTGTTGATAGATTTGGGAGTAATTAGCACTGTGAAAACAGCACTTCCGAAGAAAAAAATCGACCTCTCTAAGACTGAGAAACAGGGAACATAGAATGTATGAGTTTCTCATGATTGGTAACAGATAGAAACAAGAGAAAGTACACAGTGATTCATCTACCTAGAGAAGTTACAGAGGTTTACACAGAGAATTCCAATTATAAGTACAAGAAAATAAGAGAGACTTAGAGAACTGGTAAAACCTACATTGTTGAAAGAGTTGGGAGTACTTAGGACTGTGAAAACAGCACTTTCGCAGAAATAAATCTACTTCTCTAACACCGGGAAACAGGGAACAGAGAATGTATGAGTTTGTCAAGATTGGTAACAGATAGAAACAAGAGAAAGTACACAGTGATTCATCTACCTAGAGAAGTTACAGAGGTTTACACAGAGAATTCCAAGTATAAGTACAAGAAAATAAGAGAGACTTAGAAAACTGGTAAAACCTACATTGTTGATAGAGTTGGGAGTACTTAGCACTGTGAAAACAGCACTTCCACAGAAAGAAATCGACTTCTCTAACACCGGGAAACAGGGAACAGGGAATGTATGAGTTTGTCAAGATTGGTAACAGATAGAAACAAGAGAAAGTACACAGTGATTCATCTACCTAGAGAAGTTACAGAGGTTTACAGAGAATTCCAAGTAGAAGTACAAGAAAATAAGAGAGACTTAGAAAACTGGTAAAACGTACATTGTTGATAGAATTGTGAGTAGTTAGCACTGTGAAAACAGCACTTTCGCAGAAAGAAATCTACTTCTCTAAGACCGGGAAACAGTGAACAGAGAATGCATGAGTTTCTCAAGATTGGTAACAGATAGAAACAAGAGAAAGTACACAGTGATTCATCTACCTAGAGAAGTTACAGAGGTTTACACAGAGAAATCCAAGTGTAACTCCAAGAAAATAAGAGAGACTTAGAAAACTGGTAAAACCTACATTGTTAATAGAGTTGGGAGTACTTAGCACTGTGAAAACAGCACTTTCGCCGAAAGAAATCTACTTCTCTAAGACCGGGAAACAGTGAACAGAGAATGTATGAGTTTCTCAAGATTGGTAACAGATAGAAACAAGACAAAGTACACAGTCATTCATCTATCTAGAGAAGTTACAGAGGTTTACACAGAGAAATCCAAGTATAATTACAAGAAAATAAGAGAGACTTATAAAACTGGTGAAACCTACATTGTTGATAGAGTTGGGAGTACTTAGCACTGTGAAAACAGCACTTTCGCCGAAAGAAATCGACTTCTCTAACACCGGGAAACAGTGAACCGAGAATGTATGAGTTTCTCAAGATTAGTGAGTGATAGAAAGAAAAGAAGTACACAGTGATTCATCTACCTAGAGAAGTTACAGAGGTTTACACTTAAAATTCCAAGTATAAGTAAAAGAAGATAAGAGAGACTTAGAAAAGTGGTAAAACTTACTTTGTTGATTGATTTGGGAGTACTTAGCACTGTGAAAACAGCACTTTTGCCAAAAGAAATCTACTTCTCTAAGACCGGGAAACAGTGAACAGAGAATGTATGAGTTTCTCAAGATTGGTAACAGATAGAAACAAGAGAAAGTACACAGTGATTGATCTACCTAGAGAAGATACAGAGGTTTACACAGAAAATTCCAAGTATTAGAAAAAGAAGATAAGAGAGACTTAAAAAACTGGTAAAACTTACACTGTTGATTGAGTTGGGAGTACTTAGCACTGTGAAAACAGCACTTTCGCCGAAAGAAATTTTCTTCTCTAAGACCGGGAAACAGTGAAAAGAGAATGTATGAGTTTCTCAAGATTGGTAACAGATAGAAACAAGAGACAGTACACAGTGATTCATCTACCTAGAGAAGTTACAGAAGTTTACACAGAGAATTCCATGTATAAGTACAAGAAAATAAGAGAGACTTAGAAAACCGGTAAAACCTACATTGTGGATAGAGTTGGGAGTACTTATCACTGTGAAAACAGCACTTTCGCAGAAAGAAATCTACTTCTCTAAGACTGGGAAACACTGAACAGAGAATGTGTCAGTTTCTCAAGATTGGTAACAGATAGAAAGAAGAGAACGTACGCAGTGATTCATCTAAATAGAAAAGTTAGAGAGGTTTACACAGAGAATTCCAAGTATAAGTACAAGAAAATAAGAGAGACTTAGAAAACTGGTAAAACCTACATTGTTGATAGAGTTGGGAGTACTTAGCACTGTGAAAACAGCACTTTCGCCTAAAGAAATTTAATTCTCTAAGTCCGTGTAACAGTGAACACAGAATGTATGAGTTTCTCAAGATTGGTAACAGATAGAAACAAGAGAAAGTACACAGTGATTCATCTACCTAGAAAAGTTACAGAGGTTTACACCGAGAATTCCAAGTATAAGTACAAGAAAATAAGAGAGATTTAGAAAACTGGTAAAACCTACATTGTTGATAGAGTTGGGAGTACTTAGCATTGTGAAAACAGCACTTTCGCAGAAAGAAATCTACTTCTCTAACACTGGGAAACAGTGAACAGAGAATGAATGAGTTTCTCAAGATTGGTAACAGATAGAAACAAGAGAAAGTACACAGTGATTCATCTACCTAGAGAAGTTACAGAAGTTTACACAGAGAATTCCATGTATAAGTACAAGAAAATAAGAGAGACTTAGAAAACTGGTAAAACCTACATTGTGGATAGAGTTGGGAGTACTTAGCACTGTGAAAACAGCACTTTCGCAGAAAGAAATCTACTTCTCTAAGACTGGGAAACACTGAACATAGAATGTATCAGTTTCTAAAGATTGGTAACAGATAGAAAGAAGAGAAAGTACGCAGTGATTCATCTACATAGAAAAGTTACAGAGGTTTACACAGAGAATTCCAAGTATAAGTACAAGAGAATAAGAGAAACTTAGAAAACTGGTAAAACCTAAATTGTTGATAGAGTTGGGAGTACTTAGCACTGTGAAAACAGCACGTTAGCAGAAAGAAATCTACTTCTCTAAGACTGGGAAACAGTGAACAGAGAATGTATGAGTTTCTCAAGATTGGTAACAGATAGAAACAAGAGAAAGTACACAGTGATTCATCTACCTAGAGAAGTTACAGAAGTTTACACAGAGAATTCCATGTATAAGTAAAAGAAAATAAGAGAGACTTAGAAAACTGGTAAAACCTACATTATGGATAGAGTTGGGAGTACTTAGCACTGACAAAACAGCATTTTCGCAGAAAGAAATCTACTTCTCTAAGACTGGGAAACACTGAACAGAGAATGTGTCAGTTTCTCAAGATTGGTAACAGATAGAAAGAAGAGAAAGTACACAGTGATTCATCTACATAGAAAAGTTACAGAGGTTTACACAGAGAATTCCAAGTATAAGTACAAGAAAATAAGAGAGACTTAGAAAACTGGTAAAACCTACATTGTTGATAGAGTTGGGAGTACTTAGCACTGTGAAAACAGCACTTTCGCAGAAAGAAATCTACTTCTCTAAGACTGGGAAACAGTGAACAGAGAATGTATGAGTTTCTCAAGTTTGGTAACAGATAGAAACAAGAGAAAGTACACAGTGATTCATCTGCATACAAAAGTTACAGAAGTTTACACAGAGAATTCCAAGTATAAGTACAAGAAAATAAGAGATACTTAGAAAACTGGTAAAACCTACAGTGTTGATAGAGTTGGGAGTACTTAGCACTGTGAAAACAGCACTTTCGCCAAAAGAAATTCAGTTCTCTAAGTCCGTGAAACAGTGAACAGAGAATGTATGAGTTTTTCAAGATTGGTAACAGATAGAAACAAGAGAAAGTACGCCGTGATTCATCTACCTAGAAAACTTACAGAGCTTTACACAGAGAATTCCAAGTATAAGTACAAGAAAATAAGAGAGACTTAGAAAACTGTTAAAACCTACATTGTTGATAGAGTTGGGAGTACTTAGCACTGTGAAAACAGCACTTTCGCAGAAAGAAATCTACTTCTCTAAGACTGGGAAACAGTGAACAGAGAATGTATGAGTTTTTCAAGATTGGTAACAGATAGAAACAAGAGAAAGTACACAGTGATTCATCTACCTAGAGAAGTTACAGAAGTTTACACAGAGAATTCCATGTATAAGTACAAGAAAATAAGAGAGACTTAGAAAACCGGTAAAACCTACATTGTGGATAGAGTTGGGAGTACTTAGCACTGTGAAAACAGCACTTTCGCCGAAAGAAATTTAGTTCTCTAAGTCCGTGTAACAGTGAACAGAGAATGTATGAGTTTCTCAAGATTGGTAACAGATAGAAACAAGAGAAAGTACACAGTGATTCATCTATCTAGAAAAGTTACAGAGGTTTACACAGAGAATTCCAAGTATAAGTACAAGAATATAAGAGAGACTTAGAAAAGTGGTACAACCTACATTGTTAATAGAGTTGGGAGTACTTAACACTGTGAAAACAGCACTTTCTCAGAAAAAAATCTACTTCTCTAACACTGGGAAACAGTGAAGAGAGAATGTATGAGTTTCTCAAGATTGGTAACAGATAGAAACAAGAGAAAGTACGCAGTGATTCACCTACCTAGAAAAGTTACAGAGGTTTACACAGAGAATTCCAAGTATAAGTACAAGAAAATAAGAGAGACTTAGAAAACTGGTAAAACCTACATTGTGGATAGAGTTGGGAGTACTTAGCACTGTGAAAGCAGCACTTTTGCAGAAAGAAATCTACTTCTCTAAGACTGGGAAACACTGAACAGAGAACGTGTCAGTTTCTCAAGATTGGTAACAGATAGAAAGAAGAGAAAGTACGCAGTGATTCATCTACATACAAAAGTTACAGAGGTTTACACAGAGAATTCCAAGTATAAGTACAAGAAAATAAGAGAGACTTAGAAAACTGGTAAAACCTACATTGTTGATAGAGTTGGGAGTACTTAGCACTGTGAAAACAGCAGTTTCGCAGAAAGAAATCTACTTCTCTAAGAATGGGAAACAGTGAACAGAGAATGTATGAGTTTCTCAAGATTGGTAAGAGATAGAAACAAGAGAAAGTACACAGTGATTCATCTACCTAGAGAAGTTACAGAAGTTTACACAGAGAATTCCATGTATAAGTACAAGAAAATAAGAGAGACTTAGAAAACTGGTAAAACCTACATTGTGGATAGAGTTGGGAGTACTTAGCACTGTGAAAACAGCACTTTCGCAGAAAGAAATCTACTTCTCTAACACTGGGAAACAGTGAACAGAGAATGTATGTGTTTCTGAAGATTGGTAACAGATAGAAACAAGAGAAAGTACACAGTGATTCATCTACCTAGAAAAGTTACAGAGGTTGACACAGAGAATTCCAAGTATAAGTACAAGAAAATAAGAGAGACTTAGAAAACTGGTAAAACCTACATTGTTGATAGAGTTGGGAGTACTTAGCACTGTGAAAACAGCACTTTCGCAGAAAGAAATCTACTTCTCTAAGACTGGGAAACAGTGAACAGAGAATGTATGAGTTTCTCAAGATTGGTAACAGATAGAAACAAGAGAAAGTACACAGTGATTCATCTACCTAGAGAAGTTACAGAAGTTTACACAGAGAATTCCATGTATAAGTACAAGAAAATAAGAGAGACTTAGAAATCTGGTAAAACCTACATTGTGGATAGAGTTGGGAGTACTTAGCACTGTGAAAACAGCACTTTCGCAGAAAGAAATCTACTTCTCTAAGAC
This sequence comes from Heterohyrax brucei, assembly GCA_028571685.1. NCBI lineage: Eukaryota > Metazoa > Chordata > Mammalia > Hyracoidea > Procaviidae > Heterohyrax > Heterohyrax brucei. The sequence goes on along the minus strand of CM053156.1, from coordinate 40,974,664 downwards.
TGGGAAACACTGAACAGAGAATGTGTCAGTTTCTGAAGATTGGTAACAGATAGAAAGAAGAGAAAGTACGCAGTGATTCATCTACAGAGAAAAGTTACAGAGGTTTACAAAGAGAATTCCAAGTATAAGTACAAGAAAATAAGAGAGACTTAGAAAACTGGTAAAACCTACATTGTTGATAGAGTTGGGAGTACTTAGCACTGTGAAAACAGCAGTTTCGCAGAAAAAAATGTACTTCTCTAACACTGGGAAACAGTGAACAGAGAATGTATGAGTTTCTCAAGATTGGTAACAGATAGAAACAAGAGAAAGTACACAGTGATTCATCTACCTAGAAAACTTACAGAGGTTTACACAGAGAATTCCAAGTATAAGTACAGGAAAATAAGAGAGACTTAGAAAACTGGTAAAACCTACATGGTTGATAGAGTTGGGAGTACTTAGCACTGTGAAAAAAGCACTTTCGCAGAAAGAAATCTACTTCTCTAACACTGGGAAACAGTGAACAGAGAATGTATGAGTTTCTCAAGATTGGTAACAGATAGAAACAAGAGAAAGTACACAGTGATTCATCTACCTAGAAAAGTTACAGAGGTTTACACAGAGAATTCCAAGTATAAGTACAGGAAAATAAGAGATACTTAGAAAACTGGTAAAACCTACATTGTTGATAGAGTTGGGAGTACTTAGCACTGTGAAAACAGCACTTACGCAGAAAGAAATTTAGTTCTCTAAGTCCGTGAAACAGTGAACAGAGAATGTATGAGTTTCTCAAGATTGGTAACAGATAGAAACAAGAGAAAGTACACAGTGATTCATCTACCTAGAAAAGTTACAGAGGTTTACACAGAGAATTCCAAGTATAAGTACAAGAAAATAAGAGAGACTTAGAAAACTGGTAAAACCTACATTGTTGATAGAGTTGGGAGTACTTAGCACTGTGAAAACAGCACTTTCGCAGAAAGAAATCTACTTCTCTAACACTGGGAAACAGTGAACAGAGAATGTATGAGTTTCTCAAGATTGGTAACAGATAGAAACAAGAGAAAGTACACAGTGATTCATCTACCTAGAGAAGTTACAGAAGTTTACACAGAGAATTCCATGTATAAGTACAAGAAAATAAGAGAGACTTAGAAAACTGGTAAAACCTACATTGTGGATAGAGTTGGGAGTACTTAGCACTGTGAAAACAGCACTTTCGCAGAAAGAAATCTACTTCTCTAAGACTGGGAAACACTGAACAGAGAATGTGTCAGTTTCTGAAGATTGGTAACAGATAGAAAGAAGAGAAAGTACGCAGTGATTCATCTACAGAGAAAAGTTACAGAGGTTTACAAAGAGAATTCCAAGTATAAGTACAAGAAAATAAGAGAGACTTAGAAAACTGGTAAAACCTACATTGTTGATAGAGTTGGGAGTACTTAGCACTGTGAAAACAGCACTTTCGCAGAAAAAAATGTACTTCTCTAACACTGGGAAACAGTGAAGAGAGAATGTATGAGTTTCTCAAGATTGGTAACAGATAGAAACAAGAGAAAGTACACAGTGATTCATCTACCTAGAAAAGTTACAGAGGTTTACACAGAGAATTCCAAGTATAAGTACAGGAAAATAAGAGATACTTAGAAAACTGGTAAAACCTACATTGTTGATAGAGTTGGGAGTACTTAGCACTGTGAAAACAGCACTTACGCAGAAAGAAATTTTGTTCTCTAAGTCCGTGAAACAGTGAACAGAGAATGTATGAGTTTCTCAAGATTGGTAACAGATAGAAACAAGAGAAAGTATGCAGTGATTCATCTACCTAGAAAAGTTACAGAGGTTTACACAGAGAATTCCAAGTATAAGTACAAGAAAATAAGAGAGACTTAGAAAACTGGTAAAACCTACATTGTTGATAGAGTTGGGAGTACTTAGCACTGTGAAAACAGCACTTTCGCAGAAAGAAATCTACTTCTCGAAGACTGGGAAACAGTGAACAGAGAATGTATGAGTTTCTCAAGATTGGTAACAGATAGAAACAAGAGAAAGTACACAGTGATTCATCTACCTAGATAAGTTACAGAAGTTTACACAGAGAATTCCATGTATAAGTACAAGAAAATAAGAGAGACTTAGAAAACTGGTAAAACCTACATTGTTGATAGAGTTGGGAGTACTTAGCACTGTGAAAACAGCACTTTCGCAGAAAGAAATCTACTTCTCTAAGACTGGGAAACAGTGAACAGAGAATGTATGAGTTTCTCAAGATTGGTAACAGATAGAAACAAGAGAAAGTACACAGTGATTCATCTACCTAGAGAAGTTACAGAAGTTTACACAGAGAATTCCATGTATAAGTACAAGAAAATAAGAGAGACTTAGAAAACCGGTAAAACCTACATTGTGGATAGAGTTGGGAGTACTTAGCACTGTGAAAACAGCACTTTCGCCGAAAGAAATTTAGTTCTCTAAGTCCGTGTAATAGTGAACAGAGAATGTATGAGTTTCTCAAGATTGGTAACAAATAGAAACAAGAGAAAGTACACAGTGATTCATCTATCTAGAAAAGTTACAGAGGTTTACACAGAGAATTCCAAGTATAAGTACAAGAAAATAAGAGAGACTTAGAAAAGTGGTACAGCCTACATTGTTGATAGAGTTGGGAGTACTTAGCACTGTGAAAACAGCACTTTCTCAGAAAATAATCTACTTCTTTAACACTGGGAAACAGTGAAGAGAGAATGTATGAGTTTCTCAAGATTGGTAACAGATAGAAACAAGAGAAAGTACGCAGTGATTCATCTACCTAGAAAAGTTACAGAGGTTTACACAGAGAATTCCAAGTATAAGTACAAGAAAATAAGAGAGACTTAGAAAACTGGTAAAACCTACATTGTGGATAGAGTTGGGAGTACTTAGCACTGTGAAAACAGCACTTTCGCAGAAAGAAATCTACTTCTCTAAGACTGGGAAACACTGAACAGAGAATGTGTCAGTTTCTCAAGATTGGTAACAGATAGAAAGAAGAGAACGTACGCAGTGATTCATCTACCTAGAAAAGTGATAGAGGTTTACACAGAGAATTCCAAGTATAAGTACAAGAAAATAAGAGAGACTTAGAAAACTGGTAAAACCTACATTGTTGATAGAGTTGGGAGTACTTACCACTGTGAAAAAGCACTTTCGCCGAAAGAAATTTAGTTCTCTAAGTCCGTGAAACAGTGAACAGAGAATGTATGAGTTTCTCAAGATTGGTAACAGATAGAAACAAGAGAAAGTACACAGTGATTCATCTGCATACAAAAGTTACAGAAGTTTACACAGAGAATTCCAAGTATAAGTAAAAGAAAATAAGAGATACTTAGAAAACTGGTAAAACCTACATTGTTGATAGAGTTGGGAGTACTTAGCACTGTGAAAACAGCACTTTCGCCAAAAGAAATTTAGTTCTCTAAGTCCGTGAAACAGTGAACAGAGAATGTATGAGTTTCTCAAGATTGGTAACAGATAGAAACAAGAGAAAGTACGCAGTGATTCATCTACCTAGAAAAGTCACAGAGGTTTACACAGAGAATTCCAAGTTTAAGTACAAGAAAATAAGAGAGACTTAGAAAACTGGTAAAACCTACATTGTTGATAGAGTTGGGAGTACTTAGCACTGTGAAAACAGCACTTTCGCAGAAAGAAATCTACTTCTCTAAGACTGGGAAACAGTGAACAGAGAATGTATGAGTTTCTCAAGATTGGTAACAGATAGAAACAAGAGAAAGTACACAGTGATTCATCTACCTAGAGAAGTTACAGAAGTTTACACAGAGAATTCCATGTATAAGTACAAGAAAATAAGAGAGACTTAGAAAACCGGTAAAACCTACATTGTGGATAGAGTTGGGAGTACTTAGCACTGTGAAAACAGCACTTTCGCAGAAAGAAATCTACTTCTCTAACACTGGGAAACAGTGAACAGAGAATGTATGAGTTTCTCAAGATTGGTAACAGATAGAAACAAGAGAAAGTACACAGTGATTCATCTACCTAGAGAAGTTACAGAAGTTTACACAGAGAATTCCATGTATAAGTACAAGAAAATAAGAGAGACTTAGAAAACTGGTAAAACCTACATTGTGGATAGAGTTGGGAGTACTTAGCACTGTGAAAACAGCACTTTCGCAGAAAGAAATCTACTTCTCTAACACTGGGAAACAGTGAACAGAGAATGTATGTGTTTCTGAAGATTGGTAACAGATAGAAACAAGAGAAAGTACACAGTGATTCATCTACCTAGAAAAGTTACAGAGGTTTACACAGAGAATTCCATGTATAAGTACAAGAAAATAAGAGAGACTTAGAAAACTGGTAAAACCTACATTGTTCATAGAGTTGGGAGTACTTAGCACTGTGAAAACAGCACTTTCGCCTAAAGAAATTTAATTCTCTAAGTCCGTGTAACAGTGAACACAGAATGTATGAGTTTCTCAAGATTGGTAACAGATAGAAACAAGAGAAAGTACACAGTGATTCAACTACCTAGAAAAGTTACAGAGGTTTACACAGAGAATTCCAACTATAAGTACAAGAAAATAAGAGAGACTTAGAAAACTGGTAAAACCTACATTGTTGATAGAGTTGGTAGTACTTAGCACTGTGAAAACAGCACTTTCGCAGAAAGAAATCTACTTCTCTAACACTGGGAAACAGTGAACAGAGAATGAATGAGTTTCTCAAGATTGGTAACAGATAGAAACAAGAGAAAGTACACAGTGATTCATCTACCTAGAGAAGTTACAGAAGTTTACACAGAGAATTCCATGTATAAGTACAAGAAAATAAGAGAGACTTAGAAAACTGGTAAAACCTACATTGTGGATAGAGTTGGGAGTACTTAGCACTGTGAAAACAGCACTTTCGCAGAAAGAAATCTACTTCTCTAAGACTGGGAAACACTGAACAGAGAATTTATCAGTTTCTAAAGATTGGTAACAGAAAGAAAGAAGAGAAAGTACGCAGTGATTCATCTACATAGAAAAGTTACAGAGGTTTACACAGAGAATTCCAAGTATAAGTACAAGAGAATAAGAGAGACTTAGAAAACTGGTAAAACCTAAATTGTTGATAGAGTTGGGAGTACTTAGCACTGTGAAAACAGCACGTTCGCAGAAAGAAATCTACTTCTCTAAGACTGGGAAACAGTGAACAGAGAATGTATGAGTTTCTCAAGATTGGTAACAGATAGAAACAAGAGAAAGTACACAGTGATTCATCTACCTAGAGAAGTTACAGAAGTTTACACAGAGAATTCCATGTATAAGTACAAGAAAATAAGAGAGACTTAGAAAACTGGTAAAACCTACATTATGGATAGGGTTGGGAGTACTTAGCACTGTGAAAACAGCATTTTCGCAGAAAGAAATCTACTTCTCTAAGACTGGGAAACACTGAACAGAGAATGTGTCAGTTTCTCAAGATTGGTAACAGATAGAAAGAAGAGAAAGTACGCAGTGATTCATCTACATAGAAAAGTTACAGAGGTTTACACAGAGAATTCCAAGTATAAGTACAAGAAAATAAGAGAGACTTAGAAAACTGGTAAAACCTACATTATGGATAGGGTTGGGAGTACTTAGCACTGTGAAAACAGCATTTTCGCAGAAAGAAATCTACTTCTCTAAGACTGGGAAACACTGAACAGAGAATGTGTCAGTTTCTCAAGATTGGTAACAGATAGAAAGAAGAGAAAGTACGCAGTGATTCATCTACATAGAAAAGTTACAGAGGTTTACACAGAGAATTCCAAGTATAAGTACAAGAAAATAAGAGATACTTAGAAAACTGGTAAAACCTACATTGTTGATAGAGTTGGGAGTACTTAGCACTGTGAAAAAGCACTTTCGTCGAAAGAAATTTAGTTCTCTAAGTCCGTGAAACAGTGAACGGAGAATGTATGAGTTTCTCAAGATTGGTAACAGATAGAAACAAGAGAAAGTACACAGTGATTTATCTGCATACAAAAGTTACAGAAGTTTACACAGAGAATTCCAAGTATAAGTACAAGAAAATAAGAGATACTTAGAAAACTGGTAAAACCTACATTGTTGATAGAGTTGGGAGTACTTAGCACTGTGAAAACAGCACTTTCGCCAAAAGAAATTTAGTTCTCTAAGTCCGTGAAACAGTGAACAGAGAATGTATGAGTTTCTCAAGATTGGTAACAGATAGAAACAAGAGAAAGTATGCCGTGATTCATCTACCTAGAAAAGTTACAGAGGTTTACACAGAGAATTCCAAGTTTAAGTACAAGAAAATAAGAGAGACTTAGAAAACTGGTAAAACCTACATTGTTGATAGAGTTGGGAGTACTTAGCACTGTGAAAACAGCACTTTCGCAGAAAGAAATCTACTTCTCTAAGACTGGGAAACAGTGAACAGAGAATGTATGAGATTCTCAAGATTGGTAACAGATAGAAAGAAGAGAAAGTACGCAGTGATTCACCTACATACAAAAGTTACAGAGGTTTACACAGAGAATTCCAAGTATAAGTACAAGAAAATAAGAGAGACTTAGAAAACTGGTAAAACCTACATTGTTGATAGAGTTGGGAGTACTTAGCAGTGTGAAAACAGCAGTTTCGCAGAAAGAAATCTGCTTCTCTAAGACTGGGAAACAGTGAACAGAGAATGTATGAGTTTCTCAAGATTGGTAACAGATAGAAACAAGAGAAAGTACACAGTGATTCATCTACCTAGAGAAGTTACAGAAGTTTACACAGAGAATTCCAAGTATAAGTACAAGAAAATAAGAGAGACTTAGAAAAGTGGTACAACCTACATTGTTGATAGAGTTGGGAGTACTTAGCACTGTGAAAACAGCACTTTCTCAGAAAAAAATCTACTTCTCTAACACTGGGAAACAGTGAAGAGAGAATGTATGAGTTTCTCAAGATTGGTAACAGATAGAAACAAGAGAAAGTACGCAGTGATTCACCTACCTAGAAAAGTTACAGAGGTTTACACAGAGAATTCCAAGTATAAGTACAAGAAAATAAGAGAGACTTAGAAAACTGGTAAAACCTACATTATGGATAGAGTTGGAAGTACTTAGCACTGTGAAAACAGCACTTTCGCAGAAAGAAATCTACTTCTCTAAGACTGGGAAACACTGAACAGAGAACGTGTCAGTTTCTCAAGATTGGTAACAGATAGAAAGAAGAGAAAGTACGCAGTGATTCATCTACATAGAAAAGTTACAGAGGTTTACACAGAGAATTCCAAGTATAAGTACAAGAAAATAAGAGAGACTTAGAAACTGGTAAAACCTACATTGTTGATAGAGTTGGGAGTACTTAGCACTGTGAAAACAGCACTTTCTCAGAAAGAAATTTAGTTTTCTAAGTCCGTGAAACAGTGAACAGGGAATGTATGAGTTTCTCAAGATTGGTAACAGATAGAAACAAGAGAAAGTACGCAGTTATTCATCTACCTAGAAAAGTTACAGAGGTTTACACAGAGAATTCCAAGTATAAGTACAAGAAAATAAGAGAGACTTAGAAAACTGGTAAAACCTACATTTTGTATAGAGTTGGGAGTACTTAGCACTGTGAAAACAGCACTTTCGCCAAAAGAAATCTACTTCTCTAAGACTGGGAAACAGTGAACAGAGAATGTATGAGTTTCTCAAGATTGGTAACAGATAGAAACAAGAGAAAGTACACAGTGATTCATCTACCTAGAGAAGTTACAGAAGTTTACACAGAGAATTCCATGTATAAGTACAAGAAAATAAGAGAGACTTAGAAAACTGGTAAAACCTACATTGTGGATAGAGTTGGGAGGACTTAGCACTGTGAAAACAGCACTTTCGCAGAAAGAAATCTACTTCTCTAAGACTGGGAAACACTGAACAGAGAATGTGTCAGTTTCTCAAGATTGGTAACAGATAGAAAGAAGAGAACGTACGCAGTGATTCATCTACATAGAAAAGTTACAGAGGTTTACACAGAGAATTCCAAGTATAAGTACAAGAAAATAAGAGAGACTTAGAAAACTGGTAAAACCTACATTGTTGATAGAGTTGGGAGTACTTAGCACTGTGAAAAGCACTTTCGCCGAAAGAAATTTAGTTCTCTAAGTCCGTGAAACAGTGAACAGAGAATGTATGAGTTTCTCAAGATTGGTAACAGATAGAAACAAGAGAAAGTACACAGTGATTCATCTGCATACAAAAGTTACAGAAGTTTACACAGAGAATTCCAAGTATAAGTACAAGAAAATAAGAGATACTTAGAAAACTGGTAAAACCTACATTGTTGATAGAGTTGGGAGTACTTAGCACTGTGAAAACAGCACTTTCGCCAAAAGAAATTTAGTTCTCTAAGTCCGTGAAACAGTGAACAGAGAATGTATGAGTTTCTCAAGATTGGTAACAGATAGAAACAAGAGAAAGTACGCAGTGATTCATCTACCTAGAAAAGTTACAGAGGTTTACACAGAGAATTCCAAGTATAAGTACAAGAAAATAAGAGAGACTTAGAAAAGTGGTACAACCTACATTGTGGATAGAGTTGGGAGTATTTAGCACTGTGAAAACAGCACTTTCGCAGAAAGAAATCTACTTCTCTAAGACTGGGAAACACTGAACAGAGAACGTGTCAGTTTCTCAAGATTGGTAACAGATAGAAAGAAGAGAAAGTACGCAGTGATTCATCTACATACAAAAGTTACAGAGGTTTACACAGAGAATTCCAAGTATAAGTACAAGAAAATAAGAGAGACTTAGAAAACTGGTAAAACCAAATTGTTGATAGAGTTGGGAGTACTTAGCATTGTGAAAACAGCACTTTCGCAGAAAGAAATTTAGTTCTCTAAGTCCGTGAAACAGTGAACAGAGAATGTATGAGTTTCTCAAGATTGGTAACAGATAGAAACAAGAGAAAGTACGCAGTGATTCAACTACCTAGAAAAGTTACAGAGGTTTACACAGAGAATTCCAAGTATAAGTACAAGAAAATAAGAGAGACTTAGAAAACTGGTAAAACCTACATTGTTGATAGAGTTGGGAGTCCTTAGCATTGTGAAAACAGCACTTTCGCCGAAAGAAATTTAGTTCTCTAAGTCCGTGAAACAGTGAACAGAGAATGTATGAGTTTCTGAAGATTGGTAACAGATAGAAACAAGAGAAAGTACACAGTGATTCATCTACCTAGAAAAGTAACAGAGGTTTACACAGGGAATTCCAAGTATAAGTACAAGAAAATAAGAGAGACTTAGAAAACTGGTAAAACCTACATTGTTGATAGAGTTGGGAGTACTTAGCACTGTGAAAACAGCACTTTCACAGAAAGAAATCTACTTCTCTAACACTGGGAAACAGTGAACAGAGAATGTATGAGTTTCTCAAGATTGGTAACAGATAGAAACAAGAGAAAGTACACAGTGATTCATCTACCTAGAAAAGTTACAGAGGTTTACACACAGAATTCCAAGTATAAGTACAAGAGAATAAGAGAGACTTAGAAAACTGGTAAAACCTAAATTGTTGATAGAGTTGGGAGTACTTAGCACTGTGAAAACAGCACGTTCGCAGAAAGAAATCTACTTCTCTAAGACTGGGAAACAGTGAACAGAGAATGTATGAGTTTCTCATGATTAGTAACAGATAGAAACAAGAGAAAGTACACAGTGATTCATCTACCTAGAGAAGTTACAGAAGTTTACACAGAGAATTCCATGTATAAGTACAAGAAAATAAGAGAGACTTAGAAAACTGGTAAAACCTACATTATGGATAGAGTTGGGAGTACTTACCACTGTGAAAAAGCACTTTCGCTGAAAGAAATTTAGTTCTCTAAGTCCGTGAAACAGTGAACAGAGAATGTATGAGTTTCTCAAGATTGGTAACAGATAGAAACAAGAGAAAGGACACAGTGATTCATCTGCATACAAAAGTTACAGAAGTTTACACAGAGAATTCCAAGTATAAGTACAAGAAAATAAGAGAGACTTAGAAAACTGGTAAAACCTACATTGTTGATAGAGTTGGGAGTACTTAGCACTGTGAAAACAGCACTTTCGCCAAAAGAAATTTAGTTCTCTAAGTCCGTGAAACAGTGAACAGAGAATGTATGAGTTTCTCAAGATTGGTAACAGATAGAAACAAGAGAAAGTACGCCGTGATTCATCTACCTAGAAAAGTTACAGAGGTTTACACAGAGAATTCCAAGTATAAGTACAAGAAAATAAGAGAGACTTAGAAAACTGGTAAAACCTAAATTGTTGATAGAGTTGGGAGTACTTAGCACTGTGAAAACAGCAGTTTCGCAGAAAGAAATCTACTTCTCTAAGACTGGGAAACAGTTAACAGAGAATGTATGAGTTTCTCAAGATTGGTAACAGATAGAAACAAGAGAAAGTACACAGTGATTCATCTACCTAGAGAAGTTACAGAAGTTTACACAGAGAATTCCAAGTATAAGTACAAGAAAATAAGAGAGACTTAGAAATGTGGTATAACCTACATTGTTGATAGAGTTGGGAGTACTTAGCACTGTGAAAACAGCACTTTCTCAGAAAAAAATCTACTTCTCTAACACTGGGAAACAGTGAAGAGAGAATGTATGAGTTTCTCAAGATTGGTAACAGATAGAAACAAGACAAAGTACGCAGTGATTCACCTACCTAGAAGAGTTACAGAGGTTTACACAGAGAATTCCAAGTATAAGTACAAGAAAATAAGAGAGACTTAGAAAACTGGTAAAACCTACATTGTGGATAGAGTTGGGAGTACTTAGCACTGTGAAAACAGCACTTTCGCAGAAAGAAATCTACTTCTCTAAGACTGGGAAACACTGAACAGAGAACGTGTCAGTTTCTCAAGATTGGTAACAGATAGAAAGAAGAGAAAGTACGCAGTGATTCATCTACATACAAAAGTTACAGAGGTTTACACAGAGAATTCCAAGTATAAGTACAAGAAAATAAGAGAGACTTAGAAAACTGGTAAAACCTACATTGTTGATAGAGTTGGGAGTACTTAGCACTGTGAAAACAGCACTTTCGCCGAAAGAAATTTAGTTCTCTAAGTCCGTGAAACAGTGAACAGAGAATGTATGAGTTTCTCAAGATTGGTAACAGATAGAAACAAGAGAAAGTACGCAGTGATTCATCTACCTAGAAAAGTTACAGAGGTTTACACAGAGAATTCCAAGTATAAGTACAAGAAAATAAGAGAGACTTAGAAAACTGGTAAAACCTACATTGTTGATAGAGTTGGGAGTACTTAGCACTGTGAAAACAGCACTTTCGCAGAAAGAAATCTACTTCTCTAAGACTGGGAAACAGTGAACAGAGAATGTATGAGTTTCTCAAGATTGGTAACAGATAGAAACAAGAGAAAGTACGCAGTGATTCATCTACCTAGAAAAGTTACAGAGGTTTACACAGAGAATTCCAAGTATAAGTACAAGAAAATAAGAGAGACTTAGAAAAGTGGTACAACCTACATTGTTGATAGAGTTGGGAGTACTTAGCACTGTGAAAACAGCACTTTCTCAGAAAAAAATCTACTTCTCTAACACTGGGAAACAGTGAAGAGAGAATGTATGAGTTTCTCAAGATTGGTAACAGATAGAAACAAGAGAAACTACGCAGTGATTCACCTACCTAGAAAAGTTACAGAGGTTTACACAGAGAATTTCAAGTATAAGTACAAGAAAATAAGAGAGACTTAGAAAACTGGTAAAACCTACATTGTGGATAGAGCTGGGAGTACTTAGCACTGTGAAAACAGCACTTTCGCCGAAAGAAATTTAGTTCTCTAAGTCCGTGAAACAGTGAACAGAGAATGTATGAGTTTCTCAAGATTGGTAACAGATAGAAACAAGAGAAAGTACACAGTGATTCATCTACCTAGAAAACTAACAGAGGTTTACACAGAGAATTCCAAGTATAAGTACAAGAAAATAAGAGAGACTTAGAAAACTGGTAAAACCTACATTGTAGATAGAGTTGGGAGTACTTAGCACTGTGAAAACAGCACTATCGCAGAAAGAAATCTACTTCTCTAAGACTGGGAAACAGTGAAGAGAGAATGTATGAGTTTCTCAAGATTGGTAACAGATAGAAACAAGAGAAAATACACAGTGATTCACCTACCTAGAAAAGTTACAGAGGTTTACACAGAGAATTCCAAGTATAAGTACAAGAAAATAAGAGAGACTTAGAAAACTGGTAAAACCTACATTGTTGATAGAGTTGGGAGTACTTAGCACTGTGAAAACAGCACTTTCGCAGAAAGAAATCTACTTCTCTAAGACTGGGAAACACTGAACAGAGAACGTGTCAGTTTCTCAAGATTGGTAACAGATAGAAAGAAGAGAAAGTACGCAGTGATTCATCTACATACAAAAGTTACAGAGGTTTACACAGAGAATTCCAAGTATAAGTACAAGAAAATAAGAGATACTTAGAAAACTGGTAAAACCTACATTGTTGATAGAGTTGGGAGTACTTAGCACTGTGAAAACAGCACTTTCGCCAAAAGAAATTTAGTTCTCTAAGTCCGTGAAACAGTGAACAGAGAATGTATGAGTTTCTCAAGATTGGTAACAGATAGAAACAAGAGAAAGTACACAGTGATTCATCTGCATACAAAAGTTACAGAAGTTTACACAGAGAATTCCAAGTATAAGTACAAGAAAATAAGAGATACTTAGAAAACTGGTAAAACCTACATTGTTGATAGAGTTGGGAGTACTTAGCACTGTGAAAACAGCACTTTCGCCAAAAGAAATTTAGTTCTCTAAGTCCGTGAAACAGTGAACAGAGAATGTATGAGTTTCTCAAGATTGGTAACAGATAGAAACAAGAGAAAGTACGCAGTGATTCATCTACCTAGAAAAGTTACAGAGGTTTACACAGAGAATTCCAAGTATAAGTACAAGAAAATAAGAGAGACTTAGAAAAGTGGTACAACCTACATTGTTGATAGAGTTGGGAGTACTTAGCACTGTGAAAACAGCACTTTCTCAGAAAAAAATCTACTTCTCTAACACTGGGAAACAGTGAAGAGAGAATGTATGAGTTTCTCAAGATTGGTAACAGATAGAAACAAGAGAAAGTACGCAGTGATTCACCTACCTAGAAAAGTTACAGAGGTTTACACAGAGAATTTCAAGTATAAGTACAAGAAAATAAGAGAGACTTAGAAAACTGGTAAAACCTACATTGTGGATAGAGCTGGGAGTACTTAGCACTGTGAAAACAGCACTTTCGCTGAAAGAAATTTAGTTCTCTAAGTCCGTGAAACAGTGAACAGAGAATGTATGAGTTTCTCAAGATTGGTAACAGATAGAAACAAGAGAAAGTACACAGTGATTCATCTACCTAGAAAAGTAACAGAGGTTTACACAGAGAATTCCAAGTATAAGTACAAGAAAATAAGAGAGATTTAGAAAAGTGGTAAAACCTACATTGTTGATAGAGTTGGGAGTACTTAGCACTGTGAAAACAGCACTTTCGCAGAAAGAAATCTACTTCTCTAAGACTGGGAAACAGTGAACAGAGAATGTATGAGTTTCTCAAGATTGGTAACAGATAGAAACAAGAGAAAGTACACAGTGATTCATCTACCTAGAAAAGTTACAGAAGTTTAAACAGAGAATTCCATGTATAAGTACAAGAAAACAAGAGAGACTTAGAAAACTGGTAAAACCTACATTGTGGATAGAGTTGGGAGTACTTAGCACTGTGAAAACAGCACTTTCGCAGAAAGAAATCTACTTCTCTAACACTGGGAAACTGTGAACAGAGAATGTATGTGTTTCTGAAGATTGGTAACAGATAGAAACAAGAGAAAGTACACAGTGATTCATCTACCTAGAAAAGTTACAGAGGTTTACACAGAGAATTCCAAGTATAAGTACAAGAAAATAAGAGAGACTTAGAAAACTGGTAAAACCTACATTGTTGATAGAGTTGGGAGTACTTAGCACTGTGAAAACAGCACTTTCGCAGAAAGAAATCTACTTCTCTAAGACTGGGAAACAGTCAACAGAGAATGTATGAGTTTCTCAAGATTGGTAACAGATAGAAACAAGAGAAAGAACACAGTGACTCATCTACCTAGAGAAGTTACAGAAGTTTACACAGAGAATTCCATGTATAAGTACAAGAAAATAAAAGAGACTTAGAAAACTGGTAAAACCTACATTGTGGATAGAGTTGGGAGTACTTAGCACTCTGAAAACAGCACTTTCGCAGAAAGAAATCTACTTCTCTAAGACTGGGAAACACTGAACAGAGCATGTGTCAGTTTCTCAAGATTGGTAACAGATAGAAAGAAGAGAAAGTACGCAGTGATTCATCTACATACAAAAGTTACAGAGGTTTACACAGAGAATTCCAAGTATAATTACAAGAAAATAAGAGAGACTTAGAAAACTGGTAAAACCTACATTGTGGATAGAGTTGGGAGTACTTAGCACTGTGAAAACAGCACTTTCGCCGAAAGAAATTTAGTTCTCTAAGTCCGTGAAACAGTGAACAGAGAATGTATGAGTTTCTCAAGATTGGTAACAGATAGAAACAAGAGAAAGTACGCAGTGATTCATCTACCTAGAAAAGTTACAGAGGTTTACACAGAGAATTCCAAGTATAAGTACAAGAAAATAAGAGAGACTTAGAAAAGTGGTAAAACCTACATTGTTGATAGAGTTGGGAGTACTTAGCACTGTGAAAACAGCACTTTCTCAGAAAAAAATCTACTTCTCTAAGACTGGGAAACAGGGAACAGAGAATGTATGAGTTTCTCAAGATTGGTAACAGATAGAAACAAGAGAAAGTACACAGTGATTCATCTACCTAGAGAAGTTACAGAAGTTTACACAGAAAATTCCATGTATAAGTACAAGAAAATAAGAGAGACTTAGAAAACTGGTAAAACCTACATTGTGGATAGAGTTGGGAGTACTTAGCACTGTGAAATCAGCACTTTCGCAGAAAGAAATCTACTTCTCTAAGACTGGGAAACACTGAACAGAGCATGTGTCAGTTTCTCAAGATTGGTAACAGATAGAAACAAGAGAAAGTACACAGTGATTCATCTGCATACAAAAGTTACAGAAGTTTACACAGAGAATTCCAAGTATAAGTACAAGAAAATAAGAGATACTTAGAAAACTGGTAAAATCTACATTGTTGATAGAGTTGGGAGTACTTAGCACTGTGAAAACAGCACTTTCGCCAAAAGAATTTTAGTTCTCTAAGTCCGTGAAACAGTGAACAGAGAATGTATGAGTTTCTCAAGATTGGTAACAGATAGAAACAAGAGAAAGTACGCAGTGATTCAACTACCTATAAAAGTTACAGAGGTTTACACAGAGAATTCCAAGTATAAGTATAAGAAAATAAGAGAGACTTAGAAAAGTGGTACAACCTACATTGTTGATAGAGTTGGGAGTACTTAGCACTGTGAAAACAGCACTTTCTCAGAAAAAAATCTACTTCTCTAACACTGGGAAACAGTGAAGAGAGAATGTATGAGTTTCTCAAGATTGGTAACAGATAGAAACAAGAGAAAGTACACAGTGATTCACCTACCTAGAAAAGTTACAGAGGTTTACACAGAGAATTCCAAGTATAAGTACAAGAAAATAAGAGAGACTTAGAAAACTGGTAAAACCTACATTGTTGATAGAGTTGGGAGTACGTAGCACTGTGAAAACAGCACTTTCGCCTAAAGAAATTTAATTCTCTAAGTCCGTGTAACAGTGAACACAGAATGTATGAGTTTCTCAAGATTGGTAACAGATAGAAACAAGAGAAAGTACACAGTGATTCATCTACCTAGAAAAGTTACAGATGTTTACACAGAGAATTCCAAGTATAAGTACAAGAAAATAAGAGAGACTTACAAAACTGGTAAAACCTACATTGTTGATAGAGTTGGGAGTACATAGCACTGTGAAAACAGCACTTTCGCAGAAAGAAATCTACTTCTCTAACACTGGGAAACAGTGAACAGAGAATGAATGAGTTTCTCAAGATTGGTAACAGATAGAAACAAGAGAAAGTACACAGTGATTCATCTACCTAGAGAAGTTACAGAAGTTTACTCAGAGAATTCCATGTATAAGTACAAGAAAATAAGAGAGACTTAGAAAACTGGTAAAACCTACATTGTGGATAGAGTTGGGAGTACTTAGCACTGTGAAAACAGCACTTTCGCAGAAAGAAATCTACTTCTCTAAGACTGGGAAACACTGAACAGAGAATGTGTCAGTTTCTCAAGATTGGTAACAGATAGAAAGAAGAGAAAGTACGCAGTGATTCATCTAAATACAAAAGTTACAGAGGTTTACACAGAGAATTCCAAGTATAAGTACAAGAAAATAAGAGAGACTTAGAAAAGTGGTACAACCTACATTGTTGATAGAGTTGGGAGTACTTAGCACTGTGAAAACAGCACTTTCTCAGAAAAAAATCTACTTCTCTAACACTGGGAAACAGTGAAGAGAGAATGTATGAGTTTCTCAAGTTTGGTAACAGATAGAAACAAGAGAAAGTACGCAGTGATTAACCTACCTAGAAAAGTTACAGAGGTTTACACAGAGAATTCCATGTATAAGTACAAGAAAATAAGAGAGACTTAGAAAACTGGTAAAACCTACATTGTTGATAGAGTTGGGAGTACTTAGCACTGTGGAAACAGCACTTTCGCCGAAAGAAATTTAGTTCTCTAAGTCCGTGAAACAGTGAACAGAGAATGTATGAGTTTCTCAAGATTGGTAACAGATAGAAACAAGAGAAAGTACGCAGTGATTCATCTACCTAGAAAAGTTACAGAGGTTTACACAGAGAATTCCAAGTATAAGTACAAGAAAATAAGAGAGACTTAGAAAACTGGTAAAACCTACATTGTTGATAGAGTTGGGAGTACTTAGCACTGTGAAAACAGCACTTTTGCAGAAAGAAATCTACTTCTCTAAGACTGGGAAACAGTGAACAGAGAATGTATGAGTTTCTCAAGATTGGTAACAGATAGAAACAAGAGAAAGTACACAGTGATTCATCTACCTAGAGAAGTTACAGAAGTTTACACAGAGAATTCCATGTATAAGTACAAGAAAATAAGAGAGACTTAGAAAACTGGTAAAACCTACATTGTGGATAGAGTTGGGAGTACTTAGCACTGTGAAAACAGCACTGTCACAGAAAGAAATCTACTTCTCTAAGACTGGGAAATACTGAACAGAGAATGTGTCAGTTTCTCAAGATTGGTAACAGATAGAAAGAAGAGAACGTACGCAGTGATTAATCTACATAGAAAAGTTACAGAGGTTTACACAGAGAATTCCAAGTATAAGTACAAGAAAATAAGAGAGACTTAGAAAACTGGTAAAACCTACATTGTTGATAGAGTTGGGAGTACTTAGCACTGTGAAAAAGCACTTTCGCCGAAAGAAATTTAGTTCTCTAAGTCCGTGAAACAGTGAACAGAGAATGTATGAGTTTCTCAAGATTGGTAACAGATAGAAACAAGAGAAAGTACACAGTGATTCATCTGCATACAAAAGTTACAGAAGTTTACACAGAGAATTCCAAGTATAAGTACAAGAAAATAAGAGATACTTAGAAAACTGGTAAAACCTACATTGTTGATACAGTTGGGAGTACTTAGCACTGTGAAAACAGCACTTTCGCCAAAAGAATTTTAGTTCTCTAAGTCCGTGAAACAGTGAACAGAGAATGTATGAGTTTCTCAAGATTGGTAACAGATAGAAACAAGAGAAAGTACGCAGTGATTCAACTACCCATAAAAGTTACAGAGGTTTACACAGAGAATTCCAAGTATAAGTATAAGAAAATAAGAGAGACTTAGAAAAGTGGTACAACCTACATTGTTGATAGAGTTGGGAGTACTTAGCACTGTGAAAACAGCACTTTCTCAGAAAAAAATCTACTTCTCTAACACTGGGAAACAGTGAAGAGAGAATGTATGAGTTTCTCAAGATTGGTAACAGATAGAAACAAGAGAAAGTACACAGTGATTCATCTACCTAGAAAAGTTACAGAGGTTTACACAGAGAATTCCAAGTATAAGTACAAGAAAATAAGAGAGACTTAGAAAACTGGTAAAACCTACATTGTTGATAGAGTTGGGAGTACTTAGCACTGTGAAAACAGCACTTTCGCAGAAAGAAATCTACTTCTCTAACACTGGGAAACAGTGAACAGAGAATGAATGAGTTTCTCAAGATTGGTAACAGATAGAAACAAGAGAAAGTACACAGTGATTCATCTACCTAGAAAAGTAACAGAGGTTTACACAGAGAATTCCAAGTATAAGTACAAGAAAATAAGAGAGACTTAGAAAACTGGTAAAACCTACATTGTTGATAGAGTTGGGAGTACTTAGCACTGTGAAAAAGCACTTTCACCGAAAGAAATTTAGGTCTCTAAGTCCGTGAAACAGTGAACAGAGAATGTATGAGTTTCTCAAGATTGGTAACAGATAGAAACAAGAGAAAGTACGCACTGATTCACCTACCTAGAAAAGTTATAGAGGTTTACACAGAGAATTTCAAGTATAAGTACAAGAAAATAAGAGAGACTTAGAAAACTGGTAAAACCTACATTGTGGATAGAGTTGGGAGTACTTAGCACTGTGAAAACAGCACTTTCGCAGAAAGAAATCTACTTCTCTAAGACTGGGAAACACTGAACAGAGAACGTGTCAGTTTCTCAAGACTGGTAACAGATAGAAAGAAGAGAAAGTACGCAGTGATTCATCTACATACAAAAGTTACAGAGGTTTACACAGAGAATTCCAAGTATAAGTACAAGAAAATAAGAGAGACTTAGAAAACTGGTAAAACCTACATTGTTGATAGAGTTGGGAGTACTTAGCACTGTGAAAACAGCACTTTCGCCGAAAGAAATTTAGTTCTCTAAGTCCGTGAAACAGTGAACAGAGAATGTATGAGTTTCTCAAGATTGGTAACAGATAGAAACAAGAGAAAGTACGCAGTGATTCATCTACCTAGAAAAGTTACAGAGGTTTACACAGAGAATTCCAAGTATAAGTACAAGAAAATAAGAGAGACTTAGAAAACTGGTAAAACCTACATTGTTGATAGAGTTGGGAGTACTTAGCACTGTGAAAACAGCACTTTCGCATAAAGAAATCTACTTCTCTAAGACTGGGAAACAGTGAACAGAGAATGTATGAGTTTCTCAAGATTGGTAACAGATAGAAACAAGAGAAAGTACACAGTGATTCATCTACCTAGAGAAGTTACAGAAGTTTACACAGAGAATTCCATGTATAAGTACAAGAAAATAAGAGAGACTTAGAAAACTGGTAAAACCTACATTGTGGATAGAGTTGGGAGTACTTAGCACTGTGAAAACAGCACTTTCTCAGAAAAAAATCTACTTCTCTAACACTGGGAAACAGTGAAGAGAGAATGTATGAGTTTCTCAAGATTGATAACAGATAGAAACAAGAGAAAGTACGCAGTGATTCACCTACCTAGAAAACTTACAGAGGTTTACACAGAGAATTCCAAGTATAAGTACAAGAAAATAAGAGAGACTTAGAAAACTGGTAAAACCTACATTGTGGATAGAGTTGGGAGTACTTAGCACTGTGAAAACAGCACTTTCGCAGAAAGAAATCTACTTCTCTAAGACTGGGAAACACTGAACAGAGAACATGTCAGTTTCTCAAGATTGGTAACAGATAGAAAGAAGAGAAAGTACGCAGTGATTCATCTACATACAAAAGTTACAGAGGTTTACACTGAGAATTCCAAGTATAAGTACAAGAAAATAAGAGAGACTTAGAAAACTGGTAAAACCTACATTGTTGATAGAGTTGGGAGTACTTAGCACTGTGAAAACAGCACTTTCGCCGAAAGAAATTTAGTTCTCTAAGTCCGTGAAACAGTGAACAGAGAATGTATGAGTTTCTCAAGATTGGTAACAGATAGAAACAAGAGAAAGTACGCAGTGATTCATCTACCTAGAAAAGTTACAGAGGTTTACACAGAGAATTCCAAGTAGAAGTACAAGAAAATAAGAGAGACTTAGAAAACTGGTAAAACCTACATTGTTGATAGAGTTGGGAGTACTTAGCACTGTGAAAACAGCACTTTTGCAGAAAGAAATCTACTTCTCTAAGACTGGGAAACAGTGAACAGAGAATGTATGAGTTTCTCAAGATTGGTAACAGATAGAAACAAGAGAAAGTACACAGTGATTCATCTACCTAGAGAAGTTACAGAAGTTTACACAGAGAATTCCATGTATAAGTACAAGAAAATCAGAGAGACTTAGAAAACTGGTAAAACCTACATTGTGGATAGAGTTGGGAGTACTTAGCACTGTGAAAACAGCACTTTCGCAGAAAGAAATCTAGTTCTCTAAGACTGGGAAACACTGAACAGAGAATGTGTCAGTTTCTCAAGATTGGTAACAGATAGAAAGAAGAGAACGTATGCAGTGATTCATCTACATAGAAAAGTTACAGAGGTTTACACAGAGAATTCCAAGTATAAGTACAAGAAAATAAGAGAGACTTAGAAAACTGGTAAAACCTACATTGTTGATAGAGTTGGGAGTACGTAGCACTGTGAAAAGCACTTTCGCCGAAAGAAATTTAGTTCTCTAAGTCCGTGAACCAGTGAACAGAGAATGTATGAGTTTCTCAAGATTGGTAACAGATAGAAACAAGAGAAAGTACACAGTGATTCATCTGCATACAAAAGTTACAGAAGTTTACACAGAGAATTCCAAGTATAAGTACAAGAAAATAAGAGATACTTAGAAAACTGGTAAAACCTACATTGTTGATAGAGTTGGGAGTACTTAGCACTGTGAAAACAGCACTTTCGCCGAAAGAAATTTAGTTCTCTAAGTCCGTGAACCAGTGAACAGAGAATGTATGAGTTTCTCAAGATTGGTAACAGATAGAAACAAGAGAAAGTACGCAGTGATTCATCTACCTAGAAAAGTTACAGAGGTTTACACAGAGAATTCCAAGTATAAGTACAAGAAAATAAGAGAGACTTAGAAAACTGGTAAAACCTACATTGTTGATAGAGTTGGGAGTACTTAGCACTGTGAAAACAGCACTTTCGCCAAAAGAAATTTAGTTCTCTAAGTCCGTGAAACAGTGAACAGAGAATGTATGAGTTTCTCAAGATTGGTAACAGATAGAAACAAGAGAAAGTACGCAGTGATTCAACTACCTATAAAAGTTACAGAGGTTTACACAGAGAATTCCAAGTATAAGTACAAGAAAATAAGAGAGACTTAGAAAACTGGTACAACCTACATTGTTGATAGAGTTGGGAGTACTTAGCACTGTGAAAACAGCACTTTCTCAGAAAAAAATCTACTTCTCTAACACTGGGAAACAGTGAAGAGAGAATGTATGAGTTTCTCAAGATTGGTAACAGAAACAAGAGAAAGTACACAGTGATTCACCTACCTAGAAAAGTTACAGAGGTTTACACAGAGAATTCCAAGTATAAGTACAAGAAAATAAGAGAGACTTAGAAAACTGGTAAAATCTACATTGTTGATAGAGTTGGGAGTACTTAGCACTGTGAAAACAGCACTTTCGCCTAAAGAAATTTAATTCTCTAAGTCCGTGTAACAGTGAACACAGAATGTATGAGTTTCTCAAGATTGGTAACAGATAGAAACAAGAGAAAGTACACAGTGATTCATCTACCTAGAGAAGTTACAGAAGTTTACTCAGAGAATTCCATGTATAAGTACAAGAAAATAAGAGAGACTTAGAAAACTGGTAAAACCTACATTGTGGATAGAGTTGGGAGTACTTAGCACTGTGAAAACAGCACTTTCGCAGAAAGAAATCTACTTCTCTAACACTGGGAAACAGTGAACAGAGAATGAATGAGTTTCTCAAGATTGGTAACAGATAGAAACAAGAGAAAGTACACAGTGATTCATCTACCTAGAGAAGTTACAGAAGTTTACTCAGAGAATTCCATGTATAAGTACAAGAAAATAAGAGAGACTTAGAAAACTGGTAAAACCTACATTGTGGATAGAGTTGGGAGTACTTAGCACTGTGAAAACAGCACTTTCGCAGAAAGAAATCTACTTCTCTAAGACTGGGAAACACTGAACAGAGAATGTGTCAGTTTCTCAAGATTGGTAACAGATAGAAAGAAGAGAAAGTAGGCAGTGATTCATCTACATACAAAAGTTACAGAGGTTTACACAGAGAATTCCAAGTATAAGTACAAGAAAATAAGAGAGACTTAGAAAACGGGTAAAACCTACATTGTTGATAGAGTTGGGAGTACTTAGCACTGTGAAAAAGCACTTTCGCCGAAAGAAATTTAGTTCTCTAAGTCCGTGAAACAGTGAACAGAGAATGTATGAGTTTCTCAAGATTGGTAACAGATAGAAACAAGAGAAAGTACACAGTGATTCATCTGCATACAAAAGTTACAGAAGTTTACACAGAGAATTCTAAGTATAAGTACAAGAAAATAAGAGATACTTAGAAAACTGGTAAAACCTACATTGTTGATAGAGTTGGGAGTACTTAGCACTGTGAAAACAGCACTTTCGCCAAAAGAAATTTACTTCTCTAAGTCCGTGAAACAGTGAACAGAGAATGTATGAGTTTCTCAAGATTTGTAACAGATAGAAACAAGAGAAAGTACGCAGTGATTCATCTACCTAGAAAAGTTACAGAGGTTTACACAGGGAATTCCAAGTATAAGTACAAGAAAATAAGAGAGACTTAGAAAAGTGGTACAACCTACATTGTTGATAGAGTTGGGAGTACTTAGCACTGTGAAAACAGCACTTTCTCAGAAAAAAATCTACTTCTCTATCACTGGGAAACAGTGAAGAGACAATGTATGAGTTTCTCAAGATTGGTAACAGATAGAAACAAGAGAAAGTACGCAGTGATTCACCTACCTAGAAAAGTTACAGAGGTTTACACAGAGAATTTCAAGTATAAGTACAAGAAAATAAGAGAGACTTAGAAAACTGGTAAAACCTACATTGTGGATAGAGTTGGGAGTACTTAGCACTGTGAAAACAGCACTTTCGCAGAAAGAAATCTACTTCTCTAAGACTGGGAAACACTGAACAGAGAATGTGTCAGTTTCTCAAGAGTGGTAACAGATAGAAAGAAGAGAAAGTACGCAGTGATTCATCTACATACAAAAGTTACACAGGTTTACACAGAGAATTCCAAGTATAAGTACAAGACAATAAGAGAGACTTAGAAAACTGGTAAAACCTACATTGTTGATAGAGTTGGGAGTACTTAGCACTGTGAAAACAGCACTTTCGCCGAAAGAAATTTAGTTCTCTAAGTCCGTGAACCAGTGAACAGAGAATGTATGAGTTTCTCAAGATTGGTGACAGATAGAAACAAGAGAAAGTACGCAGTGATTCATCTACCTAGAAAAGTTACAGAGGTTTACACAGAGAATTCCAAGTATAAGTACAAGAAAATAAGAGAGACTTAGAAAAGTGGTAAAACCTACATTGTTAATAGAGTTGAGAGTACTTAGCACTGTGAAAACAGCACTTTCTCAGAAAAAAATCTACTTCTCTAACACTGGGAAGCAGGGAAGAGAAAATATATGAATTTCTCAAGATTGGTAACAGATAGAAACAAGAGAAAGTACACAGTGATTCATCTACCTAGGAAAGTTACAGAGGTTTACACAGAGAATTCCAAGTATAAGTACAAGAAAATAAGAGAGACTTAGAAAACTGGTAAAACCTACATTGTTGATAGAGTTGGGAGTACTTAGCACTGTGAAAAAGCACTTTCGCCGAAAGAAATTTAGTTCTCTAAGTCCGTGAAACAGTGAACAGAGAATGTATGAGTTTCTCAAGATTGGTAACAGATAGAAACAAGAGAAAGTACACAGTGATTCTTCTGCATACAAAAGTTACAGAAGTTTACACAGAGAATTCCAAGTATAACTACAAGAAAATAAGAGAGACTTAGAAAACTGGTAAAACCTACATTGTTGATAGAGTTGGGAGTACTTAGCACTGTGAAAACAGCACTTTCGCAGAAAGAAATCTACTTCTCTAAGACTGGGAAACAGTGAACAGAGAATGTATGAGTTTCTCAAGATTGGTAACAGATAGAAAGAAGAGAAAGTACGCAGTGATTCATCTACCTAGAAAAGTTACAGAGGTTTACACAGAGAATTCCAAGTATAAGTACAAGAAAATAAGAGAGACTTAGAAAAGTGGTAAAACCTACATTGTTGATAGAGTTGGGAGTACTTAGCACTGTGAAAACAGCACTTTCTCAGAAAAAAATCTACTTCTCTAACACTGGGAAACAGTGAAGAGAGAATATATGAGTTTCTCAAGATTGGTAACAGATAGAAACAAGAGAAAGTACGCAGTGATTCACCTACCTAGAAAAGTTACAGAGGTTCACACAGAGAATTCCAAGTATAAGTACAAGAAAATAAGAGAGACTTAGAAAACTGGTAAAACCTACATTGTTGATAGAGTTGGGAGTACTTAGCATTGTGAAAACAGCACTTTCGCCGAAAGAAATTTAGTTCTCTAAGTCCGTGAAACAGTGAACAGAGAATGTATGAGTTTCTCAAGATTGGTAACAGATAGAAACAAGAGAAAGTACGCAGTGATTCATCTACCTAGAAAAGTTACAGAGGTTTACACAGAGAATTCCAAGTATAAGTACAAGAAAATAAGAGAGACTTAGAAAAGTGGTACAACCTACATTGTTGATAGAGTTGGGAGTACTTAGCACTGTGAAAACAGCACTTTCTCAGAAAAAAATCTACTTCTCTAACACTGGGAAACAGTGAAAAGAGAATGTATGAGTTTCTCAAGATTGGTAACAGATAGAAACAAGAGAAAGTACGCAGTGATTCACCTACCTAGAAAAGTTACAGAGGTTTACACAGAGAAATCCAAGTATAAGTACAAGAAAATAAGAGAGACTTAGAAAACTGGTAAAACCTACATTGTGGATAGAGTTGGGAGTACTTAGCACTGTGAAAACAGCACTTTCGCAGAAAGAAATCTACTTCTCTAAGACTGGGAAACACTGAACAGAGAACGTGTCAGTTTCTCAAGATTGGTAACAGATAGAAAGAAGAGAAAGTACGCAGTGATTCATCTACATACAAAAGTTACAGAGGTTTACACAGAGAATTCCAAGTATAAGTACAAGAAAATAAGAGAGACTTAGAAAACTGGTAAAACCTACATTGTTGATAGAGTTGGGAGTACTTAGCACTGTGAAAACAGCACTTTCGCAGAAAGAAATCTACTTCTCTAAGACTGGGAAACAGTGAACAGAGAATGTATGAGTTTCTCAAGATTGGTAACAGATAGAAAGAAGAGAAAGTACGCAGTGATTCATCTACCTAGAAAAGTTACAGAGGTTTACACAGAGAATTCCAAGTATAAGTACAAGAAAATAAGAGAGACTTAGAAAAGTGGTAAAACCTACATTGTTGATAGAGTTGGGAGTACTTAGCACTGTGAAAAAGCACTTTCGCCGAAAGAAATTTAGTTCTCTAAGTCCGTGAAACAGTGAACAGAGAATGTATGAGTTTCTCAAGATTGGTAACAGATAGAAACAAGAGAAAGTACACAGTGATTCTTCTGCATACAAAAGTTACAGAAGTTTACACAGAGAATTCCAAGTATAAGTACAAGAAAATAAGAGAGACTTAGAAAACTGGTAAAACCTACATTGTTGATAGAGTTGGGAGTACTTAGCACTGTGAAAACAGCACTTTCGCAGAAAGAAATCTACTTCTCTAAGACTGGGAAACAGTGAACAGAGAATGTATGAGTTTCTCAAGATTGGTAACAGATAGAAAGAAGAGAAAGTACGCAGTGATTCATCTACCTAGAAAAGTTACAGAGGTTTACACAGAGAATTCCAAGTATAAGTACAAGAAAATAAGAGAGACTTAGAAAAGTGGTAAAACCTACATTGTTGATAGAGTTGGGAGTACTTAGCACTGTGAAAACAGCACTTTCGCAGAAAGAAATCTACTTCTCTAAGACTGGGAAACACTGAACAGAGAATGTGTCAGTTTCTCAAGATTGGTAACAGATAGAAAGAAGAGAAAGTACGCAGTGATTCATCTACATAGAAAAGTTACAGAGGTTTACACAGAGAATTCCAAGTATAAGTACAAGAAAATAAGAGAGACTTAGAAAACTGGTAAAACCTACATTGTTGATAGAGTTGGGAGTACTTAGCACTGTGAAAAAGCACTTTCGCCGAAAGAAATTTAGTTCTCTAAGTCCGTGAAACAGTGAACAGAGAATGTATGAGTTTCTCAAGATTGGTAACAGATAGAAACAAGAGAAAGTACACAGTGATTCTTCTGCATACAAAAGTTACAGAAGTTTACACAGAGAATTCCAAGTATAAGTACAAGAAAATAAGAGAGACTTAGAAAACTGGTAAAACCTACATTGTTGATAGAGTTGGGAGTACTTAGCACTGTGAAAACAGCACTTTCGCAGAAAGAAATCTACTTCTCTAAGACTGGGAAACAGTGAACAGAGAATGTATGAGTTTCTCAAGATTGGTAACAGATAGAAAGAAGAGAAAGTACGCAGTGATTCATCTACCTAGAAAAGTTACAGTGGTTTACACAGAGAATTCCAAGTTTAAGTACAAGAAAATAAGAGACTTAAAAAGTGGTAAAACCTACATTGTTGATAGAGTTGGGAGTACTTAGCACTGTGAAAACAGCACTTTCTCAGAAAAAAAACTACTTCTCTAACACTGGGAAACAGTGAAGAGAGAATATATGAGTTTCTCAAGATTGGTAACAGATAGAAACAAGAGAAAGTACGCAGTGATTCACCTACCTAGAAAAGTTACAGAGGTTCACACAGAGAATTCGAAGTATAAGTACAAGAAAATAAGAGAGACTTAGAAAACTGGTAAAACCTACATTGTTGATAGAGTTGGGATTACTTAGCATTGTGAAAACAGCACTTTCGCCGAAAGAAATTTAGTTCTCTAAGTCCGTGAAACAGTGAACAGAGAATGTATGAGTTTCTCAAGATTGGTAACAGATAGAAACAAGAGAAAGTACGCAGTGATTCATCTACCTAGAAAAGTTAAAGAGGTTTACACAGAGAATTCCAAGTATAAGTACAAGAAAATAAGAGAGACTTAGAAAAGTGGTACAACCTACATTGTTGATAGAGTTGGGAGTACTTAGCACTGTGAAAACAGCACTTTCTCAGAAAAAAATCTACTTCTCTAACACTGGGAAACAGTGAAAAGAGAATGTATGAGTTTCTCAAGATTGGTAACAGAT
Source organism: Heterohyrax brucei (assembly GCA_028571685.1). Classification (NCBI taxonomy): domain Eukaryota; kingdom Metazoa; phylum Chordata; class Mammalia; order Hyracoidea; family Procaviidae; genus Heterohyrax; species Heterohyrax brucei. The sequence goes on along the minus strand of CM053156.1, from coordinate 40,947,329 downwards.
AGAAACAAGAGAAAGTACGCAGTGATTCACCTACCTAGAAAAGTTACAGAGGTTTACACAGAGCAATCCAAGTATAAGTACAAGAAAATAAGAGAGACTTAGAAAACTGGTAAAACCTACATTGTGGATAGAGTTGGGAGTACTTAGCACTGTGAAAACAGCACTTTCGCAGAAAGAAATCTACTTCTCTAAGACTGGGAAACACTGAACAGAGAACGTGTCAGTTTCTCAAGATCGGTAACAGATAGAAAGAAGAGAACGTACGCAGTGATTCATCTACATACAAAAGTTACAGAGGTTTACACAGAGAATTCCAAGTATAAGTACAAGAAAATAAGAGAGACTTAGAAAACTGGTAAAACCTACATTGTTGATAGAGTTGGGAGTACTTAGCACTGTGAAAACAGCACTTTCGCTGAAAGAAATTTAGTTCTCTAAGTCCGTGAAACAGTGAACAGAGAATGTATGAGTTTCTCAAGATTGGTAACAGATAGAAACAAGAGAAAGAACGCAGTGATTCACCTACTAGAAAAGTTACAGAGGTTTACACAGAGAATTCCAAGTATAAGTACAAGAAAATAAGAGAGACTTAGAAAAGTGGTAAAACCTACATTGTTGATAGAGTTGGGAGTACTTAGCACTGTGAAAACAGCACTTTCTCAGAAAAAAATCTACTTCTCTAACACTGGGAAACAGTGAAGAGAGAATATATGAGTTTCTCAAGATTGGTAACAGATAGAAACAAGAGAAAGAACGCAGTGATTCACCTACTAGAAAAGTTACAGAGGTTTACACAGAGAATTCCAAGTATAAGTACAAGAAAATAAGAGAGACTTAGAAAACTGGTAAAACCTACATTGTTGATAGAGTTGGGAGTACTTAGCATTGTGAAAACAGCACTTTCGCCGAAAGAAATTTAGTTCTCTAAGTCCGTGAAACAGTGAACAGAGAATGTATGAGTTTCTCAAGATTGGTAACAGATAGAAACAAGAAAAAGTACACAGTGATTCATCTACCTAGAAAAGTAACAGAGGTTTACACAGAGAATTCCAAGTATAAGTACAAGAAAATAAGAGAGACTTAGAAAAGTGGTAAAACCTACATTGTTGATAGAGTTGGAAGTACTTAGCACTGTGAAAACAGCACTTTCACAGAAAGAAATCTACTTCTCTAACACTGGGAAACAGTGAACAGAGAATGTATGAGTTTCTCAAGATTGGTAACAGATAGAAACAAGAGAAAGTACACAGTGATTCATCTACCTAGAGAAGTTACAGAAGTTTACACAGAGAATTCCATGTATAAGTACAAGAAAATAAGAGAGACTTAGAAAACTGGTAAAACCTACATTGTGGATAGAGTTGGGAGTACTTAGCACTGTGAAAACAGCACTTTCGCAGAAAGAAATCTACTTCTCTAACACTGGGAAACAGTGAACAGAGAATGTATGTGTTTCTGAAGATTGGTAACAGATAGAAACAAGAGAAAGTACACAGTGATTCATCTACCTAGAAAAGTTACAGAGGTTTACACAGAGAATTCCAAGTATAAGTACAAGAAAATAAGAGAGACTTAGAAAAGTGGTACAACCTACATTGTTGATAGAGTTGGGAGTACTTAGCACTGCGAAAACAGCACTTTCTCAGAAAAAAATCTACTTCTCTAACACTGGGAAACAGTGAAGAGAGAATGTATGAGTTTCTCAAGATTGGTAACAGATAGAAACAAGAGAAAGTACACAGTGATTCACCTACCTAGAAAAGTTACAGAGGTTTATACAGAGAATTCCAAGTATAAGTACAAGAAAATAAGAGAGACTTAGAAAACTGGTAAAACCTACATTGTTGATAGAGTTGGGAGTACTTAGCACTGTGAAAACAGCACTTTCGCAGAAAGAAATCTACTTCTCTAAGACTGGGAAACACTGAACAGAGAACGTGTCAGTTTCTCAAGATTGGTAACAGATAGAAAGAAGAGAAAGTACGCAGTGATTCATCTACATACAAAAGTTACAGAGGTTTACACAGAGAATTCCAAGTATAAGTACAAGAAAATAAGAGATACTTAGAAAACTGGTAAAACCTACATTGTTGATAGAGTTGGGAGTACTTAGCACTGTGAAAACAGCACTTTCGCCAAAAGAAATTTAGTTCTCTAAGTCCGTGAAACAGTGAACAGAGAATGTATGAGTTTCTCAAGATTGGTAACCGATAGAAACAAGAGAAAGTACACAGTGATTCATCTGCATACAAAATTACAGAAGTTTACACAGAGAATTCCAAGTATAAGTACAAGAAAATAAGAGATACTTAGAAAACTGGTAAAACCTACATTGTTGATAGAGTTGGGAGTACTTAGCACTGTGAAAACAGCACTTTCGCCAAAAGAAATTTAGTTCTCTAAGTCCGTGAAACAGTGAACAGAGAATGTATGAGTTTCTCAAGATTGGTAACAGATAGAAACAAGAGAAAGTACGCAGTGATTCATCTACCTAGAAAAGTTACAGAGGTTTACACAGAGAATTCCAAGTATAAGTACAAGAAAATAAGAGAGACTTAGAAAAGTGGTAAAACCTACATTGTTGATAGAGTTGGGAGTACTTAGCACTGTGAAAACAGCACTTTCTCAGAAAAAAATCTACTTCTCTAACACTGGGAAACAGTGAAGAGAGAATATATGAGTTTCCCAAGATTGGTAACAGATAGAAACAAGAGAAAGAACGCAGTGATTCACCTACCTAGAAAAGTTACAGAGGTTTACACAGAGAATTCCAAGTATAAGTACAAGAAAATAAGAGAGACTTAGAAAACTGGTAAAACCTACATTGTTGATAGAGTTGGGAGTACTTAGCATTGTGAAAACAGCACTTTCGCCGAAAGAAATTTAGTTCTCTAAGTCCGTGAAACAGTGATCAGAGAATGTATGAGTTTCTCAAGATTGGTAACAGATAGAAACAAGAGAAAGTACACAGTGATTCATCTACCTAGAAAAGTAACAGAGGTTTACACAGAGAATTCCAAGTATAAGTACAAGAAAATAAGAGAGACTTAGAAAACTGGTAAAACCTACAATGTTGATAGAGTTGGGAGTACTTAGCACTGTGAAAACAGCACTTTCACAGAAAGAAATCTACTTGTCTAACACTGGGAAACAGTGAACAGAGAATGTATGAGTTTCTCAAGATTGGTAACAGATAGAAACAAGAGAAAGTACACAGTGATTCATCTACCTAGAGAAGTTACAGAAGTTTACACAGAGAATTCCATGTATAAGTACAAGAAAATAAGAGAGACTTAGAAAGCTGGTAAAACCTACATTGTGGATAGAGTTGGGAGTTCTTAGCACTGTGAAAACAGCACTTTCGCAGAAAGAAATCTACTTCTCTAACACTGGGAAACAGTGAACAGAGAATGTATGTGTTTCTGAAGATTGGTAACAGATAGAAACAAGAGAAAGTACACAGTGATTCATCTACCTAGAAAAGTTACAGAGGTTTACACAGAGAATTCCAAGTATAAGTACAAGAAAATAAGAGAGACTTAGAAAACTGGTAAAATCTACATTGTTGATAGAGTTGGGAGTACTTAGCACTGTGAAAACAGCACTTTCCCAGAAAGAAATCTACTTCTCTAACACTGGGAAACAGTGAACAGAGAATGAATGAGTTTCTCAAGATTGGTAACAGATAGAAAGAAGAGAAAGTACGCAGTGATTCATCTACCTAGAAAAGTTACAGAGGTTTACACAGAGAATTCCAAGTATAAGTACAAGAAAATAAGAGAGACTTAGAAAAGTGGTAAAACCTACATTGTTGATAGAGTTGGGAGTACTTAGCACTGTGAAAACAGCACTTTCTCAGAAAAAAAACTACTTCTCTAACACTGGGAAACAGTGAAGAGAGAATATATGAGTTTCTCAAGATTGGTAACAGATAGAAACAAGAGAAAGTACGCAGTGATTCACCTACCTAGAAAAGTTACAGAGGTTCACACAGAGAATTCCAAGTATAAGTACAAGAAAATAAGAGAGACTTAGAAAACTGGTAAAACCTACATTGTTGATAGAGTTGGGAGTACTTAGCATTGTGAAAACAGCACTTTCGCCGAAAGAAATTTAGTTCTCTAAGTCCGTGAAACAGTGAACAGAGAATGTATGAGTTTCTCAAGATTGGTAACAGATAGAAACAAGAGAAAGTACGCAGTGATTCATCTACCTAGAAAAGTTACAGAGGTTTACACAGAGAATTCCAAGTATAAGTACAAGAAAATAAGAGAGACTTAGAAAAGTGGTACAACCTACATTGTTGATAGAGTTGGGAGTACTTAGCACTGTGAAAACAGCACTTTCACAGAAAGAAATCTACTTCTCTAACACTGGGAAACAGTGAACAGAGAATGTATGAGTTTCTCAAGATTGGTAACAGATAGAAACAAGAGAAAGTACACAGTGATTCATCTACCTAGAGAAGTTACAGAAGTTTACACAGAGAATTCCATGTATAAGTACAAGAAAATAAGAGAGACTTAGAAAACTGGTAAAACCTACATTGTGGATAGAGTTGGGAGTACTTAGCACTGTGAAAACAGCACTTTCGCAGAAAGAAATCTACTTCTCTAACACTGGGAAACAGTGAACAGAGAATGTATGTGTTTCTGAAGATTGGTAACAGATAGAAACAAGAGAAAGTACACAGTGTTTCATCTACCTAGAAAAGTTACAGAGGTTTACACAGAGAATTCCAAGTATAAGTACAAGAAAATAAGAGAGACTTAGAAAAGTGGTACAACCTACATTGTTGATAGAGTTGGGAGTACTTAGCACTGCGAAAACAGCACTTTCTCAGAAAAAAATCTACTTCTCTAACACTGGGAAACAGTGAAGAGAGAATGTATGAGTTTCTCAAGATTGGTAACAGATAGAAACAAGAGAAAGTACACAGTGATTCACCTACCTAGAAAAGTTACAGAGGTTTACACAGAGAATTCCAAGTATAAGTACAAGAAAATAAGAGAGACTTAGAAAACTGGTAAAACCTACATTGTTGATAGAGTTGGGAGTACTTAGCACTGTGAAAACAGCACTTTCGCAGAAAGAAATCTACTTCTCTAAGACTGGGAAACACTGAACAGAGAACGTGTCAGTTTCTCAAGATTGGTAACAGATAGAAAGAAGAGAAAGTACGCAGTGATTCATCTACATACAAAAGTTACAGAGGTTTACACAGAGAATTCCAAGTATAAGTACAAGAAAATAAGAGATACTTAGAAAACTGGTAAAACCTACATTGTTGATAGAGTTGGGAGTACTTAGCACTGTGAAAACAGCACTTTCGCCAAAAGAAATTTAGTTCTCTAAGTCCGTGAAACAGTGAACAGAGAATGTATGAGTTTCTCAAGATTGGTAACAGATAGAAACAAGAGAAAGTACACAGTGATTCATCTGCATACAAAATTACAGAAGTTTACACAGAGAATTCCAAGTATAAGTACAAGAAAATAAGAGATACTTAGAAAACTGGTAAAACCTACATTGTTGATAGAGTTGGGAGTACTTAGCACTGTGAAAACAGCACTTTCGCCAAAAGAAATTTAGTTCTCTAAGTCCGTGAAACAGTGAACAGAGAATGTATGAGTTTCTCAAGATTGGTAACAGATAGAAACAAGAGAAAGTACGCAGTGATTCATCTACCTAGAAAAGTTACAGAGGTTTACACAGAGAATTCCAAGTATAAGTACAAGAAAATAAGAGAGACTTAGAAAACTGGTAAAACCTACATTGTTGATAGAGTTGGGAGTTCTTAGCACTGTGAAAACAGCACTTTCGCAGAAAGAAATCTACTTCTCTAACACTGGGAAACAGTGAACAGAGAATGTATGTGTTTCTGAAGATTGGTAACAGATAGAAACAAGAGAAAGTACACAGTGATTCATCTACCTAGAAAAGTTACAGAGGTTTACACAGAGAATTCCAAGTATAAGTACAAGAAAATAAGAGAGACTTAGAAAACTGGTAAAATCTACATTTTTGATAGAGTTGGGAGTACTTAGCACTGTGAAAACAGCACTTTCCCAGAAAGAAATCTACTTCTCTAACACTGGGAAACAGTGAACAGAGAATGAATGAGTTTCTCAAGATTGGTAACAGATAGAAACAAGAGAAAGTACACAGTGATTCATCTACCTAGAGAAGTTACAGAAGTTTACACAGAGAATTCCATGTATAAGTACAAGAAAATAAGAGAGACTTAGAAAACTGGTAAAACCTACATTATGGATAGAGTTGGGAGTACTTAGCACTGTGAAAACAGCATTTTCGCAGAAAGAAATCTACTTCTCTAAGACTGGGAAACACTGAACAGAGAATGTGTCAGTTTCTCAAGATTGGTAACAGATAGAAAGAAGAGAAAGTACGCAGTGATTCATCTACATAGAAAAGTTACAGAGGTTTCCACAGAGAATTCCAAGTATAAGTACAAGAAAATAAGAGAGACTTAGAAAACTGGTAAAACCTACACTGTTGAAAGAGTTGGGAGTACTTAGCACTGTGAAAAAGCACTTTCGCCGAAAGAAATTTAGTTCTCTAAGTCCGTGAAACAGTGAACAGAGAATGTATGAGTTTCTCAAGATTGGTAACAGATAGAAACAAGAGAAAGTACACAGTGATTCATCTGCATACAAAAGTTACAGAAGTTTACACAGAGAATTCCAAGTATAAGTACAAGAAAATAAGAGAGACTTAGAAAACTGGTAAAACCTACATTGTTGATAGAGTTGGGAGTACTTAGCACTGTGAAAACAGCAGTTTCGCAGAAAGAAATCTACTTCTCTAAGACTGGGAAACAGTTAACAGAGAATGTATGAGTTTCTCAAGATTGGTAACAGATAGAAAGAAGAGAAAGTACACAGTGATTCATCTACCTAGAAAAGTTACAGAGGTTTACACAGAGAATTCCAAGTATAAGTACAAGAAAATAAGAGAGACTTAGAAAACTGGTAAAATCTACATTGTTGATAGAGTTGGGAGTACTTAGCACTGTGAAAACAGCACTTTCCCAGAAAGAAATCTACTTCTCTAACACTGGGAAACAGTGAACAGAGAATGAATGAGTTTCTCAAGATTGGTAACAGATAGAAAGAAGAGAAAGTACGCAGTGATTCATCTACCTAGAAAAGTTACAGAGGTTTACACAGAGAATTCCAAGTATAAGTACAAGAAAATAAGAGAGACTTAGAAAAGTGGTAAAACCTACATTGTTGATAGAGTTGGGAGTACTTAGCACTGTGAAAACAGCACTTTCTCAGAAAAAAAACTACTTCTCTAACACTGGGAAACAGTGAAGAGAGAATATATGAGTTTCTCAAGATTGGTAACAGATAGAAACAAGAGAAAGTACGCAGTGATTCACCTACCTAGAAAAGTTACAGAGGTTCACACAGAGAATTCCAAGTACAAGTACAAGAAAATAAGAGAGACTTAGAAAACTGGTAAAACCTACATTGTTGATAGAGTTGGGAGTACTTAGCATTGTGAAAACAGCACTTTCGCCGAAAGAAATTTAGTTCTCTAAGTCCGTGAAACAGTGAACAGAGAATGTATGAGTTTCTCAAGATTGGTAACAGATAGAAACAAGAGAAAGTACGCAGTGATTCATCTACCTAGAAAAGTTACAGAGGTTTACACAGAGAATTCCAAGTATAAGTACAAGAAAATAAGAGAGACTTAGAAAAGTGGTACAACCTACATTGTTGATAGAGTTGGGAGTACTTAGCACTGTGAAAACAGCACTTTCACAGAAAGAAATCTACTTCTCTAACACTGGGAAACAGTGAACAGAGAATGTATGAGTTTCTCAAGATTGGTAACAGATAGAAACAAGAGAAAGTACACAGTGATTCATCTACCTAGAGAAGTTACAGAAGTTTACACAGAGAATTCCATGTATAAGTACAAGAAAATAAGAGAGACTTAGAAAACTGGTAAAACCTACATTGTGGATAGAGTTGGGAGTACTTAGCACTGTGAAAACAGCACTTTCGCAGAAAGAAATCTACTTCTCTAACACTGGGAAACAGTGAACAGAGAATGTATGTGTTTCTGAAGATTGGTAACAGATAGAAACAAGAGAAAGTACACAGTGTTTCATCTACCTAGAAAAGTTACAGAGGTTTACACAGAGAATTCCAAGTATAAGTACAAGAAAATAAGAGAGACTTAGAAAAGTGGTACAACCTACATTGTTGATAGAGTTGGGAGTACTTAGCACTGCGAAAACAGCACTTTCTCAGAAAAAAATCTACTTCTCTAACACTGGGAAACAGTGAAGAGAGAATGTATGAGTTTCTCAAGATTGGTAACAGATAGAAACAAGAGAAAGTACACAGTGATTCACCTACCTAGAAAAGTTACAGAGGTTTACACAGAGAATTCCAAGTATAAGTACAAGAAAATAAGAGAGACTTAGAAAACTGGTAAAACCTACATTGTTGATAGAGTTGGGAGTACTTAGCACTGTGAAAACAGCACTTTCGCAGAAAGAAATCTACTTCTCTAAGACTGGGAAACACTGAACAGAGAACGTGTCAGTTTCTCAAGATTGGTAACAGATAGAAAGAAGAGAAAGTACGCAGTGATTCATCTACATACAAAAGCTACAGAGGTTTACACAGAGAATTCCAAGTATAAGTACAAGAAAATAAGAGATACTTAGAAAACTGGTAAAACCTACATTGTTGATAGAGTTGGGAGTACTTAGCACTGTGAAAACAGCACTTTCGCCAAAAGAAATTTAGTTCTCTAAGTCCGTGAAACAGTGAACAGAGAATGTATGAGTTTCTCAAGATTGGTAACAGATAGAAACAAGAGAAAGTACACAGTGATTCATCTGCATACAAAATTACAGAAGTTTACACAGAGAATTCCAAGTATAAGTACAAGAAAATAAGAGATACTTAGAAAACTGGTAAAACCTACATTGTTGATAGAGTTGGGAGTACTTAGCACTGTGAAAACAGCACTTTCGCCAAAAGAAATTTAGTTCTCTAAGTCCGTGAAACAGTGAACAGAGAATGTATGAGTTTCTCAAGATTGGTAACAGATAGAAACAAGAGAAAGTACGCAGTGATTCATCTACCTAGAAAAGTTACAGAGGTTTACACAGAGAATTCCAAGTATAAGTACAAGAAAATAAGAGAGACTTAGAAAACTGGTAAAACCTACATTGTTGATAGAGTTGGGAGTTCTTAGCACTGTGAAAACAGCACTTTCGCAGAAAGAAATCTACTTCTCTAACACTGGGAAACAGTGAACAGAGAATGTATGTGTTTCTGAAGATTGGTAACAGATAGAAACAAGAGAAAGTACACAGTGATTCATCTACCTAGAAAAGTTACAGAGGTTTACACAGAGAATTCCAAGTATAAGTACAAGAAAATAAGAGAGACTTAGAAAACTGGTAAAATCTACATTTTTGATAGAGTTGGGAGTACTTAGCACTGTGAAAACAGCACTTTCCCAGAAAGAAATCTACTTCTCTAACACTGGGAAACAGTGAACAGAGAATGAATGAGTTTCTCAAGATTGGTAACAGATAGAAACAAGAGAAAGTACACAGTGATTCATCTACCTAGAGAAGTTACAGAAGTTTACACAGAGAATTCCATGTATAAGTACAAGAAAATAAGAGAGACTTAGAAAACTGGTAAAACCTACATTATGGATAGAGTTGGGAGTACTTAGCACTGTGAAAACAGCATTTTCGCAGAAAGAAATCTACTTCTCTAAGACTGGGAAACACTGAACAGAGAATGTGTCAGTTTCTCAAGATTGGTAACAGATAGAAAGAAGAGAAAGTACGCAGTGATTCATCTACATAGAAAAGTTACAGAGGTTTCCACAGAGAATTCCAAGTATAAGTACAAGAAAATAAGAGAGACTTAGAAAACTGGTAAAACCTACACTGTTGAAAGAGTTGGGAGTACTTAGCACTGTGAAAAAGCACTTTCGCCGAAAGAAATTTAGTTCTCTAAGTCCGTGAAACAGTGAACAGAGAATGTATGAGTTTCTCAAGATTGGTAACAGATAGAAACAAGAGAAAGTACACAGTGATTCATCTGCATACAAAAGTTACAGAAGTTTACACAGAGAATTCCAAGTATAAGTACAAGAAAATAAGAGAGACTTAGAAAACTGGTAAAACCTACATTGTTGATAGAGTTGGGAGTACTTAGCACTGTGAAAACAGCAGTTTCGCAGAAAGAAATCTACTTCTCTAAGACTGGGAAACAGTTGACAGAGAATGTATGAGTTTCTCAAGATTGGTAACAGATAGAAACAAGAGAAAGTACGCAGTGATTCATCTACATACAAAAGTTACAGAAGTTTACACAGAGAATTCCAAGTATAAGTACAAGAAAATAAGAGAGACTTAGAAAAGTGGTACAACCTATATTGTTGATAGAGTTGGGAGTACTTAGCACTGTGAAAACAGCACTTTCTCAGAAAAAAATCTACTTCTCTAACACTGGGAAACAGTGAAGAGAGAATGTATGAGTTTCTCAAGATTGGTAACAGATAGAAACAAGAGAAAGTACGCAGTGATTCACCTACCTAGAAAAGTTACAGAGGTTTACACAGAGAATTCCAAGTATAAGTACAAGAAAATAAGAGAGACTTAGAAAACTGGTAAAACCTACATTGTGGATAGAGTTGGGAGTACTTAGCACTGTGAAAACAGCACTTTCGCCGAAAGAAATTTAGTTCTCTAAGTCCGTGAAACAGTGAACAGAGAATGTATGAGTTTCTCAAGATTGGTAACAGATAGAAACAAGAGAAAGTACACAGTAATTCATCTGCGTACAAAAGTTACAGAAGTTTACACAGAGAATTCCAAGTATAAGTACAAGAAAATAAGAGATACTTAGAAAACTGGTAAAACCTACATTGTTGATAGAGTTGGGAGTACTTAGCACTGTGAAAACAGCACTTTCGCCAAAAGAAATTTAGTTCTCTAAGTCCGTGAAACAGTGAACAGAGAATGTATGAGTTTCTCAAGATTGGTAACAGATAGAAACAAGAGATAGTACGCAGTGATTCATCTACCTAGAAAAGTTACAGAGGTTTACACAGAGAATTCCAAGTATAAGTACAAGAAAATAAGAGAGACTTAGAAAAGTGGTACAACCTACATTGTTGATAGAGCTGGGAGTACTTAGCACTGTGAAAACAGCACTTTCTCAGAAAAAAATCTACTTCTCTAACACTGGGAAACAGTGAAGAGAGAATGTATGAGTTTCTCAAGATTGGTAACAGATAGAAACAAGAGAAAGTACACAGTGATTCACCTACCTAGAAAAGTTACAGAGGTTTACACAGAGAATTCCAAGTATAAGTACAAGAAAATAAGAGAGACTTAGAAAACTGGTAAAACCTACATTGTTGATAGAGTTGGGAGTACTTAGCACTGTGAAAACAGCACTTTCGCAGAAAGAAATCTACTTCTCTAAGACTGGGAAACACTGAACAGAGAACGTGTCAGTTTCTCAAGATTGGTAACAGATAGAAAGAAGAGAAAGTACGCAGTGATTCATCTACATACAAAAGTTACAGAGGTTTACACAGAGAATTCCAAGTATAAGTACAAGAAAATAAGAGATACTGCGAAAACTGGTAAAACCTACATTGTTGATAGAGTTGGGAGTACTTAGCACTGTGAAAACAGCACTTTCGCAGAAAGAAATCTACTTCTCTAACACTGGGAAACAGTGAACAGAGAATGTATGAGTTTCTCAAGATTGGTAACAGATAGAAACAAGAGAAAGTACACAGTGATTCATCTACCTAGAGAAGTTACAGAAGTTTACACAGAGAATTCCATGTATAAGTACAAGAAAATAAGAGAGACTTAGAAAACTGGTAAAACCTACATTGTGGATAGAGTTGGGAGTACTTAGCACTGTGAAAACAGCACTTTCGCAGAAAGAAATCTACTTCTCTAACACTGGGAAACAGTGAACAGAGAATGTATGTGTTTCTGAAGATTGGTAACAGATAGAAACAAGAGAAAGTACACAGTGATTCATCTACCTAGAAAAGTTACAGAGGTTTACACAGAGAATTCCAAGTATAAGTACAAGAAAATAAGAGAGACTTAGAAAAGTGGTACAACCTACATTGTTGATAGAGTTGGGAGTACTTAGCACTGCGAAAACAGCACTTTCTCAGAAAAAAATCTACTTCTCTAACACTGGGAAACAGTGAAGAGAGAATGTATGAGTTTCTCAAGATTGGTAACAGATAGAAACAAGAGAAAGTACACAGTGATTCACCTACCTAGAAAAGTTACAGAGGTTTACACAGAGAATTCCAAGTATAAGTACAAGAAAATAAGAGAGACTTAGAAAACTGGTAAAACCTACATTGTTGATAGAGTTGGGAGTACTTAGCACTGTGAAAACAGCACTTTCGCAGAATGAAATCTACTTCTCTAAGACTGGGAAACACTGAACAGAGAACGTGTCAGTTTCTCAAGATTGGTAACAGATAGAAAGAAGAGAAAGTACGCAGTGATTCATCTACATACAAAAGTTACAGAGGTTTACACAGAGAATTCCAAGTATAAGTACAAGAAAATAAGAGATACTTAGAAAACTGGTAAAACCTACATTGTTGATAGAGTTGGGAGTACTTAGCACTGTGAAAACAGCACTTTCGCCAAAAGAAATTTAGTTCTCTAAGTCCGTGAAACAGTGAACAGAGAATGTATGAGTTTCTCAAAATTGGTAACAGATAGAAACAAGAGAAAGTATACAGTGATTCATCTGCATACAAAAGTTACAGAAGTTTACACAGAGAATTCCAAGTATAAGTACAAGAAAATAAGAGATACTTAGAAAACTGGTAAAACCTACATTGTTGATAGAGTTGGGAGTACTTAGCACTGTGAAAACAGCACTTTCGCCAAAAGAAATTTAGTTCTCTAAGTCCGTGAAACAGTGAACAGACAATGTATGAGTTTCTCAAGATTGGTAACAGATAGAAACAAGAGAAAGTACGCAGTGATTCATCTACCTAGAAAAGTTACAGAGGTTTACACAGAGAATTCCAAGTATAAGTACAAGAAAATAAGAGAGACTTAGAAAAGTGGCAAAACCTACATTGTTGATAGAGTTGGGAGTACTTAGCACTGTGAAAACAGCACTTTCGCAGAAAGAAATCTACTTCTCTAAGACTGGGAAACAGTGAACAGAGAATGTATGAGTTTCTCAAGATTGGTAACAGATAGAAACAAGAGAAAGTACACAGTGATTCACCTACCTAGAGAAGTTACAGAAGTTTAAACAGAGAATTCCATGTATAAGTACAAGAAAATAAGAGAGACTTAGAAAACTGGTAAAACGTAGATTGTGGATAGAGTTGGGAGTACTTAGCACTGTGAAAACAGCACATTCGCCAAAAGAAATTTACTTCTCTAAGTCCGTGAAACAGTGAACAGAGAATGTATGAGTTTCTCAAGATTGGTAACAGATAGAAACAAGAGAAAGTACGCAGTGATTCATCTACCTAGAAAAGTTACAGAGGTTTACACAGAGAATTCCAAGTATAAGTACAAGAAAATAAGAGAGACTTAGAAATGTGGTACAACCTACATTGTTGATAGAGTTGGGAGTACTTAGCACTGTGAAAACAGCACTTTCTCAGAAAAAAATCTACTTCTCTAACACTGGGAAACAGTGAAGAGAGAATGTATGAGTTTCTCAAGATTGGTAACAGATAGAAACAAGAGAAAGTACGCAGTGATTCACCTACCTAGAAAAGTTACAGAGGTTTACACAGAGAAATCCAAGTATAAGTACAAGAAAATAAGAGAGACTTAGAAAACTGGTAAAACCTACATTGTGGATAGAGTTGGGAGTACTTAGCACTGTGAAAACAGCACTTTCGCAGAAAGAAATCTACTTCTCTAAGACTGGGAAACACTGAACAGAGAACGTGTCAGTTTCTCAAGATTGGTAACACATAGAAAGAAGAGAAAGTACGCAGTGATTCATCTACCTGGAAAAGTAACAGAGGTTTACACAGAGAATTCCAAGTATAAGTACAAGAAAACAAGAGAGACTTAGAAAACTGGTAAAACCTACATTGTTGATAGAGTTGGGAGTACTTAGCACTGTGAAAACAGCACTTTCACAGAAAGAAATCTACTTCTCTAACACTGGGAAACAGTGAACAGAGAATGTATGAGTTTCTCAAGATTGGTAACAGATAGAAACAAGAGAAAGTACACAGTGATTCATCTACCTAGAGAAGTTACAGAAGTTTACACAGAGAATTCCATGTATAAGTACAAGAAAATAAGAGAGACTTAGAAAACTGGTAAAACCTACATTATGGATAGAGTTGGGAGTACTTAGCACTGTGAAAACAGCATTTTCGCAGAAAGAAATCTACTTCTCTAAGACTGGGAAACACTGAACAGAGAATGTGTCAGTTTCTCAAGATTGGTAACAGATAGAAAGAAGAGAAAGTACACAGTGATTCATCTACATAGAAAAGTTACAGAGGTTTACACAGAGAATTCCAAGTATAAGTACAAGAAAATAAGAGAGACTTAGAAAACTGGTAAAACCTACATTGTTGATAGAGTTGGGAGTACTTAGCACTGTGAAAAAGCACTTTCGCCGAAAGAAATTTAGTTCTCTAAGTCCGTGAAACAGTGAACAGAGAATGTATGAGTTTCTCAAGATTGGTAACAGATAGAAACAAGAGAAAGTACACAGTGATTCATCTGCATACAAAAGTTACAGAAGTTTACACAGAGAATTCCAAGTATAAGTACAAGAAAATAAGAGAGACTTAGAAAACTGGTAAAACCTACATTGTTGATAGAGTTGGGAGTACTTAGCACTGTGAAAACAGCACTTTCGCCAAAAGAAATTTAGTTCTCTAAGTCCGTGAAACAGTGAACAGAGAATGTATGAGTTTCTCAAGATTGGTAACAGATAGAAACAAGAGAAAGTACGCAGTGATTCATCTACCTAGAAAAGTTACAGAGGTTTACACAGAGAATTCCAAGTATAAGTACAAGAAAATAAGAGAGACTTAGAAAAGTGGTAAAACCTACATTGTTGATAGAGTTGGGAGTACTTAGCACTGTGAAAACAGCACTTTCTCAGAAAAAAATCTACTTCTCTAACACTGGGAAACAGTGAAGAGAGAATATATGAGTTTCTCAAGATTGGTAACAGATAGAAACAAGAGAAAGTATGCAGTGATTCACCTACCTAGAATAGTTACAGAGGTTTACACGGAGAATTCCAAGTATAAGTACAAGAAAATAAGAGAGACTTAGAAAACTGGTAAAACCTACATTTTGGATAGAGTTGGGAGTACTTAGCACTGTGAAAACAGCACTTTCACAGAAAGAAATCTACTTCTCTAACACTGGGAAACAGTGAACAGAGAATGTATGAGTTTCTCAAGATTGGTAACAGATAGAAACAAGAGAAAGTACACAGTGATTCATCTACCTAGAGAAGTTACAGAAGTTTACACAGAGAATTCCATGTATAAGTACAAGAAAATAAGAGAGACTTAGAAAACTGGTAAAACCTACATTGTGGATAGAGTTGGGAGTACTTAGCACTGTGAAAACAGCACTTTCGGAGAAAGAAATCTACTTCTCTAACACTGGGAAACAGTGAACAGAGAATGTATGTGTTTCTGAAGATTGGTAACAGATAGAAACAAGAGAAAGTACACAGTGTTTCATCTACCTAGAAAAGTTACAGAGGTTTACACAGAGAATTCCAAGTATAAGTACAAGAAAATAAGAGAGACTTAGAAAAGTGGTACAACCTACATTGTTGATAGAGTTGGGAGTACTTAGCACTGCGAAAACAGCACTTTCTCAGAAAAAAATCTACTTCTCTAACACTGGGAAACAGTGAAGAGAGAATGTATGAGTTTCTCAAGATTGGTAACAGATAGAAACAAGAGAAAGTACACAGTGATTCACCTACCTAGAAAAGTTACAGAGGTTTACACAGAGAATTCCAAGTATAAGTACAAGAAAATAAGAGAGACTTAGAAAACTGGTAAAACCTACATTGTTGATAGAGTTGGGAGTACTTAGCACTGTGAAAACAGCACTTTCGCAGAAAGAAATCTACTTCTCTAAGACTGGGAAACACTGAACAGAGAACGTGTCAGTTTCTCAAGATTGGTAACAGATAGAAAGAAGAGAAAGTACGCAGTGATTCATCTACATACAAAAGTTACAGAGGTTTACACAGAGAATTCCAAGTATAAGTACAAGAAAATAAGAGATACTTAGAAAACTGGTAAAACCTACATTGTTGATAGAGTTGGGAGTACTTAGCACTGTGAAAACAGCACTTTCGCCAAAAGAAATTTAGTTCTCTAAGTCCGTGAAACAGTGAACAGAGAATGTATGAGTTTCTCAAGATTGGTAACAGATAGAAACAAGAGAAAGTACACAGTGATTCATCTGCATACAAAATTACAGAAGTTTACACAGAGAATTCCAAGTATAAGTACAAGAAAATAAGAGATACTTAGAAAACTGGTAAAACCTACATTGTTGATAGAGTTGGGAGTACTTAGCACTGTGAAAACAGCACTTTCGCCAAAAGAAATTTAGTTCTCTAAGTCCGTGAAACAGTGAACAGAGAATGTATGAGTTTCTCAAGATTGGTAACAGATAGAAACAAGAGAAAGTACGCAGTGATTCATCTACCTAGAAAAGTTACAGAGGTTTACACAGAGAATTCCAAGTATAAGTACAAGAAAATAAGAGAGACTTAGAAAAGTGGTAAAACCTACATTGTTGATAGAGTTGGGAGTACTTAGCACTGTGAAAACAGCACTTTCTCAGAAAAAAATCTACTTCTCTAACACTGGGAAACAGTGAAGAGAGAATATATGAGTTTCCCAAGATTGGTAACAGATAGAAACAAGAGAAAGAACGCAGTGATTCACCTACCTAGAAAAGTTACAGAGGTTTACACAGAGAATTCCAAGTATAAGTACAAGAAAATAAGAGAGACTTAGAAAACTGGTAAAACCTACATTGTTGATAGAGTTGGGAGTACTTAGCATTGTGAAAACAGCACTTTCGCCGAAAGAAATTTAGTTCTCTAAGTCCGTGAAACAGTGAACAGAGAATGTATGAGTTTCTCAAGATTGGTAACAGATAGAAACAAGAGAAAGTACACAGTGATTCATCTACCTAGAAAAGTAACAGAGGTTTACACAGAGAATTCCAAGTATAAGTACAAGAAAATAAGAGAGACTTAGAAAACTGGTAAAACCTACAATGTTGATAGAGTTGGGAGTACTTAGCACTGTGAAAACAGCACTTTCACAGAAAGAAATCTACTTCTCTAACACTGGGAAACAGTGAACAGAGAATGTATGAGTTTCTCAAGATTGGTAACAGATAGAAACAAGAGAAAGTACACAGTGATTCATCTACCTAGAGAAGTTACAGAAGTTTACACAGAGAATTCCATGTATAAGTACAAGAAAATAAGAGAGACTTAGAAAACTGGTAAAACCTACATTGTGGATAGAGTTGGGAGTTCTTAGCACTGTGAAAACAGCACTTTCGCAGAAAGAAATCTACTTCTCTAACACTGGGAAACAGTGAACAGAGAATGTATGTGTTTCTGAAGATTGGTAACAGATAGAAACAAGAGAAAGTACACAGTGATTCATCTACCTAGAAAAGTTACAGAGGTTTACACAGAGAATTCCAAGTATAAGTACAAGAAAATAAGAGAGACTTAGAAAACTGGTAAAATCTACATTGTTGATAGAGTTGGGAGTACTTAGCACTGTGAAAACAGCACTTTCCCAGAAAGAAATCTACTTCTCTAACACTGGGAAACAGTGAACAGAGAATGAATGAGTTTCTCAAGATTGGTAACAGATAGAAACAAGAGAAAGTACACAGTGATTCATCTACCTAGAGAAGTTACAGAAGTTTACACAGAGAATTCCATGTATAAGTACAAGAAAATAAGAGAGACTTAGAAAACTGGTAAAACCTACATTATGGATAGAGTTGGGAGTACTTAGCACTGTGAAAGCAGCATTTTCGCAGAAAGAAATCTACTTCTCTAAGACTGGGAAACACTGAACAGAGAATGTGTCAGTTTCTCAAGATTGGTAACAGATAGAAAGAAGAGAAAGTACGCAGTGATTCATCTACATAGAAAAGTTACAGAGGTTTACACAGAGAATTCCAAGTATAAGTACAAGAAAATAAGAGAGACTTAGAAAACTGGTAAAACCTACACTGTTGAAAGAGTTGGGAGTACTTAGCACTGTGAAAAAGCACTTTCGCCGAAAGAAATTTAGTTCTCTAAGTCCGTGAAACAGTGAACAGAGAATGTATGAGTTTCTCAAGATTGGTAACAGATAGAAACAAGAGAAAGTACACAGTGATTCATCTGCATACAAAAGTTACAGAAGTTTACACAGAGAATTCCAAGTATAAGTACAAGAAAATAAGAGAGACTTAGAAAACTGGTAAAACCTACATTGTTGATAGAGTTGGGAGTACTTAGCACTGTGAAAACAGCACTTTCGCAGAAAGAAATCTAGTTCTCTAAGACTGGGAAACAGTGAACAGAGAATGTATGAGTTTCTCAAGATTGGTAACAGATAGAAAGAAGAGAAACTACGCAGTGATTCATCTACATACAAAAGTTACAGGGGTTTACACAGAGAATTCCAAGTATAAGTACAAGAAAATAAGAGAGACTTAGAAAACTGGTGAAACCTAAATTGTTGATATAGTTGGGAGTACTTAGCACTGTGAAAACAGCAGTTTCGCAGAAAGAAATCTACTTCTCTAAGACTGGGAAACAGTTAACAGAGAATGTATGAGTTTCTCAAGATTGGTAACAGATAGAAACAAGAGAAAGTACACAGTGATTCATCTACCTAGAGAAGTTACAGAAGTTTACACAGAGAATTCCAAGTATAAGTACAAGAAAATAAGAGAGACTTAGAAAAGTGGTACAACCTACATTGTTGATAGAGTTGGGAGTACTTAGCACTGTGAAAACAGCACTTTCTCAGAAAAAAATCTACTTCTCTAACACTGGGAAACAGTGAAGAGAGAATGTATGAGTTTCTCAAGATTGGTAACAGATAGAAACAAGAGAAAGTACGCAGTGATTCACCTACCTAGAAAAGTTACAGAGGTTTACACAGAGAATTCCAAGTATAAGTACAAGAAAATAAGAGAGACTTAGAAAACTGGTAAAACCTACATTGTGGATAGAGTTGGGAGTACTTAGCACTGTGAAAACAGCACTTTCGCCGAAAGAAATTTAGTTCTCTAAGTCCGTGAAACAGTGAACAGAGAATGTATGAGTTTCTCAAGATTGGTAACAGATAGAAACAAGAGAAAGTACACAGTAATTCATCTGCGTACAAAAGTTACAGAAGTTTACACAGAGAATTCCAAGTATAAGTACAAGAAAATAAGAGATACTTAGAAAACTGGTAAAACCTACATTGTTGATAGAGTTGGGAGTACTTAGCACTGTGAAAACAGCACTTTCGCCAAAAGAAATTTAGTTCTATAAGTCCGGGAAACAGTGAACAGAGAATGTATGAGTTTCTCAAGATTGGTAACAGATAGAAACAAGAGATAGTACGCAGTGATTCATCTACCTAGAAAAGTTACAGAGGTTTACACAGAGAATTCCAAGTATAAGTACAAGAAAATAAGAGAGACTTAGAAAAGTGGTACAACCTACATTGTTGATAGAGCTGGGAGTACTTAGCACTGTGAAAACAGCACTTTCTCAGAAAAAAATCTACTTCTCTAACACTGGGAAACAGTGAAGAGAGAATGTATGAGTTTCTCAAGATTGGTAACAGATAGAAACAAGAGAAAGTACACAGTGATTCACCTACCTAGAAAAGTTACAGAGGTTTACACAGAGAATTCCAAGTATAAGTACAAGAAAATAAGAGAGACTTAGAAAACTGGTAAAACCTACATTGTTGATAGAGTTGGGAGTACTTAGCACTGTGAAAACAGCACTTTCGCAGAAAGAAATCTACTTCTCTAAGACTGGGAAACACTGAACAGAGAACGTGTCAGTTTCTCAAGATTGGTAACAGATAGAAAGAAGAGAAAGTACGCAGTGATTCATCTACATACAAAAGTTACAGAGGTTTACACAGAGAATTCCAAGAATAAGTACAAGAAAATAAGAGATACTGCGAAAACTGGTAAAACCTACATTGTTGATAGAGTTGGGAGTACTTAGCACTGTGAAAACAGCACTTTCGCAGAAAGAAATCTACTTCTCTAACACTGGGAAACAGTGAACAGAGAATGTATGAGTTTCTCAAGATTGGTAACAGATAGAAACAAGAGAAAGTACACAGTGATTCATCTACCTAGAGAAGTTACAGAAGTTTACACAGAGAATTCCATGTATAAGTACAAGAAAATAAGAGAGACTTAGAAAACTGGTAAAACCTACATTGTGGATAGAGTTGGGAGTACTTAGCACTGTGAAAACAGCACTTTCGCAGAAAGAAATCTACTTCTCTAACACTGGGAAACAGTGAACAGAGAATGTATGTGTTTCTGAAGATTGGTAACAGATAGAAACAAGAGAAAGTACACAGTGATTCATCTACCTAGAAAAGTTACAGAGGTTTACACAGAGAATTCCAAGTATAAGTACAAGAAAATAAGAGAGACTTAGAAAAGTGGTACAACCTACATTGTTGATAGAGTTGGGAGTACTTAGCACTGCGAAAACAGCACTTTCTCAGAAAAAAATCTACTTCTCTAACACTGGGAAACAGTGAAGAGAGAATGTATGAGTTTCTCAAGATTGGTAACAGATAGAAACAAGAGAAAGTACACAGTGATTCACCTACCTAGAAAAGTTACAGAGGTTTACACAGAGAATTCCAAGTATAAGTACAAGAAAATAAGAGAGACTTAGAAAACTGGTAAAACCTACATTGTTGATAGAGTTGGGAGTACTTAGCACTGTGAAAACAGCACTTTCGCAGAAAGAAATCTACTTCTCTAAGACTGGGAAACACTGAACAGAGAACGTGTCAGTTTCTCAAGATTGGTAACAGATAGAAAGAAGAGAAAGTACGCAGTGATTCATCTACATACAAAAGTTACAGAGGTTTACACAGAGAATTCCAAGTATAAGTACAAGAAAATAAGAGATACTTAGAAAACTGGTAAAACCTACATTGTTGATAGAGTTGGGAGTACTTAGCACTGTGAAAACAGCACTTTCGCCAAAAGAAATTTAGTTCTCTAAGTCCGTGAAACAGTGAACAGAGAATGTATGAGTTTCTCAAGATTGGTAACAGATAGAAACAAGAGAAAGTATACAGTGATTCATCTGCATACAAAAGTTACAGAAGTTTACACAGAGAATTCCAAGTATAAGTACAAGAAAATAAGAGATACTTAGAAAACTGGTAAAACCTACATTGTTGATAGAGTTGGGAGTACTTAGCACTGTGAAAACAGCACTTTCGCCAAAAGAAATTTAGTTCTCTAAGTCCGTGAAACAGTGAACAGAGAATGTATGAGTTTCTCAAGATTGGTAACAGATAGAAACAAGAGAAAGTACGCAGTGATTCATCTACCTAGAAAAGTTACAGAGGTTTACACAGAGAATTCCAAGTATAAGTACAAGAAAATAAGAGAGACTTAGAAAAGTGGTAAAACCTACATTGTTGATAGAGTTGGGAGTACTTAGCACTGTGAAAACAGCACTTTCGCAGAAAGAAATCTACTTCTCTAAGACTGGGAAACAGTGAACAGAGAATGTATGAGTTTCTCAAGATTGGTAACAGATAGAAACAAGAGAAAGTACACAGTGATTCACCTACCTAGAAAAGTTACAGAGGTTTACACAGAGAATTTCAAGTATAAGTACAAGAAAATAAGAGAGACTTAGAAAACTGGTAAAACGTAGATTGTGGATAGAGTTGGGAGTACTTAGCACTGTGAAAACAGCACATTCGCCAAAAGAAATTTACTTCTCTAAGTCCGTGAAACAGTGAACAGAGAATGTATGAGTTTCTCAAGATTGGTAACAGATAGAAACAAGAGAAAGTACGCAGTGATTCATCTACCTAGAAAAGTTACAGAGGTTTACACAGAGAATTCCAAGTATAAGTACAAGAAAATAAGAGAGACTTAGAAATGTGGTACAACCTACATTGTTGATAGAGTTGGGAGTACTTAGCACTGTGAAAACAGCACTTTCTCAGAAAAAAATCTACTTCTCTAACACTGGGAAACAGCGAAGAGAGAATGTATGAGTTTCTCAAGATTGGTAACAGATAGAAACAAGAGAAAGTACGCAGTGATTCACCTACCTAGAAAAGTTACAGAGGTTTACACAGAGAAATCCAAGTATAAGTACAAGAAAATAAGAGAGACTTAGAAAACTGGTAAAACCTACATTGTGGATAGAGTTGGGAGTACTTAGCACTGTGAAAACAGCACTTTCGCAGAAAGAAATCTACTTCTCTAAGACTGGGAAACACTGAACAGAGAACGTGTCAGTTTCTCAAGATTGGTAACACATAGAAAGAAGAGAAAGTACGCAGTGATTCATCTACATACAAAAGTTACAGAGGTTTACACAGAGAATTCCAAGTATAAGTACAAGAAAATAAGAGATACTTAGAAAACTGGTAAAACCTACATTGTTGATAGAGTTGGGAGTACTTAGCACTGTGAAAACAGCACTTTCGCCAAAAGAAATTTAGTTCTCTAAGTCCGTGAAACAGTGAACAGAGAATGTATGAGTTTCTCAAGATTGGTAACAGATAGAAACAAGAGAAAGTACGCAGTGATTCATCTACCTAGAAAAGTTACAGAGGTTTACACAGAGAATTCCAAGTATAAGTACAAGAAAATAAGAGAGACTTAGAAAAGTGGTACAACCTACATTGTTGATAGAGTTGGGAGTACTTAGCACTGTGAAAACAGCACTTTCTCAGAAAAAAATCTACTTCTCTAACACTGGGAAACAGTGAAGAGAGAATATATGAGTTTCTCAAGATTGGTAACAGATAGAAACAAGAGAAAGAACGCAGTGATTCACCTACCTAGAAAAGTTACAGAGGTTTACACAGAGAATTCCAAGTATAAGTACAAGAAAATAAGAGAGACTTAGAAAACTGGTAAAACCTACATTGTTGACAGAGTTGTGAGTACTTAGCATTGTGAAAACAGCACTTTCGCAGAAAGAAATCTACTTCTCTAACACTGGGAAACAGTGAACAGAGAATGTATGAGTTTCTCAAGATTGGTAACAGATAGAAACAAGAGAAAGTACACAGTGATTCATCTACCTGGAAAAGTAACAGAGGTTTACACAGAGAATTCCAAGTATAAGTACAAGAAAATAAGAGAGACTTAGAAAACTGGTAAAACCTACATTGTTGATAGAGTTGGGAGTACTTAGCACTGTGAAAACAGCACTTTCACAGAAAGAAATCTACTTCTCTAACACTGGGAAACAGTGAACAGAGTATGTATGAGTTTCTCAAGATTGGTAACAGATAGAAACAAGAGAAAGTACACAGTGATTCATCTACCTAGAGAAGTTACAGAAGTTTACACAGAGAATTCCATGTATAAGTACAAGAAAATAAGAGAGACTTAGAAAACTGGTAAAACCTACATTATGGATAGAGTTGGGAGTACTTAGCACTGTGAAAACAGCATTTTCGCAGAAAGAAATCTACTTCTCTAAGACTGGGAAACACTGAACAGAGAATGTGTCAGTTTCTCAAGATTGGTAACAGATAGAAAGAAGAGAAAGTACGCAGTGATTCATCTACATAGACAAGTTACAGAGGTTTACACAGAGAATTCCAAGTATAAGTACAAGAAAATAAGAGAGACTTAGAAAACTGGTAAAACCTACATTGTTGATAGAGTTGGGAGTACTTAGCACTGTGAAAAAGCACTTTCGCCGAAAGAAATTTAGTTCTCTAAGTCCGTGAAACAGTGAACAGAGAATGTATGAGTTTCTCAAGATTGGTAACAGATAGAAACAAGAGAAAGTACACAGTGATTCATCTACCTAGAGAAGTTACAGAAGTTTAAACAGAGAATTCCATGTATAAGTACAAGAAAATAAGAGAGACTTAGAAAACTGGTAAAACGTAGATTGTGGATAGAGTTGGGAGTACTTAGCACTGTGAAAACAGCACTTTCGCCAAAAGAAATTTACTTCTCTAAGTCCGTGAAACAGTGAACAGAGAATGTATGAGTTTCTCAAGATTGGTAACAGATAGAAACAAGAGAAAGTACGCAGTGATTCATCTACCTAGAAAAGTTACAGAGGTTTACACAGAGAATTCCAAGTATAAGTACAAGAAAATAAGAGAGACTTAGAAATGTGGTACAACCTACATTGTTGATAGAGTTGGGAGTACTTAGCACTGTGAAAACAGCACTTTCTCAGAAAAAAATCTACTTCTCTAACACTGGGAAACAGTGAAGAGAGAATGTATGAGTTTCTCAAGATTGGTAACAGATAGAAACAAGAGAAAGTACGCAGTGATTCACCTACCTAGAAAAGTTACAGAGGTTTACACAGAGAAATCCAAGTATAAGTACAAGAAAATAAGAGAGACTTAGAAAACTGGTAAAACCTACATTGTGGATAGAGTTGGGAGTACTTAGCACTGTGAAAACAGCACTTTCGCAGAAAGAAATCTACTTCTCTAAGACTGGGAAACACTGAACAGAGAACGTGTCAGTTTCTCAAGATTGGTAACACATAGAAAGAAGAGAAAGTACGCAGTGATTCATCTACATACAAAATTTACAGAGGTTTACACAGAGAATTCCAAGTATAAGTACAAGAAAATAAGAGAGACTTAGAAAACTGGTAAAACCTACATTGTTGATAGAGTTGGGAGTACTTAGCACTGTGAAAACAGCACTTTCGCTGAAAGAAATTTAGTTCTCTAAGTCCGTGAAACAGTGAACAGAGAATGTATGAGTTTCTCAAGATTGGTAACAGATAGAAACAAGAGAAAGTACGCAGTGATTCATCAACCTAGAAAAGTTACAGAGGTTTACACAGAGAATTCCAAGTATAAGTACAAGAAAATAAGAGAGACTTAGAAAACTGGTAAAACCTACATTGTTGATAGAGTTGGGAGTACTTAGCACTGTGAAAACAGCACTTTCACAGAAAGAAATCTACTTCTCTAACACTGGGAAACAGTGAACAGAGAATGTATGAGTTTCTCAAGATTGGTAACACATAGAAACAAGAGAAAGTACACAGTGATTCATCTACCTAGAAAAGTTACAGAGGTTTACACAGAGAATTCCAAGTATAAGTACAAGAAAATAAGAGAGACTTAGAAAAGTGGTTCAACCTACATTGTTGATAGAGTTGGGAGTACTTAGCACTGCGAAAACAGCACTTTCTCAGAAAAAAATCTACTTCTCTAACACTGGGAAACAGTGAAGAGAGAATGTATGAGTTTCTCAAGATTGGTAACAGATAGAAACAAGAGAAAGTACACAGTGATTCACCTACCTAGAAAAGTTAGAGAGGATTACACAGAGAATTCCAAGTATAAGTACAAGAAAATAAGAGAGACATAGAAAACTGGTAAAACCTACATTGTTGATAGAGTTGGGAGTACTTAGCACTGTGAAAACAGCACTTTCGCAGAAAGAAATCTACTTCTCTAAGACTGGGAAACACTGAACAGAGAACGTGTCAGTTTCTCAAGATTGGTAACAGATAGAAAGAAGAGAAAGTACGCAGTGATTCATCTACATACAAAAGTTACAGAGGTTTACACAGAGAATTCCAAGTATAAGTACAAGAAAATAAGAGATACTTAGAAAACTGGTAAAACCTACATTGTTGATAGAGTTGGGAGTACTTAGCACTGTGAAAACAGCACTTTCGCCAAAAGAAATTTAGTTCTCTAAGTCCGTGAAACAATGAACAGAGAATGTATGAGTTTCTCAAGATTGGTAACAGATAGAAACAAGAGAAAGTACACAGTGATTCATCTGCATACAAAATTACAGAAGTTTACACAGAGAATTCCAAGTATAAGTACAAGAAAATAAGAGATACTTAGAAAACTGGTAAAACCTACATTGTTGATAGAGTTGGGAGTACTTAGCACTGTGAAAACAGCACTTTCGCAGAAAGAAATCTACTTCTCTAAGACTGGGAAACAGTGAACAGAGAATGTATGAGTTTCTCAAGATTGGTAACAGATAGAAAGAAGAGAAAGTACGCAGTGATTCATCTACATACAAAAGTTACAGAGGTTTACACAGAGAATTCCAAGTATAAGTACAAGAAAATAAGAGAGACTTAGAAAACTGGTGAAACCTAAATTGTTGATATAGTTGGGAGTACTTAGCACTGTGAAAACAGCACTTTCGCAGAAAGAAATCTACTTCTCTAAGACTGGGAAACAGTTAACAGAGAATGTATGAGTTTCTCAAGATTGGTAACAGATAGAAACAAGAGAAAGTACACAGTGATTCATCTACCTAGAGAAGTTACAGAAGTTTACACAGAGAATTCCAAGTATAAGTACAAGAAAATAAGAGAGACTTAGAAAAGTGGTACAACCTACATTGTTGATAGAGTTGGGAATACTTAGCAATGTGAAAACAGCACTTTCGCCGAAAGAAATTTAGTTCTCTAAGTCCGTGAAACAGTGAACAGAGAATGTATGAGTTTCTCAAGATTGGTAACAGATAGAAACAAGAGAAAGTACACAGTGATTCATCTACCTAGAAAAGTTACAGAGGTTTACACAGAGAATTCCAAGTATAAGTACAAGAAAATAAGAGATACTTAGAAAACTGGTAAAACCTACATTGTTGATAGAGTTGGGAGTACTTAGCACTGTGAAAACAGCACTTTCGCCAAAAGAAATTTAGTTCTCTAAGTCCGTGAAACAGTGAACAGAGAATGTATGAGTTTCTCAAGATTGGTAACAGATAGAAACAAGAGAAAGTACGCAGTGATTCATCTACCTAGAAAAGTTACAGAGGTTTACACAGAGAATTCCAAGTATAAGTACAAGAAAATAAGAGAGACTTAGAAAAGTGGTAAAACCTACATTGTTGATAGAGTTGGGAGTACTTAGCACTGTGAAAACAGCACTTTCTCAGAAAAAAATCTACTTCTCTAACACTGGGAAATAGTATAGAGAGAATATATGAGTTTCTCAAGATTGGTAACAGATAGAAACAAGAGAAAGTATGCAGTGATTCACCTACCTAGAATAGTTACAGAGGTTTACACGGAGAATTCCAAGTATAAGTACAAGAAAATAAGAGAGACTTAGAAAACTGGTAAAACCTACATTGTTGATAGAGTTGGGAGTACTTAGCATTGTGAAAACAGCTCTTTCGCCGAAAGAAATTTAGTTCTCTAAGTCCGTGAAACAGTGAATAGAGAATGTATGAGTTTCTCAAGATTGGTAACAGATAGAAACAAGAGAAAGTAAACAGTGATTCATCTACCTAGAAAAGTAACAGAGGTTTACACAGAGAATTCCAAGTATAAGTACAAGAAAATAAGAGAGACTTAGAAAAGTGGTAAAACCTACATTGTGGATAGAGTTGGGAGTACTTAGCACTGTGAAAACAGCACTTTCGCAGAAAGAAATCTACTTCTCTAAGACTGGGAAACAGTGAACAGAGAATGTATGAGTTTCTCAAGATTGGTAACAGATAGAAACAAGAGAAAGTACACAGTGATTCATCTACCTAGAGAAGTTACAGAAGTTTAAACAGAGAATTCCATGTATAAGTACAAGAAAATAAGAGAGACTTAGAAAACTGGTAAAACGTAGATTGTGGATAGAGTTGGGAGTACTTAGCACTGTGAAAACAGCACTTTCGCCAAAAGAAATTTACTTCTCTAAGTCCGTGAAACAGTGAACAGAGAATGTATGAGCTTCTCAAGATTGGTAACAGATAGAAACAAGAGAAAGTACGCAGTGATTCATCTACCTAGAAAAGTTACAGAGGTTTACACAGAGAATTCCAAGTATAAGTACAAGAAAATAAGAGAGACTTAGAAATGTGGTACAACCTACATTGTTGATAGAGTTGGGAGTACTTAGCACTGTGAAAACAGCACTTTCTCAGAAAAAAATCTACTTCTCTAACACTGGGAAACAGTGAAGAGAGAATGTATGAGTTTCTCAAGATTGGTAACAGATAGAAACAAGAGAAAGTACGCAGTGATTCACGTACCTAGAAAAGTTACAGAGGTTTACACAGAGAAATCCAAGTATAAGTACAAGAAAATAAGAGAGACCTAGAAAACTGGTAAAACCTACATTGTGGATAGAGTTGGGAGTACTTAGCACTGTGAAAACAGCACTTTCGCAGAAAGAAATCTACTTCTCTAAGACTGGGAAACACTGAACAGAGAACGTGTCAGTTTCTCAAGATTGGTAACACATAGAAAGAAGAGAAAGTACGCAGTGATTCATCTACATACAAAAGTTACAGAGGTTTACACAGAGAATTCCAAGTATAAGTACAAGAAAATAAGAGATACTTAGAAAACTGGTAAAATCTACATTGTTGATAGAGTTGGGAGTACTTAGCACTGTGAAAACAGCACTTTCGCCAAAAGAATTTTAGTTCTCTAAGTCCGTGAAACAGTGAACAGAGAATGTATGAGTTTCTCAAGATTGGTAACAGATAGAAACAAGAGAAAGTACGCAGTGATTCATCTACCTAGAAAAGTTACAGAGGTTTACACAGAGAATTCCAAGTATAAGTACAAGAAAATAAGAGAGACTTAGAAAAGTGGTAAAACCTACATTGTTGATAGAGTTGGGAGTACTTAGCACTGTGAAAACAGCACTTTCGCAGAAAGAAATCTACTTCTCTAAGACTGGGAAACAGTGAACAGAGAATGTATGAGTTTCTCAAGATTGGTAACAGATAGAAACAAGAGAAAGTACACAGTAATTCATCTACCTAGAGAAGTTACAGAAGTTTAAACAGAGAATTCCATGTATAAGTACAAGAAAATAAGAGAGACTTAGAAAACTGGTAAAACCTAGATTGTGGATAGAGTTGGGAGTACTTAGCACTGTGAAAACAGCACTTTCGCCAAAAGAAATTTAGTTCTCTAAGTCCGTGAAACAGTGAACAGAGAATGTATGAGTTTCTCAAGATTGGTAACAGATAGAAACAAGAGAAAGTACGCAGTGATTCATCTACCAAGAAAAGTTACAGAGGTTTACAGAGAGAATTCCAAGTATAAGTACAAGAAAATAAGAGAGACTTAGAAATGTGGTACAACCTACATTGTTGATAGAGTTGGGAGTACTTAGCACTGTGAAAACAGCACTTTCTTAGAAAAAAATCTACTTCTCTAACACTGGGAAACAGTGAAGAGAGAATGTATGAGTTTCTCAAGATTGGTAACAGATAGAAACAAGAGAAAGTACGCAGTGATTCACCTACCTAGAAAAGTTACAGAGGTTTACACAGAGAAATCTAAGTATAAGTACAAGAAAATAAGAGAGACTTAGAAAACTGGTGAAACCTACATTGTGGATAGAGTTGGGAGTACTTAGCACTGTGAAAACAGCACTTTCGCAGAAGGAAATCTACTTCTCTAAGACTGGGAAACACTGAACAGAGAAAGTGTCAGTTTCTCAAGATTGGTAACACATAGAAAGAAGAGAAAGTACGCAGTGATTCATCTACATACAAAAGTTACAGAGGTTTACACAGAGAATTCCAAGTATAAGTACAAGAAAATAAGAGATACTTAGAAAACTGGTAAAACCTACATTGTTGATAGAGTTGGGAGTACTTAGCACTGTGAAAACAGCACTTTCGCCAAAAGAAATTTAGTTCTCTAAGTCCGTGAAACAGTGAACAGAGAATGTATGAGTTTCTCAAGATTGGTAACAGATAGAAACAAGAGAAAGTACACAGTGATTCATCTGCATACAAAATTACAGAAGTTTACACAGAGAATTCCAAGTATAAGTACAAGAAAATAAGAGATACTTAGAAAACTGGTAAAACCTACATTGTTGATAGAGTTGGGAGTACTTAGCACTGTGAAAACAGCACTTTCGCCAAAAGAAATTTAGTTCTCTAAGTCCGTGAAACAGTGAACAGAGAATGTATGAGTTTCTCAAGATTGGTAACAGATAGAAACAAGAGAAAGTACGCAGTGATTCATCTACCTAGAAAAGTTACAGAGGTTTACACAGAGAATTCCAAGTATAAGTACAAGAAAATAAGAGAGACTTAGAAAAGTGGTACAACCTACATTGTTGATAGAGTTGGGAGTACTTAGCACTGTGAAAACAGCACTTTCTCAGAAAAAAATCTACTTCTCTAACACTGGGAAACAGTGAAGAGAGAATATATGAGTTTTTCAAGATTGGTAACAGATAGAAACAAGAGAAAGAACGCAGTGATTCACCTACCTAGAAAAGTTACAGAGGTTTACACAGAGAATTCCAAGTATAAGTACAAGAAAATAAGAGAGACTTAGAAAACTGGTAAAACCTACATTGTTGACAGAGTTGGGAGTACTTAGCATTGTGAAAACAGCACTTTCGCAGAAAGAAATCTACTTCTCTAACATTGGGAAACAGTGAACAGAGAATGTATGAGTTTCTCAA
This sequence comes from Heterohyrax brucei, assembly GCA_028571685.1. Classification (NCBI taxonomy): domain Eukaryota; kingdom Metazoa; phylum Chordata; class Mammalia; order Hyracoidea; family Procaviidae; genus Heterohyrax; species Heterohyrax brucei. The sequence continues at coordinate 40,916,606 of CM053156.1, read as the reverse complement.
GATTGGTAACAGATAGAAACAAGAGAAAGTACACAGTGATTCATCTACCTAGAAAAGTAACAGAGGTTTACACAGAGAATTCCAAGTATAAGTACAAGAAAATAAGATATACTTAGAAAACTGGTAAAACCTACATTGTTGATAGAGTTGGGAGTACTTAGCACTGTGAAAACAGCACTTTCACAGAAAGAAATCTACTTCTCTAACACTGGGAAACAGTGAACAGAGAATGTATGAGTTTCTCAAGATTGGTAACAGATAGAAACAAGAGAAAGTACACAGTGATTCATCTACCTAGAGAAGTTACAGAAGTTTACACAGAGAATTCCATGTATAAGTACAAGAAAATAAGAGAGACTTAGAAAACTGGTAAAACCTACATTGTTGAAGGAGTTGGGAGTACTTAGCACTGTGAAAAAGCACTTTCGCCGAAAGAAATTTAGTTCTCTAAGTCCGTGAAACAGTGAACAGAGAATGTATGAGTTTCTCAAGATTGGTAACAGATAGAAACAAGAGAAAGTACACAGTGATTCATCTGCATACAAAAGTTACAGAAGTTTACACAGAGAATTCCAAGTATAAGTACAAGAAAATAAGAGAGACTTAGAAAACTGGTAAAACCTACATTGTTGATAGAGTTGGGAGTACTTAGCACTGTGAAAACAGCACTTTCGCAGAAAGAAATCTACTTCTCTAAGACTGGGAAACAGTGAACAGAGAATGTATGAGTTTCTCAAGATTGGTAACAGATAGAAAGAAGAGAAAGTACGCAGTGATTCATCTACATACAAAAGTTACAGAGGTTTACACAGAGAATTCCAAGTATAAGTACAAGAAAATAAGAGAGACTTAGAAAACTGGTGAAACCTAAATTGTTGATATAGTTGGGAGTACTTAGCACTGTGAAAACAGCAGTTTCGCAGAAAGAAATCTACTTCTCTAAGACTGGGAAACAGTTAACAGAGAATGTATGAGTTTCTCAAGATTGGTAACAGATAGAAACAAGAGAAAGTACACAGTGATTCATCTACCTAGAGAAGTTACAGAAGTTTACACAGAGAATTCCAAGTATAAGTACAAGAAAATAAGAGAGACTTAGAAAAGTGGTACAACCTACATTGTTGATAGAGTTGGGAGTACTTAGCAATGTGAAAACAGCACTTTCGCCAAAAGAAATTTAGTTCTCTAAGTCCGTGAAACAGTGAACAGAGAATGTATGAGTTTCTCAAGATTGGTAACAGATAGAAACAAGAGAAAGTACACAGTGATTCATCTGCATACAAAAGTTACAGAAGTTTACACAGAGAATTCCAAGTATAAGTACAAGAAAATAAGAGATACTTAGAAAACTGGTAAAACCTACATTGTTGATAGAGTTGGGAGTACTTAGCACTGTGAAAACAGCACTTTCGCCAAAAGAAATTTAGTTCTCTAAGTCCGTGAAACAGTGAACAGAGAATGTATGAGTTTCTCAAGATTGGTAACAGATAGAAACAAGAGAAAGTACGCAGTGATTCATCTACCTAGAAAAGTTACAGAGGTTTACACAGAGAATTCCAAGTATAAGTACAAGAAAATAAGAGAGACTTAGAAAAGTGGTAAAACCTACATTGTTGATAGAGTTGGGAGTACTTAGCACTGTGAAAACAGCACTTTCTCAGAAAAAAATCTACTTCTCTAACACTGGGAAACAGTGAAGAGAGAATATATGAGTTTCTCAAGATTGGTAACAGATAGAAACAAGAGAAAGTATGCAGTGATTCACCTACCTAGAATAGTTACAGAGGTTTACACGGAGAATTCCAAGTATAAGTACAAGAGAATAAGAGAGACTTAGAAAACTGGTAAAACCTACATTGTTGATAGAGTTGGGAGTACTTAGCATTGTGAAAACAGCACTTTCGCCGAAAGAAATTTAGTTCTCTAAGTCCGTGAAACAGTGAATAGAGAATGTATGAGTTTCTCAAGATTGGTAACAGATAGAAACAAGAGAAAGTACACAGTGATTCATCTACCTAGAAAAGTAACACAGGTTTACACAGAGAATTCCAAGTATAAGTACAAGAAAATAAGAGAGACTTAGAAAAGTGGTAAAACCTACATTGTGGATAGAGTTGGGAGTACTTAGCACTGTGAAAACAGCACTTTCGCAGAAAGAAATCTACTTCTCTAAGACTGGGAAACAGTGAACAGAGAATGTATGAGTTTCTCAAGATTGGTAACAGATAGAAACAAGAGAAAGTACACAGTGATTCATCTACCTAGAGAAGTTACAGAAGTTTAAACAGAGAATTCCATGTGTAAGTACAAGAAAATAAGAGAGACTTAGAAAACTGGTAAAACGTAGATTGTGGATAGAGTTGGGAGTACTTAGCACTGTGAAAACAGCACTTTCGCCAAAAGAAATTTACTTCTCTAAGTCCGTGAAACAGTGAACAGAGAATGTATGAGTTTCTCAAGATTGGTAACAGATAGAAACAAGAGAAAGTACGCAGTGATTCATCTACCTAGAAAAGTTACAGAGGTTTACACAGAGAATTCCAAGTATAAGTACAAGAAAATAAGAGAGACTTAGAAATGTGGTACAACCTACATTGTTGATAGAGTTGGGAGTACTTAGCACTGTGAAAACAGCACTTTCTCAGAAAAAAATCTACTTCTCTAACACTGGGAAACAGTGAAGAGAGAATGTATGAGTTTCTCAAGATTGGTAACAGATAGAAACAAGAGAAAGTACGCAGTGATTCACCTACCTAGAAAAGTTACAGAGGTTTACACAGAGAAATCCAAGTATAAGTACAAGAAAATAAGAGAGACTTAGAAAACTGGTAAAACCTACATTGTGGATAGAGTTGGGAGTACTTAGCACTGTGAAAACAGCACTTTCGCAGAAAGAAATCTACTTCTCTAAGACTGGGAAACACTGAACAGAGAACGTGTCAGTTTCTCAAGATTGGTAACACATAGAAAGAAGAGAAAGTACGCAGTGATTCATCTACATACAAAAGTTACAGAGGTTTACACAGAGAATTCCAAGTATAAGTACAAGAAAATAAGAGAGACTTAGAAAACTGGTAAAACCTACATTGTTGATAGAGTTGGGAGTACTTAGCACTGTGAAAACAGCACTTTCGCTGAAAGAAATTTAGTTCTCTAAGTCCGTGAAACAGTGAACAGAGAATGTATGAGTTTCTCAAGATTGGTAACAGATAGAAACAAGAGAAAGTACGCAGTGATTCATCAACCTAGAAAAGTTACAGAGGTTTACACAGAGAATTCCAAGTATAAGTACAAGAAAATAAGAGAGACTTAGAAAACTGGTAAAACCTACATTGTTGATGGAGTTGGGAGTACTTAGCACTGTGAAAACAGCACTTTCACAGAAAGAAATCTACTTCTCTAACACTGGGAAACAGTGAACAGAGAATGTATGAGTTTCTCAAGATTGGTAACAGATAGAAACAAGAGAAAGTACACAGTGATTCATCTACCTAGAAAAGTTACAGAGGTTTACACAGAGAATTCCAAGTATAAGTACAAGAAAATAAGAGAGACTTAGAAAAGTGGTACAACCTACATTGTTGATAGAGTTGGGAGTACTTAGCACTGCGAAAACAGCACTTTCTCAGAAAAAAATCTACTTCTCTAACACTGGGAAACAGTGAAGAGAGAATGTATGAGTTTCTCAAGATTGGTAACAGATAGAAACAAGAGAAATTACACAGTGATTCACCTACCTAGAAAAGTTACAGAGGTTTACACAGAGAATTCCAAGTATAAGTACAAGAAAATAAGAGAGACATAGAAAACTGGTAAAACCTACATTGTTGACAGAGTTGGGAGTACTTAGCACTGTGAAAACAGCACTTTCGCAGAAAGAAATCTACTTCTCTAAGACTGGGAAACACTGAACAGAGAACGTGTCAGTTTCTCAAGATTGGTAACAGAAAGAAGAGAAAGTACGCAGTGATTCATCTACATACAAAAGTTACAGAGGTTTACACAGAGAATTCCAAGTATAAGTACAAGAAAATAAGAGATACTTAGAAAACTGGTAAAACCTACATTGTTGATAGAGTTGGGAGTACTTAGCACTGTGAAAACAGCACTTTCTCCAAAAGAAATTTAGTTCTCTAAGTCCGTGAAACAGTGAACAGAGAATGTATGAGTTTCTCAAGATTGGTAACAGATAGAAACAAGAGAAAGTATACAGTGATTCATCTGCATACAAAAGTTACAGAAGTTTACACAGAGAATTCCAAGTATAAGTACAAGAAAATAAGAGATACTTAGAAAACTGGTAAAACCTACATTGTTGATAGAGTTGGGAGTACTTAGCACTGTGAAAACAGCACTTTCGCCAAAAGAATTTTAGTTCTCTAAGTCCGTGAAACAGTGAACAGAGAATGTATGAGTTTCTCAAGATTGGTAACAGATAGAAACAAGAGAAAGTACGCAGTGATTCATCTACCTAGAAAAGTTACAGAGGTTTACACAGAGAATTCCAAGTATAAGTACAAGAAAATAAGAGAGACTTAGAAAAGTGGTAAAACCTACATTGTTGATAGAGTTGGGAGTACTTAGCACTGTGAAAACAGCACTTTCGCAGAAAGAAATCTACTTCTCTAAGACTGGGAAACAGTGAACAGAGAATGTATGAGTTTCTCAAGATTGGTAACAGATAGAAACAAGAGAAAGTACACAGTAATTCATCTACCTAGAGAAGTTACAGAAGTTTAAACAGAGAATTCCATGTATAAGTACAAGAAAATAAGAGAGACTTAGAAAACTGGTAAAACCTAGATTGTGGATAGAGTTGGGAGTACTTAGCACTGTGAAAACAGCACTTTCGCCAAAAGAAATTTAGTTCTCTAAGTCCGTGAAACAGTGAACAGAGAATGTATGAGTTTCTCAAGATTGGTAACAGATAGAAACAAGAGAAAGTACGCAGTGATTCATCTACCTAGAAAAGTTACAGAGGTTTACAGAGAGAATTCCAAGTATAAGTACAAGAAAATAAGAGAGACTTAGAAATGTGGTACAACCTACATTGTTGATAGAGTTGGGAGTACTTAGCACTGTGAAAACAGCACTTTCTTAGAAAAAAATCTACTTCTCTAACACTGGGAAACAGTGAAGAGAGAATGTATGAGTTTCTCAAGATTGGTAACAGATAGAAACAAGAGAAAGTACGCAGTGATTCACCTACCTAGAAAAGTTACAGAGGTTTACACAGAGAAATCTAAGTATAAGTACAAGAAAATAAGAGAGACTTAGAAAACTGGTAAAACCTACATTGTGGATAGAGTTGGGAGTACTTAGCACTGTGAAAACAGCACTTTCGCAGAAGGAAATCTACTTCTCTAAGACTGGGAAACACTGAACAGAGAACGTGTCAGTTTCTCAAGATTGGTAACACATAGAAAGAAGAGAAAGTACGCAGTGATTCATCTACATACAAAAGTTACAGAGGTTTACACAGAGAATTCCAAGTATAAGTACAAGAAAATAAGAGAGACTTAGAAAACTGGTAAAACCTACATTGTTGATAGAGTTGGGAGTACTTAGCACTGTGAAAACAGCACTTTCGCTGAAAGAAATTTAGTTCTCTAAGTCCGTGAAACAGTGAACAGAGAATGTATTAGTTTCTCAAGATTGGTAACAGATAGAAACAAGAGAAAGTACGCAGTGATTCATCTACCTAGAAAAGTTACAGAGGTTTACACAGAGAATTCCAAGTATAAGTACAAGAAAATAAGAGAGACTTAGAAAACTGGTAAAACCTACATTGTTGATAGAGTTGGGAGTACTTAGCACTGTGAAAACAGCACTTTCACAGAAAGAAATCTACTTCTCTAACACTGGGAAACAGTGAACAGAGAATGTATGAGTTTCTCAAGATTGGTAACAGATAGAAACAAGAGAAAGTACACAGTGATTCATCTACCTAGAGAAGTTACAGAAGTTTACACAGAGAATTCCATGTATAAGTACAAGAAAACAAGAGAGACTTAGAAAACTGGTAAAACCTACATTGTGGATAGAGTTGGGAGTACTTAGCACTGTGAAAACAGCACTTTCGCAGAAAGAAATCTACTTCTCTAACACTGGAAAACAGTGAACAGAGAATGTATGTGTTTCTGAAGATTGGTAACAGATAGAAACAAGAGAAAGTACACAGTGATTCATCTACCTAGAAAAGTTACAGAGGTTTACACAGAGAATTCCAAGTATAAGTACAAGAAAATAAGAGAGACTTAGAAAAGTGGTACAACCTACATTGTTGATAGAGTTGGGAGTACTTAGCACTGCGAAAACAGCACTTTCTCAGAAAAAAATCTACTTCTCTAACACTGGGAAACAGTGAAGAGAGAATGTATGAGTTTCTCAAGATTGGTAACAGATAGAAACAAGAGAAAGTACACAGTGATTCACCTACCTAGAAAAGTTACAGAGGTTTACACAGAGAATTCCAAGTATAAGTACAAGAAAATAAGAGAGACTTAGAAAACTGGTAAAACCTACATTGTTGATAGAGTTGGGAGTACTTAGCACTGTGAAAACAGCACTTTCGCAGAAAGAAATCTACTTCTCTAAGACTGGGAAACACTGAACAGAGAACGTGTCAGTTTCTCAAGATTGGTAACAGATAGAAAGAAGAGAAAGTACGCAGTGATTCATCTACCTAGAAAAGTTACAGAGGTTTACACAGAGAATTCCAAGTATAAGTACAAGAAAATAAGAGATACTTAGAAAACTGGTAAAACCTACATTGTTGATAGAGTTGGGAGTACTTAGCACTGTGAAAACAGCACTTTCGCCAAAAGAAATTTAGTTCTCTAAGTCCGTGAAACAGTGAACAGAGAATGTATGAGTTTCTCAAGATTGGTAACAGATAGAAACAAGAGAAAGTATACAGTGATTCATCTGCACACAAAAGTTACAGAAGTTTACACAGAGAATTCCAAGTATAAGTACAAGAAAATAAGAGATACTTAGAAAACTGGTAAAACCTACATTGTTGATAGAGTTGGGAGTACTTAGCACTGTGAAAACAGCACTTTCGCCAAAAGAAATTTAGTTCTCTAAGTCTGTGAAACAGTGAACAGAGAATGTATGAGTTTCTCAAGATTGGTAACAGATAGAAACAAGAGAAAGTACGCAGTGATTCATCTACCTAGAAAAGTTACAGAGGTTTACACAGAGAATTCCAAGTATAAGTACAAGAAAATAAGAGAGACTTAGAAAAGTGGTACAACCTACATTGTTGATAGAGTTGGGAGTACTTAGCACTGTGAAAACAGCACTTTCTCAGAAAAAAATCTACTTCTCTAACACTGGGAAACAGTGAAGAGAGAATATATGAGTTTCTCAAGATTGGTAACAGATAGAAACAAGAGAAAGTACGCAGTGATTCATCTACCTAGAAAAGTTACAGAGGTTTACACAGAGAATTCCAAGTATAAGTACAAGAAAATAAGAGAGACTTAGAAAAGTGGTAAAACCTACATTGTTGATAGAGTTGGGAGTACTTAGCACTGTGAAAACAGCACTTTCTCAGAAAAAAATCTACTTCTCTAACACTGGGAAACAGTGAAGAGAGAATATATGAGTTTCTCAAGATTGGTAACAGATAGAAACAAGAGAAAGTACGCAGTGATTCACCTACCTAGAATAGTTACAGAGGTTTACACGGAGAATTCCAAGTATACGTACAAGAAAATAAGAGAGACTTAGAAAACTGGTAAAACCTACATTGTTGATAGAGTTGGGAGTACTTAGCATTGTGAAAACAGCACTTTTGCCGAAAGAAATTTAGTTCTCTAAGTCCGTGAAACAGTGAACACAGAATGTATGAGTTTCTCAAGATTGGTAACAGATAGAAACAAGAGAAAGTACACAGTGATTCATCTACCTAGAAAAGTAACAGAGGTTTACACACAGAATTCCAAGTATAAGTACAAGAAAATAAGAGAGACTTAGAAAAGTGGTAAAACCTACATTGTTGATAGAGTTGGGAGTACTTAGCACTGTGAAAACAGCACTTTCGCAGAAAGAAATCTACTTCTCTAAGACTGGGAAACAGTAAACAGAGAATGTATGAGTTTCTCAAGATTGGTAACAGATAGAAACAAGAGAAAGTACACAGTGATTCATCTACCTAGAGAAGTTACAGAAGTTTAAACAGAGAATTCCATGTATAAGTACAAGAAAATAAGAGAGACTTAGAAAACTGGTAAAACCTATATTGTGGATAGAGTTGGGAGTACTTAGCACTGTGAAAACAGCACTTTCGCCAAAAGAAATTTAGTTCTCTAAGTCCGTGAAACAGTGAACAGAGAATGTATGAGTTTCTCAAGATTGGTAACAGATAGAAACAAGAGAAAGTACGCAGTGATTCATCTACCTAGAAAAGTTACAGAGGTTTACACAGAGAATTCCAAGTATAAGTACAAGAAAACAAGAGAGACTTAGAAAACTGGTAAAACCTACATTGTTGATAGAGTTGGGAGTACTTAGCACTGTGAAAACAGCACTTTCACAGAAAGAAATCTACTTCTCTAACACTGGGAAACAGTGAACAGAGAATGTATGAGTTTCTCAAGATTGGTAACAGATAGAAACAAGAGAAAGTACACAGTGATTCATCTACCTAGAGAAGTTACAGAAGTATACACAGAGAATTCCATGTATAAGTACAAGAAAATAAGAGAGACTTAGAAAACTGGTAAAACCTACATTGTGGATAGAGTTGGGAGTACTTAGCACTGTGAAAACAGCACTTTCGCAGAAAGAAATCTACTTCTCTAACACTGGGAAACAGTGAACAGAGAATGTATGTGTTTCTGAAGATTGGTAACAGATAGAAACAAGAGAAAGTACACAGTGATTCATCAACCTAGAAAAGTTACAGAGGTTTACACAGAGAATTCCAAGTATAAGTACAAGAAAATAAGAGAGACTTAGAAAAGTGGTACAACCTACATTGTTGATAGAGTTGGGAGTACTTAGTACTGCGAAAACAGCACTTTCTCAGAAAAAAATCTACTTCTCTAACACTGGGAAACAGTGAAGAGAGAATGTATGAGTTTCTCAAGATTGGTAACAGATAGAAACAAGAGAAAGTACACAGTGATTCACCTACCTAGCAAAGTTACAGAGGTTTACACAGAGAATTCCAAGTATAAGTACAAGAAAATAAGAGAGACTTAGAAAACTGGTAAAACCTACATTGTTGATAGAGTTGGGAGTACTTAGCACTGTGAAAACAGCACTTTCGCAGAAAGAAATCTACTTCTCTAAGACTGGGAAACACTGAACAGAGAACGTGTCAGTTTCTCAAGATTGGTAACAGATAGAAAGAAGAGAAAGTACGCAGTGATTCATCTACATACAAAAGTTACAGAGGTTTACACAGAGAATTCCAAGTATAAGTACAAGAAAATAAGAGATACTTAGAAAACTGGTAAAACCTACATTGTTGATAGAGTTGGGAGTACTTAGCACTGTAAAAACAGCACTTTCGCCAAAAGAAATTTAGTTCTCTAAGTCCGTGAAACAGTGAACAGAGAATGTATGAGTTTCTCAAGATTGGTAACAGATAGAAACAAGAGAAAGTATACAGTGATTCATCTGCATACAAAAGTTACAGAAGTTTACACAGAGAATTCCAAGTATAAGTACAAGAAAATAAGAGATACTTAGAAAACTGGTAAAACCTACATTGTTGATAGAGTTGGGAGTACTTAGCACTGTGAAAACAGCACTTTCGCCAAAAGAAATTTAGTTCTCTAAGTCCGTGAAACAGTGAACAGAGAATGTATGAGTTTCTCAAGATTGGTAACAGATAGAAACAAGAGACAGTACGCAGTGATTCATCTACCTAGAAAAGTTACAGAGGTTTACACAGAGAATTCCAAGTATAAGTACAAGAAAATAAGAGAGACTTAGAAAAGTGGTACAACCTACATTGTTGATAGAGTTGGGAGTACTTAGCACTGTGAAAACAGCACTTTCGCAGAAAGAAATCTACTTCTCTAAGACTGGGAAACAGTGAACAGAGAATGTATGAGTTTCTCAAGATTGGTAACAGATAGAAACAAGAGAAAGAACACAGTGATTCATCTACCTAGAGATGTTACAGAAGTTTACACAGAGAATTCCATGTATAAGTACAAGAAAATAAAAGAGACTTAGAAAACTGGTAAAACCTACATTGTGGATAGAGTTGGGAGTACTTAGCACTGCGAAAACAGCACTTTCTCAGAAAAAAATCTACTTCTCTAACACTATGAAACAGTGAAGAGAGAATGTATGAGTTTCTCAAGATTGGTAACAGATAGAAACAAGAGAAAGTACACAGTGATTCACCTACCTAGAAAATTTACAGAGGTTTACACAGAGAATTCCAAGTATAAGTACAAGAAAATAAGAGAGACTTAGAAAACTGGTAAAACCTACATTGTTGATAGAGTTGGGAGTACTTAGCACTGTGAAAACAGCACTTTCGCCTAAAGAAATTTAATTCTCTAAGTCCGTGTAACAGTGAACACAGAATGTATGAGTTTCTCAAGATTGGTAACAGATAGAAACAAGAGAAAGTACACAGTGATTCATCTACCTAGAAAAGTTACAGAGGTTTACACAGAGAATTCCAAGTATAAGTATAAGAAAATAAGAGAGACTTACAAAACTGGTAAAACCTACATTGTTGATAGAGTTGGGAGTACTTAGCAGTGTGAAAACAGCACTTTCGCCAAAAGAAATTTAGTTCTCTAAGTCCGTGAAACAGTGAACAGAGAATGTATGAGTTTCTCAAGATTGGTAACAGATAGAAACAAGAGAAAGTATACAGTGATTCATCTGCACACAAAAGTTACAGAAGTTTACACAGAGAATTCCAAGTATAAGTACAAGAAAATAAGAGATACTTAGAAAACTGGTAAAACCTACATTGTTGATAGAGTTGGGAGTACTTAGCACTGTGAAAACAGCACTTTCGCCAAAAGAAATTTAGTTCTCTAAGTCTGTGAAACAGTGAACAGAGAATGTATGAGTTTCTCAAGATTGGTAATAGATAGAAACAAGAGAAAGTACGCAGTGATTCATCTACCTAGAAAAGTTACAGAGGTTTACACAGAGAATTCCAAGTATAAGTACAAGAAAATAAGAGAGACTTAGAAAAGTGGTACAACCTACATTGTTGATAGAGTTGGGAGTACTTAGCACTGTGAAAACAGCACTTTCTCCGAAAAAAATCTACTTCTCTAACACTGGGAAACAGTGAAGAGAGAATATATGAGTTTCTCAAGATTGGTAACAGATAGAAACAAGAGAAAGTACACAGTGATTCACCTACCTAGAAAAGTTACAGAGGTTTACACAGAGAATTTCAAGTATAAGTACAAGAAAATAAGAGAGACTTAGAAAACTGGTAAAACCTACATTGTGGATAGAGTTGGGAGTACTTAGCACTGTGAAAACAGCACTTTCGCCGAAAGAAATTTAGTTCTCTAAGTCCGTGAAACAGTGAACAGAGAATGTATGAGTTTCTCAAGATTGGTAACAGATAGAAACAAGAGAAAGTACGCAGTGATTCATCTACCTAGAAAAGTTACAGAGGTTTACACAGAGAATTCCAAGTATAAGTACAAGAAAATAAGAGAGACTTAGAAAAGTGGTAAAACCTACATTGTTGATAGAGTTGGGAGTACTTAGCACTGTGAAAACAGCACTTTCTCAGAAAAAAATCTACTTCTCTAACACTGGGAAACAGTGAAGAGAGAATATATGAGTTTCTCAAGATTGGTAACAGATAGAAACAAGAGAAAGTATGCAGTGATTCACCTACCTAGAATAGTTACAGAGGTTTACACGGAGAATTCCAAGTATACGTACAAGAAAATAAGAGAGACTTAGAAAACTGGTAAAACCTACATTGTTGATAGAGTTGGGAGTACTTAGCATTGTGAAAACAGTACTTTTGCCGAAAGAAATTTAGTTCTCTAAGTCCGTGAAACAGTGAACACAGAATGTATGAGTTTCTCAAGATTGGTAACAGATAGAAACAAGAGAAAGTACACAGTGATTCATCTACCTAGACAAGTAACAGAGGTTTACACACAGAATTCCAAGTATAAGTACAAGAAAATAAGAGAGACTTAGAAAAGTGGTAAAACCTACATTGTTGATAGAGTTGGGAGTACTTAGCACTGTGAAAACAGCACTTTCGCAGAAAGAAATCTACTTCTCTAAGACTGGGAAACAGTAAACAGAGAATGTATGAGTTTCTCAAGATTGGTAACAGATAGAAACAAGAGAAAGTACACAGTGATTCATCTACCTAGAGAAGTTACAGAAGTTTAAACAGAGAATTCCATGTATAAGTACAAGAAAATAAGAGAGACTTAGAAAACTGGTAAAACCTACATTGTGGATAGAGTTGGGAGTACTTAGCACTGTGAAAACAGCACTTTCGCCAAAAGAAATTTAGTTCTCTAAGTCCGTGAAACAGTGAACAGAGAATGTATGAGTTTCTCAAGATTGGTAACAGATAGAAACAAGAGAAAGTACGCAGTGATTCATCTACCTAGAAAAGTTACAGAGGTTTACACAGAGAATTCCAAGTATAAGTACAAGAAAACAAGAGAGACTTAGAAAACTGGTAAAACCTACATTGTTGATAGAGTTGGGAGTACTTAGCACTGTGAAAACAGCACTTTCGCAGAAAGAAATCTACTTCTCTAACACTGGGAAACAGTGAACAGAGAATATATGTGTTTCTGAAGATTGGTAACAGATAGAAACAAGAGAAAGTACACAGTGATTCATCAACCTAGAAAAGTTACAGAGGTTTACACAGAGAATTCCAAGTATAAGTACAAGAAAATAAGAGAGACTTAGAAAAGTGGTACAACCTACATTGTTGATAGAGTTGGGAGTACTTAGCACTGCGAAAACAGCACTTTCTCAGAAAAAAATCTACTTCTCTAACACTGGGAAACAGTGAAGAGAGAATGTATGAGTTTCTCAAGATTGGTAACAGATAGAAACAAGAGAAAGTACACAGTGATTCACCTACCTAGAAAAGTTACAGAGGTTTACACAGAGAATTCCAAGTATAAGTACAAGAAAATAAGAGAGACTTAGAAAACTGGTAAAACCTACATTGTTGATAGAGTTGGGAGTACTTAGCACTGTGAAAACAGCACTTTCGCAGAAAGAAATCTACTTCTCTAAGACTGGGAAACACTGAACAGAGAACGTGTCTGTTTCTCAAGATTGGTAACAGATAGAAAGAAGAGAAAGTACGCAGTGATTCATCTACATACAAAAGTTACAGAGGTTTACACAGAGAATTCCAAGTATAAGTACAAGAAAATAAGAGATACTTAGAAAACTGGTAAAACCTACATTGTTGATAGAGTTGGGAGTACTTAGCACTGTGAAAACAGCACTTTCGCCAAAAGAAATTTAGTTCTCTAAGTCCGTGTAACAGTGAACAGAGAATGTATGAGTTTCTCAAGATTGGTAACAGATAGAAACAAGAGAAAGTATACAGTGATTCATCTGCATACAAAAGTTACAGAAGTTTACACAGAGAATTCCAAGTATAAGTACAAGAAAATAAGAGATACTTAGAAAACTGGTAAAACCTACATTGTTGATAGAGTTGGGAGTACTTAGCACTGTGAAAACAGCACTTTCGCCAAAAGAAATTTAGTTCTCTAAGTCCGTGAAACAGTGAACAGAGAATGTATGAGTTTCTCAAGATTGGTAACAGATAGAAACAAGAGAAAGTACGCAGTGATTCATCTACCTAGAAAAGTTACAGAGGTTTACACAGAGAATTCCAAGTATAAGTACAAGAAAATAAGAGAGACTTAGAAAAGTGGTACAACCTACATTGTTGATAGAGTTGGGAGTACTTAGCACTGTGAAAACAGCACTTTCGCAGAAAGAAATCTACTTCTCTAAGACTGGGAAACAGTGAACAGAGAATGTATGAGTTTCTCAAGATTGGTAACAGATAGAAACAAGAGAAAGAACACAGTGATTCATCTACCTAGAGATGTTACAGAAGTTTACACAGAGAATTCCATGTATAAGTACAAGAAAATAAAAGAGACTTAGAAAACTGGTAAAACCTACATTGTGGATAGAGTTGGGCGTACTTAGCACTGTGAAAACAGCACTTTCGCAGAAAGAAATCTACTTCTCTAAGACTGGGAAACACTGAACAGAGAACGTGTCAGTTTCTCAAGACTGGTAACAGATAGAAAGAAGAGAAAGTACGCAGTGATTCATCTACATACAAAAGTTACAGAGGTTTACACAGAGAATTCCAAGTATAAGTACAAGAAAATAAGAGAGACTTACAAAACTGGTAAAACCTACATTGTTGATAGAGTTGGGAATACTTAGCACTGTGAAAACAGCACTTTCGGAGAAAGAAATCTACTTCTCTAACACTGGGAAACAGTGAACAGAGAATGAATGAGTTTCTCAAGATTGGTAAGAGATAGAAACAAGAGAAAGTACACAGTGATTCATCTACCTAGGGAAGTTACAGAAGTTTACACAGAGATTTCCATGTATAAGTACAGGAAAATAAGAGAGACTTAGAAAACTGGTAAAACCTACATTGTGGATAGAGTTGGGAGTACTTAGCACTGTGAAAACAGCACTTTCGCAGAAAGAAATCTACTTCTCTAAGACTGGGAAACACTGAACAGAGAATGTATCAGTTTCTAAAGATTGGTAACAGATAGAAAGAAGAGAAAGTATGCAGTGATTCATCTACATAGAAAAGTTACAGAGGTTTACACAGAGAATTCCAAGTATAAGTACAAGAGAATAAGAGAGACTTAGAAAACTGGTAAAACCTAAATTGTTGATAGAGTTGGGAGTACTTAGCACTGTGAAAACAGCACGTTCGCAGAAAGAAATCTACTTCTCTAAGTCCGTGTAATAGTGAACAGAGAATGTATGAGTTTCTCAAGATTGGTAACAGATAGAAACAAGAGAAAGTACACAGTGATTCATCTACCTAGAAAAGTTACAGAGGTTTACACAGAGAATTCCAAGTATAAGTACAAGAAAATAAGAGAGACTTAGAAAAGTGGTACAACCTACATTGTTGATAGAGTTGGGAGTACTTAGCACTGTGAAAACAGCACTTTCTCAGAAAAAAATCTACTTCTCTAACACTGGGAAACAGTGAAGAGAGAATGTATGAGTTTCCCAAGATTGGTAACAGATAGAAACAAGAGAAAGTACGCAGTGATTCACCTACCTAGAAAAGTTACAGAGGTTTACACAGAGAATTCCAAGTATAAGTACAAGAAAATAAGAGAGACTTAGAAAACTGGTAAAACCTACATTGTGGATAGAGTTGGGAGTACTTAGCACTGTGAAAACAGCACTTTCGCAGAAAGAAATCTACTTCTCTAAGACTAGGAAACACTGAACAGAGAACGTGTCAGTTTCTCAAGATTGGTAACAGATAGAAAGAAGAGAAAGTACGCAGTGATTCATCTACATACAAAAGTTACAGAGGTTTACACAGAGAATTCCAAGTATAAGTACAAGAAAATAAGAGAGACTTAGAAAACTGGTAAAACCTACATTGTTGATAGAGTTGGGAGTACTTAGCACTGTGAAAACAGCACTTTCGCCGAAAGAAATTTAGTTCTCTAAGTCCGTGAAACAGTGAACAGAGAATGTATGAGTTTCTCAAGATTGGTAACAGATAGAAACAAGAGAAAGTACGCAGTGATTCATCTACCTAGAAAAGTTACAGAGGTTTACACAGAGAATTCCAAGTATAAGTACAAGAAAATAAGAGAGACTTAGAAAACTGGTAAAACCTACATTGTTGATAGAGTTGGGAGTACTTAGCACTGTGAAAACAGCACTTTCGCAGAAAGAAATGTACTTCTCTAAGACTGAGAAACAGTGAACAGAGAATGTATGAGTTTCTCAAGATTGGTAACAGATAGAAACAAGAGAAAGTACACAGTGATTCATCTACCTAGAGAAGTTACAGAAGTTTACACAGAGAATTCCATGTATAAGTACAAGAAAATAAGAGAGACTTAGAAAACTGGTAAAACCTACATTGTTGATAGAGTTGGGAGTACTTAGCACTGTGAAAACAGCACTTTCGCAGAAAGAAATCTACTTCTCTAAGACTGGGAAACACTGAACAGAGAATGTGTCAGTTTCTCAAGATTGATAACAGATAGAAAGAAGAGAACGTACGCAGTGATTCATCTACATAGAAAAGTTACAGAGGTTTACACAGAGAATTCCAAGTATAAGTACAAGAAAATAAGAGAGACTTAGAAAACTGGTAAAACCTACATTGTGGATAGAGTTGGGAGTACTTAGCACTGTGAAAACAGCACTTTCGCAGAAAGAAATCTACTTCTCTAACACTGGGAAACAGTGAACAGAGAATGTATGTGTTTCTGAAGATTGGTAACAGATAGAAACAAGAGAATGTACACAGTGATTCATCTACCTAGAAAAGTTACAGAGGTTTACACAGAGAATTCCAAGTATAAGTACAAGAAAATAAGAGAGACTTAGAAAACTGGTAAAACCTACATTGTTGATAGAGTTGGGAGTACTTAGCACTGTGAAAACAGCAGTTTCGCAGAAAGAAATTTTATTCTCTAAGTCCGTGTAACAGTGAACACAGAATGTATGAGTTTCTCAAGATTGGTAACAGATAGAAACAAGAGAAAGTACACAGTGATTCATCTACCTAGAAAAGTTACAGAGGTTTACACAGAGAATTCCAAGTATAAGTACAAGAAAATAAGAGAGACTTAGAAAACTGGTAAAACCTACATTGTTGATAGAGTTGGGAGTACTTAGCACTGTGAAAACAGCACTTTCGCAGAAAGAAATCTACTTCTCTAACACTGGGAAAGAGTGAACAGAGAATGAATGAGTTTCTCAAGATTGCTAACAGATAGAAACAAGAGAAAGTACACAGTGATTCATATACCTAGAGAAGTTACAGAAGTTTACACAGAGAATTCCATGTATAATTACAAGAAAATAAGAGAGACTTAGAAAACTGGTAAAACCTACATTGCGGATAGAGTTCGGAGTACTTAGCACTGTGAAAACAGCACTTTCGCAGAAAGAAATCTACTTCTCTAACACTGGGAAACACTGAACAGAGAATGTATCAGTTTCTAAAGATTGGTAACAGATAGAAAGAAGAGAAAGTACGCAGTGATTCATCTACATAGAAAAGTTACAGAGGTTTACACAGAGAATTCCAAGTATAAGTACAAGAGAATAAGAGATACTTAGAAAACTGGTAAAACCTACATTGTTGAGAGGGTTGGGAGTACTTAGCACTGTGAAAAAGCACTTTCGCCGAAAGAAATTTGGTTCTCTAAGTCCGTGAAACAGTGAACAGAGAATGTATGAGTTTCTCAAGATTGTTAACAGATAGAAACAAGAGAAAGTACGCCGTGATTCATCTACCTAGAATAGTTACAGAGGTTTACACAGAGAATTCCAAGTATAAGTACAAGAAAATAAGAGAGACTTAGAAAACTGGTAAAACCTACATTGTTGATAGAGTTGGGAGTACTTAGCACTGTGAAAACAGCACTTTCGCCGAAAGAAATTTAGTTCTCTAATTCCGTGAAACAGTGAACAGAGAATGTATGAGTTTCTCAAGATTGGTAACAGATAGAAACAAGAGAAAGTACACAGTGATTCATCTGCATACAAAAGTAACAGAAGTTTACACAGAGAATTCCAAGTATAAGTACAAGAAAATAAGATATACTTAGAAAACTGGTAAAACCTACATTGTTGATAGAGTTGGGAGTACTTAGCACTGTGAAAACAGCACTTTCGCCAAAAGAAATTTAGTTCTCTAAGTCCGTGAAACAGTGAACAGAGAATGTATGAGTTTCTCAAGATTGGTAACAGATAGAAACAAGAGAAAGTACGCAGTGATTCATCTACCTAGAAAAGTTACAGAGGTTTACACAGAGAATTCCAAGTATAAGTACAAGAAAATAAGAGAGACTTAGAAAACTGGTAAAACTCACATTGTTGATAGAGTTCGGAGTACTTAGCACAGTGAAAACAGCACTTTCGCAGAAAGAAATCTACTTCTCTAAGACTGGGAAACAGTGAACAGAGAATGTATGAGTTTCTCAAGATTGGTAACAGATAGAAACAAGAGAAAGTACACAGTGATTCATCTACCTAGAGAAGTTACAGAAGATTACACAGAGAATTCCATGTATGAGTACAAGAAAATAAGAGAGACTTAGAAAACCGGTAAAACCTACATTGTGGATAGAGTTGGGAGTACTTAGCACTGTGAAAACAGCACTTTCGCCGAAAGAAATTTAGTTCTCTAAGTCCGTGTAACAGTGAACAGAGAATGTATGAGTTTCTCAAGATTGGTAACAGATAGAAACAAGAGAAAGTACACAGTGATTCACCTACCTAGAAAAGGTACAGATGTTTACACAGAGAATTCCAAGTATAAGTACAAGAAAATAAGAGAGACTTAGAAAACTGGTAAAACCTACATTTTGGATAGAGTTGGGAGTACTTAGCACTGTGAAAACAGCATTTTGCAGAAAGTAATCTACTTCTCTAAGACTGGGAAACAGTGAACAGAGAATGTGTCAGTTTCTCAAGATTGGTAACAGATAGAAAGAAGAGAAAGTACGTAGTGATTCATCTACATACAAAAGTTACAGAGGTTTACACAGAGAATTCCAGGTATAAGTACAAGAAAATAAGAGAGACTTAGAAAACTGGTAAAACCTACATTGTGGATAGAGTTGGGAGTACTTAGCACTGTGAAAACAGCACTTTCGCAGAAAGAAATCTACTTCTCTAACACTGGGAGACAGTGAACAGAGAATGTATGTGTTTCTGAAGATTGGTAACAGATAGAAACAAGAGAAAGTACACAGTGATTCATCTACCTAGAAAAGTTACAGAGGTTTACACAGAGAATTCCATGTATAAGTACAAGAAAATAAGAGAGACTTAGAAAACTGGTAAAACCAACATTTTGGATAGAGTTGGGAGTACTTAGCACTGTGAAAACAGTACTTTCGCCGAAAGAAATTTAGTTCTCTAAGTTCGAGTAACAGTGAACAGAGAATGTATGAGTTTCTCAAGATTGGTAACAGATAGAAACAAGAGAAAGTACACAGTGATTCATGTACCTAGAAAAGTAACAGAGGTTTACACAGAGAATTCCAAGTATAAGTACAAGAAAATAAGAGAGACTTAGAAAACTGGTAAAACCTACATTGTGGATAGAGTTGGGAGTACTTAGCACTGTGAAAACAGCACTTTCGCAGAAAGAAATCTACTTCTCTAAGACTTGGAAACACTGAACAGAGAATGTGTCAGTTTCTCAAGATTGGTAACAGATAGAAAGAAGAGAACGTACGCAGTGATTCATCTACATAGAAAAGTTACAGAGGTTTACACAGAGAATTCCAAGTATAAGTACAACAAAATAAGAGAGACTTAGAAAACTGGTAAAACCTACATTGTTGATAGAGTTGGGAGTACTTAGCACTGTGAAAACAGCACTTTCGCCTAAAGAAATTTAATTCTCTAAGTCCGTGTAACAGTGAACAAAGAATGTATGAGTTTCTCAAGATTGGTAACAGATAGAAACAAGAGAAAGTACGCAGTGATTCATCTACCTAGAAAAGTTACAGAGGTTTACACAGAGAATTCCAAGTATAAGTACAAGAAAATAAGAGAGACTTAGAAAACTGGTAAAACTCACATTGTTGATAGAGTTGGGAGCACTTAGCACTGTGAAAACAGCACTTTCGCAGAAAGAAATCTACTTCTCTAAGACTTGGAAACAGTGAACAGAGAATGTATGAGTTTCTCAAGATTGGTAACAGATAGAAACAAGAGAAAGTACGCAGTGATTCATCAACCTAGAAAAGTTACAGAGGTTTACACAGAGAATTCCAAGTATAAGTACAAGAAAATAAGAGAGACTTAGAAAACTGGAAAAACCTACATTGTTGATGGAGTTGGGAGTACTTAGCACTGTGAAAACAGCACTTTCACAGAAAGAAATCTACTTCTCTAACACTGGGAAACAGTGAACAGAGAATGTATGAGTTTCTCAAGATTGGTAACAGATAGAAACAAGAGAAAGTACACAGTGATTCATCTACCTAGAAAAGTTACAGAGGTTTACACAGAGAATTCCAAGTATAAGTACAAGAAAATAAGAGAGACTTAGAAAAGTGGTACAACCTACATTGTTGATAGAGTTGGGAGTACTTAGCACTGCGAAAACAGCACTTTCTCAGAAAAAAATCTACTTCTCTAACACTGGGAAACAGTGAAGAGAGAATGTATGAGTTTCTCAAGATTGGTAACAGATAGAAACAAGAGAAATTACACAGTGATTCACCTACCTAGAAAAGTTACAGAGGTTTACACAGAGAATTCCAAGTATAAGTACAAGAAAATAAGAGAGACATAGAAAACTGGTAAAACCTACATTGTTGACAGAGTTGGGAGTACTTAGCACTGTGAAAACAGCACTTTCGCAGAAAGAAATCTACTTCTCTAAGACTGGGAAACACTGAACAGAGAACGTGTCAGTTTCTCAAGATTGGTAACAGATAGAAAGAAGAGAAAGTACGCAGTGATTCATCTACATACAAAAGTTACAGAGGTTTACACAGAGAATTCCAAGTATAAGTACAAGAAAATAAGAGATACTTAGAAAACTGGTAAAACCTACATTGTTGATAGAGTTGGGAGTACTTAGCACTGTGAAAACAGCACTTTCTCCAAAAGAAATTTAGTTCTCTAAGTCCGTGAAACAGTGAACAGAGAATGTATGAGTTTCTCAAGATTGGTAACAGATAGAAACAAGAGAAAGTATACAGTGATTCATCTGCATACAAAAGTTACAGAAGTTTACACAGAGAATTCCAAGTATAAGTACAAGAAAATAAGAGATACTTAGAAAACTGGTAAAACCTACATTGTTGATAGAGTTGGGAGTACTTAGCACTGTGAAAACAGCACTTTCGCCAAAAGAATTTTAGTTCTCTAAGTCCGTGAAACAGTGAACAGAGAATGTATGAGTTTCTCAAGATTGGTAACAGATAGAAACAAGAGAAAGTACGCAGTGATTCATCTACCTAGAAAAGTTACAGAGGTTTACACAGAGAATTCCAAGTATAAGTACAAGAAAATAAGAGAGACTTAGAAAAGTGGTAAAACCTACATTGTTGATAGAGTTGGGAGTACTTAGCACTGTGAAAACAGCACTTTCGCAGAAAGAAATCTACTTCTCTAAGACTGGGAAACAGTGAACAGAGAATGTATGAGTTTCTCAAGATTGGTAACAGATAGAAACAAGAGAAAGTACACAGTAATTCATCTACCTAGAGAAGTTACAGAAGTTTAAACAGAGAATTCCATGTATAAGTACAAGAAAATAAGAGAGACTTAGAAAACTGGTAAAACCTAGATTGTGGATAGAGTTGGGAGTACTTAGCACTGTGAAAACAGCACTTTCGCCAAAAGAAATTTAGTTCTCTAAGTCCGTGAAACAGTGAACAGAGAATGTATGAGTTTCTCAAGATTGGTAACAGATAGAAACAAGAGAAAGTACGCAGTGATTCATCTACCTAGAAAAGTTACAGAGGTTTACAGAGAGAATTCCAAGTATAAGTACAAGAAAATAAGAGAGACTTAGAAATGTGGTACAACCTACATTGTTGATAGAGTTGGGAGTACTTAGCACTGTGAAAACAGCACTTTCTTAGAAAAAAATCTACTTCTCTAACACTGGGAAACAGTGAAGAGAGAATGTATGAGTTTCTCAAGATTGGTAACAGATAGAAACAAGAGAAAGTACGCAGTGATTCACCTACCTAGAAAAGTTACAGAGGTTTACACAGAGAAATCTAAGTATAAGTACAAGAAAATAAGAGAGACTTAGAAAACTGGTAAAACCTACATTGTGGATAGAGTTGGGAGTACTTAGCACTGTGAAAACAGCACTTTCGCAGAAGGAAATCTACTTCTCTAAGACTGGGAAACACTGAACAGAGAACGTGTCAGTTTCTCAAGATTGGTAACACATAGAAAGAAGAGAAAGTACGCAGTGATTCATATACATACAAAAGTTACAGAGGTTTACACAGAGAATTCCAAGTATAAGTACAAGAAAATAAGAGAGACTTAGAAAACTGGTAAAACCTACATTGTTGATAGAGTTTGGAGTACTTAGCACTGTGAAAACAGCACTTTCGCTGAAAGAAATTTAGTTCTCTAAGTCCGTGAAACAGTGAACAGAGAATGTATTAGTTTCTCAAGATTGGTAACAGATAGAAACAAGAGAAAGTACGCAGTGATTCATCTACCTAGAAAAGTTACAGAGGTTTACACAGAGAATTCCAAGTATAAGTACAAGAAAATAAGAGAGACTTAGAAAACTGGTAAAACCTACATTGTTGATAGAGTTGGGAGTACTTAGCACTGTGAAAACAGCACTTTCACAGAAAGAAATCTACTTCTCTAACACTGGGAAACAGTGAACAGAGAATGTATGAGTTTCTCAAGATTGGTAACAGATAGAAACAAGAGAAAGTACACAGTGATTCATCTACCTAGAGAAGTTACAGAAGTTTACACAGAGAATTCCATGTATAAGTACAAGAAAACAAGAGAGACTTAGAAAACTGGTAAAACCTACATTGTGGATAGAGTTGGGAGTACTTAGCACTGTGAAAACAGCACTTTCGCAGAAAGAAATCTACTTCTCTAACACTGGAAAACAGTGAACAGAGAATGTATGTGTTTCTGAAGATTGGTAACAGATAGAAACAAGAGAAAGTACACAGTGATTCATCTACCTAGAAAAGTTACAGAGGTTTACACAGAGAATTCCAAGTATAAGTACAAGAAAATAAGAGAGACTTAGAAAAGTGGTACAACCTACATTGTTGATAGAGTTGGGAGTACTTAGCACTGCGAAAACAGCACTTTCTCAGAAAAAAATCTACTTCTCTAACACTGGGAAACAGTGAAGAGAGAATGTATGAGTTTCTCAAGATTGGTAACAGATAGAAACAAGAGAAAGTACACAGTGATTCACCTACCTAGAAAAGTTACAGAGGTTTACACAGAGAATTCCAAGTATAAGTACAAGAAAATAAGAGAGACTTAGAAAACTGGTAAAACCTACATTGTTGATAGAGTTGGGAGTACTTAGCACTGTGAAAACAGCACTTTCGCAGAAAGAAATCTACTTCTCTAAGACTGGGAAACACTGAACAGAGAACGTGTCAGTTTCTCAAGATTGGTAACAGATAGAAAGAAGAGAAAGTACGCAGTGATTCATCTACCTAGAAAAGTTACAGAGGTTTACACAGAGAATTCCAAGTATAAGTACAAGAAAATAAGAGATACTTAGAAAACTGGTAAAACCTACATTGTTGATAGAGTTGGGAGTACTTAGCACTGTGAAAACAGCACTTTCGCCAAAAGAAATTTAGTTCTCTAAGTCCGTGAAACAGTGAACAGAGAATGTATGAGTTTCTCAAGATTGGTAACAGATAGAAACAAGAGAAAGTATACAGTGATTCATCTGCACACAAAAGTTACAGAAGTTTACACAGAGAATTCCAAGTATAAGTACAAGAAAATAAGAGATACTTAGAAAACTGGTAAAACCTACATTGTTGATAGAGTTGGGAGTACTTAGCACTGTGAAAACAGCACTTTCGCCAAAAGAAATTTAGTTCTCTAAGTCTGTGAAACAGTGAACAGAGAATGTATGAGTTTCTCAAGATTGGTAACAGATAGAAACAAGAGAAAGTACGCAGTGATTCATCTACCTAGAAAAGTTACAGAGGTTTACACAGAGAATTCCAAGTATAAGTACAAGAAAATAAGAGAGACTTAGAAAAGTGGTACAACCTACATTGTTGATAGAGTTGGGAGTACTTAGCACTGTGAAAACAGCACTTTCTCAGAAAAAAATCTACTTCTCTAACACTGGGAAACAGTGAAGAGAGAATATATGAGTTTCTCAAGATTGGTAACAGATAGAAACAAGAGAAAGTACGCAGTGATTCATCTACCTAGAAAAGTTACAGAGGTTTACACAGAGAATTCCAAGTATAAGTACAAGAAAATAAGAGAGACTTAGAAAAGTGGTAAAACCTACATTGCTGATAGAGTTGGGAGTACTTAGCACTGTGAAAACAGCACTTTCTCAGAAAAAAATCTACTTCTCTAACACTGGGAAACAGTGAAGAGAGAATATATGAGTTTCTCAAGATTGGTAACAGATAGAAACAAGAGAAAGTACGCAGTGATTCACCTACCTAGAATAGTTACAGAGGTTTACACGGAGAATTCCAAGTATACGTACAAGAAAATAAGAGAGACTTAGAAAACTGGTAAAACCTACATTGTTGATAGAGTTGGGAGTACTTAGCATTGTGAAAACAGCACTTTTGCCGAAAGAAATTTAGTTCTCTAAGTCCGTGAAACAGTGAACACAGAATGTATGAGTTTCTCAAGATTGGTAACAGATAGAAACAAGAGAAAGTACACAGTGATTCATCTACCTAGAAAAGTAACAGAGGTTTACACACAGAATTCCAAGTATAAGTACAAGAAAATAAGAGAGACTTAGAAAAGTGGTAAAACCTACATTGTTGATAGAGTTGGGAGTACTTAGCACTGTGAAAACAGCACTTTCGCAGAAAGAAATCTACTTCTCTAAGACTGGGAAACAGTAAACAGAGAATGTATGAGTTTCTCAAGATTGGTAACAGATAGAAACAAGAGAAAGTACACAGTGATTCATCTACCTAGAGAAGTTACAGAAGTTTAAACAGAGAATTCCATGTATAAGTACAAGAAAATAAGAGAGACTTAGAAAACTGGTAAAACCTACATTGTGGATAGAGTTGGGAGTACTTAGCACTGTGAAAACAGCACTTTCGCCAAAAGAAATTTAGTTCTCTAAGTCCGTGAAACAGTGAACAGAGAATGTATGAGTTTCTCAAGATTGGTAACAGATAGAAACAAGAGAAAGTACGCAGTGATTCATCTACCTAGAAAAGTTACAGAGGTTTACACAGAGAATTCCAAGTATAAGTACAAGAAAACAAGAGAGACTTAGAAAACTGGTAAAACCTACATTGTTGATAGAGTTGGGAGTACTTAGCACTGTGAAAACAGCACTTTCACAGAAAGAAATCTACTTCTCTAACACTGGGAAACAGTGAACAGAGAATGTATGAGTTTCTCAAGATTGGTAACAGATAGAAACAAGAGAAAGTACACAGTGATTCATCTACCTAGAGAAGTTACAGAAGTATACACAGAGAATTCCATGTATAAGTACAAGAAAATAAGAGAGACTTAGAAAACTGGTAAAACCTACATTGTGGATAGAGTTGGGAGTACTTAGCACTGTGAAAACAGCACTTTCGCAGAAAGAAATCTACTTCTCTAACACTGGGAAACAGTGAACAGAGAATGTATGTGTTTCTGAAGATTGGTAACAGATAGAAACAAGAGAAAGTACACAGTGATTCATCAACCTAGAAAAGTTACAGAGGTTTACACAGAGAATTCCAAGTATAAGTACAAGAAAATAAGAGAGACTTAGAAAAGTGGTACAACCTACATTGTTGATAGAGTTGGGAGTACTTAGTACTGCGAAAACAGCACTTTCTCAGAAAAAAATCTACTTCTCTAACACTGGGAAACAGTGAAGAGAGAATGTATGAGTTTCTCAAGATTGGTAACAGATAGAAACAAGAGAAAGTACACAGTGATTCACCTACCTAGAAAAGTTACAGAGGTTTACACAGAGAATTCCAAGTATAAGTACAAGAAAATAAGAGAGACTTAGAAAACTGGTAAAACCTACATTGTTGATAGAGTTGGGAGTACTTAGCACTGTGAAAACAGCACTTTCGCAGAAAGAAATCTACTTCTCTAAGACTGGGAAACACTGAACAGAGAACGTGTCAGTTTCTCAAGATTGGTAACAGATAGAAAGAAGAGAAAGTACGCAGTGATTCATCTACATACAAAAGTTACAGAGGTTTACACAGAGAATTCCAAGTATAAGTACAAGAAAATAAGAGATACTTAGAAAACTGGTAAAACCTACATTGTTGATAGAGTTGGGAGTACTTAGCACTGTAAAAACAGCACTTTCGCCAAAAGAAATTTAGTTCTCTAAGTCCGTTAAACAGTGAACAGAGAATGTATGAGTTTCTCAAGATTGGTAACAGATACAAACAAGAGAAAGTATACAGTGATTCATCTGCATACAAAAGTTACAGAAGTTTACACAGAGAATTCCAAGTATAAGTACAAGAAAATAAGAGATACTTAGAAAACTGGTAAAACCTACATTGTTGATAGAGTTGGGAGTACTTAGCACTGTGAAAACAGCACTTTCGCCAAAAGAAATTTAGTTCTCTAAGTCCGTGAAACAGTGAACAGAGAATGTATGAGTTTCTCAAGATTGGTAACAGATAGAAACAAGAGACAGTACGCAGTGATTCATCTACCTAGAAAAGTTACAGAGGTTTACACAGAGAATTCCAAGTATAAGTACAAGAAAATAAGAGAGACTTAGAAAAGTGGTACAACCTACATTGTTGATAGAGTTGGGAGTAGTTAGCACTGTGAAAACAGCACTTTCGCAGAAAGAAATCTACTTCTCTAAGACTGGGAAACAGTGAACAGAGAATGTATGAGTTTCTCAAGATTGGTAACAGATAGAAACAAGAGAAAGAACACAGTGATTCATCTACCTAGAGATGTTACAGAAGTTTACACAGAGAATTCCATGTATAAGTACAAGAAAATAAAAGAGACTTAGAAAACTGGTAAAACCTACATTGTGGATAGAGTTGGGAGTACTTAGCACTGCGAAAACAGCACTTTCTCAGAAAAAAATCTACTTCTCTAACACTGGGAAACAGTGAAGAGAGAATGTATGAGTTTCTCAAGATTGGTAACAGATAGAAACAAGAGAAAGTACACAGTGATTCACCTACCTAGAAAAGTTACAGAGGTTTACACAGAGAATTCCAAGTATAAGTACAAGAAAATAAGAGAGACTTAGAAAACTGGTAAAACCTACATTGTTGATAGAGTTGGGAGTACTTAGCACTGTGAAAACAGCACTTTCGCCTAAAGAAATTTAATTCTCTAAGTCCGTGTAACAGTGAACACAGAATGTATGAGTTTCTCAAGATTGGTAACAGATAGAAACAAGAGAAAGTACACAGTGATTCATCTACCTAGAAAAGTTACAGAGGTTTACACAGAGAATTCCAAGTATAAGTATAAGAAAATAAGAGAGACTTACAAAACTGGTAAAACCTACATTGTTGATAGAGTTGGGAGTACTTAGCACTGTGAAAACAGCACTTTCGCCAAAAGAAATTTAGTTCTCTAAGTCCGTGAAACAGTGAACAGAGAATGTATGAGTTTCTCAAGATTGGTAACAGATAGAAACAAGAGAAAGTATACAGTGATTCATCTGCACACAAAAGTTACAGAAGTTTACACAGAGAATTCCAAGTATAAGTACAAGAAAATAAGAGATACTTAGAAAACTGGTAAAACCTACATTGTTGATAGAGTTGGGAGTACTTAGCACTGTGAAAACAGCACTTTCGCCAAAAGAAATTTAGTTCTCTAAGTCTGTGAAACAGTGAACAGAGAATGTATGAGTTTCTCAAGATTGGTAACAGATAGAAACAAGAGAAAGTACGCAGTGATTCATCTACCTAGAAAAGTTACAGAGGTTTACACAGAGAATTCCAAGTATAAGTACAAGAAAATAAGAGAGACTTAGAAAAGTGGTACAACCTACATTGTTGATAGAGTTGGGAGTACTTAGCACTGTGAAAACAGCACTTTCTCAGAAAAAAATCTACTTCTCTAACACTGGGAAACAGTGAAGAGAGAATATATGAGTTTCTCAAGATTGGTAACAGATAGAAACAAGAGAAAGTACACAGTGATTCACCTACCTAGAAAAGTTACAGAGGTTTACACAGAGAATTTCAAGTATAAGTACAAGAAAATAAGAGAGACTTAGAAAACTGGTAAAACCTACATTGTGGATAGAGTTGGGAGTACTTAGCACTGTGAAAACAGCACTTTCGCCGAAAGAAATTTAGTTCTCTAAGTCCGTGAAACAGTGAACAGAGAATGTATGAGTTTCTCAAGATTGGTAACAGATAGAAACAAGAGAAAGTACGCAGTGATTCATCTACCTAGAAAAGTTACAGAGGTTTACACAGAGAATTCCAAGTATAAGTACAAGAAAATAAGAGAGACTTAGAAAAGTGGTAAAACCTACATTGTTGATAGAGTTGGGAGTACTTAGCACTGTGAAAACAGCACTTTCTCAGAAAAAAATCTACTTCTCTAACACTGGGAAACAGTGAAGAGAGAATATATGAGTTTCTCAAGATTGGTAACAGATAGAAACAAGAGAAAGTACGCAGTGATTCACCTACCTAGAATAGTTACAGAGGTTTACACGGAGAATTCCAAGTATACGTACAAGAAAATAAGAGAGACTTAGAAAACTGGTAAAACCTACATTGTTGATAGAGTTGGGAGTACTTAGCATTGTGAAAACAGCACTTTTGCCGAAAGAAATTTAGTTCTCTAAGTCCGTGAAACAGTGAACACAGAATGTATGAGTTTCTCAAGATTGGTAACAGATAGAAACAAGAGAAAGTACACAGTGATTCATCTACCTAGACAAGTAACAGAGGTTTACACACAGAATTCCAAGTATAAGTACAAGAAAATAAGAGAGACTTAGAAAAGTGGTAAAACCTACATTGTTGATAGAGTTGGGAGTACTTAGCACTGTGAAAACAGCACTTTCGCAGAAAGAAATCTACTTCTCTAAGACTGGGAAACACTGAACAGAGAACGTGTCTGTTTCTCAAGATTGGTAACAGATAGAAAGAAGAGAAAGTACGCAGTGATTCATCTACATACAAAAGTTACAGAGGTTTACACAGAGAATTCCAAGTATAAGTACAAGAAAATAAGAGATACTTAGAAAACTGGTAAAACCTACATTGTTGATAGAGTTGGGAGTACTTAGCACTGTGAAAACAGCACTTTCGCCAAAAGAAATTTAGTTCTCTAAGTCCGTGTAACAGTGAACAGAGAATGTATGAGTTTCTCAAGATTGGTAACAGATAGAAACAAGAGAAAGTATACAGTGATTCATCTGCATACAAAAGTTACAGAAGTTTACACAGAGAATTCCAAGTATAAGTACAAGAAAATAAGAGAGACTTAGAAAACTGGTAAAACCTACATTGTTGATAGAGTTGGGAGTACTTAGCACTGTGAAAACAGCACTTTCGCCAAAAGAAATTTAGTTCTCTAAGTCCGTGAAACAGTGAACAGAGAATGTATGAGTTTCTCAAGATTGGTAACAGATAGAAACAAGAGAAAGTACGCAGTGATTCATCTACCTAGAAAAGTTACAGAGGTTTACACAGAGAATTCCAAGTATAAGTACAAGAAAATAAGAGAGACTTAGAAAAGTGGTACAACCTACATTGTTGATAGAGTTGGGAGTACTTAGCACTGTGAAAACAGCACTTTCGCAGAAAGAAATCTACTTCTCTAAGACTGGGAAACAGTGAACAGAGAATGTATGAGTTTCTCAAGATTGGTAACAGATAGAAACAAGAGAAAGAACACAGTGATTCATCTACCTAGAGATGTTACAGAAGTTTACACAGAGAATTCCATGTATAAGTACAAGAAAATAAAAGAGACTTAGAAAACTGGTAAAACCTACATTGTGGATAGAGTTGGGAGTACTTAGCACTGTGAAAACAGCACTTTCGCAGAAAGAAATCTACTTCTCTAAGACTGGGAAACACTGAACAGAGAATGTGTCAGTTTCTCAAGATTGGTAACAGATAGAAAGAAGAGAACGTACGCAGTGATTCATCTACACAGAAAAGTTACAGAGGTTTACACAGAGAATTCCAAGTATAAGTACAAGAAAATATGAGAGACTTAGAAAACTGGTAAAACCTACATTGTTGATAGAGTTGGGAGTACTTAGCACTGTGAAAACAGCACTTTCGCCTAAAGAAATTTAATTCTCTAAGTCCGTGTAACAGTGAACACAGAATGTATGAGTTTCTCAAGATTGGTAACAGATAGAAACAAGAGAAAGTACACAGTGATTCATCTACCTAGAAAAGTTACAGAGGTTTACACAGAGAATTCCAAGTATAAGTATAAGAAAATAAGAGAGACTTACAAAACTGGTAAAACCTACATTGTTGATAGAGTTGGGAGTACTTAGCACTGTGAAAACAGCACTTTCGCAGAAAGAAATCTACTTCTCTAACACTGGGAAACAGTGAACAGAGAATGAATGAGTTTCTCAAGATTGGTAACAGATAGAAACAAGAGAAAGTACACAGTGATTCATCTACCTAGAGAAGTTACAGAAGTTTACACAGAGAATTCCATGTATAAGTACAAGAAAATAAGAGAGACTTAGAAAACTGGTAAAACCTACATTGTGGATAGAGTTGGGAGTACTTAGCACTGTGAAAACAGCACTTTCGCAGAAAGAAATCTACTTCTCTAAGACTGGGAAACACTGAACAGAGAATGTATCAGTTTCTAAAGATTGGTAACAGATAGAAAGTAGAGAAAGTACGCAGTGATTCATCTACCTAGAAAAGTTACAGAGGTTTACACAGAGAATTCCAAGTATAAGTACAAGAGAATAAGAGAGACTTAGAAAACTGGTAAAACCTAAATTGTTGATAGAGGTGGGAGTACGTAGCAGTGTGAAAACAGCACGTTCACAGAAAGAAATCTACTTCTCTAAGATTGGGAAACAGTGAACAGAGAATGTATGAGTTTCTCAAGATTGGTAACAGATAGAAACAAGAGAAAGTACACAGTGATTCATCTACCTAGAGAAGTTACAGAAGTTTACACAGAGAATTCCAGGTATAAGTACAAGAAAATAAGAGAGACTTAGAAAACTGGTAAAACCTACATTGTGGATAGAGTTGGGAGTACCTAGCACTGTGAAAACAGCACTTTCGCAGAAAGAAATCTACTTCTCTAACACTGGGAGACAGTGAACAGAGAATGTATGTGTTTCTGAAGATTGGTAACAGATAGAAACAAGAGAAAGTACACAGTGATTCATCTACCTAGAAAAGTTACAGAGGTTTACACAGAGAATTCCATGTATAAGTACAAGAAAATAAGAGAGACTTAGAAAACTGGTAAAACCAACATTTTGGATAGAGTTGGGAGTACTTAGCACTGTGAAAACAGTACTTTCGCCGAAAGAAATTTAGTTCTCTAAGTTCGAGTAACAGTGAACAGAGAATGTATGAGTTTCTCAAGATTGGTAACAGATAGAAACAAGAGAAAGTACACAGTGATTCATCTACCTAGAAAAGTAACAGAGGTTTACACAGAGAATTCCAGGTATAAGTACAAGAAAATAAGAGAGACTTAGAAAACTGGTAAAACCTACATTGTGGATAGAGTTGGGAGTACTTAGCACTGTGAAAACAGCACTTTCGCAGAAAGAAATCTACTTCTCTAAGACTTGGAAACACTGAACAGAGAATGTGTCAGTTTCTCAAGATTGGTAACAGATAGAAAGAAGAGAACGTACGCAGTGATTCATCTACATAGAAAAGTTACAGAGGTTTACACAGAGAATTCCAAGTATAAGTACAACAAAATAAGAGAGACTTAGAAAACTGGTAAAACCTACATTGTTGATAGAGTTGGGAGTACTTAGCACTGTGAAAACAGCACTTTCGCCTAAAGAAATTTAATTCTCTAAGTCCGTGTAACAGTGAACAAAGAATGTATGAGTTTCTCAAGATTGGTAACAGATAGAAACAAGAGAAAGTACGCAGTGATTCATCTACCTAGAAAAGTTACAGAGGTTTACACAGAGAATTCCAAGTATAAGTACAAGAAAATAAGAGAGACTTAGAAAACTGGTAAAACTCACATTGTTGATAGAGTTGGGAGCACTTAGCACTGTGAAAACAGCACTTTCGCAGAAAGAAATCTACTTCTCTAAGACTTGGAAACAGTGAACAGAGAATGTATGAGTTTCTCAAGATTGGTAACAGATAGAAACAAGAGAAAGTACGCCGTGATTCATCTAACTAGAAAATTTACAGAGGTTTACACAGAGAATTCCATGTATAAGTACAAGAAAATAAGAGAGACTTAGAAAAGTGGTACAACCTACATTGTTGATAGAGTTGGGAGTACTTAGCACTGTGAAAACAGCACTTTCGCAGGAAGAAATCTACTTCTCTAAGACTGGGAAACAGTGAACAGAGAATGTATGAGTTTCTCAAGATTGGTAACAGATAGAAACAAGAGAAATTACACAGCGATTCATCTACCTAGAGAAGTTACAGAAGTTTACACAGAGAATTCCATGTATAAGTACAAGAAAATAAGAGAGACTTAGAAAACTGGTAAAACCTACATTGTGGATAGAGTTGGGAGTACTTAGCACTGTGAAAACAGCACTTTCGCAGAAAGAAATCTACTTCTCTAAGACTGGGAAACACTGAACAGAGAATGTGTCAGTTTCTCAAGATTGATAACAGATAGAAAGAAGAGAACGTACGCAGTGATTCATCTACATAGAAAAGTTACAGAGGTTTACACAGAGAATTCCAAGTATAAGTAGAAGAAAATAAGAGAGACTTAGAAAACTGGTAAAACCTACATTGTGGATAGAGTTGGGAGTACTTAGCACTGTGAAAACAGCACTTTCGCAGAAAGAAATCTACTTCTCTAACACTGGGAAACAGTGAACAGAGAATGTATGTGTTTCTGAAGATTGGTAACAGATAGAAA
Source organism: Heterohyrax brucei (assembly GCA_028571685.1). Taxonomy (NCBI): domain Eukaryota; kingdom Metazoa; phylum Chordata; class Mammalia; order Hyracoidea; family Procaviidae; genus Heterohyrax; species Heterohyrax brucei. Next base: position 40,883,630 of record CM053156.1, on the reverse strand, counting down.
CAAGAGAAAGTACGCCGTGATTCATTTACCTAGAAAAGTTACAGAGGTTTACACAGAGAATTCCAAGTATAAGTACAAGAAAATAAGAGAGACTTAGAAAACTGGTAAAACCTACATTGTTGATAGAGTTGGGAGTACTTAGCACTGTGAAAACAGCACTTTCGCAGAAAGAAATCTACTTCTCTAAGACTTGGAAACAGTGAACAGAGAATGTATGAGTTTCTCAAGATTGGTAACAGATAGAAACAAGAGAAAGTACGCCGTGATTCATCTACCTAGAAAATTTACAGAGGTTTACACAGAGAATTCCAAGTATAAGTACAAGAAAATAAGAGAGACTTAGAAAAGTGGTACAACCTACATTGTGGATAGAGTTGGGAGTACTTACCACTGTGAAAACAGCACTTTCTCAGAAAAAAATCTACTTCTCTAACACTGGGAAACAGTGAAGAGAGAATGTATGAGTTTCTCAAGATTGGTAACAGATAGAAACAAGAGAAAGTACGCAGTGATTCACCTACCTAGAAAAGTTACAGAGGTTTACACAGAGAATTCCAAGTAGAAGTACATAAAAATAAGAGAGACTTAGAAAACTGGTAAAACCTAAATTGTGGATAGAGTTGGGAGTACTTAGCACTGCGAAAACAGCACTTTCGCAGAAAGAAATCTACTTCTCTAAGACTGGGAAACACTGAACAGAGAACGTGTCAGTTTCTCAAGATTGGTAACAGATAGAAAGAAGAGAAAGTACGCAGTGATTCAACTACATACAAAAGTTACAGGCGTTTACACAGAGAATTCCAAGTATAAGTACAAGAAAATAAGAGAGACTTAGAAAACTGGTAAAACTTACATTGTTGATAGAGTTGGGAGTACTTAGCACTGTGAAAACAGCATTTTGCAGAAAGTAATCTACTTCTCTAAGACTGGGAAACAGTGAACAGAGAATGTGTCAGTTTCTCAAGATTGGTAACAGATAGAAAGAAGAGAAAGTACGTAGTGATTCATCTACATACAAAAGTTACAGAGGTTTACACAGAGAATTCCAAGTATAAGTACAAGAAAATAAGAGAGACTTAGAAAACTGGTAAAACCTACATTGTGGATAGAGTTGGGAGTACTTAGCACTGTGAAAACAGCACTTTCGCCTAAAGAAATTTAATTCTCTAAGTCCGTGTAACAGTGAACAAAGACTGTATGAGTTTCTCAAGATTGGTAACAGATAGAAACAAGAGAAAGTACGCAGTGATTCATCTACCTAGAAAAGTTACAGAAGTTTACACAGAGAATTCCAAGTATAAGTACAAGAAAATAAGAGAGACTTAGAAAACTGGTAAAACTCACATTGTTGATAGACTTGGGAGTACTTAGCACTGTGAAAACAGCACTTTCGCAGGAAGAAATCTACTTCTCCAAGACTGGGAAACAGTGAACAGAGAATGTATGAGTTTCTCAAGATTGGTAACAGATAGAAACAAGAGAAATTACACAGCGATTCATCTACCTAGAGAAGTTACAGAAGTTTACACAGAGAATTCCATGTATAAGTACAAGAAAATAAGAGAGACTTAGAAAACTGGTAAAACCTACATTGTGGATAGAGTTGGGAGTACTTAGCACTGTGAAAACAGCACTTTCGCAGAAAGAAATCTACTTCTCTAAGACTGGGAAACACTGAACAGAGAATGTGTCAGTTTCTCAAGATTGATAACAGATAGAAAGAAGAGAACGTACGCAGTGATTCATCTACATAGAAAAGTTACAGAGGTTTACACAGAGAATTCCAAGTATAAGTAGAAGAAAATAAGAGAGACTTAGAAAACTGGTAAAACCTACATTGTGGATAGAGTTGGGAGTACTTAGCACTGTGAAAACAGCACTTTCGCAGAAAGAAATCTACTTCTCTAACACTGGGAAACAGTGAACAGAGAATGTATGTGTTTCTGAAGATTGGTAACAGATAGAAACAAGAGAAAGTACGCCGTGATTCATTTACCTAGAAAAGTTACAGAGGTTTACACTGAGAATTCCAAGTATAAGTACAAGAAAATAAGAGAGACTTAGAAAACTGGTAAAACCTACATTGTTGATAGAGTTGGGAGTACTTAGCACTGTGAAAACAGCACTTTCGCAGAAAGAAATCTACTTCTCTAAGACTTGGAAACAGTGAACAGAGAATGTATGGGTTTCTCAAGATTGGTAACAGATAGAAACAAGAGAAAGTACGCCGTGATTCATCTACCTAGAAAATTTACAGAGGTTTACACAGAGAATTCCAAGTATAAGTACAAGAAAATAAGAGAGACTTAGAAAAGTGGTACAACCTACATTGTTGATAGAGTTGGGAGTACTTAGCACTGTGAAAACAGCAGTTTCGCAGAAAGAAATCTACTTCTCTAAGACTGGGAAACAGTGAACAGAGAATGTATGAGTTTCTCAAGATTGGTAACAGATAGAAACAAGAGAAAGTACACAGTGATTCATCTACCTAGAGAAGTTACAGAAGTTTACACAGAGAATTCCAAGTATAAGTACAAGAAAATAAGAGAGACTTAGAAAACTGGTAAAACCTACATTGTTGATAGAGTTGGGAGTACTTAGCACTGTGAAAAAGCACTTTCGCCGAAAGAAATTTAGTTCTCTAAGTCCGTGAAACAGTGAACAGAGAATGTATGAGTTTCTCAAGATTGGTAACAGATAGAAACAAGAGAAAGTACACAGTGATTCATCTGCATACAAAAGTTACAGAAGTTTACACAGAGAATTCCAAGTATAAGTACAAGAAAATAAGATATACTTAGAAAACTGGTAAAACCTACATTGTTGATAGAGTTGGGAGTACTTAGCACTGTGAAAACAGCACTTTCGCCAAAAGAAATTTAGTTCTCTAAGTCCGTGAAACAGTGAACAGAGAATGTATGAGTTTCTCAAGATTGGTAACAGATAGAAACAAGAGAAAGTACACAGTGATTCACCTACCTAGAAAAGGTACAGAGGTTTACACAGAGAATTCCAAGTATAAGTACAAGAAAATAAGAGAGACTTAGAAAACTGGTAAAACCTACATTGTGGATAGAGTTGGGAGTACTTAGAACTGTGAAAACAGCACTTTTGCAGAAAGAAATCTACTTCTCTAAGACTGGGAAACACTGAACAGAGAATGTGTCAGTTTCTCAAGATTGGTAACAGATAGAAAGAAGAGAACGTACGCAGTGATTCATCTACATAGAAAAGATACAGAGGTTTACACAGAGAATTCCAAGTATAAGTACAAGAAAATAAGAGAGACTTAGAAAACTGGTAAAACCTACATTGTTGATAGAGTTGGGAGTACTTAGCACTGTGAAAAAGCACTTTCGCCGAAAGAAATTTAGTTCTCTAAGTCCGTGAAACAGTGAACAGAGAATGTATGAGTTTCTCAAGATTGGTAACAGATAGAAACAAGAGAAAGTACACAGTGATTCATCTACCTAGAAAAGTAACAGAGGTTTACACAGAGAAATCCAAGTATAAGTACAAGAAAATAAGAGAGACTTAGAAAACTGGTAAAACCTACATTGTTGATAGAGTTGGGAGTACTTAGCACTGTGAAAACAGCGCTTTCGCCAAAAGAAATCTACTTCTCTAACACTGGGAAACAGTGAACAGAGAATGTATGAGTTTCTCAAGATTGGTAACAAATAGAAACAAGAGAAAGTACATAGTGATTCATCTACCTAGAGAAGTCACAGAAGTTTACACAGAGAATTCCATGTATAAGTACAAGAAAATAAGAGAGACTTAGAAAACCGGTAAAACCTACATTGTGGATAGAGTTGGGAGTACTTAGCACTGTGAAAACAGCACTTTCGCCGAAAGAAATTTAGTTCTCTAAGTCCGTGTAACAGTGAACAGAGAATGTATGAGTTTCTCAAGATTGGTAACAGATAGAAACAAGAGAAAGTACACAGTGATTCATCTAGCTAGAGAAGTTACAGAAGTTTACACAGAGAATTCCATGTATAAGTACAAGAAAATAAGAGAGACTTAGAAAACTGGTAAAACCTACATTGTGGATAGAGTTGGGAGTACTTAGCACTGTGAAAACAGCACTTTCGCAGAAAGAAATCTACTTCTCTAAGACTGGGAAACACTGAACAGAGAATGTGTCAGTTTCTCAAGATTGGTAACAGAGAGAAAGAAGAGAACGTACGCAGTGATTCATCTACATAGAAAAGTTACAGAGGTTTACACAGAGAATTCCAAGTATAAGTACAAGAAAATAAGAGAGACTTAGAAAACTGGTAAAACCTACATTGTTGATAGAGTTGGGAGTACTTAGCACTGTGAAAACAGCACTTTCGCCTAAAGAAATTTAGTTCTCTAAGTCCGTGAAACAGTGAACAGAGAATGTATGAGTTTCTCATGATTGGTAACAGGTAGAAATAAGAGAAAGTACGCCGTGATTCATCTACCTAGAAAAGTTACAGAGGTTTACACAGAGAATTCCAAGTATAAGTACAAGAAAATAAGAGAGACGTAGAAAACTGGTAAAACCTACATTGTTGATAGAGTTGGGAGTACTTAGCACTGTGAAAACAGCACTTTCGCAGAAAGAAATCTACTTCTCTAAGACTGGGAAACAGTGAACAGAGAATGTATGAGTTTCTCAAGATTGGTAACAGATAGAAACAAGAGAAAGTACACAGTGATTCATCTAGCTAGAGAAGTTACAGAAGTTTACACAGAGAATTCCATGTATAAGTACAAGAAAATAAGAGAGACTTAGAAAACTGGTAAAACCTACATTGTGGATAGAGTTGGGAGTACTTAGCACTGTGAAAACAGCACTTTAGCAGAAAGAAATCTACTTCTCTAAGACTGGGAAACACTGAACAGAGAATGTGTCAGTTTCTCAAGATTGGTAACAGATAGAAAGAAGAGAACGTACGCAGTGATTCATCTACATAGAAAAGATACAGAGGTTTACACAGAGAATTCCAAGTATAAGTACAAGAAAATAAGAGAGACTTAGAAAACTGGTAAAACCTACATTGTTGATAGAGTTGGGAGTACTTAGCACTGTGAAAAAGCACTTTCGCCGAAAGAAATTTAGTTCTCTAAGTCCGTGAAACAGTGAACAGAGAATGTATGAGTTTCTCAAGATTGGTAACAGATAGAAACAAGAGAAAGTACACAGTGATTCATCTACCTAGAAAAGTAACAGAGGTTTACACAGAGAATTCCAAGTATAAGTACAAGAAAATAAGAGAGACTTAGAAAACTGGTAAAACCTACATTGTTGATAGAGTTGGGAGTACTTAGCACTGTGAAAACAGCACTTTCGCAGAAAGAAATCTACTTCTCTAACACTGGGAAACAGTGAACAGAGAATGTATGAGTTTCTCAAGATTGGTAACAGATAGAAACAAGAGAAAGTACACAGTGATTCATCTAGCTAGAGAAGTTACAGAAGTTTACACAGAGAATTCCATGTATAAGTACAAGAAAATAAGAGAGACTTAGAAAACTGGTAAAACCTACATTGTGGATAGAGTTGGGAGTACTTAGCACTGTGAAAACAGCACTTTCGCAGAAAGAAATCTACTTCTCTAACACTGGGAAACAGTGAACAGAGAATGTATGTGTTTCTGAAGATTGGTAACAGATAGAAACAAGAGAAAGTACACAGTGATTCATCTACCTAGAAAAGTTACAGAGGTTTACACAGAGAATTCCAAGTATAAGTACAAGAAAATAAGAGAGACTTAGAAAACTGGTAAAACCTACATTGTTGATAGAGTTGGGAGTACTTAGCACTGTGAAAACAGCACTTTCGCCTAAAGAAATTTAATTCTCCAAGTCCGTGTAACAGTGAACACAGAATGTATGAGTTTCTCAAGATTGGTAACAGATAGAAACAAGAGAAAGTACACAGTGATTCATCTACCTAGAAAAGTTACAAAGGTTTACACAGAGAATTCCAAGTATAAGTACAAGAAAATAAGAGAGACTTACAAAACTGGTAAAACCTACATTGCTGATAGAGTTGGGAGTACTTAGCACTGTGAAAAAGCACTTTCGCCGAAAGAAATTTAGTTCTCTAAGTCCGTGAAACAGTGAACAGAGAATGTATGAGTTTCTCAAGATTGGTAACAGATAGAAACAAGAGAAAGTACACAGTGATTCATCTAGCTAGAGAAGTTACAGAAGTTTACACAGAGAATTCCATGTATAAGTACAAGAAAATAAGAGAGACTTAGAAAACTGGTAAAACCTACATTGTGGATAGAGTTGGGAGTACTTAGCACTGTGAAAACAGCACTTTCGCAGAAAGAAATCTACTTCTCTAAGACTGGGAAACACTGAACAGAGAATGTGTCAGTTTCTCAAGATTGGTAACAGATAGAAAGAAGAGAACGTACGCAGTGATTCATCTACATAGAAAAGTTACAGAGGTTTACACAGAGAATTCCAAGTATAAGTACAAGAAAATAAGAGTGACTTAGAAAACTGGTAAAACCTACATTGTTGATAGAGTTGGGAGTACTTAGCACTGTGAAAAAGCACTTTCGCCGAAAGAAATTTAGTTCTCTAAGGCCGTGAAACAGTGAACAGAGAATGTATGAGTTTCTCAAGATTGGTAACAGATAGAAACAAGAGAAAGTACACAGTGATTCATCTGCATACAAAAGTTACAGAAGTTTACACAGAGAATTCCAAGTATAAGTACAAGAAAATAAGAGATACTTAGAAAACTGGTAAAACCTAAATTGTTGATAGAGTTGGGAGTACTTATCACTGTGAAAACAGCACTTTTGCCGAAATAAATTTATTTCTCTAAGTCCGTGAACCAGTGAACAGAGAATGTATGAGTTTCTCAAGATTGGTAACAGATAGAAACAAGAGAAAGTACACAGTGATTCATCTAGCTAGAGAAGTTACAGAAGTTTACACAGAGAATTCCAAGTATAAGTACAAGAAAATAAGAGAGACTTAGAAAACTGGTAAAACCTACATTGTTGATAGAGTTGGGAGAACTTAGCACTGTGAAAAAGCACTTTCGCCGAAAGAAATTTAGTTTTCTAAGTCCGTGAAACAGTGAACAGAGAATGTATGAGTTTCTCAAGATTGGTAACAGATAGAAACAAGAGAAAGTACACAGTGATTCATCTACCTAGAAAAGTAACAGAGGTTTTCACAGAGAATTCCAAGTATAAGTACGAGAAAATAAGAGAGACTTAGAAAACTGGTAAAACCTACATTGTTGATAGAGTTGGGAGTACTTAGCACTGTGAAAACAGCACTTTCGCAGAAAGAAATCTACTTCTCTAACACTGGGAAACAGTGAACAGAGAATGTATGAGTTTCTCAAGATTGGTAACAGATAGAAACAAGAGAAAGTACACAGTGATTCATCTAGCTAGAGAAGTTACAGAAGTTTACACAGAGAATTCCATGTATAAGTACAAGAAAATAAGAGAGACTTAGAAAACTGGTAAAACCTACATTGTGGATAGAGTTGGGAGTACTTAGCACTGTGAAAACTGCACTTTCGCAGAAAGAAATCTACTTCTCTAACACTGGGAAACAGTGAACAGAGAATGTATGAGTTTCTCAAGATTGGTAACAGATAGAAAGAAGAGAAAGTACACAGTGATTCATCTACCTAGAGAAGTCACAGAAGTTTACACAGAGAATTCCATGTATAAGTACAGGAAAATAAGAGAGACTTAGAAAACTGGTAAAACCTACATTGTTGATAGAGTTGGGAGTACTTAGCACTGTGAAAACAGCACTTTCGCAGAAAGAAATCTACTTCTCTAACACTGGGAAACAGTGAACAGAGAATGTATGAGTTTCTCAAGATTGGTAACAGATAGAAACAAGAGAAAGTACACAGTGATTCATCTAGCTAGAGAAGTTACAGAAGTTTACACAGAGAATTCCATGTATAAGTACAAGAAAATAAGAGAGACTTAGAAAACTGGTAAAACCTACATTGTGGATAGAGTTGGGAGTACTTAGTACTGTGAAAACAGCACTTTCGCAGAAAGAAATCTACTTCTCTAACACTGGGAAACAGTGAACAGAGAATGTATGAGTTTCTCAAGATTGGTAACAGATAGAAACAAGAGAAAGTACACAGTGATTCATCTACCTAGAGAAGTCACAGAAGTTTACACAGAGAATTCCATGTATAAGTACAAGAAAATAAGAGAGACTTAGAAAACTGGTAAAACCTACATTGTGGATAGAGTTGGGAGTACTTAGCACTGTGAAAACAGCACTTTCGCAGAAAGAAATCTACTTCTCTAACACTGGGAAACAGTGAACAGAGAATATATGTGTTTCTGAAGATTGGTAACAGATAGAAACAAGAGAAAGTACACAGTGATTCATCTACCTAGAAAAGTTACAGAGGTTTACACAGAGAATTCCAAGTATAAGTACAAGAAAATAAGAGAGACTTAGAAAACTGGTAAAACCTACATTGTTGATAGAGTTGGGAGTACTTAGCACTGTGAAAACAGCACTTTCGCCTAAAGAAATTTAATTCTCTCAGTCCGTGTAACAGTGAACACAGAATGTATGAGTTTCTCAAGAATGGTAACAGATAGAAACAAGAGAAAGTACACAGTGATTCATCTACCTAGAAAAGTTACAGAGGTTTACACAGAGAATTCCAAGTATAAGTACAAGAAAATAAGAGAGACTTAGAAAACTGGTAAAACCTACATTGTTGATAGAGTTGGGAGTACTTAGCACTGTGAAAAAGCACTTTCGCCGAAAGAAATTTAGTTCTCTAAGTCCGTGAAACAGTGAACAGAGAATGTATGAGTTTCTCAAGATTGGTAACAGATAGAAACAAGAGAAAGTACACAGTGATTCATCTAGCTAGAGAAGTTACAGAAGTTTACACAGAGAATTCCATGTATAAGTACAAGAAAATAAGAGAGACTTAGAAAACTGGTAAAACCTACATTGTGGATAGAGTTGGGAGTACTTAGCACTGTGAAAACAGCACTTTTGCAGAAAGAAATCTACTTCTCTAAGACTGGGAAACACTGAACAGAGAATGTGTCAGTTTCTCAAGATTGGTAACAGATAGAAAGAAGAGAACGTACGCAGTGATTCATCTACATAGTAAAGTTACAGAGGTTTACACAGAGAATTCCAAGTATAAGTACAAGAAAATAAGAGAGACTTAGAAAACTGGTAAAACCTACATTGTTGATAGAGTTGGGAGTACTTAGCACTGTGAAAAAGCACTTTCGCCGAAAGAAATTTAGTTCTCTAAGTCCGTGAAACAGTGAACAGAGAATGTATGAGTTTCTCAAGATTGGTAACAGATAGAAACAAGAGAAAGTACACAGTGATTCATCTGCATACAAAAGTTACAGAAGTTTACACAGAGAATTCCAAGTATAAGTACAAGAAAATAAGAGATACTTAGAAAACTGGTAAAACCTACATTGTTGATAGAGTTGGGAGTACTTATCACTGTGAAAACAGCACTTTCGCCGAAATAAATTTAGTTCTCTAAGTCCGTGAACCAGTGAACAGAGAATGTATGAGTTTCTCAAGATTGGTAACAGATAGAAACAAGAGAAAGTACACAGTGATTCATCTAGCTAGAGAAGTTACAGAAGTTTACACAGAGAATTCCAATTATAAGTACAAGAAAATAAGAGAGACTTAGAAAACTGGTAAAACCTACATTGTTGATAGAGTTGGGAGTACTTAGCACTGTGAAAAAGCACTTTTGCCGAAAGAAATTTAGTTTTCTAAGTCCGTGAAACAGTGAACAGAGAATGTATGAGTTTCTCAAGATTGGTAACAGATAGAAACAAGAGAAAGTACACAGTGATTCATCTACCTAGAAAAGTAACAGAGGTTTTCACAGAGAATTCCAAGTATAAGTACGAGAAAATAAGAGAGACTTAGAAAACTGGTAAAACCTACATTGTTGATAGAGTTGGGAGTACTTAGCACTGTGAAAACAGCACTTTCGCAGAAAGAAATCTACTTCTCTAACACTGGGAAACAGTGAACAGAGAATGTATGAGTTTCTCAAGATTGGTAACAGATAGAAACAAGAGAAAGTACACAGTGATTCATCTAGCTAGAGAAGTTACAGAAGTTTACACAGAGAATTCCATGTATAAGTACAAGAAAATAAGAGAGACTTAGAAAACTGGTAAAACCTACATTGTGGATAGAGTTGGGAGTACTTAGCACTGTGAAAACAGCACTTTCGCAGAAAGAAATCTACTTCTCTAACACTGGGAAACAGTGAACAGAGAATGTATGAGTTTCTCAAGATTGGTAACAGATAGAAACAAGAGAAAGTACACAGTGATTCATCTACCTAGAGAAGTCACAGAAGTTTACACAGAGAATTCCATGTATAAGTACAAGAAAATAAGAGAGACTTAGAAAACTGGTAAAACCTACATTGTGGATAGAGTTGGGACTACTTAGCACTGTGAAAACAGCACTTTCGCAGAAAGAAATCTACTTCTCTAACACTGGGAAACAGTGAACAGAGAATGTATGAGTTTCTCAAGATTGGTAACAGATAGAAACAAGAGAAAGTACACAGTGATTCATCTAGCTAGAGAAGTTACAGAAGTTTACACAGAGAATTCCATGTATAAGTACAAGAAAATAAGAGAGACTTAGAAAACTGGTAAAACCTACATTGTGGATAGAGTTGGGAGTACTTAGTACTGTGAAAACAGCACTTTCGCAGAAAGAAATCTACTTCTCTAACACTGGGAAACAGTGAACAGAGAATGTATGAGTTTCTCAAGATTGGTAACAGATAGAAACAAGAGAAAGTACACAGTGATTCATCTACCTAGAGAAGTCACAGAAGTTTACACAGAGAATTCCATGTATAAGTACAAGAAAATAAGAGAGACTTAGAAAACTGGTAAAACCTACATTGTGGATAGAGTTGGGAGTACTTAGCACTGTGAAAACAGCACTTTCGCAGAAAGAAATCTACTTCTCTAACACTGGGAAACAGTGAACAGAGAATGTATGTGTTTCTGAAGATTGGTAACAGATAGAAACAAGAGAAAGTACACAGTGATTCATCTACCTAGAAAAGTTACAGAGGTTTACACAGAGAATTCCAAGTATAAGTACAAGAAAATAAGAGAGACTTAGAAAACTGGTAAAACCTACATTGTTGATAGAGTTGGGAGTACTTAGCACTGTGAAAACAGCACTTTCGCCTAAAGAAATTTAATTCTCTCAGTCCGTGTAACAGTGAACACAGAATGTATGAGTTTCTCAAGATTGGTAACAGATAGAAACAAGAGAAAGTACACAGTGATTCATCTACCTAGAAAAGTTACAGAGGTTTACACAGAGAATTCCAAGTATAAGTACAAGAAAATAAGAGAGACTTAGAAAACTGGTAAAACCTACATTGTTGATAGAGTTGGGAGTACTTAGCACTGTGAAAAAGCACTTTCGCCGAAAGAAATTTAGTTCTCTAAGTCCGTGAAACAGTGAACAGAGAATGTATGAGTTTCTCAAGATTGGTAACAGATAGAAACAAGAGAAAGTACACAGTGATTCATCTAGCTAGAGAAGTTACAGAAGTTTACACAGAGAATTCCATGTATAAGTACAAGAAAATAAGAGAGACTTAGAAAACTGGTAAAACCTACATTGTGGATAGAGTTGGGAGTACTTAGCACTGTGAAAACAGCACTTTCGCAGAAAGAAATCTACTTCTCTGAGACTGGGAAACACTGAACAGAGAATGTGTCAGTTTCTCAAGATTGGTAACAGATAGAAAGAAGAGAACGTACGCAGTGATTCATCTACATAGTAAAGTTACAGAGGTTTACACAGAGAATTCCAAGTATAAGTACAAGAAAATAAGAGAGACTTAGAAAACTGGTAAAACCTACATTGTTGATAGAGTTGGGAGTACTTAGCACTGTGAAAAAGCACTTTCGCCGAAAGAAATTTAGTTCTCTAAGTCCGTGAAACAGTGAACAGAGAATGTATGAGTTTCTCAAGATTGGTAACAGATAGAAACAAGAGAAAGTACACAGTGATTCATCTGCATACAAAAGTTACAGAAGTTTACACAGAGAATTCCAAGTATAAGTACAAGAAAATAAGAGATACTTAGAAAACTGGTAAAACCTACATTGTTGATAGAGTTGGGAGTACTTATCACTGTGAAAACAGCACTTTCGCCGAAATAAATTTAGTTCTCTAAGTCCGTGAACCAGTGAACAGAGAATGTATGAGTTTCCCAAGATTGGTAACAGATAGAAACAAGAGAAAGTACACAGTGATTCATCTAGCTAGAGAAGTTACAGAAGTTTACACAGAGAATTCCAAGTATAAGTACAAGAAAATAAGAGAGACTTAGAAAACTGGTAAAACCTACATTGTGGATAGAGTTGGGAGTACTTAGCACTGTGAAAAAGCACTTTCGCCGAAAGAAATTTAGTTCTCTAAGTCCGTGAAACAGTGAACAGAGAATGTATGAGTTTCTCAAGATTGGTAACAGATAGAAACAAGAGAAAGTACACAGTGATTCATCTACCTAGAAAAGTAACAGAGGTTTTCACAGAGAATTCCAAGTATAAGTACAAGAAAATAAGAGAGACTTAGAAAAGTGGTAAAACCTACATTGTTGATAGAGTTGGGAGTACTTAGCACTGTGAAAACAGCACTTTCGCAGAAAGAAATCTACTTCTCTAACACTGGGAAACAGTGAACAGAGAATGTATGAGTTTCTCAAGATTGGTAACAGATAGAAACAAGAGAAAGTACACAGTGATTCATCTAGCTAGAGAAGTTACAGAAGTTTACACAGAGAATTCCATGTATAAGTACAAGAAAATAAGAGAGACTTAGAAAACTGGTAAAACCTACATTGTGGATAGAGTTGGGAGTACTTAGCACTGTGAAAACAGCACTTTCGCAGAAAGAAATCTACTTCTCTAACACTGGGAAACAGTGAACAGAGAATGTATGTGTTTCTGAAGATTGGTAACAGATAGAAACAAGAGAAAGTAGACAGTGATTCATCTACCTAGAAAAGTTACAGAGGTTTACACAGAGAATTCCAAGTATAAGTACAAGAAAATAAGAGAGACTTAGAAAACTGGTAAAACCTACATTGTTGATAGAGTTGGGAGTACTTAGCACTGTGAAAACAGCACTTTCGCAGAAAGAAATCTACTTCTCTAAGACTGGGAAACAGTGAACAGAGAATGTATGAGTTTCTCAAGATTGGTAACAGATAGAAACAAGAGAAAGTACACAGTGATTCATCTACCTAGAGAAGTTACAGAAGTTTACACAGAGAATTCCATGTATAAGTACAAGAAAATAAGAGAGACTTAGAAAACTGGTAAAACCTACATTGTGGATAGAGTTGGGAGTACTTAGCACTGTGAAAACAGCACTTTCGCAGAAAGAAATCTACTTCTCTAAGACTGGGAAACACTGAACAGAGAATGTGTCAGTTTCTCAAGATTGGTAACAGATAGAAAGAAGAGAACGTACGCAGTGATTCATCTACATAGAAAAGTTACAGAGGTTTACACAGAGAATTCCAAGTATAAGTACAAGAAAATAAGAGAGACTTAGAAAACTGTTAAAACCTACATTGTTGATAGAGTTGGGAGTACTTAGCACTGTGAAAACAGCACTTTCGCCTAAAGAAATTTAATTCTCTAAGTCCGTGTAACACTGAACACAGAATGTATGAGTTTCTCAAGATTGGTAACAGATAGAAACAAGAGAAAGTACACAGTGATTCAACTACCTAGAAAAGTTACAGAGGTTTACACAGAGAATTCCAAGTATAAGTACAAGAAAATAAGAGAGACTTAGAAAACTGGTAAAACCTACATTGTGGATAGAGTTGGGAGTACTTAGCACTGTGAAAACAGCACTTTCGTAGAAAGAAATCTACTTCTCTAAGACTGGGAAACACTGAACAGAGAATGTATCAGTTTCTAAAGATTGGTAACAGATAAAAAGAAGAGAAAGTACGCAGTGATTCATCTACATAGAAAAGTTACAGAGGTTTACACAGAGAATTCCAAGTATAAGTACAAGAGAATAAGAGAGACTTAGAAAACTGGTAAAACCTAAATTGTGATAGAGTTGGGAGTACTTAGCACTGTGAAAACAGCACGTTCGCAGAAAGAAATCTACTTCTCTAAGACTGGGAAACAGTGAACAGAGAATGTATGAGTTTCTCAAGATTGGTAACAGATAGAAACAAGAGAAAGTACACAGTGATTCATCTACCTAGAGAAGTTACAGAAGTTTACACAGAGAATTCCATGTATAAGTACAAGAAAATAAGAGAGACTTAGAAAACTGGTAAAACCTACATTATGGATAGAGTTGGGAGTACTTAGCACTGTGAAAACAGCATTTTCGCAGAAAGAAATCTACTTATCTAAGACTGGGAAACACTGAACAGAGAATGTGTCAGTTTCTCAAGATTGGTAACAGATAGAAAGAAGAGAAAGTACGCAGTGATTCATCTACATAGAAAAGTTTCAGAGGTTTACACAGAGAATTCCAAGTATAAGTACAAGAAAATAAGAGAGACTTAGAAAACTGGTAAAACCTACATTGTTGATAGAGTTGGGAGTACTTAGCACTGTGAAAACAGCACTTTCTCAGAAAAAAATCTACTTCTCTAACACTGGGAAACAGTGAAGAGAGAATGTATGAGTTTCTCAAGATTGGTAACAGATAGAAACAAGAGAAATTACGCAGTGATTCATCTACCTAGAAAAGTTACAGAGGTTTACACAGAGAATTCCAAGTATAAGTACAAGAAAATAAGAGAGACTTAGAAAACTGGTAAAACCTACATTGTTGATAGAGTTGGGAGTACTTAGCACTGTGAAAACAGCACTTTCGCACAAAGAAATCTACTTCTCTAAGACTAGGAAACAGTGAACAGAGAATGTATCAGTTTCTCAAGATTGGTAACAGATAGAAACAAGAGAAAGTACACAGTGATTCATCTACCTAGAGAAGTTACAGAAGTTTACACAGAGAATTCCATGTATAAGTACAAGAAAATAAGAGAGACTTAGAAAACTGGTAAAACCTACATTGTGGATAGAGTTGGGAGTACTTAGCACTGTGAAAACAGCACTTTCACAGAAAGAAATCTACTTCTCTAAGACTGGGAAACACTGAACAGAGAATGTGTCAGTTTCTCAAGATTGGTAACAGATAGAAAGAAGAGAACGTACGCAGTGATTCATCTACATAGAAAAGTTACAGAGGTTTACACAGAGAATTCCAAGTATAAGTACAAGAAAATAAGAGAGACTTAGAAAACTGGTAAAACCTACATTGTTGATAGAGTTCGGAGTACTTAGCACTGTGAAAACAGCACTTTCACCTAAAGAAATTTAATTCTCTAAGTCCGTGTAACACTGAACACAGAAGGTATGAGTTTCTCAAGATTGGTAACAGATAGAAACAAGAGAAAGTACACAGTGATTCAACTACCTAGAAAAGTTACACAGGTTTACACAGAGAATTCCAAGTATAAGTACAAGAAAATAAGAGAGACTTAGAAAACTGGTAAAACCTACATTGTTGATAGAGTTGGGAGTACTTAGCACTGTGAAAACAGCACTTTCGCAGAAAGAAATCTACTTCTCTAACACTGGGAAACAGTGAACAGAGAATGAATGAGTTTCTCAAGATTGGTAACAGATAGAAACAAGAGAAAGTACACAGTGATTCATCTACCTAGAGAAGTTACAGAAGATTACACAGAGAATTCCATGTATAAGTACAAGAAAATAAGAGAGACTTAGAAAACTGGTAAAACCTACATTGTGGATAGAGTTGGGAGTACTTAGCACTGTGAAAACAGCACTTTCGCAGAAAGAAATCTACTTCTCTAAGACTGGGAAACACTGAACAGAGAATGTATCAGTTTCTAAAGATTGGTAACACATAGAAAGAAGAGAAAGTACGCAGTGATTCATCTACATAGAAAAGTTACAGAGGTTTACACAGAGAATTCCAAGTATAAGTACAAGAGAATAAGAGAGACTTAGAAAACTGGTAAAACCTAAATTGTTGATAGAGTTGGGAGTACTTAGCACTGTGAAAACAGCACGTTCGCAGAAAGAAATCTACTTCTCTAAGACTGGGAAACAGTGAACAGAGAATGTATGAGTTTCTCAAGATTGGTAACAGATAGAAACAAGAGAAAGTACACAGTGATTCATCTACCTAGAGAAGTTACAGAAGTTTACACAGAGAATTCCATGTATAAGTACAAGAAAATAAGAGAGACTTAGAAAACTGGTAAAACCTACATTGTGGATAGAGTTGGGAGTACTTAGCACTGTGAAAACAGCACTTTCGCAGAAAGAAATCTACTTCTCTAAGACTGGGAAACACTGAACAGAGAATGTGTCAGTTTCTCAAGATTGGTAACAGATAGAAAGAAGAGAACGTACGCAGTGATTCATCTACATAGAAAAGTTACAGAGGTTTACACAGAGAATTCCAAGTATAAGTACAAGAAAATAAGAGAGACTTAGAAAACTGGTAAAACCTACATTGTTGATAGAGTTGGGAGTACTTAGCACTGTGAAAAAGCACTTTCGCCGAAAGAAATTTAGTTCTCTAAGTCCGTGAAACAGTGAACAGAGAATGTATGAGTTTCTCAAGATTGGTAACAGATAGAAACAAGAGAAAGTACACAGTGATTCATCTGCATACAAAAGTTACAGAAGTTTACACAGAGAATTCCAAGTATAAGTACAAGAAAATAAGAGAGACTTAGAAAACTGGTAAAACCTACATTGTTGATAGAGTTGGGAGTACTTAGCACTGTGAAAACAGCACTTTCGGCAAAAGAAATTTAGTTCTCTAAGTCCGTGAAACAGTGAACAGAGAATGTATGAGTTTCTCAAGATTGGTAACAGATAGAAACAAGAGAAAGTACGCAGTGATTCATCTACCTAGAAAAGTTACAGAGGTTTACACAGAGAATTCCATGTATAAGTACAAGAAAATAAGAGAGACTTAGAAAACTGGTAAAACCTACATTTTGGATAGAGTTGGGAGTACTTAGCACTGTGAAAACAGCACTTTCGCCGAAAGAAATTTAGTTCTCTAAGTCCGTGTAACAGTGAACAGAGAATGTATGAGTTTCTCAAGATTGGTAACAGATAGAAACAAGAGAAAGTACACAGTGATTCATCTACCTAGAGAAGTTACAGAAGATTACACAGAGAATTCCATGTATAAGTACAAGAAAATAAGAGAGACTTAGAAAACCGGTAAAACCTACATTGTGGATAGAGTTGGGAGTACTTAGCACTGTGAAAACAGCACTTTCGCCGAAAGAAATTTAGTTCTCTAAGTCCGTGTAACAGTGAACAGAGAATGTATGAGTTTCTCAAGATTGGTAACAGATAGAAACAAGAGAAAGTACACAGTGATTCATCTACCTAGAAAAGTTACAGAGGTTTACACAGAGAATTCCAAGTATAAGTACAAGAAAATAAGAGATACTTAGAAAACTGGTAAAACCTACATTGCTGATAGAGTTGGGAGTACTTAGCACTGTGAAAACAGCACTTTCTCAGAAAAAAATCTACTTCTCTAACACTGGGAAACAGTGAAGAGAGAATGAATGAGTTTATCAAGATTGGTAACAGATAGAAACAAGAGAAATTACGCAGTGATTCATCTACCTAGAAAAGTTACAGAGGTTTACACAGAGAATTCCAAGTATAAGTACAAGAAAATAAGAGAGACTTAGAAAACTGGTAAAACCTACATTGTTGATAGAGTTGGGAGTACTTAGCACTGTGAAAACAGCACTTTCGCAGAAAGAAATCTGCTTCTCTAAGACTGGGAAACACTGAACAGAGAATGTGTCAGTTTCTCAAGATTGGTAACAGATAGAAAGAAGAGAACGTACGCAGTGATTCATCTACATAGAAAAGTTACAGAGGTTTACACAGAGAATTCCAAGTATAAGTACAAGAAAATAAGAGAGACTTAGAAAACTGGTAAAACCTACATTGTTGATAGAGTTGGGAGTACTTAGCACTGTGAAAAAGCACTTTCGCCGAAAGAAATTTAGTTCTCTAAGTCCGTGAAACAGTGAACAGAGAATGTATGAGTTTCTCAAGATTGGTAACAGATAGAAACAAGAGAAAGTACACAGTGATTCATCTGCATACAAAAGTTACAGAAGTTTACACAGAGAATTCCAAGTATAAGTACAAGAAAATAAGAGAGACTTAGAAAACTGGTAAAACCTACATTGTTGATAGAGTTGGGAGTACTTAGCACTGTGAAAACAGCACTTTCGGCAAAAGAAATTTAGTTCTCTAAGTCCGTGAAACAGTGAACAGAGAATGTATGAGTTTCTCAAGATTGGTAACAGATAGAAACAAGAGAAAGTACGCAGTGATTCATCTACCTAGAAAAGTTACAGAGGTTTACACAGAGAATTCCATGTATAAGTACAAGAAAATAAGAGAGACTTAGAAAACTGGTAAAACCTACATTTTGGATAGAGTTGGGAGTACTTAGCACTGTGAAAACAGCACTTTCGCCGAAAGAAATTTAGTTCTCTAAGTCCGTGTAACAGTGAACAGAGAATGTATGAGTTTCTCAAGATTGGTAACAGATAGAAACAAGAGAAAGTACACAGTGATTCATCTACCTAGAGAAGTTACAGAAGATTACACAGAGAATTCCATGTATAAGTACAAGAAAATAAGAGAGACTTAGAAAACCGGTAAAACCTACATTGTGGATAGAGTTGGGAGTACTTAGCACTGTGAAAACAGCACTTTCGCCAAAGAAATTTAGTTCTCTAAGTCCGTGTAACAGTGAACAGAGAATGTATGAGTTTCTCAAGATTGGTAACAGATAGAAACAAGAGAAAGTACACAGTGATTCATCTACCTAGAAAAGTTACAGAGGTTTACACAGAGAATTCCAAGTATAAGTACAAGAAAATAAGAGAGACTTAGAAAACTGGTAAAATCTACATTGTTGATAGAGTTGGGAGTACTTAGCACTGTGAAAACAGCACTTTCTCAGAAAAAAATCTACTTCTCTAACACTGGGAAACAGTGAAGAGAGAATGAATGAGTTTATCAAGATTGGTAACAGATAGAAACAAGAGAAATTACGCAGTGATTCATCTACCTAGAAAAGTTACAGAGATTTACACAGAGAATTCCAAGTATAAGTACAAGAAAATAAGAGAGACTTAGAAAACTGGTAAAACCTACATTGTTGATAGAGTTGGGAGTACTTAGCACTGTGAAAACAGCACTTTCGCAGAAAGAAATCTACTTCTCTAAGACTGGGAAACACTGAACAGAGAATGTGTCAGTTTCTCAAGATTGGTAACAGATAGAAAGAATAGAACGTACGCAGTGATTCATCTACATAGAAAAGTTACAGAGGTTTACACAGAGAATTCCAAGTATAAGTACAAGAAAATAAGAGAGACTTAGAAAACTGGAAAACCTACATTGTTGATAAAGTTGGGAGTACTTAGCACTGTGAAAAAGCACTTTCGGGGAAAGAAATTTAGTTCTCTAAGTCCGTGAAACAGTGAACAGAGAATGTATGAGTTTCTCAAGATTGGTAACAGATAGAAACAAGAGAAAGTACACAGTGATTTATCTACCTAGAGAAGTTACAGAAGTTTACACAGAGAATTCCATGTATAAGTACAAGAAAATAAGAGAGACTTAGAAAACTGGTAAAACCTACATTATGGATAGAGTTGGGAGTACTTAGCACTGTGAAAACAGCATTTTCACAGAAAGAAATCTACTTCTCTAAGACTGGGAAACACTGAACAGAGAATGTGTCAGTTTCTCAAGATTGGTAACAGATAGAAACAAGAGAAAGTACGCAGTGATTCATCTACATAGAAAAGTTACAGAGGTTTACACAGAGAATTCCAAGTATAAGTACAAGAAAATAAGAGAGACTTAGAAAACTGGTAAAACCTACATTGTTGATAGAGTTGGGACTACTTAGCACTGTGAAAACAGCACTTTCGCAGAAAGAAATCTACTTCTCTAAGACTGGGAAACAGTGAACAGAGAATGTATGAGTTTCTCAAGGTTGGTAACAGATAGAAACAAGAGAAAGTACACAGTGATTCATCTACCTAGAGAAGTTACAGAAGTTTACACAGAGAATTCCATGTATAAGTACAAGAAAATAAGAGAGACTTAGAAAACTGGTAAAACCTACATTGTGGATAGAGTTGGGAGTACGTAGCACTGTGAAAACAGCACTTTCGCAGAAAGAAATCTACTTCTCTAAGACTGGGAAACACTGAACAGAGAATGTGTCAGTTTCTCAAGATTGGTAACAGATAGAAAGAAGAGAACGTACGCAGTGATTCATCTACATAGAAAAGTTACAGAGGTTTACACAGAGAATTCCAAGTATAAGTACAAGAAAATAAGAGAGACTTAGAAAACTGGTAAAACCTACATTGTTGATAGAGTTGGGAGTACTTAGCACTGTGAAAAAGCACTTTCGCCGAAAGAAATTTAGTTCTCTAAGTCCGTGAAACAGTGAACAGAGAATGTATGAGTTTCTCAAGATTGGTAACAGATAGAAACAAGAGAAAGTACACAGTGATTCATCTGCATACAAAAGTTACAGAAGTTTACACAGAGAATTCCAAGTATAAGTACAAGAAAATAAGAGAGACTTAGAAAACTGGTAAAACCTACATTGTTGATAGAGTTGGGAGTACTTAGCACTGTGAAAACAGCACTTTCGCAGAAAGAAATCTACTTCTCTAAGCCTGGGAAACACTGAACAGAGAATGTGTCAGTTTCTCAAGATTGGTAACAGATAGAAAGAAGAGAAAGTACGCAGTGATTCATCTACATAGAAAAGTTACAGAGGTTTACACAGAGAATTCCAAGTATAAGTACAAGAAAATAAGAGAGACTTAGAAAACTGGTAAAACCTACATTGTAGATAGAGTTGGGAGTACTTAGCACTGTGAAAACAGCACTTTCGCACAAAGAAATCTACTTCTCTAAGACTGGGAAACAGTGAACAGAGAATGTATGAGTTTCGCAAGATTGGTAACAGATACGAACAAGAGAAAGTAGACAGTGATTCATCCAGCTAGAGAAGTTACAGAAGTTTACACAGAGAATTCCATGTATAAGTACAAGAAAATAAGAGAGACTTAGAAAACTGGTAAAACCTACATTGTTGATAGAGTTGGGAGTACTTAGCACTGTGAAAACAGCACTTTCGTAGAAAGAAATCTACTTCTCTAAGACTGGGAAACACTGAACAGTGAATGTGTCAGTTTCTCAAGATTGGTAACAGATAGACAGAAGAGAAAGTATGCAGTGATTCATCTACATAGAAAAGTTACAGAGGTTTACACAGAGAATTCCAAGTATAAGTACAAGAAAATAAGAGAGACTTAGAAAACTGGTAAAACCTACATTGTGGATAGAGTTGGGAGTACTTAGCACTGTGAAAACAGCACTTTCGCCGAAAGAAATTTAGTTCTCCAAGTCCGTGAAGCAGTGAACAGAGAATGTATGAGTTTCTGAAGATTGGTAACAGATAGAAACAAGAGAAAGTACACAGTGATTCATCTACCTAGAAAAGTTACAGAGGTTTACACAGAGAATTCCAAGTATAAGTACAAGAAAATAAGAGAGACTTAGAAAACTGGTAAAACCTACATTGTAGATAGAGTTGGGAGTACTTAGCACTGTGAAAACAGCACTTTCGCAGAAAGAAATCTACTTCTCTAAGACTGGGAAACAGTGAACAGAGAATGTATGAGTTTCTCAAGATTGGTAACAGATAGAAACAAGAGAAAGTACACAGTGATTCATCTACCTAGAGAAGTTACAGAAGTTTCCACAGGGAATTCCATGTATAAGTACAAGAAAATAAGAGAGACTTAGAAAACTGGTAAAACCTTCATTTTGGATAGAGTTGGGAGTACTTAGCACTGTGAAAACATCACTTTCGCCGAAAGAAATTTAGTTCTCTTAGTCCGTGTAACAGTGAACAGAGAATGTATGAGTTTCTCAAGATTGGTAACAGATAGAAACAAGAGAAAGTACACAGTGATTCATCTACCTAGAAAAGTTACAGAGGTTTACACAGAGAATTCCAAGTATAAGTACAGGAAAATAAGAGATACTTAGAAAACTGGTAAAACCTACATTTTGGATAGAGTTGGGAGTTTTTAGCACTGTGAAAACAGCACTTTCGAGAAAGAAATCTACTTCTCTAAGACTAGGAAACACTGAACAGAGAATGTGTCAGTTTCTCAAAATTGGTAACAGATAGAAAGAAGAGAAAGTACGCAGTGATTCATCTACATACAAAAGTTACTGAGGTTTACACAGAGAATTCCAAGTATAAGTACAAGAAAATAAGAGGACTTAGAAAACTGGTAAAGCCTACATTGTTGATAGAGTTGGGAGTACTTAGCACTGTGAAAACAGCAGTTTCGCAGAAAGAAATCTACTTCTCTAAGACTGGGAAACAGTGAACAGAGAATGTATGAGTTTCTCAAGATTGGTAACAGATAGAAACAGGAGAAAGTACACAGTGATTCATCTACCTAGAGAAGTTACAGAAGTTTACACAGAGAATTCCAAGTATAAGTACAAGAAAATAAGAGAGACTTAGAAAACTGGTAAAACCTACATTGTGGATAGAGTTCGGAGTACTTAGCACTGTGAAAACAGCACTTTCGCAGAAACAAATCTACTTCTCTAAGACTGGGAAACACTGAACAGAGAATGTGTCAGTTTCTCAAGATTGGTAACAGATAGAAAGAAGAGAAAGTACGCAGTGATTCATCTACATAGAAAAGTTACAGAGGTTTACACAGAGAATTCCAAGTATAAGTTCAAGAAAATAAGAGAGACTTAGAAAACTCGTAAAACCTACATTGTTGATAGAGTTGGGAGTACTTAGCACTGTGAAAACAGCACTTTCGCAGAAAGAAATCTACTTCTCTAACACTGGGAAACAGTGAACAGAGAATGTATGAGTTTCTCAAGATTGGTAACAGATACAAACAAGAGAAAGTGCACAGTGATTCATCCAGCTAGAGAAGTTACAGAAGTTTACACAGAGAATTCCATGTATAAGTACAAGAAAATAAGAGAGACTTAGAAAACTGGTAAAACCTACATTTTGGATAGAGTTGGGAGTACTTAGCACTGTGAAAACAGCACTTTCGCCGAAAGAAATTTAGTTCTCTAAGTCCGTGTAACAGTGAACAGAGAATGCATGAGTTTCTCAAGATTGGTAACAGATAGAAACAAGAGAAAGTACACAATGATTCATCTACCTAGAAAAGTAACAGAGGTTTACACAGAGAATTCCAAGTATAAGTACAAGAAAATAAGAGAGACTTAGAAAACAGGTAAAACCTACATTGTTGATAGAGTTGGGAGTACTTAGCACTGTGAAAACAGCACTTTCGCAGAAAGAAATCTACTTCTCTAAGACTGGGAAACACTGAACAGAGAATGTGTCAGTTTCTCAAGATTGGTAACAGATAGATAGAAGAGAAAGTATGCAGTGATTCATCTACATAGAAAAGTTACAGAGGTTTAAACAGAGAATTCCAAGTATAAGTACAAGAAAATAAGAGAGACTTAGAAAACTGGTAAAACCTACATTGTTGATAGAGTTGGGAGTACTTAGCACTGTGAAAACAGCACTTTCGCCGAAAGAAATTTAGTTCTCCAAGTCCGTGAAGCAGTGAACAGAGAATGTATGAGTTTCTGAAGATTGGTAACAGATAGAAACAAGAGAAAGTACACACTGATTCATCTACCTAGAAAAGTTACAGAGGTTTACACAGAGAATTCCAAGTATAAGTACAAGAAAATAAGAGAGACTTAGAAAACTGGTAAAACCTACATTGTAGATAGAGTTGGGAGTACTTAGCACTGTGAAAACAGCACTTTCGCAGAAAGAAATCTACTTCTCTAACACTGGGATACAGTGAACAGAGAATGTATGAGTTTCTCAAGATTGGTAACAGATAGAAACAAGAGAAAGTACACAGTGATTCATCTACCTAGAGAAGTTACAGAAGTTTACACAGAGAATTCCATGTATAAGTACAAGAAAATAAGAGAGACTTAGAAAACTGGTAAAACGTACATTGTGGATAGAGTTCGGAGTACTTAGCATTGTGAAAACAGCACTTTCGCAGAAAGAAATCTACTTCTCTAAGAGTGGAAAACACTGAACAGAGAATGTGTCAGTTTCTCAAGATTGGTAGCAGATAGAAAGAAGAGAAAGTACACAGCGATTCATCTACATAGAAAAGTTACAGAGGTTTACACAGAGAATTCCAAGTATAAGTACAAGAAAATAAGAGAGATTTAGAAAACTGGTAAAACCTACATTGTTGATAGAGTTGGTAGTACTTAGCACTGTGAAAACAGCACTTTCGCAGAAAGAAATGTACTTCTCTAACACTGGGAAACAGTGAACAGAGAATCTATGAGTTTCTCAAGATTGGTAACAGATAGAAACAAGAGAAAGTACACAGTGATTCATCTACCTAGAAAAGTTACAGAGGTTTACACAGAGAATTCCAAGTATAAGTACAGGAAAATAAGAGAGACTTAGAAAACTGGTAAAACCTACATTGTTGATAGAGTTGGGAGTACTTAGCACTGTGAAAACAGCACTTACGCAGAAAGAAATTTAGTTCTCTAAGTCCGTGAAACAGTGCACAGAGAATGTATGAGTTTCTCAAGATTGGTAACAGATAGAAACAAGAGAAAGTACGCAGTGATTCATCTACCTAGAAAAGTTACAGAGGTTTACACAGAGAATTCCAAGTATAAGTACAAGAAAATAAGAGAGACTTAGAAAACTGGTAAATCCTACATTGTTGATAGAGTTGGGAGTACTTAGCACTGTGAGAACAGCACTTTCGCAGAAAGAAATCTACTTCTCTAAGACTGGGAAACAGTGAACAGAGAATGTATGAGTTTCTCAAGATTGGTAACAGATAGAAACAAGAGAAAGTACACAGTGATTCATCTACCTACAGAAGTTACAGAAGTTTACACAGAGAATTCCATGTATAAGTACAAGAAAATAAGAGAGACTTAGAAAACCGGTAAAACCTACATTGTGGATAGAGTTCGGAGTACTTAGCACTGTGAAAACAGCACTTTCGCAGAAAGAAATCTACTTCTCTAAGACTGGGAAACACTGAACAGAGAATGTGTCAGTTTCTCAAGATTGGTAACAGATAGAAAGAAGAGAAAGTACGCAGTGATTCATCTACATAGAAAAGTTACAGAGGTTTACACAGAGAATTCCAAGTATAAGTACAAGAAAATAAGAGAGACTTAGAAAACTGGTAAAACCTACATTGTTGATAGAGTTGGGAGTACTTAGCACTGTGAAAACAGCACTTTCGCAGAAAGAAATCTACTTCTCTAAGACTGGGAAACAGTGAACAGAGAATGTATGAGTTTCTCAAGATTGGTAACAGATACAAACTAGAGAAAGTACACAGTGATTCATCCAGCTAGAGAAGTTACAGAAGTTTACACAGAGAATTCCATGTATAAGTACAAGAAAATAAGAGAGACTTAGAAAACTGGTAAAACCTACATTTTGGATAGAGTTGGGAGTACTTAGCACTGTGAAAACAGCACTTTCGCCGAAAGAAATTTAGTTCTCTAAGTCCGTGTAACAGTGAACAGAGAATGCATGAGTTTCTCAAGATTGGTAACAGATAGAAACAAGAGAAAGTACGCAGTGATTCATCTACCTAGAAAAGTTACAGAGGTTTACACAGAGAATTCCAAGTATAAGTACAAGAAAATAAGAGAGACTTAGAAAACTGGTAAAACCTACATTGTTGATAGAGTTGGGAGTACTTAGCACTGCGAAAACAGCACTTTCGCCGAAAGAAATTTAGTACTCTAAGTCCGTGAAACAGTGAACAGAGAATGTATGAGTTTCTCAAGATTGGTAACAGATAGAAACAAGAGAAAGTACGCAGTGATTCATCTACCTAGAAAAGTTACAGAGGTTTATACAGAGAATTCCAAGTATAAGTACAAGAAAATAAGAGAGACTTAGAAAACTGGTAAAACCTACATTGTTGATAGAGTTGGGAGTACTTAGCACTGTGAAAACAGCACTTTCGCAGAAAGAAATCTACTTCTCTAAGACTGGGAAACACTGAACAGAGAATGTGTCAGTTTCTCAAGATTGGTAACAGATAGAAAAAGAGAAAGTACGCAGTGATTCATCTACATAGAAAAGTTACAGAGGTTTACACAGAGAATTCCAAGTATAAGTACAAGAAAATAAGAGGGACTTAGAAAACTGGTAAAACCTACATTGTTGATAGAGTTGGGAGTACTTAGCACTGTGAAAACAGCACTTTCTCAGAAAGAAATTTAGTTCTCTAAGTCCGTGAAACAGTGAACAGAGAATGTATGAGTTTCTCAAGATTGGTAACAGATAGAAACAAGAGAAAGTACGCAGTGATTCATCTACCTAGAAAAGTTACAGAGGTTTACACAGAGAATTCCAAGTATAAGTACAAGAAAATAAGAGAGACTTAGAAATCTGGTAAAACCTACATTGTTGATAGAGTTGGGAGTACTTAGCACTGTGAAAACAGCACTTTCGCAGAAAGAAATCTACTTCTCTAAGACTGGGAAACAGTGAACAGAGAATGTATGAGTTTCTCAAGATTGGTAACAGATAGAAACAAGAGAAAGTACACACTGATTCATCTACCAAGAGACGTTACAGAAGTTTACACAGAGAATTCCATGTATAAGTACAAGAAAATAAGAGAGACTTAGAAAACTGGTAAAACCTACATTGTGGATAGAGTTGGGAGTACTTAGCACTGTGAAAACAGCACTTTCGCAGAAAGAAATCTACTTCTCTAAGACTGGGAAACACTGAACAGAGAATGTGTCAGTTTCTCAAGATTGGTAACAGATAGAAAGAAGAGAAAGTACGCAGTGATTCATCTACAGAGAAAAGTTACAGAGGTTTACAAAGAGAATTCCAAGTATAAGTACAAGAAAATAAGAGAGACTTAGAAAACTGGTAAAACCTACATTGTAGATAGAGTTGGGAGTACTTAGCACTGTGAAAACAGCACTTTCGCAGAAAGAAATGTACTTCTCTAACACGGGGAAACAGTCAACAGAGAATGTATGAGTTTCTCAAGATTGGTAACAGATAGAAACAAGAGAAAGTACACAGTGATTCATCTACCTAGAAAAGTTACAGAGGTTTACACAGAGAATTCCAAGTATAAGTACAAGAAAATAAGAGAGACTTAGAAAACAGGTAAAACCTACATTGTTGATAGAGTTGGGAGTACTTAGCACTGTGAAAACAGCACTTTCGCAGAAAGAAATCTACTTCTCTAACACTGGGAAACAGTGAACAGAGAATGTATGAGTTTCTCAAGATTGGTAACAGATAGAAACAAGAGAAAGTATACAGTGATTCACCTACTTAGAGAAGTTACAGAAGTTTATACAGAGAATTCCATGTATAACTACAAGAAAATAAGAGAGACTTAGAAAACCGGTAAAACCTACATTGTGGATAGAGTTGGGAGTACTTAGCACTGTGAAAACAGCACTTTCGCCGAAAGAAATTTAGTTCTCTAAGTCCGTGAAACAGTGAACAGAGAATGTATGAGTTTCTCAAGATTGGTAACAGATAGAAACAAGAGAAAGTACACAGTGATTCATCTACCTAGAAAAGTTACAGAGGTTTACACAGAGAATTCCAAGTATAAGTACAGGAAAATAAGTGATACTTAGAAAACTGGTAAAACCTACATTGTTGATAGAGTTGGGAGTACTTAGCACTGTGAAAACAGCACTTACGCAGAAAGAAATTTGGTTCTCTAAGTCCTTGAAACAGTGAACAGAGAATGTATGAGTTTCTCAAGATTGGTAACAGATAGAAACAAGAGAAAGTATGCAGTGATTAATCTACCTAGAAAAGTTACAGAGGTTTACACAGAGAATTCCAAGTATAAGTACAAGAAAATAAGAGAGACTTAGAAAACTGGTAAAACCGACATTGTGGATAGAGTTGGGAGTACTTAGCACTGTGAAAACAGCACTTTCGCAGAAAGAAATCTACTTCTCTAAGACTGGGAAACAGTGAACAGAGAATGTGTGAGTTTCTCAAGCTTGGTAACAGATAGAAACAAGAGAAAGTACACAGTGATTCATCTACCTAGAGAAGTTACAGAAGTTTACACAGAGAATTCCATGTATAAGTACAAGAAAATAAGAGAGACTTAGAAAACTGGTAAAACCTACCTTGTGGATAGAGTTGGGAGTACTTAGCACTGTGAAAACAGCACTTTCGCAGAAAGAAATCTACTTCTCTAAGACTGGGAAACACTGAACAGAGAATGTGTCAGTTTCTAAAGATTGGTAAAAGATAGAAAGAAGAGAAAGTACGCAGTGATTCATCTACAGAGAAAAGTTACAGAGGTTTACAAAGAGAATTCCAAGTATAAGTACAAGAAAATAAGAGAGACTTAGAAAACTGGTAAAACCTACATTGTAGATAGAGTTGGGAGTACTTAGCACTGTGAAAACAGCACTTTCGCAGAAAGAAATGTACTTCTCTAACACTGGGAAACAGTGAACAGAGAATGTATGAGTTTCTCAAGATTGGTAACAGATAGAAACAAGAGAAAGTACACAGTGATTCATCTACCTAGAAAAGTTACAGAGGTTTACACAGAGAATTCCAAGTATAAGTACAGGAAAATAAGAGAGACTTAGAAAACTGGTAAAACCTACATTGTTGATAGAGTTTGGAGTCCTTAGCACTGTGAAAACAGCACTTTCGCAGAAAGAAATCTACTTCTCTAACACTGGGAAACATTGAACAGAGAATGTATGAGTTTCTCAAGATTGGTAACAGATAGAAACAAGAGAAAGTACACAGTGATTCATCTACCTAGAAAAGTTACAGAGGTTTACACAGAGAATTCCAAGTATAAGTACAGGAAAATAAGAGATACTTAGAAAACTGGTAAAACCTACATTGTTGATAGAGTTGGGAGTACTTAGCACTGTGAAAACAGCACTTTCGCCGAAAGAAATTTAGTTCTCTAAGTCCGTGTAACAGTGAACAGAGAATGTATGAGTTTCTCAAGATTGGTAACAGATAGAAACAAGAGAAAGTACACAGTGATTCATCTACCTAGAAAAGTAACAGAATTTTACACAGAGAATTCCAAGTATAAGTACAAGAAAATAAGAGAGACTTAGAAAACAGGTAAAACCTACATTGTTGATAGAGTTGGGAGTACTTAGCACTGTGAAAACAGCACTTTCGCAGAAAGAAATCTACTTCTCTAAGACTGGGAAACACTGAACAGAGAATGTGTCAGTTTCTCAAGATTGGTAACAGATAGAAAAAGAGAAAGTACGCAGTGATTCATCTACATAGAAAAGTTACAGAGGTTTACACAGAGAATTCCAAGTATAAGTACAAGAAAATAAGAGGGACTTAGAAAACTGGTAAAACCTACATTGTTGATAGAGTTGGGAGTACTTAGCACTGTGAAAACAGCACTTTCTCAGAAAGAAATTTAGTTCTCTAAGTCCGTGAAACAGTGAACAGAGAATGTATGAGTTTCTCAAGATTGGTAACAGATAGAAACAAGAGAAAGTACGCAGTGATTCATCTACCTAGAAAAGTTACAGAGGTTTACACAGAGAATTCCAAGTATAAGTACAAGAAAATAAGAGAGACTTAGAAATCTGGTAAAACCTACATTGTTGATAGAGTTGGGAGTACTTAGCACTGTGAAAACAGCACTTTCGCAGAAAGAAATCTACTTCTCTAAGACTGGGAAACAGTGAACAGAGAATGTATGAGTTTCTCAAGATTGGTAACAGATAGAAACAAGAGAAAGTACACACTGATTCATCTACCAAGAGACGTTACAGAAGTTTACACAGAGAATTCCATGTATAAGTACAAGAAAATAAGAGAGACTTAGAAAACTGGTAAAACCTACATTGTGGATAGAGTTGGGAGTACTTAGCACTGTGAAAACAGCACTTTCGCAGAAAGAAATCTACTTCTCTAAGACTGGGAAACACTGAACAGAGAATGTGTCAGTTTCTCAAGATTGGTAACAGATAGAAAGAAGAGAAAGTACGCAGTGATTCATCTACAGAGAAAAGTTACAGAGGTTTACAAAGAGAATTCCAAGTATAAGTACAAGAAAATAAGAGAGACTTAGAAAACTGGTAAAACCTACATTGTAGATAGAGTTGGGAGTACTTAGCACTGTGAAAACAGCACTTTCGCAGAAAGAAATGTACTTCTCTAACACGGGGAAACAGTCAACAGAGAATGTATGAGTTTCTCAAGATTGGTAACAGATAGAAACAAGAGAAAGTACACAGTGATTCATCTACCTAGAAAAGTTACAGAGGTTTACACAGAGAATTCCAAGTATAAGTACAAGAAAATAAGAGAGACTTAGAAAACAGGTAAAACCTACATTGTTGATAGAGTTGGGAGTACTTAGCACTGTGAAAACAGCACTTTCGCAGAAAGAAATCTACTTCTCTAACACTGGGAAACAGTGAACAGAGAATGTATGAGTTTCTCAAGATTGGTAACAGATAGAAACAAGAGAAAGTATACAGTGATTCACCTACTTAGAGAAGTTACAGAAGTTTATACAGAGAATTCCATGTATAACTACAAGAAAATAAGAGAGACTTAGAAAACCGGTAAAACCTACATTGTGGATAGAGTTGGGAGTACTTAGCACTGTGAAAACAGCACTTTCGCCGAAAGAAATTTAGTTCTCTAAGTCCGTGAAACAGTGAACAGAGAATGTATGAGTTTCTCAAGATTGGTAACAGATAGAAACAAGAGAAAGTACACAGTGATTCATCTACCTAGAAAAGTTACAGAGGTTTACACAGAGAATTCCAAGTATAAGTACAGGAAAATAAGTGATACTTAGAAAACTGGTAAAACCTACATTGTTGATAGAGTTGGGAGTACTTAGCACTGTGAAAACAGCACTTACGCAGAAAGAAATTTGGTTCTCTAAGTCCTTGAAACAGTGAACAGAGAATGTATGAGTTTCTCAAGATTGGTAACAGATAGAAACAAGAGAAAGTATGCAGTGATTAATCTACCTAGAAAAGTTACAGAGGTTTACACAGAGAATTCCAAGTATAAGTACAAGAAAATAAGAGAGACTTAGAAAACTGGTAAAACCGACATTGTGGATAGAGTTGGGAGTACTTAGCACTGTGAAAACAGCACTTTCGCAGAAAGAAATCTACTTCTCTAAGACTGGGAAACAGTGAACAGAGAATGTGTGAGTTTCTCAAGCTTGGTAACAGATAGAAACAAGAGAAAGTACACAGTGATTCATCTACCTAGAGAAGTTACAGAAGTTTACACAGAGAATTCCATGTATAAGTACAAGAAAATAAGAGAGACTTAGAAAACTGCTAAAACCTACCTTGTGGATAGAGTTGGGAGTACTTAGCACTGTGAAAACAGCACTTTCGCAGAAAGAAATCTACTTCTCTAAGACTGGGAAACACTGAACAGAGAATGTGTCAGTTTCTAAAGATTGGTAAAAGATAGAAAGAAGAGAAAGTACGCAGTGATTCATCTACAGAGAAAAGTTACAGAGGTTTACAAAGAGAATTCCAAGTATAAGTACAAGAAAATAAGAGAGACTTAGAAAACTGGTAAAACCTACATTGTAGATAGAGTTGGGAGTACTTAGCACTGTGAAAACAGCACTTTCGCAGAAAGAAATGTACTTCTCTAACACTGGGAAACAGTGAACAGAGAATGTATGAGTTTCTCAAGATTGGTAACAGATAGAAACAAGAGAAAGTACACAGTGATTCATCTACCTAGAAAAGTTACAGAGGTTTACACAGAGAATTCCAAGTATAAGTACAGGAAAATAAGAGAGACTTAGAAAACTGGTAAAACCTACATTGTTGATAGAGTTTGGAGTCCTTAGCACTGTGAAAACAGCACTTTCGCAGAAAGAAATCTACTTCTCTAACACTGGGAAACATTGAACAGAGAATGTATGAGTTTCTCAAGATTGGTAACAGATAGAAACAAGAGAAAGTACACAGTGATTCATCTACCTAGAAAAGTTACAGAGGTTTACACAGAGAATTCCAAGTATAAGTACAGGAAAATAAGAGATACTTAGAAAACTGGTAAAACCTACATTGTTGATAGAGTTGGGAGTACTTAGCACTGTGAAAACAGCACTTACGCAGAAAGAAATTTAGTTCTCTAAGTCCGTGAAGCAGTGAACAGAGAATGTGTGAGTTTCTCAAGATTGGTAACAGATAGAAACAAGAGAAAGTACGCCGTGATTCATCTACCTAGAAAAGTTACAGAGGTTTACACAGAGAATTCCAAGTATAAGTACAAGAAAATAAGAGAGACTTAGAAAAGTGGTAAAACCTACATTGTTGATAGAGTTGGGAGTACTTAGCACTGTGAAAACAGCACTTTCGCAGAGAGAAATCTACTTCTCTAAGACTGGGAAACAGTGAACAGACAATGTATGAGTTTCTCAAGATTGGTAACAGATAGAAAGAAGAGAAAGTACGCAGTGATTCATCTACAAAGAAAAGTTACAGAGGTTTACACAGAGAATTCCAAGTATAAGTACAAGAAAATAAGAGTGACTTAGAAAACTGGTAAAACCTACATTGTTGATAGAGTTGGGAGTACTTAGCACTGTGAAAAAGCACTTTCGCCGAAAGAAATTTAGTTCTCTAAGTCCGTGAAACAGTGAACAGAGAATGTATGAGTTTCTCAAGATTGGTAACAGACAGAAACAAGAGACAGTACACAGTGATTCATCTACCTAGAGAAGTTACAGAAGTTTACACGGAGAATTCCATGTATAAGTATAAGAAAATAAGAGAGACTTAGAAAATCGGAAAAAGCTACATTGTGGATAGAGTTGGGAGTACTTAGCACTGTGAAAACAGCACTTTCGCCGAAAGAAATTTAGTTCTCTAAGTCCGTGAAACAGTGAACAGAGAATGTATGAATTTCTCAAGATTGGTAACAGATCGAAACAAGAGACAGTACACAGTGATTCATCTGCATAGAAAAGTTACAGAAGTTTACACAGAGAATTCCAAGTATAAGTACAAGAAAATAAGAAATACTTAGAAAACTGGTAAAACCTACATTGTTGATAGTGTTGGGAGTACTTAGCACTGTGAAAACAGCACTTTCGCCAAAAGAAATTTAGTTCTCTAAGTCCGTGAAACAGTGAACAGAGAATGTATGAGTTTCTCAAGATTGGTAACAGATAGAAACAAGAGAAAGTACGCCGTGATTCATCTACCTAGAAAAGTTACAGAGGTTTACACAGAGAATTCCAAGTATAAGTACAAGAAAATAAGAGAGACTTAGAAAACTGGTAAAACCTACATTGTTGATAGAGTTGGGAGTACTTAGCACTGTGAAAACAGCACTTTCGCAGAAAGAAATCTACTTCTCTAAGACTGGGAAACAGTGAACAGAGAATGTATGAGTTTCTCAAGATTGGTAACAGATAGAAACAAGAGAAAGTACACAGTGATTCATCTACCTAGAGAAGTTACAGAAGTTTACACAGAGAATTCCAAGTATAAGTACAAGAAAATAAGAGAGACTTAGAAAACTGGTAAAACCTACATTATGGATAGAGTTGGGAGTACTTAACACTGTGAAAACAGCACTTTCGCCGAAAGAAATCTACTTCTCTAACACCGGGAAACGGGGAAAAGAGAATGTGTCAGTTTCTCAAGATTGGTAACAGATAGAAAGAAGAGAACGTACGCAGTGATTCATCTACATAGAAAAGTTACAGAGGTTTACACAGAGAATTCCAAGTATAAGTACAAGAAAATAAGAGAGACTTAGAAAACTGGTAAAACCTAGATTGTGGATAGAGTTGGGAGTACTTAGCACTGTGAAAAAGCACTTTCGCCGAAAGAAATTTAGTTCTCTAAGTCCGTGAAACAGTGAACAGAGAATGTATGAGTTTCTCAAGATTGGTAACAGATAGAAACAAGAGAAAGTACACAGTGATTCATCTGCATACAAAAGTTACAGAAGTTTACACAGAGAATTCCAAGTATAAGTAAAAGAAAATAAGAGAGACTTAGAAAACTGGTAAAACCTACATTGTTGATAGAGTTGGGAGTACTTAGCAGTGTGAAAACAGCACTTTCGCCAAAAGAAATTTAGTTCTCTAAGTCCGTGAAACAGTGAACAGAGAATGTATGAGTTTCACAAGATTGGGAACAGATAGAAACAAGAGAAAGTACGCAGTGATTCACCTACCTAGAAAAGTTACAGAGGTTTACACAGAGAATTCCAAGTATAAGTACAAGAAAATAAGAGAGACTTAGAAAACTGGTAAAACCTACATTGTTGATAGAGTTGGGAGTACTTAGCACTGTGAAAACAGCACTTTCGCAGAAAGAAATCTACTTCTCTAACACTGGGAAACAGTGAACAGAGAATGTATGAGTTTCTCACGATTAGTAACAGATACAAACAAGAGAAAGTGCACAGTGATTCATCCAGCTAGAGAAGTTACAGAAGTTTACACAGAGAATTCCATGTATAAGTACAAGAAAATAAGAGAGACTTAGAAAACTGGTAAAATCTACATTTTGGATAGAGTTGGGAGTACTTAGCACTGTGAAAACAGCACTTTCGCCGAAAGAAATTTAGTTCGCTAAGTCCGTCTAACAGTGAACAGGGAATGCATGAGTTTCTCAAGATTGGTAACAGATAGAAACAAGAGAAAGTACACAATGATTCATCTACCTAGAAAAGTAACAGAGGTTTACACAGAGAATTCCAAGGATAAGTACAAGAAAATAAGAGAGACTTAGAAAACAGGTAAAACCTACATTGTTGATAGAGTTGGGAGTACTTAGCACTGTGAAAACAGCACTTTCGCAGAAAGAAATCTACTTCTCTAAGACTGGGAAACACTAAACAGAGAATGTGTCAGTTTCTCAAGATTGGTAACACATAGAAAGAAGAGAAAGTATGCAGTGATTCATCTACATAGAAAAGTTACAGAGGTTTACACAGAGAATTCCAAGTATAAGTGCAAGAAAATAAGAGAGACTTAGAAAACTGGTAAAACCTACATTGTTGATAGAGTTGGGAGTACTTAGCACTGTGAAAACAGCACTTTCGCCGAAAGAAATTTAGTTCTCCAAGTCCGTGAAGCAGTGAACAGAGAATGTATGAGTTTCTGAAGATTGGTAACAGATAGAAACAAGAGAAAGTACACAGTGATTCATCTACCTAGAAAAGTTACAGAGGTTTACACAGAGAATTCCAAGTATAAGTACAGGAAAATAAGTGATACTTAGAAAACTGGTAAAACCTACATTGTTGATAGAGTTGGGAGTACTTAGCACTGTGAAAACAGCACTTACGCAGAAAGAAATTTGGTTCTCTAAGTCCTTGAAACAGTGAACAGAGAATGTATGAGTTTCTCAAGATTGGTAACAGATAGAAACAAGAGAAAGTATGCAGTGATTAATCTACCTAGAAAAGTTACAGAGGTTTACACAGAGAATTCCAAGTATAAGTACAAGAAAATAAGAGAGACTTAGAAAACTGGTAAAACCGACATTGTGGATAGAGTTGGGAGTACTTAGCACTGTGAAAACAGCACTTTCGCAGAAAGAAATCTACTTCTCTAAGACTGGGAAACAGTGAACAGAGAATGTGTGAGTTTCTCAAGCTTGGTAACAGATAGAAACAAGAGAAAGTACACAGTGATTCATCTACCTAGAGAAGTTACAGAAGTTTACACAGAGAATTCCATGTATAAGTACAAGAAAATAAGAGAGACTTAGAAAACTGCTAAAACCTACATTGTGGATAGAGTTGGGAGTACTTAGCACTGTGAAAACAGCACTTTCGCAGAAAGAAATCTACTTCTCTAAGACTGGGAAACACTGAACAGAGAATGTGTCAGTTTCTAAAGATTGGTAAAAGATAGAAAGAAGAGAAAGTACGCAGTGATTCATCTACAGAGAAAAGTTACAGAGGTTTACAAAGAGAATTCCAAGTATAAGTACAAGAAAATAAGACAGACTTAGAAAACTGGTAAAACCTACATTGTAGATAGAGTTGGGAGTACTTAGCACTGTGAAAACAGCACTTTCACAGAAAGAAATGTACTTCTCTAACACTGGGAAACAGTGAACAGAGAATGTATGAGTTTCTCAAGATTGGTAACAGATAGAAACAAGAGAAAGTACACAGTGATTCATCTACCTAGAAAAGTTACAGAGGTTTACACAGAGAATTCCAAGTATAAGTACAGGAAAATAAGAGAGACTTAGAAAACTGGTAAAACCTACATTGTTGATAGAGTTTGGAGTCCTTAGCACTGTGAAAACAGCACTTTCGCAGAAAGAAATCTACTTCTCTAACACTGGGAAACATTGAACAGAGAATGTATGAGTTTCTCAAGATTGGTAACAGATAGAAACAAGAGAAAGTACACAGTGATTCATCTACCTAGAAAAGTTACAGAGGTTTACACAGAGAATTCCAAGTATAAGTACAGGAAAATAAGAGATACTTAGAAAACTGGTAAAACCTACATTGTTGATAGAGTTGGGAGTACTTAGCACTGTGAAAACAGCACTTACGCAGAAAGAAATTTAGTTCTCTAAGTCCGTGAAACAGTGAACAGAGAATGTGTGAGTTTCTCAAGATTGGTAACAGATAGAAACAAGAGAAAGTACGCCGTGATTCATCTACCTAGAAAAGTTACAGAGGTTTACACAGAGAATTCCAAGTATAAGTACAAGAAAATAAGAGAGACTTAGAAAAGTGGTAAAACCTACATTGTTGATAGAGTTGGGAGTACTTAGCACTGTGAAAACAGCACTTTCGCAGAGAGAAATCTACTTCTCTAAGACTGGGAAACAGTGAACAGAGAATGTATGAGTTTCTCAAGATTGGTAACAGATAGAAAGAAGAGAAAGTACGCAGTGATCCATCTACAAAGAAAAGTTACAGAGGTTTACACAGAGAATTCCAAGTATAAGTACAAGAAAATAAGAGTGACTTAGAAAACTGGTAAAACCTACATTGTTGATAGAGTTGGGAGTACTTAGCACTGTGAAAAAGCACTTTCGCCGAAAGAAATTTAGTTCTCTAAGTCCGTGAAACAGTGAACAGAGAATGTATGAGTTTCTCAAGATTGGTAACAGACAGAAACAAGAGACAGTACACAGTGATTCATCTACCTAGAGAAGTTACAGAAGTTTACACGGAGAATTCCATGTATAAGTATAAGAAAATAAGAGAGACTTAGAAAATCGGAAAAAGCTACATTGTGGATAGAGTTGGGAGTACTTAGCACTGTGAAAACAGCACTTTCGCCGAAAGAAATTTAGT
Source organism: Heterohyrax brucei (assembly GCA_028571685.1). Classification (NCBI taxonomy): domain Eukaryota; kingdom Metazoa; phylum Chordata; class Mammalia; order Hyracoidea; family Procaviidae; genus Heterohyrax; species Heterohyrax brucei. Next base: position 40,846,085 of record CM053156.1, on the reverse strand, counting down.
TCTCTAAGTCCGTGAAACAGTGAACAGAGAATGTATGAATTTCTCAAGATTGGTAACAGATCGAAACAAGAGACAGTACACAGTGATTCATCTGCATAGAAAAGTTACAGAAGTTTACACAGAGAATTCCAAGTATAAGTACAAGAAAATAAGAAATACTTAGAAAACTGGTAAAACCTACATTGTTGATAGTGTTGGGAGTACTTAGCACTGTGAAAACAGCACTTTCGCCAAAAGAAATTTAGTTCTCTAAGTCCGTGAAACAGTGAACAGAGAATGTATGAGTTTCTCAAGATTGGTAACAGATAGAAACAAGAGAAAGTACGCCGTGATTCATCTACCTAGAAAAGTTACAGAGGTTTACACAGAGAATTCCAAGTATAAGTACAAGAAAATAAGAGAGACTTAGAAAACTGGTAAAACCTACATTGTTGATAGAGTTGGGAGTACTTAGCACTGTGAAAACAGCACTTTCGCAGAAAGAAATCTACTTCTCTAAGACTGGGAAACAGTGAACAGAGAATGTATGAGTTTCTCAAGATTGGTAACAGATAGAAACAAGAGAAAGTACACAGTGATTCATCTACCTAGAGAAGTTACAGAAGTTTACACAGAGAATTCCAAGTATAAGTACAAGAAAATAAGAGAGACTTAGAAAACTGGTAAAACCTACATTATGGATAGAGTTGGGAGTACTTAACACTGTGAAAACAGCACTTTCGCAGAAAGAAATCTACTTCTCTCAGACTGGGAAACACTGCACAGAGAATGTGTCAGTTTCTCAAGATTGGTAACAGATAGAAAGAAGAGAACGTACGCAGTGATTCATCTACATAGAAAAGTTACAGAGGTTTACACAGAGAATTCCAAGTATAAGTACAAGAAAATAAGAGAGACTTAGAAAACTGGTAAAACCTACATTGTTGATAGAGTTGGGAGTACTTAGCACTGTGAAAAAGCACTTTCGCCGAAAGAAATTTAGTTCTCTAAGTCCGTGAAACAGTGAACAGAGAATGTATGAGTTTCTCAAGATTGGTAACAGATAGAAACAAGAGAAAGTACACAGTGATTCATCTGCATACAAAAGTTACAGAAGTTTACACAGAGAATTCCAAGTATAAGTAAAAGAAAATAAGAGAGACTTAGAAAACTGGTAAAACCTACATTGTTGATAGAGTTGGGAGTACTTAGCAGTGTGAAAACAGCACTTTCGCCAAAAGAAATTTAGTTCTCTAAGTCCGTGAAACAGTGAACAGAGAATGTATGAGTTTCACAAGATTGGGAACAGATAGAAACAAGAGAAAGTACGCAGTGATTCACCTACCTAGAAAAGTTACAGAGGTTTACACAGAGAATTCCAAGTATAAGTACAAGAAAATAAGAGAGACTTAGAAAACTGGTAAAACCTACATTGTTGATAGAGTTGGGAGTACTTAGCACTGTGAAAACAGCACTTTCGCAGAAAGAAATCTACTTCTCTAACACTGGGAAACAGTGAACAGAGAATGTATGAGTTTCTCACGATTAGTAACAGATACAAACAAGAGAAAGTGCACAGTGATTCATCCAGCTAGAGAAGTTACAGAAGTTTACACAGAGAATTCCATGTATAAGTACAAGAAAATAAGAGAGACTTAGAAAACTGGTAAAATCTACATTTTGGATAGAGTTGGGAGTACTTAGCACTGTGAAAACAGCACTTTCGCCGAAAGAAATTTAGTTCGCTAAGTCCGTCTAACAGTGAACAGGGAATGCATGAGTTTCTCAAGATTGGTAACAGATAGAAACAAGAGAAAGTACACAATGATTCATCTACCTAGAAAGGTAACAGAGGTTTACACAGAGAATTCCAAGGATAAGTACAAGAAAATAAGAGAGACTTAGAAAACAGGTAAAACCTACATTGTTGATAGAGTTGGGAGTACTTAGCACTGTGAAAACAGCACTTTCGCAGAAAGAAATCTACTTCTCTAAGACTGGGAAACACTAAACAGAGAATGTGTCAGTTTCTCAAGATTGGTAACAGATACAAAGAAGAGAAAGTATGCAGTGATTCATCTACATAGAAAAGTTACAGAGGTTTACACAGAGAATTCCAAGTATAAGTGCAAGAAAATAAGAGAGACTTAGAAAACTGGTAAAACCTACATTGTTGATAGAGTTGGGAGTACTTAGCACTGTGAAAACAGCACTTTCGCCGAAAGAAATTTAGTTCTCCAAGACCGTGAAGCAGTGAACAGAGAATGTATGAGTTTCTGAAGATTGGTAACAGATAGAAACAAGAGAAAGTACACAGTGATTCATCTACCTAGAAAAGTTACAGAGGTTTACACAGAGAATTCCAAGTATAAGTACAAGAAAATAAGAGAGACTTAGAAAACTGGTAAAACCGACATTGTAGATAGAGTTGGGAGTACTTAGCACTGTGAAAACAGCACTTTCGCAGAAAGAAATCTACTTCTCTAAGACTGGGTAACAGTGAACAGAGAATGTATGAGTTTCTCAAGATTGGTAACAGATAGAAACAAGAGAAAGTACACAGTGATTCATCTACCTAGAGAAGTTACAGAAGTTTCCACAGAGAATTCCATGTATAAGTACAAGAAAATAAGAGAGACTTAGAAAACTGGTAAAACCTACATTGTTGATAGAGTTGGGAGTACTTAGCACTGTGAAAACAGCACTTTCGCAGAAAGAAATCTACTTCTCTAACACTGGGAAACAGTGAACAGAGAATGTATGAGTTTCTCAAGATTGGTAACAGATACAAACAAGAGAAAGTGCACAGTGATTCATCCAGCTAGAGAAGTTACAGAAGTTTACACAGAGAATTCCATGTATAAGTACAAGAAAATAAGAGAGACTTAGAAAACTGGTAAAACCTACATTTTGGATAGAGTTGGGAGTACTTAGCACTGTGAAAACAGCACTTTCGCCGAAAGAAATTTAGTTCTCTCAGTCCGTGTAACAGTGAACAGAGAATGCATGAGTTTCTCAAGATTGGTAACAGATAGAAACAAGAGAAAGTACACAATGATTCATCTACCTAGAAAGGTAACAGAGGTTTACACAGAGAATTCCAAGTATAAGTAGAAGAAAATAAGAGAGACTTAGAAAACAGGTAAAACCTACATTGTTGATAGAGTTGGGAGTACTTAGCACTGTGAAAACAGCACTTTCGCAGAAAGAAATCTACTTCTCTAAGACTGGGAAACACTGAACAGAGAATGTGTCAGTTTCTCAAGATTAGTAACACATAGAAAGAAGAGAAAGTATGCAGTGATTCATCTACATAGAAAAGTTACAGAGGTTTACACAGAGAATTCCAAGTATAAGTACAAGAAAATAAGAGAGACTTAGAAAACTGGTAAAACCTACATTGTTGATAGAGTTGGGAGTACTTAGCACTGTGAAAACAGCACATTCGCCGAAAGAAATTTAGTTCTCCAAGTCCGTGAAGCAGTGAACAGAGAATGTATGAGTTTCTGAAGATTGGTAACAGATAGAAACAAGAGAAAGTACACAGTGATTCATGTACCTAGAAAAGTTACAGAGGTTTACACAGAGAATTCCAAGTATAAGTACAAGAAAATAAGACAGACTTAGAAAACTGGTAAAGCCTACATTGTTAATAGAGTTGGGAGTACTTAGCACTGTGAAAACAGCAGTTTCGCAGAAAGAAATCTACTTCTCTAAGACTGGGAAACAGTGAACAGAGAATGTAGAGTTTCTCAAGATTGGTAACAGATAGAAACAAGAGAAAGTACACAGTGATTCATCTACCTAGAGAAGTTACAGAAGTTTACACAGAGAATTCCAAGTATAAGTACAAGAAAATAAGAGAGACTTAGAAAACAGGTAAAACCTACATTGTTGATAGAGTTGGGAGTACTTAGCACTGTGAAAACAGCACTTTCGCAGAAAGAAATTTAGTTCTCCAAGTCCGTGAAGCAGTGAACAGAGAATGTATGAGTTTCTGAAGATTGGTAACAGATAGAAACAAGAGAAAGTACACAGTGATTCATCTACCTAGAAAAGTTACAGAGGTTTACACAGAGAATTCCAAGTATAAGTACAAGAAAATAAGAGAGACTTAGAAAACTGGTAAAACCTACATTGTAGATAGAGTTGGGAGTACTTAGCACTGTGAAAACAGCACTTTCGCAGAAAGAAATCTACTTCTCTAAGACTGGGAAACAGTGAACAGAGAATGTATGAGTTTCTCAAGATTGGTAACAGATAGAAACAAGAGAAAGTACACAGTGATTCATCTACCTAGAGAAGTTACAGAAGTTTCCACAGAGAATTCCATGTATAAGTACAAGAAAATAAGAGAGAGTTAGAAAACTGGTAAAACCTACATTGTGGATAGAGTTGGGAGTACTTAGCATTGTGAAAACAGCACTTTCGCAGAAAGAAATCTACTTCTTTAAGAGTGGGAAACACTGAACAGAGAATGTGTCAGTTTCTCAAGATTGGTAGCAGATAGAAAGAAGAGAAAGTACGCAGCGATTCATCTACATAGAAAAGTTACAGAGGTTTACACAGAGAATTCCAAGTATAAGTACAAGAAAATAAGAGAGACTTAGAAAACTGGTAAAGCCTACATTGTTGATAGAGTTGGGAGTACTTAGCACTGTGAAAACAGCAGTTTCGCAGAAGGAAATCTACTTCTCTAAGACTGGGAAACAGTGAACAGAGAATGTATGAGTTTCTCAAGATTGGTAACAGATAGAAACAAGAGAAAGTACACAGTAATTCATCTACCTAGAGAAGTTACAGAAGTTTACACAGAGAATTCCAAGTATAAGTACAAGAAAATAAGAGAGACTTAGAAAACTGGTAAAACCTACATTGTGGATAGAGTTCGGAGTACTTAGCACTGTGAAAACAGCACTTTCGCAGAAAGAAATCTACTTCTCTAAGACTGGGAAACACTGAACAGAGAATGTGTCAGTTTCTCAAGATTGGTAACAGATAGAAAGAAGAGAAAGTACGCAGTGATTCATCTACATAGAAAAGTTACAGAGGTTTACACAGAGAATTCCAAGTATAAGTACAAGAAAATAAGAGAGACTTAGAAAACTGGTAAAACCTACATTGTTGATAGAGTTGGGAGTACTTAGCACTGTGAAAACAGCACTTTCGCAGAAAGAAATCTACTTCTCTAAGACTGGGAAACAGTGAACAGAGAATGTATGAGTTTCTCAAGATTGGTAACAGATACAAACAAGAGAAAGTACACAGTAATTCATCCAGTTAGAGAAGTTACAGAAGTTTACACAGAGAATTCCATGTATAAGTACAAGAAAATAAGAGAGACTTAGAAAACTGGTAAAACCTACATTTTGGATAGAGTTGGGAGTACTTAGCACTGTGAAAACAGCACTTTCGCCGAAAGAAATTTAGTTCTCTAAGTCCATGTAACAGTGAACAGAGAATGCATGAGTTTCTCAAGATTGGTAACAGATAGAAACAAGAGAAAGTACACAATGATTCATCTACCTAGAAAAGTAACAGAGGTTTACACAGAGAATTCCAAGTATAAGTACAAGAAAATAGGAGAGACTTAGAAAACAGGTAAAACCTACATTGTTGATAGAGTTGGGAGTACTTAGCACTGTGAAAACAGCACTTTCGCAGAAAGAAATTTAGTTCTCCAAGTCCGTGAAGCAGTGAACAGAGAATGTATGAGTTTCTGAAGATTGCTAACAGATAGAAACAAGAGAAAGTACACAGTGATTCATCTACCTAGAAAAGTTACAGAGGTTTACACAGAGAATTCCAAGTATAAGTACAAGAAAATAAGAGAGACTTAGAAAACTGGTAAAACCTACATTGTAGATAGAGTTGGGAGTACTTAGCACTGTGAAAACAGCACTTTCGCAGAAAGAAATCTACTTCTCTAAGACTGGGAAACAGTGAACAGAGAATGTATGAGTTTCTCAAGATTGGTAACAGATAGAAACAAGAGAAAGTACATAGTGATTCATCTACCTAGAGAAGTTACAGAAGTTTCCACAGAGAATTCCATGTATAAGTACAAGAAAATAAGAGAGACTTAGAAAACTGGTAAAACCTACATTGTGGATAGTGTTGGGAGTACCTAGCATTGTGAAAACAGCACTTTCGCAGAAAGAAATCTACTTCTCTAAGAGTGGGAAACACTGAAAAGAGAATGTGTCAGTTTCTCAAGATTGGTAACAGATAGAAAGAAGAGAAAGTACGCAGCGATTCATCTACATAGAAATGTTACAGAGGTTTACACAGAGAATTCCAAGTATAAGTACAAGAAAATAAGAGAGACTTAGAAAACTGGTAAAACCTACATTGTTGATAGAGTTGGTAGTACTTAGCACTGTGAAAACAGCACTTTCGCAGAAAGAAATATACTTCTCTAACACTGGGAAACAGTGAACAGAGAATGTATGAGTTTCTCAAGATTGGTAACAGATAGAAACAAGAGAAAATACACAGTGATTCATCTACCTAGAAAAGTTACAGAGGTTTACACAGAGAATTCCAAGTATAAGTACAGGAAAATAAGAGAGACTTAGAAAACTGGTAAAACCTACATTGTTGATAGAGTTGGGAGTACTTAGCACTGTGAAAACAGCACTTACGGAGAAAGAAATTTAGTTCTCTAAGTCCGTGAAACAGTGAACAGAGAATGTATGAGTTTCTCAAGATTGGTAACAGATAGAAACAAGAGAAAGTACGCAGTGATTCATCTACCTAGAAAAGTTACAGAGGTTTACACAGAGAATTCCAAGCATAAGTACAAGAAAATAAGAGAGACTTAGAAAACTGGTAAATCCTACATTGTTGATAGAGTTGGGAGTACTTAGCACTGTGAGAACAGCACTTTCGCAGAAAGAAATCTACTTCTCTAAGACTGGGAAACAGTGAACAGAGAATGTATGAGTTTCTCAAGATTGGTAACAGATAGAAACAAGAGAAAGTACACAGTGATTCATCTACCTAGAGAAGTTACAGAAGTTTACACAGAGAATTCCATGTATAAGTACAAGAAAATAAGAGAGACTTAGAAAACCGGTAAAACCTACATTGTGGATAGAGTTGGGAGTACTTAGCACTGTGAAACAGCACTTTCCCCGAAAGAAATTTAGTTCTCTAAGACTGGGAAACACTGAACAGAGAATGTGTCAGTTTCTCAAGATTGGTAACAGATAGAAAGAAGAGAAAGTACGCAGTGATTCATCTACATACAAAAGTTACAGAGGTTTACACAGAGAATTCCAAGTATAAGTACAAGAAAATAAGAGAGACTTACAAAACTGGTAAAGCCTACATTGTTGATAGAGTTGGGAGTACTTAGCAGTGTGAAAACAGCAGTTTCGCAAAAAGAAATCTACTTCTCTAAGACTGGGAAACAGTGAACAGAGAATGTGTGAGTTTCTCAAGATTGGTAACAGATAGACACAAGAGAAAGTACACAGTGATTCACCTACCTAGAAAAGTTACAGAGGTTTACACAGAGAATTCCAAGTATAAGTACAAGAAAATAAGAGATACTTAGAAAACTGGTAAAACCTACATTGTTGATAGAGTTGGGAGTACTTAGCACTGTGAAAACAGCACTTTCGCCAAAAGAAATTTAGTTCTCTAAGTCCGTGAAACAGTGAACAGAGAATGTATGAGTTTCTCAAGATTGGTAACAGATAGAAACAAGAGAAATTACGCAGTGATTCATCTACCTAGAAAAGTTACAGAGGTTTACACAGAGAATTCCAAGTATAAGTACAAGAAAATAAGAGAGACTTAGAAAAGTGGTAAAACCTACATTGTTGATAGAGTTGGGAGTACTTAGCACTGTGTAAACAGCACTTTCTCAGAAAAAAATCTACTTCTCTAACACTGGGAAACAGTGAAGAGAGAATATATGAGTTTCTCAAGATTGGTAACAGATAGAAACAAGAGAAAGTACGCAGTGATTCACCTACCTAGAAAAGTTACAGAGGTTTACACAGAGAATTCCAAGTATAAGTACAAGAAAATAAGAGAGACTTAGAAAACTGGTAAAACCTACATTTTGGATAGAGTTGGGAGTACTTAGCACTGTGAAAACAGCACTTTCGCAGAAAGTAATCTACTTCTCTAAGACTGGGAAACACTGAACAGAGAATGTGTCAGTTTCTCAAGATTGGTAACAGATAGAAAGAAGAGAAAGTACGCAGTGATTCATCTACATACAAAAGTTACAGAGGTTTACACAGAGAATTCCAAGTATAAGTACAAGAAAATAAGAGAGACTTAGAAAACTGGTAAAGCCTACATTGTTGATAGAGTTGGGAGTACTTAGCACTGTGAAAACAGCAGTTTCGCAGAAAGAAATCTACTTCTCTAAGACTGGGAAACAGTGAACAGAGAATGTGTGAGTTTCTCAAGATTGGTAACAGATACAAACAAGAGAAAGTACACAGTGATTCATCCAGCTAGAGAAGTTACAGAAGTTTACAGAGAGAATTCCATGTATAAGTACAAGAAAATAAGAGAGACTTAGAAAACTGGTAAAACCTACATTGTGGATAGAGTTGGGAGTACTTAGCACTGTGAAAACAGCACTTTCGCCGAAAGAAATTTAGTTCTCTAAGTCCGTGTAACAGTGAACAGAGAATGCATGAGTTTCTCAAGATTGGTAACAGATAGAAACAAGAGAAAGTACACAATGATTCATCTACCTAGAAAAGTAACAGAGGTTTACACAGAGAATTCCAAGTATAAGTACAAGAAAACAAGAGAGACTTAGAAAACAGGTAAAACCTACATTGTTGATAGAGTTGGGAGTACTTAGCACTGTGAAAACAGCACTTTCGCGGAAAGAAATCTACTTCTCTAAGACTGGGAAACACTGAACAGAGAATGTGTCAGTTTCTCAAGATTGGTAACAGATACAAAGAAGAGAAAGTATGCAGTGATTCATCTACATAGAAAAGTTACAGAGGTTTACACAGAGAATTCCAAGTATAAGTACAAGAAAATAAGAGAGACTTAGAAAACTGGTAAAACCTACATTGTTGATAGAGTTGGGAGTACTTAGCACTGGTAAAACAGCACTTTCGCCGAAAGAAATTTAGTTCTCCAAGTCCGTGAAGCAGTGAAGAGAGAATGTATGAGTTTCTGAAGATTGGTAACAGATAGAAACAAGAGAAAGTACACAGTGATTCATCTACCTAGAAAAGTTACAGAGGTTTACACAGAGAATTCCAAGTATAAGTACAAGAAAATAAGAGAGACTTGGAAAACTGGTAAAACCTACATTGTAGATAGAGTTGGTAGTACTTAGCACTGTGAAAACAGCACTTTCGCAGAAAGAAATGTACTTCTCTAACACTGGGAAACAGTGAACAGAGAATGTATGAGTTTCTCAAGATTGGTAACAGATAGAAACAAGAGAAAGTACACAGTGATTCATCTACCTAGAAAAGTTACAGAGGTTTACACAGAGAATTCCAAGTATAAGTACAGGAAAATAAGAGAGACTTAGAAAACTGGTAAAACCTACATTGTTGATAGAGTTGGGAGTACTTAGCACTGTGAAAACAGCACTTACGCAGAAAGAAATTTAGTTCTCTAAGTCCGTGAAACAGTGAACAGAGAATGTATGAGTTTCTCAAGATTGGTAACAGATAGAAACAAGAGAAAGTACGCAGTGATTCATCTACCTAGAAAAGTTACAGAGGTTTACACAGAGAATTCCAAGTATAAGTACAAGAAAATAAGAGAGATTTAGAAAACTGGTAAAACCTACATTGTTGATAGAGTTGGGAGTACTTAGCACTGGGAAAACAGCACTTTCGCCGAAAGAAATTTAGTTCTCCAAGTCCGTGAAGCAGTGAACAGAGAATGTATGAGTTTCTGAAGATTGGTAACAGATAGAAACAAGAGAAAGTACACAGTGATTCATCTACCTAGAAAAGTTACAGAGGTTTACACAGAGAATTCCAAGTATAAGTACAAGAAAATAAGAGAGACTTAGAAAACTGGTAAAACCTACATTGTAGATAGAGTTGGGAGTACTTAGCACTGTGAAAACAGCACTTTCGCAGAAAGAAATCTACTTCTCTAAGAGTGGGAAACACTGAACAGAGAATGTGTCAGTTTCTCAAGATTGGTAGCAGATAGAAAGAAGAGAAAGTACGCAGCGATTCATCTACATAGAAAAGTTACAGAGGTTTACACAGAGAATTCCAAGTATAAGTACAAGAAAATAAGAGAGACTTAGAAAACTGGTAAAGCCTACATTGTTGATAGATTTGGGAGTACTTAGCACTGTGAAAACAGCAGTTTCGCAGAAGGAAATCTACTTCTCTAAGACTGGGAAACAGTGAACAGAGAATGTATGAGTTTCTCAAGATTGGTAACAGATAGAAACAAGAGAAAGTACACAGTGATTCATCTACCTAGAAAAGTTACAGAAGTTTACACAGAGAATTCCAAGTATAAGTACAAGAAAATAAGAGAGACTTAGAAAACTGGTAAAACCTACATTGTGGATAGGGTTCGGAGTACTTAGCACTGTGAAAACAGCACTTTCGCAGAAAGAAATCTACTTCTCTAAGACTGGGAAACACTGAACAGAGAATGTGTCAGTTTCTCAAGATTGGTAACAGATAGAAAGAAGAGAAAGTACGCAGTGATTCATCTACATAGAAAAGTTACAGAGGTTTACACAGAGAATTCCAAGTATAAGTACAAGAAAATAAGAGAGACTTAGAAAACTGGTAAAACCTACATTGTTGATAGAGTTGGGAGTACTTAGCACTGTGAAAACAGCACTTTCGCAGAAGGAAATCTACTTCTCTAAGACTGGGAAACAGTGAACAGAGAATGTATGAGTTTCTCAAGATTGGTAACAGATACAAACAAGAGAAGTTACACAGTAATTCATCCAGTTAGAGAAGTTACAGAAGTTTACACAGAGAATTCCATGTATAAGTACAAGAAAATAAGAGAGACTTAGAAAACTGGTAAAACCTACATTTTGGATAGAGTTGGGAGTACTTAGCACTGTGAAAACAGCACTTTCGCCGAAAGAAATTTAGTTCTCTAAGTCCGTGTAACAGTGAACAGAGAATGCATGAGTTTCTCAAGATTGGTAACAGATAGAAACAAGAGAAAGTACACAATGATTCATCTACCTAGAAAAGTAACAGAGGTTTACACAGAGAATTCCAAGTATAAGTACAAGAAAATAGGAGAGACTTAGAAAACAGGTAAAACCTACATTGTTGATAGAGTTGGGAGTACTTAGCACTGTGAAAACAGCACTTTCGCAGAAAGAAATTTAGTTCTCCAAGTCCGTGAAGCAGTGAACAGAGAATGTATGAGTTTCTGAAGATTGCTAACAGATAGAAACAAGAGAAAGTACACAGTGATTCATCTACCTAGAAAAGTTACAGAGGTTTACACAGAGAATTCCAAGTATAAGTACAAGAAAATAAGAGAGACTTAGAAAACTGGTAAAACCTACATTGTAGATAGAGTTGGGAGTACTTAGCACTGTGAAAACAGCACTTTCGCAGAAAGAAATCTACTTCTCTAAGACTGGGAAACAGTGAACAGAGAATGTATGAGTTTCTCAAGATTGGTAACAGATAGAAACAAGAGAAAGTACATAGTGATTCATCTACCTAGAGAAGTTACAGAAGTTTCCACAGAGAATTCCATGTATAAGTACAAGAAAATAAGAGAGACTTAGAAAACTGGTAAAACCTACATTGTGGATAGTGTTGGGAGTACTTAGCATTGTGAAAACAGCACTTTCGCAGAAAGAAATCTACTTCTCTAAGAGTGGGAAACACTGAACAGAGAATGTGTCAGTTTCTCAAGATTGGTAGCAGATAGAAAGAAGAGAAAGTACGCAGCGATTCATCTACATAGAAAAGTTACAGAGGTTTACACAGAGAATTCCAAGTATAAGTACAAGAAAATAAGAGAGACTTAGAAAACTGGTAAAACCTACATTGTTGATAGAGTTGGTAGTACTTAGCACTGTGAAAACAGCACTTTCGCAGAAAGAAATATACTTCTCTAACACTGGGAAACAGTGAACAGAGAATGTATGAGTTTCTCAAGATTGGTAACAGATAGAAACAAGAGAAAATACACAGTGATTCATCTACCTAGAAAAGTTACAGAGGTTTACACAGAGAATTCCAAGTATAAGTACAGGAAAATAAGAGAGTTAGAAAACTGGCAAAACCTACATTGTTGATAGAGTTGGGAGTACTTAGCACTGTGAAAACAGCACTTACGGAGAAAGAAATTTAGTTCTCTAAGTCCGTGAAACAGTGAACAGAGAATGTATGATTTTCTCAAGATTGGTAACAGATAGAAACAAGAGAAAGTACGCAGTGATTCATCTACCTAGAAAAGTTACAGAGGTTTACACAGAGAATTCCAAGTATAAGTACAAGAAAATAAGAGAGAGTTAGAAAACTGGTAAATCCTACATTGTTGATAGAGTTGGGAGTACTTAGCACTGTGAGAACAGCACTTTCGCAGAAAGAAATCTACTTCTCTAAGACTGGGAAACAGTGAACAGAGAATGTATGAGTTTCTCAAGATTGGTAACAGATAGAAACAAGAGAAAATACACAGTGATTCATCTACCTAGAGAAGTTACAGAAGTTTACACAGAGAATTCCATGTATAAGTACAAGAAAATAAGAGAGACTTAGAAAACCGGTAAAACCTACATTGTGGATAGAGTTGGGAGTACTTAGCACTGTGAAACAGCACTTTCCCCGAAAGAAATTTAGTTCTCTAAGACTGGGAAACACTGAACAGAGAATGTGTCAGTTTCTCAAGATTGGTAACAGATAGAAAGAAGAGAAAGTACGCAGTGATTCATCTACATACAAAAGTTACAGAGGTTTACACAGAGAATTCCAAGTACAAGTACAAGAAAATAAGAGAGACTTACAAAACTGGTAAAGCCTACATTGTTGATAGAGTTGGGAGTACTTAGCAGTGTGAAAACAGCAGTTTCGCAAAAAGAAATCTACTTCTCTAAGACTGGGAAACAGTGAACAGAGAATGTATGAGTTTCTCAAGATTGGTAACAGGTAGACACAAGAGAAAGTACGCAGTGATTCACCTACCTAGAAAAGTTACAGAGGTTTACACAGAGAATTCCAAGTATAAGTACAAGAAAATAAGAGATACTTAGAAAACTGGTAAAACCTACATTGTTGATAGAGTTTGGAGTACTTAGCACTGTGAAAACAGCACTTTCGCCAAAAGAAATTTAGTTCTCTAAGTCCGTGAAACAGTGAACAGAGAATGTATGAGTTTCTCAAGATTGGTAACAGATAGAAACAAGAGAAATTACGCAGTGATTCATCTACCTAGAAAAGTTACAGAGGTTTACACAGAGAATTCCAAGTATAAGTACAAGAAAATAAGAGAGACTTAGAAAAGTGGTAAAACCTACATTGTTGATAGAGTTGGGAGTACTTAGCACTGTGAAAACAGCACTTTCTCAGAAAAAAATCTACTTCTCTAACACTGGGAAACAGTGAAGAGAGAATATATGAGTTTCTCAAGATTGGTAACAGATAGAAACAAGAGAAAGTACGCAGTGATTCACCTACTTAGAAAAGTTACAGAGGTTTACACAGAGAATTCCAAGTATAAGTACAAGAAAATAAGAGAGACTTAGAAAACTGGTAAAACCTACTTTTTGGATAGAGTTGGGAGTACTTAGCACTGTGAAAACAGCACTTTCGCAGAAAGTAATCTACTTCTCTAAGACTGGGAAACACTGAACAGAGAATGTGTCAGTTTCTCAAGATTGGTAACAGATAGAAAGAAGAGAAAGTACGCAGTGATTCATCTACATACAAAAGTTACAGAGGTTTACACAGAGAATTCCAAGTATAAGTACAAGAAAATAAGAGAGACTTAGAAAACTGGTAAAGCCTACATTGTTGATAGAGTTGGGAGTACTTAGCACTGTGAAAACAGCAGTTTCGCAGAAAGAAATCTACTTCTCTAAGACTGGGAAACAGTGAACAGAGAATGTATGAGTTTCTCAAGATTGGTAACAGATAGAAACAAGAGAAAGTACACAGTGATTCATCCAGCTAGAGAAGTTACAGAAGTTTACAGAGAGAATTCCATGTATAAGTACAAGAAAATAAGAGAGACTTAGAAAACTGGTAAAACCTACATTGTGGATAGAGTTGGGAGTACTTAGCACTGTGAAAACAGCACTTTCGCCGAAAGAAATTTAGTTCTCTAAGTCCGTGTAACAGTGAACAGAGAATGCATGAGTTTCTCAAGATTGGTAACAGATAGAAACAAGAGAAAGTACACAATGATTCATCTACCTAGAAAAGTAACAGACGTTTACACAGAGAATTCCAAGTATAAGTACAAGAAAACAAGAGAGACTTAGAAAACAGGTAAAACCTACATTGTTGATAGAGTTGGGAGTACTTAGCACTGTGAAAACAGCACTTTCGCGGAAAGAAATCTACTTCTCTAAGACTGGGAAACACTGAACAGAGAATGTGTCAGTTTCTCAAGATTGGTAACAGATAGAAAGAAGAGAAAGTATGCAGTGATTCATCTACATAGAAAAGTTACAGAGGTTTACACAGAGAATTCCAAGTATAAGTACAAGAAAATAAGAGAGACTTAGAAAACTGGTAAAACCTACATTGTTGATAGAGTTGGGAGTACTTAGCACTGGTAAAACAGCACTTTCGCCGAAAGAAATTTAGTTCTCCAAGTCCGTGAAGCAGTGAAGAGAGAATGTATGAGTTTCTGAAGATTGGTAACAGATAGAAACAAGAGAAAGTACACAGTGATTCATCTACCTAGAAAAGTTACAGAGGTTTACACAGAGAATTCCAAGTATAAGTACAAGAAAATAAGAGAGACTTGGAAAACTGGTAAAGCCTACATTGTTGATAGAGTTGGGAGTACTTAGCACTGTGAAAACAGCACTTTCGCAGAAAGAAATCTACTTCTCTAAGACTGGGAAACAGTGAACAGAGAATGTATGAGTTTCTCAAGATTGGTAACAGATAGAAACAAGAGAAAGTACACAGTGATTCATCTACCTAGAGAAGTTACAGAAGTTTCCACAGAGAATTCCATGTATAAGTACAAGAAAATAAGAGAGACTTAGAAAACTGGTAAAACCTACATTGTGGATAGAGTTGGGAGTACTTAGCATTGTGAAAACAGCACTTTCGCAGAAAGAAATCTACTTCTCTAAGAGTGGGAAACACTGAACAGAGAATGTGTCAGTTTCTCAAGATTGGTAGCAGATAGAAAGAGGAGAAAGTACGCAGCGATTCATCTACATAGAAAAGTTACAGAGGTTTACACAGAGAATTCCAAGTATAAGTACAAGAAAATAAGAGAGACTTAGAAAACTGGTAAATCCTACATTGTTGATAGAGTTGGGAGTACTTAGCACTGTGAGAACAGCACTTTCGCAGAAAGAAATCTACTTCTCTAAGACTGGGAAACAGTGAACAGAGAATGTATGAGTTTCTCAAGATTGGTAACAGACAGAATCAAGAGAAAGTACACAGTGATTCATCTACCTAGAGAAGTTACAGAAGTTTACACAGAGAATTCCATGTATAAGTACAAGAAAATAAGAGAGACTTAGAAAACCGGTAAAACCTACATTGTGGATAGAGTTGGGAGTACATAGCACTGTGAAAACAGCACTTTCGCCGAAAGAAATTTAGTTCTCTAAGACTGGGAAACACTGAACAGAGAATGTGTCAGTTTCTCAAGATTGGTAACAGATAGAAAGAAGAGAAAGTACGCAGTGATTCATCTACAGAGAAAAGTAACAGAGGTTTACACAGAGAATTCCAAGTATAAGTACAAGAAAATAAGAGAGACTTAGAAAACAGGTAAAACCTACATTGTTGATAGAGTTGGGAGTACTTAGCCCTGTGAAAACAGCACTTTCACAGAAAGAAATCTACTTCTCTAAGACTGGGAAACAGTGAACAGAGAATGTATGAGTTTCTCAAGATTGGTAACAGATACAAACAAGAGAAAGTACACAGTGATTCATCCAGCTAGAGAAGTTACAGAAGTTTACAGAGAGAATTCCATGTATAAGTACAAGAAAATAAGAGGGACTTAGAAAACTGGTAAAACCTACATTGTGGATAGAGTTGGGAGTACTTAGCACTGTGAAAACAGCACTTTCTCAGAAAGAAATTTAGTTCTCTAAGTCCGTGAAACAGTGAACAGAGAATGCATGAGTTTCTCAAGATTGGTAACAGATAGAAACAAGAGAAAGTACACAATGATTCATCTACCTAGAAAAGTAACAGAGGTTTACACAGAGAATTCCAAGTATAAGTACAAGAAAACAAGAGAGACTTAGAAAACAGGTAAAACCTACATTGTTGCTAGAGTTGGGAGTACTTAGCACTGTGAAAACAGCACTTTCGCGGAAAGAAATCTACTTCTCTAAGACTGGGAAACACTGAACAGAGAATGTGTCAGTTTCTCAAGATTGGTAACAGATAGAAAGAAGAGAAAGTATGCAGTGATTCATCTACATAGAAAAGTTACAGAGGTTTACACAGAGAATTCCAAGTATAAGTACAAGAAAATAAGAGAGACTTAGAAAACTGGTAAAACCTACATTGTTGATAGAGTTGGGAGTACTTAGCACTGGGAAAACAGCACTTTCGCCGAAAGAAATTTAGTTCTCCAAGTCCGTGAAGCAGTGAAGAGAGAATGTATGAGTTTCTGAAGTTTGGTAACACATAGAAACAAGAGAAAGTACACAGTGATTCATCTACCTAGAAAAGTTACAGAGGTTTACACAGAGAATTCCAAGTATAAGTACAAGAAAATAAGAGAGACTTGGAAAACTGGTAAAACCTACATTGTAGATAGAGTTGGGAGTACTTAGCACTGTGAAAACAGCACTTTCGCAGAAAGAAATCTACTTCTCTAAGACTGGGAAACAGTGAACAGAGAATGTATGAGTTTCTCAAGATTGGTAACAGATAGAAACAAGAGAAAGTACACAGTGATTCATCTACCTAGAGAAGTTACAGAAGTTTCCACAGAGAATTCCATGTATAAGTACAAGAAAATAAGAGAGACTTAGAAAACTGGTAAAACCTACATTGTGGATAGAGTTGGGAGTACTTAGCATTGTGAAAACAGCACTTTCGCAGAAAGAAATCTACTTCTCTAAGAGTGGGAAACACTGAACAGAGAATGTGTCAGTTTCTCAAGATTGGTAGCAGATAGAAAGAAGAGAAAGTACGCAGCGATTCATCTACATAGAAAAGTTACAAAGGTTTACACAGAGAATTCCAAGTATAAGTACAAGAAAATAAGAGAGACTTAGAAAACTGGTAAAACCTACATTGTAGATAGAGTTGAGAGTACTTAGCACTATGAAAACAGCACTTTCGCAGAAAGAAATCTACTTCTCTAAGACTGGGAAACAGTGAACAGAGAATGTATGAGTTTCTCAAGATTGGTAACAGATAGAAACAAGAGAAAGTACACAGTGATTCATCTACCTAGAGAAGTTACAGAAGTTTCCACAGAGAATTCCATGTATAAGTACAAGAAAATAAGAGAGACTTAGAAAACTGGTAAAACTTATATTGTGGATAGAGTTGGGAGTACTTAGCACTGTGAAAACAGCACTTTCGCCTAAAGAAATTTAGTTCTCTAAGTCTGTGTAACAGTGAACAGAGAATGTATGAGTTTCTCAAGATTGGTAACAGATAGAAACAAGAGAAAGTACACAGTGATTCATCTAGCTAGAAAAGTTACAGAGGTTTACACAGAGAATTCCAAGTATAAGTACAACAAAATAAGAGAGACTTAGAAAACAGGTAAAACCTACATTGTTGATAGAGTTGGGAGTTCTTAGCACTGTGAAAACAGCACTTTCGCAGAAAGAAATCTACTTCTCTAAGACTGGGAAACAGTGAACAGAGAATGTGTGAGTTTCTCAAGCTTGGTAACAGATAGAAACAAGAGAAAGTACACAGTGATTCATCTACCTAGAGAAGTTACAGAAGTTTACACAGAGAATTCCATGTATAAGTACAAGAAAATAAGAGAGACTTAGAAAACTGCTAAAACCTACATTGTGGATAGAGTTGGGAGTACTTAGCACTGTGAAAACAGCACTTTCGCAGAAAGAAATCTACTTCTCTAAGACTGGGAAACACTGAACAGAGAATGTGTCAGTTTCTAAAGATTGGTAAAAGATAGAAAGAAGAGAAAGTACGCAGTGATTCATCTACAGAGAAAAGTTACAGAGGTTTACAAAGAGAATTCCAAGTATAAGTACAAGAAAATAAGAGAGACTTAGAAAACTGGTAAAACCTACATTGTAGATAGAGTTGGGAGTACTTAGCACTGTGAAAACAGCACTTTCGCAGAAAGAAATGTTCTTCTCTAACACTGGGAAACAGTGAACAGAGAATGTATGAGTTTCTCAAGATTGGTAACAGATAGAAACAAGAGAAAGTACACAGTGATTCATCTACCTAGAAAAGTTACAGAGGTTTACACAGAGAATTCCAAGTATAAGTACAGGAAAATAAGAGAGACTTAGAAAACTGGTAAAACCTACATTGTTGATAGAGTTTGGAGTCCTTAGCACTGTGAAAACAGCACTTTCGCAGAAAGAAATCTACTTCTCTAACACTGGGAAACATTGAACAGAGAATGTATGAGTTTCTCAAGATTGGTAACAGATAGAAACAAGAGAAAGTACACAGTGATTCATCTACCTAGAAAAGTTACAGAGGTTTACACAGAGAATTCCAAGTATAAGTACAGGAAAATAAGAGATACTTAGAAAACTGGTAAAACCTACATTGTTGATAGAGTTGGGAGTACTTAGCACTGTGAAAACAGCACTTACGCAGAAAGAAATTTAGTTCTCTAAGTCCGTGAAACAGTGAACAGAGAATGTGTGAGTTTCTCAAGATTGGTAACAGATAGAAACAAGAGAAAGTACGCCGTGATTCATCTACCTAGAAAAGTTACAGAGGTTTACACAGAGAATTCCAAGTATAAGTACAAGAAAATAAGAGAGACTTAGAAAAGTGGTAAAACCTACATTGTTGATAGAGTTGGGAGTACTTAGCACTGTGAAAACAGCACTTTCGCAGAAAGAAATGTACTTCTCTAACACTGGGAAACAGTGAACAGAGAATGTATGAGTTTCTCAAGATTGGTAACAGATAGAAAGAAGAGAAAGTACGCAGTGATCCATCTACAAAGAAAAGTTACAGAGGTTTACACAGAGAATTCCAAGTATAAGTACAAGAAAATAAGAGTGACTTAGAAAACTGGTAAAACCTACATTGTTGATAGAGTTGGGAGTACTTAGCACTGTGAAAAAGCACTTTCGCCGAAAGAAATTTAGTTCTCTAAGTCCGTGAAACAGTGAACAGAGAATGTATGAGTTTCTCAAGATTGGTAACAGACAGAAACAAGAGACAGTACACAGTGATTCATCTACCTAGAGAAGTTACAGAAGTTTACACGGAGAATTCCATGTATAAGTATAAGAAAATAAGAGAGACTTAGAAAATCGGAAAAAGCTACATTGTGGATAGAGTTGGGAGTACTTAGCACTGTGAAAACAGCACTTTCGCCGAAAGAAATTTAGTTCTCTAAGTCCGTGAAACAGTGAACAGAGAATGTATGAATTTCTCAAGATTGGTAACAGATCGAAACAAGAGACAGTACACAGTGATTCATCTGCATAGAAAAGTTACAGAAGTTTACACAGAGAATTCCAAGTATAAGTACAAGAAAATAAGAAATACTTAGAAAACTGGTAAAACCTACATTGTTGATAGTGTTGGGAGTACTTAGCACTGTGAAAACAGCACTTTCGCCAAAAGAAATTTAGTTCTCTAAGTCCGTGAAACAGTGAACAGAGAATGTATGAGTTTCTCAAGATTGGTAACAGATAGAAACAAGAGAAAGTACGCCGTGATTCATCTACCTAGAAAAGTTACAGAGGTTTACACAGAGAATTCCAAGTATAAGTACAAGAAAATAAGAGAGACTTAGAAAACTGGTAAAACCTACATTGTTGATAGAGTTGGGAGTACTTAGCACTGTGAAAACAGCACTTTCGCAGAAAGAAATCTACTTCTCTAAGACTGGGAAACAGTGAACAGAGAATGTATGAGTTTCTCAAGATTGGTAACAGATAGAAACAAGAGAAAGTACACAGTGATTCATCTACCTAGAGAAGTTACAGAAGTTTACACAGAGAATTCCAAGTATAAGTACAAGAAAATAAGAGAGACTTAGAAAACTGGTAAAACCTACATTATGGATAGAGTTGGGAGTACTTAACACTGTGAAAACAGCACTTTCGCAGAAAGAAATCTACTTCTCTCAGACTGGGAAACACTGCACAGAGAATGTGTCAGTTTCTCAAGATTGGTAACAGATAGAAAGAAGAGAACGTACGCAGTGATTCATCTACATAGAAAAGTTACAGAGGTTTACACAGAGAATTCCAAGTATAAGTACAAGAAAATAAGAGAGACTTAGAAAACTGGTAAAACCTACATTGTTGATAGAGTTGGGAGTACTTAGCACTGTGAAAAAGCACTTTCGCCGAAAGAAATTTAGTTCTCTAAGTCCGTGAAACAGTGAACAGAGAATGTATGAGTTTCTCAAGATTGGTAACAGATAGAAACAAGAGAAAGTACACAGTGATTCATCTGCATACAAAAGTTACAGAAGTTTACACAGAGAATTCCAAGTATAAGTAAAAGAAAATAAGAGAGACTTAGAAAACTGGTAAAACCTACATTGTTGATAGAGTTGGGAGTACTTAGCAGTGTGAAAACAGCACTTTCGCCAAAAGAAATTTAGTTCTCTAAGTCCGTGAAACAGTGAACAGAGAATGTATGAGTTTCACAAGATTGGGAACAGATAGAAACAAGAGAAAGTACGCAGTGATTCACCTACCTAGAAAAGTTACAGAGGTTTACACAGAGAATTCCAAGTATAAGTACAAGAAAATAAGAGAGACTTAGAAAACTGGTAAAACCTACATTGTTGATAGAGTTGGGAGTACTTAGCACTGTGAAAACAGCACTTTCGCAGAAAGAAATCTACTTCTCTAACACTGGGAAACAGTGAACAGAGAATGTATGAGTTTCTCACGATTAGTAACAGATACAAACAAGAGAAAGTGCACAGTGATTCATCCAGCTAGAGAAGTTACAGAAGTTTACACAGAGAATTCCATGTATAAGTACAAGAAAATAAGAGAGACTTAGAAAACTGGTAAAATCTACATTTTGGATAGAGTTGGGAGTACTTAGCACTGTGAAAACAGCACTTTCGCCGAAAGAAATTTAGTTCGCTAAGTCCGTCTAACAGTGAACAGGGAATGCATGAGTTTCTCAAGATTGGTAACAGATAGAAACAAGAGAAAGTACACAATGATTCATCTACCTAGAAAAGTAACAGAGGTTTACACAGAGAATTCCAAGGATAAGTACAAGAAAATAAGAGAGACTTAGAAAACAGGTAAAACCTACATTGTTGATAGAGTTGGGAGTACTTAGCACTGTGAAAACAGCACTTTCGCAGAAAGAAATCTACTTCTCTAAGACTGGGAAACACTAAACAGAGAATGTGTCAGTTTCTCAAGATTGGTAACACATAGAAAGAAGAGAAAGTATGCAGTGATTCATCTACATAGAAAAGTTACAGAGGTTTACACAGAGAATTCCAAGTATAAGTGCAAGAAAATAAGAGAGACTTAGAAAACTGGTAAAACCTACATTGTTGATAGAGTTGGGAGTACTTAGCACTGTGAAAACAGCACTTTCGCCGAAAGAAATTTAGTTCTCCAAGTCCGTGAAGCAGTGAACAGAGAATGTATGAGTTTCTGAAGATTGGTAACAGATAGAAACAAGAGAAAGTACACAGTGATTCATCTACCTAGAAAAGTTACAGAGGTTTACACAGAGAATTCCAAGTATAAGTACAAGAAAATAAGAGAGACTTAGAAAACTGGTAAAACCGACATTGTAGATAGAGTTGGGAGTACTTAGCACTGTGAAAACAGCACTTTCGCAGAAAGAAATCTACTTCTCTAAGACTGGGTAACAGTGAACAGAGAATGTATGAGTTTCTCAAGATTGGTAACAGATAGAAACAAGAGAAAGTACACAGTGATTCATCTACCTAGAGAAGTTACAGAAGTTTCCACAGAGAATTCCATGTATAAGTACAAGAAAATAAGAGAGACTTAGAAAACTGGTAAAACCTACATTGTTGATAGAGTTGGGAGTACTTAGCACTGTGAAAACAGCACTTTCGCAGAAAGAAATCTACTTCTCTAACACTGGGAAACAGTGAACAGAGAATGTATGAGTTTCTCAAGATTGGTAACAGATACAAACAAGAGAAAGTGCACAGTGATTCATCCAGCTAGAGAAGTTACAGAAGTTTACACAGAGAATTCCATGTATAAGTACAAGAAAATAAGAGAGACTTAGAAAACTGGTAAAACCTACATTTTGGATAGAGTTGGGAGTACTTAGCACTGTGAAAACAGCACTTTCGCCGAAAGAAATTTAGTTCTCTAAGTCCGTGTAACAGTGAACAGAGAATGCATGAGTTTCTCAAGATTGGTAACAGATAGAAACAAGAGAAAGTACACAATGATTCATCTACCTAGAAAAGTAACAGAGGTTTACACAGAGAATTCCAAGTATAAGTACAAGAAAATAAGAGAGACTTAGAAAACAGGTAAAACCTACATTGTTGATAGAGTTGGGAGTACTTAGCACTGTGAAAACAGCACTTTCGCAGAAAGAAATCTACTTCTCTAAGACTGGGAAACACTGAACAGAGAATGTGTCAGTTTCTCAAGATTGGTAACACATAGAAAGAAGAGAAAGTATGCAGTGATTCATCTACATAGAAAAGTTACAGAGGTTTACACAGAGAATTCCAAGTATAAGTACAAGAAAATAAGAGAGACTTAGAAAACTGGTAAAACCTACATTGTAGATAGAGTTGGGAGTACTTAGCACTGTGAAAACAGCACTTTCGCAGAAAGAAATCTACTTCTCTAAGACTGGGAAACAGTGAACAGAGAATGTATGAGTTTCTCAAGATTGGTAACAGATAGAAACAAGAGAAAGTACACAGTGATTCATCTACCTAGAGAAGTTACAGAAGTTTCCACAGAGAATTCCATGTATAAGTACAAGAAAATAAGAGAGAGTTAGAAAACTGGTAAAACCTACATTGTGGATAGAGTTGGGAGTACTTAGCATTGTGAAAACAGCACTTTCGCAGAAAGAAATCTACTTCTTTAAGAGTGGGAAACACTGAACAGAGAATGTGTCAGTTTCTCAAGATTGGTAGCAGATAGAAAGAAGAGAAAGTACGCAGCGATTCATCTACATAGAAAAGTTACAGAGGTTTACACAGAGAATTCCAAGTATAAGTACAAGAAAATAAGAGAGACTTAGAAAACTGGTAAAGCCTACATTGTTGATAGAGTTGGGATTACTTAGCACTGTGAAAACAGCAGTTTCGCAGAAGGAAATCTACTTCTCTAAGACTGGGAAACAGTGAACAGAGAATGTATGAGTTTCTCAAGATTGGTAACAGATAGAAAGAAGAGAAAGTACGCAGTGATTCATCTACATAGAAAAGTTACAGAGGTTTACACAGAGAATTCCAAGTATAAGTACAAGAAAATAAGAGAGACTTAGAAAACTGGTAAAACCTACATTGTTGATAGAGTTGGGAGTACTTAGCACTGTGAAAACAGCACTTTCGCAGAAAGAAATCTACTTCTCTAAGACTGGGAAACAGTGAACAGAGAATGTATGAGTTTCTCAAGATTGGTAACAGATACAAACAAGAGAAAGTACACAGTAATTCATCCAGTTAGAGAAGTTACAGAAGTTTACACAGAGAATTCCATGTATAAGTACAAGAAAATAAGAGAGACTTAGAAAACTGTTAAAACCTACATTTTGGATAGAGTTGGGAGTACTTAGCACTGTGAAAACAGCACTTTCGCCGAAAGAAATTTAGTTCTCTAAGTCCATGTAACAGTGAACAGAGAATGCATGAGTTTCTCAAGATTGGTAACAGATAGAAACAAGAGAAAGTACACAATGATTCATCTACCTAGAAAAGTAACAGAGGTTTACACAGAGAATTCCAAGTATAAGTACAAGAAAATAGGAGAGACTTAGAAAACAGGTAAAACCTACATTGTTGATAGAGTTGGGAGTACTTAGCACTGTGAAAACAGCACTTTCGCAGAAAGAAATTTAGTTCTCCAAGTCCGTGAAGCAGTGAACAGAGAATGTATGAGTTTCTGAAGATTGCTAACAGATAGAAACAAGAGAAAGTACACAGTGATTCATCTACCTAGAAAAGTTACAGAGGTTTACACAGAGAATTCCAAGTATAAGTACAAGAAAATAAGAGAGACTTAGAAAACTGGTAAAACCTACATTGTAGATAGAGTTGGGAGTACTTAGCACTGTGAAAACAGCACTTTCGCAGAAAGAAATCTACTTCTCTAAGACTGGGAAACAGTGAACAGAGAATGTATGAGTTTCTCAAGATTGGTAACAGATAGAAACAAGAGAAAGTACATAGTGATTCATCTACCTAGAGAAGTTACAGAAGTTTCCACAGAGAATTCCATGTATAAGTACAAGAAAATAAGAGAGACTTAGAAAACTGGTAAAACCTACATTGTGGATAGTGTTGGGAGTACTTAGCATTGTGAAAACAGCACTTTCGCAGAAAGAAATCTACTTCTCTAAGAGTGGGAAACTCTGAACAGAGAATGTGTCAGTTTCTCAAGATTGGTAACAGATAGAAAGAAGAGAAAGTACGCAGCGATTCATCTACATAGAAATGTTACAGAGGTTTACACAGAGAATTCCAAGTATAAGTACAAGAAAATAAGAGAGACTTAGAAAACTGGTAAAACCTACATTGTTGATAGAGTTGGTAGTACTTAGCACTGTGAAAACAGCACTTTCGCAGAAAGAAATATACTTCTCTAACACTGGGAAACAGTGAACAGAGAATGTATGAGTTTCTCAAGATTGGTAACAGATAGAAACAAGAGAAAATACACAGTGATTCATCTACCTAGAAAAGTTACAGAGGTTTACACAGAGAATTCCAAGTATAAGTACAGGAAAATAAGAGAGACTTAGAAAACTGGTAAATCCTACATTGTTGATAGAGTTGGGAGTACTTAGCACTGTGAGAACAGCACTTTCGCAGAAAGAAATCTACTTCTCTAAGACTGGGAAACAGTGAACAGAGAATGTATGAGTTTCTCAAGATTGGTAACAGATAGAAACAAGAGAAAGTACACAGTGATTCATCTACCTAGAGAAGTTACAGAAGTTTACACAGAGAATTCCATGTATAAGTACAAGAAAATAAGAGAGACTTAGAAAACCGGTAAAACCTACATTGTGGATAGAGTTGGGAGTACTTAGCACTGTGAAAGAGCACTTTCCCCGAAAGAAATTTAGTTCTCTAAGACTGGGAAACACTGAACAGAGAATGTGTCAGTTTCTCAAGATTGGTAACAGATAGAAAGAAGAGAAAGTACGCAGTGATTCATCTACATACAAAAGTTACAGAGGTTTACACAGAGAATTCCAAGTATAAGTACAAGAAAATAAGAGAGACTTACAAAACTGGTAAAGCCTACATTGTTGATAGAGTTGGGAGTACTTAGCAGTGTGAAAACAGCAGTTTCGCAAAAAGAAATCTACTTCTCTAAGACTGGGAAACAGTGAACAGAGAATGTGTGAGTTTCTCAAGATTGGTAACAGATAGACACAAGAGAAAGTACACAGTGATTCACCTACCTAGAAAAGTTACAGAGGTTTACACAGAGAATTCCAAGTATAAGTACAAGAAAATAAGAGATACTTAGAAAACTGGTAAAACCTACATTGTTGATAGAGTTGGGAGTACTTAGCACTGTGAAAACAGCACTTTCGCCAAAAGAAATTTAGTTCTCTAAGTCCGTGAAACAGTGAACAGAGAATGTATGAGTTTCTCAAGATTGGTAACAGATAGAAACAAGAGAAATTACGCAGTGATTCATCTACCTAGAAAAGTTACAGAGGTTTACACAGAGAATTCCAAGTATAAGTACAAGAAAATAAGAGAGACTTAGAAAAGTGGTAAAACCTACATTGTTGATAGAGTTGGGAGTACTTAGCACTGTGAAAACAGCACTTTCTCAGAAAAAAATCTACTTCTCTAACACTGGGAAACAGTGAAGAGAGAATATATGAGTTTCTCAAGATTGGTAACAGATAGAAACAAGAGAAAGTACGCAGTGATTCACCTACCTAGAAAAGTTACAGAGGTTTACACAGAGAATTCCAAGTATAAGTACAAGAAAATAAGAGATACTTAGAAAACTGGTAAAACCTACATTTTGGATAGAGTTGGGAGTACTTAGCACTGTGAAAACAGCACTTTCGCAGAAAGTAATCTACTTCTCTAAGACTGGGAAACACTGAACAGAGAATGTGTCAGTTTCTCAAGATTGGTAACAGATAGAAAGAAGAGAAAGTACGCAGTGATTCATCTACATACAAAAGTTACAGAGGTTTACACAGAGAATTCCAAGTATAAGTACAAGAAAATAAGAGAGACTTAGAAAACTGGTAAAGCCTACATTGTTGATAGAGTTGGGAGTACTTAGCACTGTGAAAACAGCAGTTTCGCAGAAAGAAATCTACTTCTCTAAGACTGGGAAACAGTGAACAGAGAATGTATGAGTTTCTCAAGATTGGTAACAGATACAAACAAGAGAAAGTACACAGTGATTCATCCAGCTAGAGAAGTTACAGAAGTTTACAGAGAGAATTCCATGTATAAGTACAAGAAAATAGGAGAGACTTAGAAAACTGGTAAAACCTACATTGTGGATAGAGTTGGGAGTACTTAGCACTGTGAAAACAGCACTTTCGCCGAAAGAAATTTAGTTCTCTAAGTCCGTGTAACAGTGAACAGAGAATGCATGAGTTTCTCAAGATTGGTAACAGATAGAAACAAGAGAAAGTACACAATGATTCATCTACCTAGAAAAGTAACAGAGGTTTACACAGAGAATTCCAAGTATAAGTACAAGAAAACAAGAGAGACTTAGAAAACAGGTAAAACCTACATTGTTGATAGAGTTGGGAGTACTTAGCACTGTGAAAACAGCACTTTCGCGGAAAGAAATCTACTTCTCTAAGACTGGGAAACACTGAACAGAGAATGTGTCAGTTTCTCAAGATTGGTAACAGATACAAAGAAGAGAAAGTATGCAGTGATTCATCTACATAGAAAAGTTACAGAGGTTTACACAGAGAATTCCAAGTATAAGTACAAGAAAATAAGAGAGACTTAGAAAACTGGTAAAACCTACATTGTTGATAGAGTTGGGAGTACTTAGCACTGGTAAAACAGCACTTTCGCCGAAAGAAATTTAGTTCTCCAAGTCCGTGAAGCAGTGAAGAGAGAATGTATGAGTTTCTGAAGATTGGTAACAGATAGAAACAAGAGAAAGTACACAGTGATTCATCTACCTAGAAAAGTTACAGAGGTTTACACAGAGAATTCCAAGTATAAGTACAAGAAAATAAGAGAGACTTGGAAAACTGGTAAAACCTACATTGTAGATAGAGTTGGTAGTACTTAGCACTGTGAAAACAGCACTTTCGCAGAAAGAAATGTACTTCTCTAACACTGGGAAACAGTGAACAGAGAATGTATGAGTTTCTCAAGATTGGTAACAGATAGAAACAAGAGAAAGTACACAGTGATTCATCTACCTAGAAAAGTTACAGAGGTTTACACAGAGAATTCCAAGTATAAGTACAGGAAAATAAGAGAGACTTAGAAAACTGGTAAAACCTACATTGTTGATAGAGTTGGGAGTACTTAGCACTGTGAAAACAGCACTTACGCAGAAAGAAATTTAGTTCTCTAAGTCCGTGAAACAGTGAACAGAGAATGTATGAGTTTCTCAAGATTGGTAACAGATAGAAACAAGAGAAAGTACGCAGTGATTCATCTACCTAGAAAAGTTACAGAGGTTTACACAGAGAATTCCAAGTATAAGTACAAGAAAATAAGAGAGATTTAGAAAACTGGTAAAACCTACATTGTTGATAGAGTTGGGAGTACTTAGCACTGGGAAAACAGCACTTTCGCCAAAAGAAATTTAGTTCTCCAAGTCCGTGAAGCAGTGAACAGAGAATGTATGAGTTTCTGAAGATTGGTAACAGATAGAAACAAGAGAAAGTACACAGTGATTCATCTACCTAGAAAAGTTACAGAGGTTTACACAGAGAATTCCAAGTATAAGTACAAGAAAATAAGAGAGACTTAGAAAACTGGTAAAACCTACATTGTAGATAGAGTTGGGACTACTTAGCACTGTGAAAACAGCACTTTCGCAGAAAGAAATCTACTTCTCTAAGACTGGGAAACAGTGAACAGAGAATGTATGAGTTTCTCAAGATTGGTAACAGATAGAAACAAGAGAAAGTACACAGTGATTCATCTACCTAGAGAAGTTACAGAAGTTTACACAGAGAATTCCATGTATAAGTACAAGAAAATAAGAGAGACTTAGAAAACTGGTAAAACCTACATTGTGGATAGAGTTGGGAGTACTTAGCATTGTGAAAACAGCACTTTCGCAGAAAGAAATCTACTTCTCTAAGAGTGGGAAACACTGAACAGAGAATGTGTCAGTTTCTCAAGATTGGTAGCAGATAGAAAGAAGAGAAAGTACGCAGCGATTCATCTACATAGAAAAGTTACAGAGGTTTACACAGAGAATTCCAAGTATAAGTACAAGAAAATAAGAGAGACTTAGAAAACTGGTAAAGCCTACATTGTTGATAGAGTTGGGAGTACTTAGCACTGTGAAAACAGCACTTTCGCAGAAGGAAATCTACTTCTCTAAGACTGGGAAACAGTGAACAGAGAATGTATGAGTTTCTCAAGATTGGTAACAGATAGAAACAAGAGAAAGTACACAGTGATTCATCTACCTAGAGAAGTTACAGAAGTTTACACAGAGAATTCCAAGTATAAGTACAAGAAAATAAGAGAGACTTAGAAAACTGGTAAAACCTACATTGTGGATAGGGTTCGGAGTACTTAGCACTGTGAAAACAGCACTTTCGCAGAAAGAAATCTACTTCTCTAAGACTGGGAAACACTGAACAGAGAATGTGTCAGTTTCTCAAGATTGGTAACAGATAGAAAGAAGAGAAAGTACGCAGTGATTCATCTACATAGAAAAGTTACAGAGGTTTACACAGAGAATTCCAAGTATAAGTACAAGAAAATAAGAGAGACTTAGAAAACTGGTAAAACCTACATTGTTGATAGAGTTGGGAGTACTTAGCACTGTGAAAACAGCACTTTCGCAGAAAGAAATCTACTTCTCTAAGACTGGGAAACAGTGAACAGAGAATGTATGAGTTTCTCAAGATTGGTAACAGATACAAACAAGAGAAGTTACACAGTAATTCATCCAGTTAGAGAAGTTACAGAAGTTTACACAGAGAATTCCATGTATAAGTACAAGAAAATAAGAGAGACTTAGAAAACTGGTAAAACCTACATTTTGGATAGAGTTGGGAGTACTTAGCACTGTGAAAACAGCACTTTCGCCGAAAGAAATTTAGTTCTCTAAGTCCGTGTAACAGTGAACAGAGAATGCATGAGTTTCTCAAGATTGGTAACAGATAGAAACAAGAGAAAGTACACAATGATTCATCTACCTAGAAAAGTAACAGAGGTTTACACAGAGAATTCCAAGTATAAGTACAAGAAAATAGGAGAGACTTAGAAAACAGGTAAAACCTACATTGTTGATAGAGTTGGGAGTACTTAGCACTGTGAAAACAGCACTTTCGCAGAAAGAAATTTAGTTCTCCAAGTCCGTGAAGCAGTGAACAGAGAATGTATGAGTTTCTGAAGATTGCTAACAGATAGAAACAAGAGAAAGTACACAGTGATTCATCTACCTAGAAAAGTTACAGAGGTTTACACAGAGAATTCCAAGTATAAGTACAAGAAAATAAGAGAGACTTAGAAAACTGGTAAAACCTACATTGTAGATAGAGTTGGGAGTACTTAGCACTGTGAAAACAGCACTTTCGCAGAAAGAAATCTACTTCTCTAAGACTGGGAAACAGTGAACAGAGAATGTATGAGTTTCTCAAGATTGGTAACAGATAGAAACAAGAGAAAGTACATAGTGATTCATCTACCTAGAGAAGTTACAGAAGTTTCCACAGAGAATTCCATGTATAAGTACAAGAAAATAAGAGAGACTTAGAAAACTGGTAAAACCTACATTGTGGATAGTGTTGGGAGTACTTAGCATTGTGAAAACAGCACTTTCGCAGAAAGAAATCTACTTCTCTAAGAGTGGGAAACACTGAACAGAGAATGTGTCAGTTTCTCAAGATTGGTAGCAGATAGAAAGAAGAGAAAGTACGCAGCGATTCATCTACATAGAAAAGTTACAGAGGTTTACACAGAGAATTCCAAGTATAAGTACAAGAAAATAAGAGAGACTTAGAAAACTGGTAAATCCTACATTGTTGATAGAGTTGGGAGTACTTAGCACTGTGAGAACAGCACTTTCGCAGAAAGAAATCTACTTCTCTAAGACTGGGAAACAGTGAACAGAGAATGTATGAGTTTCTCAAGATTGGTAACAGACAGAATCAAGAGAAAGTACACAGTGATTCATCTACCTAGAGAAGTTACAGAAGTTTACAGAGAGAATTCCATGTATAAGTACAAGAAAATAAGAGAGACTTAGAAAACCGGTAAAACCTACATTGTGGATAGAGTTGGGAGTACATAGCACTGTGAAAACAGCACTTTCGCCGAAAGAAATTTAGTTCTCTAAGACTGGGAAACACTGAACAGAGAATGTGTCAGTTTCTCAAGATTGGTAACAGATAGAAAGAAGAGAAAGTACGCAGTGATTCATCTACAGAGAAAAGTAACAGAGGTTTACACAGAGAATTCCAAGTATAAGTACAAGAAAATAAGAGAGACTTAGAAAACAGGTAAAACCTACATTGTTGATAGAGTTGGGAGTACTTAGCCCTGT
Source organism: Heterohyrax brucei (assembly GCA_028571685.1). NCBI lineage: Eukaryota > Metazoa > Chordata > Mammalia > Hyracoidea > Procaviidae > Heterohyrax > Heterohyrax brucei. The sequence continues at coordinate 40,814,884 of CM053156.1, read as the reverse complement.
GAAAACAGCACTTTCACAGAAAGAAATCTACTTCTCTAAGACTGGGAAACAGTGAACAGAGAATGTATGAGTTTCTCAAGATTGGTAACAGATACAAACAAGAGAAAGTACACAGTGATTCATCCAGCTAGAGAAGTTACAGAAGTTTACAGAGAGAATTCCATGTATAAGTACAAGAAAATAAGAGGGACTTAGAAAACTGGTAAAACCTACATTGTGGATAGAGTTGGGAGTACTTAGCACTGTGAAAACAGCACTTTCTCAGAAAGAAATTTAGTTCTCTAAGTCCGTGAAACAGTGAACAGAGAATGCATGAGTTTCTCAAGATTGGTAACAGATAGAAACAAGAGAAAGTACACAATGATTCATCTACCTAGAAAAGTAACAGAGGTTTACACAGAGAATTCCAAGTATAAGTACAAGAAAACAAGAGAGACTTAGAAAACAGGTAAAACCTACATTGTTGATAGAGTTGGGAGTACTTAGCACTGTGAAAACAGCACTTTCGCGGAAAGAAATCTACTTCTCTAAGACTGGGAAACACTGAACAGAGAATGTGTCAGTTTCTCAAGATTGGTAACAGATAGAAAGAAGAGAAAGTATGCAGTGATTCATCTACATAGAAAAGTTACAGAGGTTTACACAGAGAATTCCAAGTATAAGTACAAGAAAATAAGAGAGACTTAGAAAACTGGTAAAACCTACATTGTTGATAGAGTTGGGAGTACTTAGCACTGGGAAAACAGCACTTTCGCCGAAAGAAATTTAGTTCTCCAAGTCCGTGAAGCAGTGAAGAGAGAATGTATGAGTTTCTGAAGTTTGGTAACACATAGAAACAAGAGAAAGTACACAGTGATTCATCTACCTAGAAAAGTTACAGAGGTTTACACAGAGAATTCCAAGTATAAGTACAAGAAAATAAGAGAGACTTGGAAAACTGGTAAAACCTACATTGTAGATAGAGTTGGGAGTACTTAGCACTGTGAAAACAGCACTTTCGCAGAAAGAAATGTACTTCTCTAAGACTGGGAAACAGTGAACAGAGAATGTATGAGTTTCTCAAGATTGGTAACAGATAGAAACAAGAGAAAGTACACAGTGATTCATCTACCTAGAGAAGTTACAGAAGTTTCCACAGAGAATTCCATGTATAAGTACAAGAAAATAAGAGAGACTTAGAAAACTGGTAAAACCTACATTGTGGATAGAGTTGGGAGTACTTAGCATTGTGAAAACAGCACTTTCGCAGAAAGAAATCTACTTCTCTAAGAGTGGGAAACACTGAACAGAGAATGTGTCAGTTTCTCAAGATTGGTAGCAGATAGAAAGAAGAGAAAGTACGCAGCGATTCATCTACATAGAAAAGTTACAAAGGTTTACACAGAGAATTCCAAGTATAAGTACAAGAAAATAAGAGAGACTTAGAAAACTGGTAAAACCTACATTGTAGATAGAGTTGAGAGTACTTAGCACTGTGAAAACAGCACTTTCGCAGAAAGAAATCTACTTCTCTAAGACTGGGAAACAGTGAACAGAGAATGTATGAGTTTCTCAAGATTGGTAACAGATAGAAACAAGAGAAAGTACACAGTGATTCATCTACCTAGAGAAGTTACAGAAGTTTCCACAGAGAATTCCATGTATAAGTACAAGAAAATAAGAGAGACTTAGAAAACTGGTAAAACTTATATTGTGGATAGAGTTGGGAGTACTTAGCACTGTGAAAACAGCACTTTCGCCTAAAGAAATTTAGTTCTCTAAGTCTGTGTAACAGTGAACAGAGAATGTATGAGTTTCTCAAGATTGGTAACAGATAGAAACAAGAGAAAGTACACAGTGATTCATCTAGCTAGAAAAGTTACAGAGGTTTACACAGAGAATTCCAAGTATAAGTACAACAAAATAAGAGAGACTTAGAAAACAGGTAAAACCTACATTGTTGATAGAGTTGGGAGTTCTTAGCACTGTGAAAACAGCACTTTCGCAGAAAGAAATCTACTTCTCTAAGACTGGGAAACAGTGAACAGAGAATGTGTGAGTTTCTCAAGCTTGGTAACAGATAGAAACAAGAGAAAGTACACAGTGATTCATCTACCTAGAGAAGTTACAGAAGTTTACACAGAGAATTCCATGTATAAGTACAAGAAAATAAGAGAGACTTAGAAAACTGCTAAAACCTACATTGTGGATAGAGTTGGGAGTACTTAGCACTGTGAAAACAGCACTTTCGCAGAAAGAAATCTACTTCTCTAAGACTGGGAAACACTGAACAGAGAATGTGTCAGTTTCTAAAGATTGGTAAAAGATAGAAAGAAGAGAAAGTACGCAGTGATTCATCTACAGAGAAAAGTTACAGAGGTTTACAAAGAGAATTCCAAGTATAAGTACAAGAAAATCAGAGAGACTTAGAAAACTGGTAAAACCTACATTGTAGATAGAGTTGGGAGTACTTAGCACTGTGAAAACAGCACTTTCGCAGAAAGAAATGTACTTCTCTAACACTGGGAAACAGTGAACAGAGAATGTATGAGTTTCTCAAGATTGGTAACAGATAGAAACAAGAGAAAGTACACAGTGATTCATCTACCTAGAAAAGTTACAGAGGTTTACACAGAGAATTCCAAGTATAAGTACAGGAAAATAAGAGAGACTTAGAAAACTGGTAAAACCTACATTGTTGATAGAGTTTGGAGTCCTTAGCACTGTGAAAACAGCACTTTCGCAGAAAGAAATCTACTTCTCTAACACTGGGAAACATTGAACAGAGAATGTATGAGTTTCTCAAGATTGGTAACAGATAGAAACAAGAGAAAGTACACAGTGATTCATCTACCTAGAAAAGTTACAGAGGTTTACACAGAGAATTCCAAGTATAAGTACAGGAAAATAAGAGATACTTAGAAAACTGGTAAAACCTACATTGTTGATAGAGTTGGGAGTACTTAGCACTGTGAAAACAGCACTTACGCAGAAAGAAATTTAGTTCTCTAAGTCCGTGAAACAGTGAACAGAGAATGTGTGAGTTTCTCAAGATTGGTAACAGATAGAAACAAGAGAAAGTACGCCGTGATTCATCTACCTAGAAAAGTTACAGAGGTTTACACAGAGAATTCCAAGTATAAGTACAAGAAAATAAGAGAGACTTAGAAAAGTGGTAAAACCTACATTGTTGATAGAGTTGGGAGTACTTAGCACTGTGAAAACAGCACTTTCGCAGAGAGAAATCTACTTCTCTAAGACTGGGAAACAGTGAACAGAGAATGTATGAGTTTCTCAAGATTGGTAACAGATAGAAAGAAGAGAAAGTACGCAGTGATTCATCTACAAAGAAAAGTTACAGAGGTTTACACAGAGAATTCCAAGTATAAGTACAAGAAAATAAGAGTGACTTAGAAAACTGGTAAAACCTACATTGTTGATAGAGTTGGGAGTACTTAGCACTGTGAAAAAGCACTTTCGCCGAAAGAAATTTAGTTCTCTAAGTCCGTGAAACAGTGAACAGAGAATGTATGAGTTTCTCAAGATTGGTAACAGACAGAAACAAGAGACAGTACACAGTGATTCATCTACCTAGAGAAGTTACAGAAGTTTACACGAAGAATTCCATGTATAAGTATAAGAAAATAAGAGAGACTTAGAAAATCGGAAAAAGCTACATTGTGGATAGAGTTGGGAGTACTTAGCACTGTGAAAACAGCACTTTCGCCGAAAGAAATTTAGTTCTCTAAGTCCGTGAAACAGTGAACAGAGAATGTATGAATTTCTCAAGATTGGTAACAGATCGAAACAAGAGACAGTACACAGTGATTCATCTGCATAGAAAAGTTACAGAAGTTTACACAGAGAATTCCAAGTATAAGTACAAGAAAATAAGAAATACTTAGAAAACTGGTAAAACCTACATTGTTGATAGTGTTGGGAGTACTTAGCACTGTGAAAACAGCACTTTCGCCAAAAGAAATTTAGTTCTCTAAGTCCGTGAAACAGTGAACAGAGAATGTATGAGTTTCTCAAGATTGGTAACAGATAGAAACAAGAGAAAGTACGCCGTGATTCATCTACCTAGAAAAGTTACAGAGGTTTACACAGAGAATTCCAAGTATAAGTACAAGAAAATAAGAGAGACTTAGAAAACTGGTAAAACCTACATTGTTGATAGAGTTGGGAGTACTTAGCACTGTGAAAACAGCACTTTCGCAGAAAGAAATCTACTTCTCTAAGACTGGGAAACAGTGAACAGAGAATGTATGAGTTTCTCAAGATTGGTAACAGATAGAAACAAGAGAAAGTACACAGTGATTCATCTACCTAGAGAAGTTACAGAAGTTTACACAGAGAATTCCAAGTATAAGTACAAGAAAATAAGAGAGACTTAGAAAACTGGTAAAACCTACATTATGGATAGAGTTGGGAGTACTTAACACTGTGAAAACAGCACTTTCGCCGAAAGAAATCTACTTCTCTAACACCGGGAAACGGGGAAAAGAGAATGTGTCAGTTTCTCAAGATTGGTAACAGATAGAAAGAAGAGAACGTACGCAGTGATTCATCTACATAGAAAAGTTACAGAGGTTTACACAGAGAATTCCAAGTATAAGTACAAGAAAATAAGAGAGACTTAGAAAACTGGTAAAACCTACATTGTTGATAGAGTTGGGAGTACTTAGCACTGTGAAAAAGCACTTTCGCCGAAAGAAATTTAGTTCTCTAAGTCCGTGAAACAGTGAACAGAGAATGTATGAGTTTCTCAAGATTGGTAACAGATAGAAACAAGAGAAAGTACACAGTGATTCATCTGCATACAAAAGTTACAGAAGTTTACACAGAGAATTCCAAGTATAAGTAAAAGAAAATAAGAGAGACTTAGAAAACTGGTAAAACCTACATTGTTGATAGAGTTGGGAGTACTTAGCAGTGTGAAAACAGCACTTTCGCCAAAAGAAATTTAGTTCTCTAAGTCCGTGAAACAGTGAACAGAGAATGTATGAGTTTCACAAGATTGGGAACAGATAGAAACAAGAGAAAGTACGCAGTGATTCACCTACCTAGAAAAGTTACAGAGGTTTACACAGAGAATTCCAAGTATAAGTACAAGAAAATAAGAGAGACTTAGAAAACTGGTAAAACCTACATTGTTGATAGAGTTGGGAGTACTTAGCACTGTGAAAACAGCACTTTCGCAGAAAGAAATCTACTTCTCTAACACTGGGAAACAGTGAACAGAGAATGTATTAGTTTCTCACGATTAGTAACAGATACAAACAAGAGAAAGTGCACAGTGATTCATCCAGCTAGAGAAGTTACAGAAGTTTACACAGAGAATTCCATGTATAAGTACAAGAAAATAAGAGAGACTTAGAAAACTGGTAAAATCTACATTTTGGATAGAGTTGGGAGTACTTAGCACTGTGAAAACAGCACTTTCGCCGAAAGAAATTTAGTTCGCTAAGTCCGTCTAACAGTGAACAGGGAATGCATGAGTTTCTCAAGATTGGTAACAGATAGAAACAAGAGAAAGTACACAATGATTCATCTACCTAGAAAAGTAACAGAGGTTTACACAGAGAATTCCAAGGATAAGTACAAGAAAATAAGAGAGACTTAGAAAACAGGTAAAACCTACATTGTTGATAGAGTTGGGAGTACTTAGCACTGTGAAAACAGCACTTTCGCAGAAAGAAATCTACTTCTCTAAGACTGGGAAACACTAAACAGAGAATGTGTCAGTTTCTCAAGATTGGTAACACATAGAAAGAAGAGAAAGTATGCAGTGATTCATCTACATAGAAAAGTTACAGAGGTTTACACAGAGAATTCCAAGTATAAGTGCAAGAAAATAAGAGAGACTTAGAAAACTGGTAAAACCTACATTGTTGATAGAGTTGGGAGTACTTAGCACTGTGAAAACAGCACTTTCGCCGAAAGAAATTTAGTTCTCCAAGTCCGTGAAGCAGTGAACAGAGAATGTATGAGTTTCTGAAGATTGGTAACAGATAGAAACAAGAGAAAGTACACAGTGATTCATCTACCTAGAAAAGTTACAGAGGTTTACACAGAGAATTCCAAGTATAAGTACAAGAAAATAAGAGAGACTTAGAAAACTGGTAAAACCGACATTGTAGATAGAGTTGGGAGTACTTAGCACTGTGAAAACAGCACTTTCGCAGAAAGAAATCTACTTCTCTAAGACTGGGTAACAGTGAACAGAGAATGTATGAGTTTCTCAAGATTGGTAACAGATAGAAACAAGAGAAAGTACACAGTGATTCATCTACCTAGAGAAGTTACAGAAGTTTCCACAGAGAATTCCATGTATAAGTACAAGAAAATAAGAGAGACTTAGAAAACTGGTAAAACCTACATTGTTGATAGAGTTGGGAGTACTTAGCACTGTGAAAACAGCACTTTCGCAGAAAGAAATCTACTTCTCTAACACTGGGAAACAGTGAACAGAGAATGTATGAGTTTCTCAAGATTGGTAACAGATACAAACAAGAGAAAGTGCACAGTGATTCATCCAGCTAGAGAAGTTACAGAAGTTTACACAGAGAATTCCATGTATAAGTACAAGAAAATAAGAGAGACTTAGAAAACTGGTAAAACCTACATTTTGGATAGAGTTGGGAGTACTTAGCACTGTGAAAACAGCACTTTCGCCGAAAGAAATTTAGTTCTCTAAGTCCGTGTAACAGTGAACAGAGAATGCATGAGTTTCTCAAGATTGGTAACAGATAGAAACAAGAGAAAGTACACAATGATTCATCTACCTAGAAAAGTAACAGAGGTTTACACAGAGAATTCCAAGTATAAGTACAAGAAAATAAGAGAGACTTAGAAAACAGGTAAAACCTACATTGTTGATAGAGTTGGGAGTACTTAGCACTGTGAAAACAGCACTTTCGCAGAAAGAAATCTACTTCTCTAAGACTGGGAAACACTGAACAGAGAATGTGTCAGTTTCTCAAGATTGGTAACACATAGAAAGAAGAGAAAGTATGCAGTGATTCATCTACATAGAAAAGTTACAGAGGTTTACACAGAGAATTCCAAGTATAAGTACAAGAAAATAAGAGAGACTTAGAAAACTGGTAAAACCTACATTGTTGATAGAGTTGGGAGTACTTAGCACTGTGAAAACAGCACTTTCGCCGAAAGAAATTTAGTTCTCCAAGTCCGTGAAGCAGTGAACAGAGAATGTATGAGTTTCTGAAGATTGGTAACAGATAGAAACAAGAGAAAGTACACAGTGATTCATCTACCTAGAAAAGTTACAGAGGTTTACACAGAGAATTCCAAGTATAAGTACAAGAAAATAAGACAGACTTAGAAAACTGGTAAAGCCTACATTGTTAATAGAGTTGGGAGTACTTAGCACTGTGAAAACAGCAGTTTCGCAGAAAGAAATCTACTTCTCTAAGACTGGGAAACAGTGAACAGAGAATGTAGAGTTTCTCAAGATTGGTAACAGATAGAAACAAGAGAAAGTACGCCGTGATTCATCTACCTAGAAAAGTTACAGAGGTTTACACAGAGAATTCCAGGTATAAGTACAAGAAAATAAGAGAGACTTAGAAAAGTGGTAAAACCTACATTGTTGATAGAGTTGGGAGTACTTAGCACTGTGAAAACAGCACTTTCGCAGAGAGAAATCTACTTCTCTAAGACTGGGAAACAGTGAACAGAGAATGTATGAGTTTCTCAAGATTGGTAACAGATAGAAAGAATGAGAAAGTACGCAGTGATTCATCTACAAAGAAAAGTTACAGAGGTTTACACAGAGAATTCCAAGTATAAGTACAAGAAAATAAGAGTGACTTAGAAAACTGGTAAAACCTACATTGTTGATAGAGTTGGGAGTACTTAGCACTGTGAAAAAGCACTTTCGCCGAAAGAAATTTAGTTCTCTAAGTCCGTGAAACAGTGAACAGAGAATGTATGAGTTTCTCAAGATTGGTAACAGACAGAAACAAGAGACAGTACACAGTGATTCATCTACCTAGAAAAGTTACAGAGGTTTACACAGAGAATTCCAAGTATAAGTACAAGAAAATAAGAGAGACTTAGAAAACTGGTAAAACCTACATTGTTGATAGAGTTGGGAGTACTTAGCACTGTGAAAACAGCACTTTCGCAGAAAGAAATCTACTTCTCTAAGACTGGGAAACAGTGAACAGAGAATGTATGAGTTTCTCAAGATTGGTAACAGATAGAAACAAGAGAAAGTACACAGTGATTCATCTACCTAGAGAAGTTACAGAAGTTTACACAGAGAATTCCAAGTATAAGTACAAGAAAATAAGAGAGACTTAGAAAACTGGTAAAACCTACATTATGGATAGAGTTGGGAGTACTTAACACTGTGAAAACAGCACTTTCGCAGAAAGAAATCTACTTCTCTCAGACTGGGAAACACTGCACAGAGAATGTGTCAGTTTCTCAAGATTGGTAACAGATAGAAAGAAGAGAACGTACGCAGTGATTCATCTACATAGAAAAGTTACAGAGGTTTACACAGAGAATTCCAAGTATAAGTACAAGAAAATAAGAGAGACTTAGAAAACTGGTAAAACCTACATTGTTGATAGAGTTGGGAGTACTTAGCACTGTGAAAAAGCACTTTCGCCGAAAGAAATTTAGTTCTCTAAGTCCGTGAAACAGTGAACAGAGAATGTATGAGTTTCTCAAGATTGGTAACAGATAGAAACAAGAGAAAGTACACAGTGATTCATCTGCATACAAAAGTTACAGAAGTTTACACAGAGAATTCCAAGTATAAGTAAAAGAAAATAAGAGAGACTTAGAAAACTGGTAAAACCTACATTGTTGATAGAGTTGGGAGTACTTAGCAGTGTGAAAACAGCACTTTCGCCAAAAGAAATTTAGTTCTCTAAGTCCGTGAAACAGTGAACAGAGAATGTATGAGTTTCACAAGATTGGGAACAGATAGAAACAAGAGAAAGTACGCAGTGATTCACCTACCTAGAAAAGTTACAGAGGTTTACACAGAGAATTCCAAGTATAAGTACAAGAAAATAAGAGAGACTTAGAAAACTGGTAAAACCTACATTGTTGATAGAGTTGGGAGTACTTCGCACTGTGAAAACAGCACTTTCGCAGAAAGAAATCTACTTCTCTAACACTGGGAAACAGTGAACAGAGAATGTATGAGTTTCTCACGATTAGTAACAGATACAAACAAGAGAATGTGCACAGTGATTCATCCAGCTAGAGAAGTTACAGAAGTTTACACAGAGAATTCCATGTATAAGTACAAGAAAATAAGAGAGACTTAGAAAACTGGTAAAATCTACATTTTGGATAGAGTTGGGAGTACTTAGCACTGTGAAAACAGCACTTTCGCCGAAAGAAATTTAGTTCGCTAAGTCCGTCTAACAGTGAACAGGGAATGCATGAGTTTCTCAAGATTGGTAACAGATAGAAACAAGAGAAAGTACACAATGATTCATCTACCTAGAAAAGTAACAGAGGTTTACACAGAGAATTCCAAGGATAAGTACAAGAAAATAAGAGAGACTTAGAAAACAGGTAAAACCTACATTGTTGATAGAGTTGGGAGTACTTAGCACTGTGAAAACAGCACTTTCGCAGAAAGAAATCTACTTCTCTAAGACTGGGAAACACTAAACAGAGAATGTGTCAGTTTCTCAAGATTGGTAACACATAGAAAGAAGAGAAAGTATGCAGTGATTCATCTACATAGAAAAGTTACAGAGGTTTACACAGAGAATTCCAAGTATAAGTGCAAGAAAATAAGAGAGACTTAGAAAACTGGTAAAACCTACATTGTTGATAGAGTTGGGAGTACTTAGCACTGTGAAAACAGCACTTTCGCCGAAAGAAATTTAGTTCTCCAAGTCCGTGAAGCAGTGAACAGAGAATGTATGAGTTTCTGAAGATTGGTAACAGATAGAAACAAGAGAAAGTACACAGTGATTCATCTACCTAGAAAAGTTACAGAGGTTTACACAGAGAATTCCAAGTATAAGTACAAGAAAATAAGAGAGACTTAGAAAACTTGTAAAACCGACATTGTAGATAGAGTTGGGAGTACTTAGCACTGTGAAAACAGCACTTTCGCAGAAAGAAATCTACTTCTCTAAGACTGGGTAACAGTGAACAGAGAATGTATGAGTTTCTCAAGATTGGTAACAGATAGAAACAAGAGAAAGTACACAGTGATTCATCTACCTAGAGAAGTTACAGAAGTTTCCACAGAGAATTCCATGTATAAGTACAAGAAAATAAGAGAGACTTAGAAAACTGGTAAAACCTACATTGTTGATAGAGTTGGGAGTACTTAGCACTGTGAAAACAGCACTTTCGCAGAAAGAAATCTACTTCTCTAACACTGGGAAACAGTGAACAGAGAATGTATGAGTTTCTCAAGATTGGTAACAGATACAAACAAGAGAAAGTGCACAGTGATTCATCCAGCTAGAGAAGTTACAGAAGTTTACACAGAGAATTCCATGTATAAGTACAAGAAAATAAGAGAGACTTAGAAAACTGGTAAAACCTACATTTTGGATAGAGTTGGGAGTACTTAGCACTGTGAAAACAGCACTTTCGCCGAAAGAAATTTAGTTCTCTAAGTCCGTGTAACAGTGAACAGAGAATGCATGAGTTTCTCAAGATTGGTAACAGATAGAAACAAGAGAAAGTACACAATGATTCATCTACCTAGAAAAGTAACAGAGGTTTACACAGAGAATTCCAAGTATAAGTACAAGAAAATAAGAGAGACTTAGAAAACAGGTAAAACCTACATTGTTGATAGAGTTGGGAGTACTTAGCACTGTGAAAACAGCACTTTCGCAGAAAGAAATCTACTTCTCTAAGACTGGGAAACACTGAACAGAGAATGTGTCAGTTTCTCAAGATTGGTAACAGATAGAAAGAAGAGAAAGTATGCAATGATTCATCTACATAGAAAAGTTACAGAGGTTTACACAGAGAATTCCAAGTATAAGTACAAGAAAATAAGAGAGACTTAGAAAACTGGTAAAACCTACATTGTTGATAGAGTTGGGAGTACTTAGCACTGTGAAAACAGCACTTTCGCCGAAAGAAATTTAGTTCTCCAAGTCCGTGAAGCAGTGAACAGAGAATGTATGAGTTTCTGAAGATTGGTAACAGATAGAAACAAGAGAAAGTACACAGTGATTCATCTACCTAGAAAAGTTACAGAGGTTTACACAGAGAATTCCAAGTATAAGTACAAGAAAATAAGACAGACTTAGAAAACTGGTAAAGCCTACATTGTTAATAGAGTTGGGAGTACTTAGCACTGTGAAAACAGCAGTTTCGCAGAAAGAAATCTACTTCTCTAAGACTGGGAAACAGTGAACAGAGAATGTAGAGTTTCTCAAGATTGGTAACAGATAGAAACAAGAGAAAGTACACAGTGATTCATCTACCTAGAGAAGTTACAGAAGTTTACACAGAGAATTCCAAGTATAAGTACAAGAAAATAAGAGAGACTTAGAAAACAGGTAAAACCTACATTGTTGATAGAGTTGGGAGTACTTAGCACTGTGAAAACAGCACTTTCGCAGAAAGAAATTTAGTTCTCCAAGTCCGTGAAGCAGTGAACAGAGAATGTATGAGTTTCTGAAGATTGGTAACAGATAGAAACAAGAGAAAGTACACAGTGATTCATCTACCTAGAAAAGTTACAGAGGTTTACACAGAGAATTCCAAGTATAAGTACAAGAAAATAAGAGAGACTTAGAAAACTGGTAAAACCTACATTGTAGATAGAGTTGGGAGTACTTAGCACTGTGAAAACAGCACTTTCGCAGAAAGAAATCTACTTCTCTAAGACTGGGAAACAGTGAACAGAGAATGTATGAGTTTCTCAAGATTGGTAACAGATAGAAACAAGAGAAAGTACACAGTGATTCATCTACCTAGAGAAGTTACAGAAGTTTCCACAGAGAATTCCATGTATAAGTACAAGAAAATAAGAGAGAGTTAGAAAACTGGTAAAACCTACATTGTGGATAGAGTTGGGAGTACTTAGCATTGTGAAAACAGCACTTTCGCAGAAAGAAATCTACTTCTTTAAGAGTGGGAAACACTGAACAGAGAATGTGTCAGTTTCTCAAGATTGGTAGCAGATAGAAAGAAGAGAAAGTACGCAGCGATTCATCTACATAGAAAAGTTACAGAGGTTTACACAGAGAATTCCAAGTATAAGTACAAGAAAATAAGAGAGACTTAGAAAACTGGTAAAGCCTACATTGTTGATAGAGTTGGGAGTACTTAGCACTGTGAAAACAGCAGTTTCGCAGAAGGAAATCTACTTCTCTAAGACTGGGAAACAGTGAACAGAGAATGTATGAGTTTCTCAAGATTGGTAACAGATAGAAACAAGAGAAAGTACACAGTAATTCATCTACCTAGAGAAGTTACAGAAGTTTACACAGAGAATTCCAAGTATAAGTACAAGAAAATAAGAGAGACTTAGAAAACTGGTAAAACCTACATTGTGGATAGAGTTCGGAGTACTTAGCACTGTGAAAACAGCACTTTCGCAGAAAGAAATCTACTTCTCTAAGACTGGGAAACACTGAACAGAGAATGTGTCAGTTTCTCAAGATTGGTAACAGATAGAAAGAAGAGAAAGTACGCAGTGATTCATCTACATAGAAAAGTTACAGAGGTTTACACAGAGAATTCCAAGTATAAGTACAAGAAAATAAGAGAGACTTAGAAAACTGGTAAAACCTACATTGTTGATAGAGTTGGGAGTACTTAGCACTGTGAAAACAGCACTTTCGCAGAAAGAAATCTACTTCTCTAAGACTGGGAAACAGTGAACAGAGAATGTATGAGTTTCTCAAGATTGGTAACAGATACAAACAAGAGAAAGTACACAGTAATTCATCCAGTTAGAGAAGTTACAGAAGTTTACACAGAGAATTCCATGTATAAGTACAAGAAAATAAGAGAGACTTAGAAAACTGGTAAAACCTACATTTTGGATAGAGTTGGGAGTACTTAGCACTGTGAAAACAGCACTTTCGCCGAAAGAAATTTAGTTCTCTAAGTCCATGTAACAGTGAACAGAGAATGCATGAGTTTCTCAAGATTGGTAACAGATAGAAACAAGAGAAAGTACACAATGATTCATCTACCTAGAAAAGTAACAGAGGTTTACACAGAGAATTCCAAGTATAAGTACAAGAAAATAGGAGAGACTTAGAAAACAGGTAAAACCTACATTGTTGATAGAGTTGGGAGTACTTAGCACTGTGAAAACAGCACTTTCGCAGAAAGAAATTCAGTTCTCCAAGTCCGTGAAGCAGTGAACAGAGAATGTATGAGTTTCTCAAGATTGCTAACAGATAGAAACAAGAGAAAGTACACAGTGATTCATCTACCTAGAAAAGTTACAGAGGTTTACACAGAGAATTCCAAGTATAAGTACAAGAAAATAAGAGAGACTTAGAAAACTGGTAAAACCTACATTGTAGATAGAGTTGGGAGTACTTAGCACTGTGAAAACAGCACTTTCGCAGAAAGAAATCTACTTCTCTAAGACTGGGAAACAGTGAACAGAGAATGTATGAGTTTCTCAAGATTGGTAACAGATAGAAACAAGAGAAAGTACATAGTGATTCATCTACCTAGAGAAGTTACAGAAGTTTCCACAGAGAATTCCATGTATAAGTACAAGAAAATAAGAGAGACTTAGAAAACTGGTAAAACCTACATTGTGGATAGTGTTGGGAGTACTTAGCATTGTGAAAACAGCACTTTCGCAGAAAGAAATCTACTTCTCTAAGAGTGGGAAACACTGAACAGAGAATGTGTCAGTTTCTCAAGATTGGTAACAGATAGAAAGAAGAGAAAGTACGCAGCGATTCATCTACATAGAAAAGTTACAGAGGTTTACACAGAGAATTCCAAGTATAAGTACAAGAAAATAAGAGAGACTTAGAAAACTGGTAAAACCTACATTGTTGATAGAGTTGGTAGTACTTAGCACTGTGAAAACAGCACTTTCGCAGAAAGAAATATACTTCTCTAACACTGGGAAACAGTGAACAGAGAATGTATGAGTTTCTCAAGATTGGTAACAGATAGAAACAAGAGAAAATACACAGTGATTCATCTACCTAGAAAAGTTACAGAGGTTTACACAGAGAATTCCAAGTATAAGTACAGGAAAATAAGAGAGACGTAGAAAACTGGTAAAACCTACATTGTTGATAGAGTTGGGAGTACTTAGCACTGTGAAAACAGCACTTACGGAGAAAGAAATTTAGTTCTCTAAGTCCGTGAAACAGTGAACAGAGAATGTATGAGTTTCTCAAGATTGGTAACAGATAGAAACAAGAGAAAGTACGCAGTGATTCATCTACCTAGAAAAGTTACAGAGGTTTACACAGAGAATTCCAAGCATAAGTACAAGAAAATAAGAGAGACTTAGAAAACTGGTAAATCCTACATTGTTGATAGAGTTGGGAGTACTTAGCACTGTGAGAACAGCACTTTCGCAGAAAGAAATCTACTTCTCTAAGACTGGGAAACAGTGAACAGAGAATGTATGAGTTTCTCAAGATTGGTAACAGATAGAAACAAGAGAAAGTACACAGTGATTCATCTACCTAGAGAAGTTACAGAAGTTTACACAGAGAATTCCATGTATAAGTACAAGAAAATAAGAGAGACTTAGAAAACCGGTAAAACCTACATTGTGGATAGAGTTGGGAGTACTTAGCACTGTGAAACAGCACTTTCCCCGAAAGAAATTTAGTTCTCTAAGACTGGGAAACACTGAACAGAGAATGTGTCAGTTTCTCAAGATTGGTAACAGATAGAAAGAAGAGAAAGTACGCAGTGATTCATCTACATACAAAAGTTACAGAGGTTTACACAGAGAATTCCAAGTATAAGTACAAGAAAATAAGAGAGACTTACAAAACTGGTAAAGCCTACATTGTTGATAGAGTTGGGAGTACTTAGCAGTGTGAAAACAGCAGTTTCGCAAAAAGAAATCTACTTCTCTAAGACTGGGAAACAGTGAACAGAGAATGTGTGAGTTTCTCAAGATTGGTAACAGATAGACACAAGAGAAAGTACACAGTGATTCACCTACCTAGAAAAGTTACAGAGGTTTACACAGAGAATTCCAAGTATAAGTACAAGAAAATAAGAGATACTTAGAAAACTGGTAAAACCTACATTGTTGATAGAGTTGGGAGTACTTAGCACTGTGAAAACAGCACTTTCGCCAAAAGAAATTTAGTTCTCTAAGTCCGTGAAACAGTGAACAGAGAATGTATGAGTTTCTCAAGATTGGTAACAGATAGAAACAAGAGAAATTACGCAGTGATTCATCTACCTAGAAAAGTTACAGAGGTTTACACAGAGAATTCCAAGTATAAGTACAAGAAAATAAGAGAGACTTAGAAAAGTGGTAAAACCTACATTGTTGATAGAGTTGGGAGTACTTAGCACTGTGAAAACAGCACTTTCTCAGAAAAAAATCTACTTCTCTAACACTGGGAAACAGTGAAGAGAGAATATATGAGTTTCTCAAGATTGGTAACAGATAGAAACAAGAGAAAGTACGCAGTGATTCACCTACCTAGAAAAGTTACAGAGGTTTACACAGAGAATTCCAAGTATAAGTACAAGAAAATAAGAGAGACTTAGAAAACTGGTAAAACCTACATTTTGGATAGAGTTGGGAGTACTTAGCACTGTGAAAACAGCAGTTTCGCAGAAAGAAATCTACTTCTCTAAGACTGGGAAACAGTGAACAGAGAATGTATGAGTTTCTCAAGATTGGTAACAGATACAAACAAGAGAAAGTACACAGTGATTCATCCAGCTAGAGAAGTTACAGAAGTTTACAGAGAGAATTCCATGTATAAGTACAAGAAAATAAGAGAGACTTAGAAAACTGGTAAAACCTACATTGTGGATAGAGTTGGGAGTACTTAGCACTGTGAAAACAGCACTTTCGCCGAAAGAAATTTAGTTCTCTAAGTCCGTGTAACAGTGAACAGAGAATGCATGAGTTTCTCAAGATTGGTAACAGATAGAAACAAGAGAAAGTACACAATGATTCATCTACCTAGAAAAGTAACAGAGGTTTACACAGAGAATTCCAAGTATAAGTACAAGAAAACAAGAGAGACTTAGAAAACAGGTAAAACCTACATTGTTGATAGAGTTGGGAGTACTTAGCACTGTGAAAACAGCACTTTCGCGGAAAGAAATCTACTTCTCTAAGACTGGAAACACTGAACAGAGAATGTGTCAGTTTCTCAAGATTGGTAACAGATACAAAGAAGAGAAAGTATGCAGTGATTCATCTACATAGAAAAGTTACAGAGGTTTACACAGAGAATTCCAAGTATAAGTACAAGAAAATAAGAGAGACTTAGAAAACTGGTAAAACCTACATTGTTGATAGAGTTGGGAGTACTTAGCACTGGTAAAACAGCACTTTCGCCGAAAGAAATTTAGTTCTCCAAGTCCGTGAAGCAGTGAAGAGAGAATGTATGAGTTTCTGAAGATTGGTAACAGATAGAAACAAGAGAAAGTACACAGTGATTCATCTACCTAGAAAAGTTACAGAGGTTTACACAGAGAATTCCAAGTATAAGTACAAGAAAATAAGAGAGACTTGGAAAACTGGTAAAACCTACATTGTAGATAGAGTTGGTAGTACTTAGCACTGTGAAAACAGCACTTTCGCAGAAAGAAATGTACTTCTCTAACACTGGGAAACAGTGAACAGAGAATGTATGAGTTTCTCAAGATTGGTAACAGATAGAAACAAGAGAAAGTACACAGTGATTCATCTACCTAGAAAAGTTACAGAGGTTTACACAGAGAATTCCAAGTATAAGTACAGGAAAATAAGAGAGACTTAGAAAACTGGTAAAACCTACATTGTTGATAGAGTTGGGAGTACTTAGCACTGTGAAAACAGCACTTACGCAGAAAGAAATTTAGTTCTCTAAGTCCGTGAAACAGTGAACAGAGAATGTATGAGTTTCTCAAGATTGGTAACAGATAGAAACAAGAGAAAGTACGCAGTGATTCATCTACCTAGAAAAGTTACAGAGGTTTACACAGAGAATTCCAAGTATAAGTACAAGAAAATAAGAGAGATTTAGAAAACTGGTAAAACCTACATTGTTGATAGAGTTGGGAGTACTTAGCACTGGGAAAACAGCACTTTCGCCGAAAGAAATTTAGTTCTCCAAGTCCGTGAAGCAGTGAACAGAGAATGTATGAGTTTCTGAAGATTGGTAACAGATAGAAACAAGAGAAAGTACACAGTGATTCATCTACCTAGAAAAGTTACAGAGGTTTACACAGAGAATTCCAAGTATAAGTACAAGAAAATAAGAGAGACTTAGAAAACTGGTAAAACCTACATTGTAGATAGAGTTGGGAGTACTTAGCACTGTGAAAACAGCACTTTCGCAGAAAGAAATCTACTTCTCTAAGACTGGGAAACAGTGAACAGAGAATGTATGAGTTTCTCAAGATTGGTAACAGATAGAAACAAGAGAAAGTACACAGTGATTCATCTACCTAGAGAAGTTACAGAAGTTTACACAGAGAATTCCATGTATAAGTACAAGAAAATAAGAGAGACTTAGAAAACTGGTAAAACCTACATTGTGGATAGAGTTGGGAGTACTTAGCATTGTGAAAACAGCACTTTCGCAGAAAGAAATCTACTTCTCTAAGAGTGGGAAACACTGAACAGAGAATGTGTCAGTTTCTCAAGATTGGTAGCAGATAGAAAGAAGAGAAAGTACGCAGCGATTCATCTACATAGAAAAGTTACAGAGGTTTACACAGAGAATTCCAAGTATAAGTACAAGAAAATAAGAGAGACTTAGAAAACTGGTAAAGCCTACATTGTTGATAGAGTTGGGAGTACTTAGCACTGTGAAAACAGCAGTTTCGCAGAAGGAAATCTACTTCTCTAAGACTGGGAAACAGTGAACAGAGAATGTATGAGTTTCTCAAGATTGGTAACAGATAGAAACAAGAGAAAGTACACAGTGATTCATCTACCTAGAGAAGTTACAGAAGTTTACACAGAGAATTCCAAGTATAAGTACAAGAAAATAAGAGAGACTTAGAAAACTGGTAAAACCTACATTGTGGATAGGGTTCGGAGTACTTAGCACTGTGAAAACAGCACTTTCGCAGAAAGAAATCTACTTCTCTAAGACTGGGAAACACTGAACAGAGAATGTGTCAGTTTCTCAAGATTGGTAACAGATAGAAAGAAGAGAAAGTACGCAGTGATTCATCTACATAGAAAAGTTACAGAGGTTTACACAGAGAATTCCAAGTATAAGTACAAGAAAATAAGAGAGACTTAGAAAACTGGTAAAACCTACATTGTTGATAGAGTTGGGAGTACTTAGCACTGTGAAAACAGCACTTTCGCAGAAAGAAATCTACTTCTCTAAGACTGGGAAACAGTGAACAGAGAATGTATGAGTTTCTCAAGATTGGTAACAGATACAAACAAGAGAAGTTACACAGTAATTCATCCAGTTAGAGAAGTTACAGAAGTTTACACAGAGAATTCCATGTATAAGTACAAGAAAATAAGAGAGACTTAGAAAACTGGTAAAACCTACATTTTGGATAGAGTTGGGAGTACTTAGCACTGTGAAAACAGCACTTTCGCCGAAAGAAATTTAGTTCTCTAAGTCCGTGTAACAGTGAACAGAGAATGCATGAGTTTCTCAAGATTGGTAACAGATAGAAACAAGAGAAAGTACACAATGATTCATCTACCTAGAAAAGTAACAGAGGTTTACACAGAGAATTCCAAGTATAAGTACAAGAAAATAGGAGAGACTTAGAAAACAGGTAAAACCTACATTGTTGATAGAGTTGGGAGTACTTAGCACTGTGAAAACAGCACTTTCGCAGAAAGAAATTTAGTTCTCCAAGTCCGTGAAGCAGTGAACAGAGAATGTATGAGTTTCTGAAGATTGCTAACAGATAGAAACAAGAGAAAGTACACAGTGATTCATCTACCTAGAAAAGTTACAGAGGTTTACACAGAGAATTCCAAGTATAAGTACAAGAAAATAAGAGAGACTTAGAAAACTGGTAAAACCTACATTGTAGATAGAGTTGGGAGTACATAGCACTGTGAAAACAGCACTTTCGCAGAAAGAAATCTACTTCTCTAAGACTGGGAAACAGTGAACAGAGAATGTATGAGTTTCTCAAGATTGGTAACAGATAGAAACAAGAGAAAGTACATAGTGATTCATCTACCTAGAGAAGTTACAGAAGTTTCCACAGAGAATTCCATGTATAAGTACAAGAAAATAAGAGAGACTTAGAAAACTGGTAAAACCTACATTGTGGATAGTGTTGGGAGTACTTAGCATTGTGAAAACAGCACTTTCGCAGAAAGAAATCTACTTCTCTAAGAGTGGGAAACACTGAACAGAGAATGTGTCAGTTTCTCAAGATTGGTAGCAGATAGAAAGAAGAGAAAGTACGCAGCGATTCATCTACATAGAAAAGTTACAGAGGTTTACACAGAGAATTCCAAGTATAAGTACAAGAAAATAAGAGAGACTTAGAAAACTGGTAAAACCTACATTGTTGATAGAGTTGGTAGTACTTAGCACTGTGAAAACAGCACTTTCGCAGAAAGAAATATACTTCTCTAACACTGGGAAACAGTGAACAGAGAATGTATGAGTTTCTCAAGATTGGTAACAGATAGAAACAAGAGAAAATACACAGTGATTCATCTACCTAGAAAAGTTACAGAGGTTTACACAGAGAATTCCAAGTATAAGTATAGGAAAATAAGAGAGACTTAGAAAACTGGCAAAACCTACATTGTTGATAGAGTTGGGAGTACTTAGCACTGTGAAAACAGCACTTACGGAGAAAGAAATTTAGTTCTCTAAGTCCGTGAAACAGTGAACAGAGAATGTATGATTTTCTCAAGATTGGTAACAGATAGAAACAAGAGAAAGTACGCAGTGATTCATCTACCTAGAAAAGTTACAGAGGTTTACACAGAGAATTCCAAGTATAAGTACAAGAAAATAAGAGAGAGTTAGAAAACTGGTAAATCCTACATTGTTGATAGAGTTGGGAGTACTTAGCACTGTGAGAACAGCACTTTCGCAGAAAGAAATCTACTTCTCTAAGACTGGGAAACAGTGAACAGAGAATGTATGAGTTTCTCAAGATTGGTAACAGATAGAAACAAGAGAAAATACACAGTGATTCATCTACCTAGAGAAGTTACAGAAGTTTACACAGAGAATTCCATGTATAAGTACAAGAAAATAAGAGAGACTTAGAAAACCGGTAAAACCTACATTGTGGATAGAGTTGGGAGTACTTAGCACTGTGAAACAGCACTTTCCCCGAAAGAAATTTAGTTCTCTAAGACTGGGAAACACTGAACAGAGAATGTGTCAGTTTCTCAAGATTGGTAACAGATAGAAAGAAGAGAAAGTACGCAGTGATTCATCTACATACAAAAGTTACAGAGGTTTACACAGAGAATTCCAAGTATAAGTACAAGAAAATAAGAGAGACTTACAAAACTGGTAAAGCCTACATTGTTGATAGAGTTGGGAGTACTTAGCAGTGTGAAAACAGCAGTTTCGCAAAAAGAAATCTACTTCTCTAAGACTGGGAAACAGTGAACAGAGAATGTATGAGTTTCTCAAGATTGGTAACAGGTAGACACAAGAGAAAGTACGCAGTGATTCACCTACCTAGAAAAGTTACAGAGGTTTACACAGAGAATTCCAAGTATAAGTACAAGAAAACAAGAGATACTTAGAAAACTGGTAAAACCTACATTGTTGATAGAGTTTGGAGTACTTAGCACTGTGAAAACAGCACTTTCGCCAAAAGAAATTTAGTTCTCTAAGTCCGTGAAACAGTGAACAGAGAATGTATGAGTTTCTCAAGATTGGTAACAGATAGAAACAAGAGAAATTACGCAGTGATTCATCTACCTAGAAAAGTTACAGAGGTTTACACAGAGAATTCCAAGTATAAGTACAAGAAAATAAGAGAGACTTAGAAAAGTGGTAAAACCTACATTGTTGATAGAGTTGGGAGTACTTAGCACTGTGAAAACAGCACTTTCTCAGAAAAAAATCTACTTCTCTAACACTGGGAAACAGTGAAGAGAGAATATATGAGTTTCTCAAGATTGGTAACAGATAGAAACAAGAGAAAGTACGCAGTGATTCACCTACCTAGAAAAGTTACAGAGGTTTACACAGAGAATTCCAAGTATAAGTACAAGAAAATAAGAGAGACTTAGAAAACTGGTAAAACCTACTTTTTGGATAGAGTTGGGAGTACTTAGCACTGTGAAAACAGCACTTTCGCAGAAAGTAATCTACTTCTCTAAGACTGGGAAACACTGAACAGAGAATGTGTCAGTTTCTCAAGATTGGTAACAGATAGAAAGAAGAGAAAGTACGCAGTGATTCATCTACATACAAAAGTTACAGAGGTTTACACAGAGAATTCCAAGTATAAGTACAAGAAAATAAGAGAGACTTAGAAAACTGGTAAAGCCTACATTGTTGATAGAGTTGGGAGTACTTAGCACTGTGAAAACAGCAGTTTCGCAGAAAGAAATCTACTTCTCTAAGACTGGGAAACAGTGAACAGAGAATGTATGAGTTTCTCAAGATTGGTAACAGATAGAAACAAGAGAAAGTACACAGTGATTCATCCAGCTAGAGAAGTTACAGAAGTTTACAGAGAGAATTCCATGTATAAGTACAAGAAAATAAGAGAGACTTTGAAAACTGGTAAAACCTACATTGTGGATAGAGTTGGGAGTACTTAGCACTGTGAAAACAGCACTTTCGCCGAAAGAAATTTAGTTCTCTAAGACTGGGAAACAGTGAACAGAGAATGTATGAGTTTCTCAAGATTGGTAACAGATAGAAACAAGAGAAAGTACACAGTGATTCATCTACCTAGAGAAGTAACAGAAGTTTAAACAGAGAATTCTATGTATAAGTACAAGAAAATAAGAGAGACTTAGAAAACTGGTAAAACCTACATTGTGGATAGCGTTGGGAGTACTTAGCACTGTGAAAACAGCACTTTCGCCTAAAGAAATTTAGTTCTCTAAGTCCGTGTAACAGTGAACAGAGAATGTATGAGTTTCTCAAGATTGGTAACAGATAGAAACAAGAGAAAGTACACAGTGATTCATCTAGCTAAAAAAGTTACAGAGGTTTACACAGAGAATTCCAAGTATAAGTACAACAAAATAAGAGAGACTTAGAAAACAGGTAAAACCTACATTGTTGATAGAGTTCGGAGTACTTAGCACTGTGAAAACAGCACTTTCGCAGAAAGAAATCTACTTCTCTAAGACTGGGAAACACTGAACAGAGAATGTGTCAGTTTCTCAAAATTGGTAACAGATAGAAAGAAGAGAAAGTACGCAGTGATTCATCTACATAGAAAAGTTACAGAGGTTTACACAGAGAATTCCAAGTATAAGTACAAGAAAATAAGAGAGACTTAGAAAACTGGTAAAACCTACATTGTTGATAGAGTTGGGAGTACTTAGCACTGTGAAAACAGCACTTTCTCAGAAAGAAATTTAGTTCTCTAAGTCCGTGAAACAGTGAACAGAGAATGTATGAGTTTCTCAAGATTGGTAACAGATAGAAACAAGAGAAAGTACGCAGTGATTCATCTACCTAGAAAAGTTACAGAGGTTTAAACAGAGAATTCCAAGTATAAGTACAAGAAAATAAGAGAGACTTAGAAAACTGGTAAAACCTACATTGTGGATAGAGTTGGGAGTACTTAGCACTGTGAAAACAGCACTTTCGCAGAAAGAAATCTACTTCTCTAAGACTGGGAAACACTGAACAGAGAATGTGTCAGTTTCTCAAGATTGGTAACAGATAGAAAGAAGAGAAAGTATGCAGTGATTCATCTACAGAGAAAAGTTACAGAGGTTTACAAAGAGAATTCCAAGTATAAGTAGAAGAAAATAAGAGAGACTTAGAAAACTGGTAAAACCTACATTGTAGATAGAGTTGGGAGTACTTAGCACTGTGAAAACAGCACTTTCGCGGAAAGAAATGTACTTCTCTAACACTGGGAAACAGTGAACAGAGAATGTATGAGTTTCTCAAGATTGGTAGCAGATAGAAACAAGAGAAAGTACACAGTGATTCATCTACCTAGAAAAGTTACAGAGGTTTACACAGAGAATTCCAAGTATAAGTACAGGAAAATAAGAGAGACTTAGGAAACTGGTAAAACCTACATTGTTGATAGAGTTGGGAGTACTTAGCACTGTGAAAACAGCACTTTCGCAGAAAGAAATCTACTTCTCTAACACTGGGAAACAGTGAACAGAAAATGTATGAGTTTCTCAAGATTGGTAACAGATAGAAACAAGAGAAAGTACACAGTGATTCATCTACCTAGAAAAGTTACAGAGGTTTACACAGAGAATTCCAAGTATAAGTACAAGAAAATAAGAGAGACTTAGAAAACTGGTAAAACCTACATTGTGGATAGAGTTGGGAGTACTTAGCACTGTGAAAACAGCACTTTCGCAGAAAGAAATCTACTTCTCTAAGACTGGGAAACACTGAACAGAGAATGTGTCAGTTTCTCAAGATTGGTAACAGATACAAACAAGAGAAAGTACACAGTAATTCATCCAGTTAGAGAAGTTACAGAAGTTTACACAGAGAATTCCATGTATAAGTACAAGAAAATAAGAGAGACTTAGAAAACTGGTAAAACCTACATTTTGGATAGAGTTGGGAGTACTTAGCACTGTGAAAACAGCACTTTCGCCGAAAGAAATTTAGTTCTCTAAGTCCATGTAACAGTGAACAGAGAATGCATGAGTTTCTCAAGATTGGTAACAGATAGAAACAAGAGAAAGTACACAATGATTCATCTACCTAGAAAAGTAACAGAGGTTTACACAGAGAATTCCAAGTATAAGTACAAGAAAATAGGAGAGACTTAGAAAACAGGTAAAACCTACATTGTTGATAGAGTTGGGAGTACTTAGCACTGTGAAAACAGCACTTTCGCAGAAAGAAATTTAGTTCTCCAAGTCCGTGAAGCAGTGAACAGAGAATGTATGAGTTTCTCAAGATTGCTAACAGATAGAAACAAGAGAAAGTACACAGTGATTCATCTACCTAGAAAAGTTACAGAGGTTTACACAGAGAATTCCAAGTATAAGTACAAGAAAATAAGAGAGACTTAGAAAACTGGTAAAACCTACATTGTAGATAGAGTTGGGAGTACTTAGCACTGTGAAAACAGCACTTTCGCAGAAAGAAATCTACTTCTCTAAGACTGGGAAACAGTGAACAGAGAATGTATGAGTTTCTCAAGATTGGTAACAGATAGAAACAAGAGAAAGTACATAGTGATTCATCTACCTAGTGAAGTTACAGAAGTTTCCACAGAGAATTCCTTGTATAAGTACAAGAAAATAAGAGAGACTTAGAAAACTGGTAAAACCTACATTGTGGATAGTGTTGGGAGTACTTAGCATTGTGAAAACAGCATTTTCGCAGAAAGAAATCTACTTCTCTAAGAGTGGGAAACACTGAACAGAGAATGTGTCAGTTTCTCAAGATTGGTAACAGATAGAAAGAAGAGAAAGTACGCAGCGATTCATCTACATAGAAAAGTTACAGAGGTTTACACAGAGAATTCCAAGTATAAGTACAAGAAAATAAGAGAGACTTAGAAAACTGGTAAAACCTACATTGTTGATAGAGTTGGTAGTACTTAGCACTGTGAAAACAGCACTTTCGCAGAAAGAAATATACTTCTCTAACACTGGGAAACAGTGAACAGAGAATGTATGAGTTTCTCAAGATTGGTAACAGATAGAAACAAGAGAAAATACACAGTGATTCATCTACCTAGAAAAGTTACAGAGGTTTACACAGAGAATTCCAAGTATAAGTACAGGAAAATAAGAGAGACTTAGAAAACTGGTAAGACCTACATTGTTGATAGAGTTGGGAGTACTTAGCACTGTGAAAACAGCACTTACGGAGAAAGAAATTTAGTTCTCTAAGTCCGTGAAACAGTGAACAGAGAATGTATGAGTTTCTCAAGATTGGTAACAGATAGAAACAAGAGAAAGTACGCAGTGATTCATCTACCTAGAAAAGTTACAGAGGTTTACACAGAGAATTCCAAGCATAAGTACAAGAAAACAAGAGAGACTTAGAAAACTGGTAAATCCTACATTGTTGATAGAGTTGGGAGTACTTAGCACTGTGAGAACAGCACTTTCGCAGAAAGAAATCTACTTCTCTAAGACTGGGAAACAGTGAACAGAGAATGTATGAGTTTCTCAAGATTGGTAACAGATAGAAACAAGAGAAAGTACACAGTGATTCATCTACCTAGAGAAGTTACAGAAGTTTACACAGAGAATTCCATGTATAAGTACAAGAAAATAAGAGAGACTTAGAAAACCGGTAAAACCTACATTGTGGATAGAGTTGGGAGTACTTAGCACTGTGAAACAGCACTTTCCCCGAAAGAAATTTAGTTCTCTAAGACTGGGAAACACTGAACAGAGAATGTGTCAGTTTCTCAAGATTGGTAACAGATAGAAAGAAGAGAAAGTACGCAGTGATTCATCTACAGACAAAAGTTACAGAGGTTTACACAGAGAATTCCAAGTATAAGTACAAGAAAATAAGAGAGACTTACAAAACTGGTAAAGCCTACATTGTTGATAGAGTTGGGAGTACTTAGCAGTGTGAAAACAGCAGTTTCGCAAAAAGAAATCTACTTCTCTAAGACTGGGAAACAGTGAACAGAGAATGTGTGAGTTTCTCAAGATTGGTAACAGATAGACACAAGAGAAAGTACACAGTGATTCACCTACCTAGAAAAGTTACAGAGGTTTACACAGAGAATTCCAAGTATAAGTACAAGAAAATAAGAGATACTTAGAAAACTGGTAAAACCTACATTGTTGATAGAGTTGGGAGTACTTAGCACTGTGAAAACAGCACTTTCGCCAAAAGAAATTTAGTTCTCTAAGTCCGTGAAACAGTGAACAGAGAATGTATGAGTTTCTCAAGATTGGTAACAGATAGAAACAAGAGAAATTACGCAGTGATTCATCTACCTAGAAAAGTTACAGAGGTTTACACAGAGAATTCCAAGTATAAGTACAAGAAAATAAGAGAGACTTAGAAAAGTGGTAAAACCTACATTGTTGATAGAGTTGGGAGTACTTAGCACTGTGAAAACAGCACTTTCTCAGAAAAAAATCTACTTCTCTAACACTGGGAAACAGTGAAGAGAGAATATATGAGTTTCTCAAGATTGGTAACAGATAGAAACAAGAGAAAGTACGCAGTGATTCACCTACCTAGAAAAGTTACAGAGGTTTACACAGAGAATTCCAAGTATAAGTACAAGAAAATAAGAGAGACTTAGAAAACTGGTAAAACCTACATTTTGGATAGAGTTGGGAGTACTTAGCACTGTGAAAACAGCAGTTTCGCAGAAAGAAATCTACTTCTCTAAGACTGGGAAACAGTGAACAGAGAATGTATGAGTTTCTCAAGATTGGTAACAGATACAAACAAGAGAAAGTACACAGTGATTCATCCAGCTAGAGAAGTTACAGAAGTTTACAGAGAGAATTCCATGTATAAGTACAAGAAAATAAGAGAGACTTAGAAAACTGGTAAAACCTACATTGTGGATAGAGTTGGGAGTACTTAGCACTGTGAAAACAGCACTTTCGCCGAAAGAAATTTAGTTCTCTAAGTCCGTGTAACAGTGAACAGAGAATGCATGAGTTTCTCAAGATTGGTAACAGATAGAAACAAGAGAAAGTACACAATGATTCATCTACCTAGAAAAGTAACAGAGGTTTACACAGAGAATTCCAAGTATAAGTACAAGAAAACAAGAGAGACTTAGAAAACAGGTAAAACCTACATTGTTGATAGAGTTGGGAGTACTTAGCACTGTGAAAACAGCACTTTCGCGGAAAGAAATCTACTTCTCTAAGACTGGGAAACACTGAACAGAGAATGTGTCAGTTTCTCAAGATTGGTAACAGATACAAAGAAGAGAAAGTATGCAGTGATTCATCTACATAGAAAAGTTACAGAGGTTTACACAGAGAATTCCAAGTATAAGTACAAGAAAATAAGAGAGACTTAGAAAACTGGTAAAACCTACATTGTTGATAGAGTTGGGAGTACTTAGCACTGGTAAAACAGCACTTTCGCCGAAAGAAATTTAGTTCTCCAAGTCCGTGAAGCAGTGAAGAGAGAATGTATGAGTTTCTGAAGATTGGTAACAGATAGAAACAAGAGAAAGTACACAGTGATTCATCTACCTAGA
Source organism: Heterohyrax brucei (assembly GCA_028571685.1). Taxonomy (NCBI): domain Eukaryota; kingdom Metazoa; phylum Chordata; class Mammalia; order Hyracoidea; family Procaviidae; genus Heterohyrax; species Heterohyrax brucei. The sequence goes on along the minus strand of CM053156.1, from coordinate 40,787,455 downwards.
AAAGTTACAGAGGTTTACACAGAGAATTCCAAGTATAAGTACAAGAAAATAAGAGAGACTTGGAAAACTGGTAAAACCTACATTGTAGATAGAGTTGGTAGTACTTAGCACTGTGAAAACAGCACTTTCGCAGAAAGAAATGTACTTCTCTAACACTGGGAAACAGTGAACAGAGAATGTATGAGTTTCTCAAGATTGGTAACAGATAGAAACAAGAGAAAGTACACAGTGATTCATCTACCTAGAAAAGTTACAGAGGTTTACACAGAGAATTCCAAGTATAAGTACAGGAAAATAAGAGAGACTTAGAAAACTGGTAAAACCTACATTGTTGATAGAGTTGGGAGTACTTAGCACTGTGAAAACAGCACTTACGCAGAAAGAAATTTAGTTCTCTAAGTCCGTGAAACAGTGAACAGAGAATGTATGAGTTTCTCAAGATTGGTAACAGATAGAAACAAGAGAAAGTACGCAGTGATTCATCTACCTAGAAAAGTTACAGAGGTTTACACAGAGAATTCCAAGTATAAGTACAAGAAAATAAGAGAGATTTAGAAAACTGGTAAAACCTACATTGTTGATAGAGTTGGGAGTACTTAGCACTGGGAAAACAGCACTTTCGCCGAAAGAAATTTAGTTCTCCAAGTCCGTGAAGCAGTGAACAGAGAATGTATGAGTTTCTGAAGATTGGTAACAGATAGAAACAAGAGAAAGTACACAGTGATTCATCTACCTAGAAAAGTTACAGAGGTTTACACAGAGAATTCCAAGTATAAGTACAAGAAAATAAGAGAGACTTAGAAAACTGGTAAAACCTACATTGTAGATAGAGTTGGGAGTACTTAGCACTGTGAAAACAGCACTTTCGCAGAAAGAAATCTACTTCTCTAAGACTGGGAAACAGTGAACAGAGAATGTATGAGTTTCTCAAGATTGGTAACAGATAGAAACAAGAGAAAGTACACAGTGATTCATCTACCTAGAGAAGTTACAGAAGTTTACACAGAGAATTCCATGTATAAGTACAAGAAAATAAGAGAGACTTAGAAAACTGGTAAAACCTACATTGTGGATAGAGTTGGGAGTACTTAGCATTGTGAAAACAGCACTTTCGCAGAAAGAAATCTACTTCTCTAAGAGTGGGAAACACTGAACAGAGAATGTGTCAGTTTCTCAAGATTGGTAGCAGATAGAAAGAAGAGAAAGTACGCAGCGATTCATCTACATAGAAAAGTTACAGAGGTTTACACAGAGAATTCCAAGTATAAGTACAAGAAAATAAGAGAGACTTAGAAAACTGGTAAAGCCTACATTGTTGATAGAGTTGGGAGTACTTAGCACTGTGAAAACAGCAGTTTCGCAGAAGGAAATCTACTTCTCTAAGACTGGGAAACAGTGAACAGAGAATGTATGAGTTTCTCAAGATTGGTAACAGATAGAAACAAGAGAAAGTACACAGTGATTCATCTACCTAGAGAAGTTACAGAAGTTTACACAGAGAATTCCAAGTATAAGTACAAGAAAATAAGAGAGACTTAGAAAACTGGTAAAACCTACATTGTGGATAGGGTTCGGAGTACTTAGCACTGTGAAAACAGCACTTTCGCAGAAAGAAATCTACTTCTCTAAGACTGGGAAACACTGAACAGAGAATGTGTCAGTTTCTCAAGATTGGTAACAGATAGAAAGAAGAGAAAGTACGCAGTGATTCATCTACATAGAAAAGTTACAGAGGTTTACACAGAGAATTCCAAGTATAAGTACAAGAAAATAAGAGAGACTTAGAAAACTGGTAAAACCTACATTGTTGATAGAGTTGGGAGTACTTAGCACTGTGAAAACAGCACTTTCGCAGAAAGAAATCTACTTCTCTAAGACTGGGAAACAGTGAACAGAGAATGTATGAGTTTCTCAAGATTGGTAACAGATACAAACAAGAGAAGTTACACAGTAATTCATCCAGTTAGAGAAGTTACAGAAGTTTACACAGAGAATTCCATGTATAAGTACAAGAAAATAAGAGAGACTTAGAAAACTGGTAAAACCTACATTTTGGATAGAGTTGGGAGTACTTAGCACTGTGAAAACAGCACTTTCGCCGAAAGAAATTTAGTTCTCTAAGTCCGTGTAACAGTGAACAGAGAATGCATGAGTTTCTCAAGATTGGTAACAGATAGAAACAAGAGAAAGTACACAATGATTCATCTACCTAGAAAAGTAACAGAGGTTTACACAGAGAATTCCAAGTATAAGTACAAGAAAATAGGAGAGACTTAGAAAACAGGTAAAACCTACATTGTTGATAGAGTTGGGAGTACTTAGCACTGTGAAAACAGCACTTTCGCAGAAAGAAATTTAGTTCTCCAAGTCCGTGAAGCAGTGAACAGAGAATGTATGAGTTTCTGAAGATTGCTAACAGATAGAAACAAGAGAAAGTACACAGTGATTCATCTACCTAGAAAAGTTACAGAGGTTTACACAGAGAATTCCAAGTATAAGTACAAGAAAATAAGAGAGACTTAGAAAACTGGTAAAACCTACATTGTAGATAGAGTTGGGAGTACATAGCACTGTGAAAACAGCACTTTCGCAGAAAGAAATCTACTTCTCTAAGACTGGGAAACAGTGAACAGAGAATGTATGAGTTTCTCAAGATTGGTAACAGATAGAAACAAGAGAAAGTACATAGTGATTCATCTACCTAGAGAAGTTACAGAAGTTTCCACAGAGAATTCCATGTATAAGTACAAGAAAATAAGAGAGACTTAGAAAACTGGTAAAACCTACATTGTGGATAGTGTTGGGAGTACTTAGCATTGTGAAAACAGCACTTTCGCAGAAAGAAATCTACTTCTCTAAGAGTGGGAAACACTGAACAGAGAATGTGTCAGTTTCTCAAGATTGGTAGCAGATAGAAAGAAGAGAAAGTACGCAGCGATTCATCTACATAGAAAAGTTACAGAGGTTTACACAGAGAATTCCAAGTATAAGTACAAGAAAATAAGAGAGACTTAGAAAACTGGTAAAACCTACATTGTTGATAGAGTTGGTAGTACTTAGCACTGTGAAAACAGCACTTTCGCAGAAAGAAATATACTTCTCTAACACTGGGAAACAGTGAACAGAGAATGTATGAGTTTCTCAAGATTGGTAACAGATAGAAACAAGAGAAAATACACAGTGATTCATCTACCTAGAAAAGTTACAGAGGTTTACACAGAGAATTCCAAGTATAAGTACAGGAAAATAAGAGAGACTTAGAAAACTGGCAAAACCTACATTGTTGATAGAGTTGGGAGTACTTAGCACTGTGAAAACAGCACTTACGGAGAAAGAAATTTAGTTCTCTAAGTCCGTGAAACAGTGAACAGAGAATGTATGATTTTCTCAAGATTGGTAACAGATAGAAACAAGAGAAAGTACGCAGTGATTCATCTACCTAGAAAAGTTACAGAGGTTTACACAGAGAATTCCAAGTATAAGTACAAGAAAATAAGAGAGAGTTAGAAAACTGGTAAATCCTACATTGTTGATAGAGTTGGGAGTACTTAGCACTGTGAGAACAGCACTTTCGCAGAAAGAAATCTACTTCTCTAAGACTGGGAAACACTGAACAGAGAATGTATGAGTTTCTCAAGATTGGTAACAGATAGAAACAAGAGAAAATACACAGTGATTCATCTACCTAGAGAAGTTACAGAAGTTTACACAGAGAATTCCATGTATAAGTACAAGAAAATAAGAGAGACTTAGAAAACCGGTAAAACCTACATTGTGGATAGAGTTGGGAGTACTTAGCACTGTGAAACAGCACTTTCCCCGAAAGAAATTTAGTTCTCTAAGACTGGGAAACACTGAACAGAGAATGTGTCAGTTTCTCAAGATTGGTAACAGATAGAAAGAAGAGAAAGTACGCAGTGATTCATCTACATACAAAAGTTACAGAGGTTTACACAGAGAATTCCAAGTATAAGTACAAGAAAATAAGAGAGACTTACAAAACTGGTAAAGCCTACATTGTTGATAGAGTTGGGAGTACTTAGCAGTGTGAAAACAGCAGTTTCGCAAAAAGAAATCTACTTCTCTAAGACTGGGAAACAGTGAACAGAGAATGTATGAGTTTCTCAAGATTGGTAACAGGTAGACACAAGAGAAAGTACGCAGTGATTCACCTACCTAGAAAAGTTACAGAGGTTTACACAGAGAATTCCAAGTATAAGTACAAGAAAATAAGAGATACTTAGAAAACTGGTAAAACCTACATTGTTGATAGAGTTTGGAGTACTTAGCACTGTGAAAACAGCACTTTCGCCAAAAGAAATTTAGTTCTCTAAGTCCGTGAAACAGTGAACAGAGAATGTATGAGTTTCTCAAGATTGGTAACAGATAGAAACAAGAGAAATTACGCAGTGATTCATCTACCTAGAAAAGTTACAGAGGTTTACACAGAGAATTCCAAGTATAAGTACAAGAAAATAAGAGAGACTTAGAAAAGTGGTAAAACCTACATTGTTGATAGAGTTGGGAGTACTTAGCACTGTGAAAACAGCACTTTCTCAGAAAAAAATCTACTTCTCTAACACTGGGAAACAGTGAAGAGAGAATATATGAGTTTCTCAAGATTGGTAACAGATAGAAACAAGAGAAAGTACGCAGTGATTCACCTACCTAGAAAAGTTACAGAGGTTTACACAGAGAATTCCAAGTATAAGTAGAAGAAAATAAGAGAGACTTAGAAAACTGGTAAAACCTACTTTTTGGATAGAGTTGGGAGTACTTAGCACTGTGAAAACAGCACTTTCGCAGAAAGTAATCTACTTCTCTAAGACTGGGAAACACTGAACAGAGAATGTGTCAGTTTCTCAAGATTGGTAACAGATAGAAAGAAGAGAAAGTACGCAGTGATTCATCTACATACAAAAGTTACAGAGGTTTACACAGAGAATTCCAAGTATAAGTACAAGAAAATAAGAGAGACTTAGAAAACTGGTAAAGCCTACATTGTTGATAGAGTTGGGAGTACTTAGCACTGTGAAAACAGCAGTTTCGCAGAAAGAAATCTACTTCTCTAAGACTGGGAAACAGTGAACAGAGAATGTATGAGTTTCTCAAGATTGGTAACAGATAGAAACAAGAGAAAGTACACAGTGATTCATCCAGCTAGAGAAGTTACAGAAGTTTACAGAGAGAATTCCATGTATAAGTACAAGAAAATAAGAGAGACTTTGAAAACTGGTAAAACCTACATTGTGGATAGAGTTGGGAGTACTTAGCACTGTGAAAACAGCACTTTCGCCGAAAGAAATTTAGTTCTCTAAGACTGGGAAACAGTGAACAGAGAATGTATGAGTTTCTCAAGATTGGTAACAGATAGAAACAAGAGAAAGTACACAGTGATTCATCTACCTAGAGAAGTAACAGAAGTTTAAACAGAGAATTCTATGTATAAGTACAAGAAAATAAGAGAGACTTAGAAAACTGGTAAAACCTACATTGTGGATAGCGTTGGGAGTACTTAGCACTGTGAAAACAGCACTTTCGCCTAAAGAAATTTAGTTCTCTAAGTCCGTGTAACAGTGAACAGAGAATGTATGAGTTTCTCAAGATTGGTAACAGATAGAAACAAGAGAAAGTACACAGTGATTCATCTAGCTAAAAAAGTTACAGAGGTTTACACAGAGAATTCCAAGTATAAGTACAAGAAAATAAGAGAGACTTAGAAAACTGGTAAAACCTACATTGTTGATAGAGTTGGGAGTACTTAGCACTGTGAAAACAGCACTTTCTCAGAAAGAAATTTAGTTCTCTAAGTCCGTGAAACAGTGAACAGAGAATGTATGAGTTTCTCAAGATTGGTAACAGATAGAAACAAGAGAAAGTACGCAGTGATTCATCTACCTAGAAAAGTTACAGAGGTTTAAACAGAGAATTCCAAGTATAAGTACAAGAAAATAAGAGAGACTTAGAAAACTGGTAAAACCTACATTGTGGATAGAGTTGGGAGTACTTAGCACTGTGAAAACAGCACTTTCGCAGAAAGAAATCTACTTCTCTAAGACTGGGAAACACTGAACAGAGAATGTGTCAGTTTCTCAAGATTGGTAACAGATAGAAAGAAGAGAAAGTATGCAGTGATTCATCTACAGAGAAAAGTTACAGAGGTTTACAAAGAGAATTCCAAGTATAAGTAGAAGAAAATAAGAGAGACTTAGAAAACTGGTAAAACCTACATTGTAGATAGAGTTGGGAGTACTTAGCACTGTGAAAACAGCACTTTCGCGGAAAGAAATGTACTTCTCTAACACTGGGAAACAGTGAACAGAGAATGTATGAGTTTCTCAAGATTGGTAGCAGATAGAAACAAGAGAAAGTACACAGTGATTCATCTACCTAGAAAAGTTACAGAGGTTTACACAGAGAATTCCAAGTATAAGTACAGGAAAATAAGAGAGACTTAGGAAACTGGTAAAACCTACATTGTTGATAGAGTTGGGAGTACTTAGCACTGTGAAAACAGCACTTTCGCAGAAAGAAATCTACTTCTCTAACACTGGGAAACAGTGAACAGAAAATGTATGAGTTTCTCAAGATTGGTAACAGATAGAAACAAGAGAAAGTACACAGTGATTCATCTACCTAGAAAAGTTACAGAGGTTTACACAGAGAATTCCAAGTATAAGTACAAGAAAATAAGAGAGACTTAGAAAACTGGTAAAACCTACATTGTGGATAGAGTTGGGAGTACTTAGCACTGTGAAAACAGCACTTTCGCAGAAAGAAATCTACTTCTCTAAGACTGGGAAACACTGAACAGAGAATGTGTCAGTTTCTCAAGATTGGTAACAGATAGAAAGAAGAGAAAGTACGCAGTGATTCATCTACATAGAAAAGTTACAGAGGTTTACACAGAGATTTCCAAGTATAAGTACAAGAAAATAAGAGAGACTTAGAAAACTGGTAAAACCTACATTGTAGATAGAGTTGGGAGTACTTAGCACTGTGAAAACAGCACTTTCGCAGAAAGAAATCTACTTCTCTAAGACTGAGAAACAGTGAGCAGAGAATGTATGAGTTTCTCAAGATTGGTAACAGATACAAACAAGAGAAAGTACACAGTGATTCATCTACCTAGAGAAGTTACAGAAGTTTACACAGAGAATTCCATGTATAAGTACAAGAACATAAGAGAGACTTAGAAAACTGGTAAAACCAACATTTTGGATAGAGTTGGGAGTACTTAGCACTGTGAAAACAGCACTTTCGCTGAAAGAAATTTAGTTCTCTAAGTCCGTGTAACAGTGAACAGAGAATGTATGAGTTTCTCAAGATTAGTAACAGATAGAAACAAGAGAAAGTACACAGTGATTCATCTACCTAGAAAAGTAACAGAGGTTTACACAGAGAATTCCAAGTATAAGTACAACAAAATAAGAGAGACTTAGAAAACAGGTAAAACCTACATTGTGGATAGAGTTGGGAGTACTGAGCACTGTGAAAACAGCACTTTGGCAGAAAGAAATCTACTTCTCTAAGACTGGGAAACACTGAACAGAGAATGTGTCAGTTTCTCAAGATTGGTAACAGATAGAAAGAAGTGAAAGTACGCAGTGATTCATCTACATAGAAAAGTTACAGAGGTTTACAAAGAGAATTCCAAGTATAAGTACAAGAAAATAAGAGGGACTTAGAAAACTGGTAAAACCTACATTGTTGATAGAGTTGGGAGTACTTAGCACTGTGAAAACAGCACTTTCGCCGAAAGAAATTTAGTTATCTAAGTCCGTGTAACAGTGAACAGAGAATGTATGAGTTTCTCAAGATTGGTAACAGATAGAAACAAGAGAAAGTACACACGGATTCATCTACCTTGAGAAGTTACAGAAGTTTACACAGAGAATTCCATGTATAAGTACAAGAAAATAAGAGAGACTTAGAAAACTGGTAAAACCTACATTGTAGATAGAGTTGGGAGTACTTAGCACTGTGAAAACAGCACTTTCGCAGAAAGAAATCTACTTCTCTAAGACTGAGAAACAGTGAGCAGAGAATGTATGAGTTTCTCAAGATTGGTAACAGATAGAAACAAGAGAAAGTACACAGTGATTCATCTACCTAGAAAAGTAACAGAGGTTTACACAGAGAATTCCAAGTATAAGTACAAGAAAATAAGAGAGACTTAGAAAACTGGTAAATCCTACATTGTTGATAGAATTGGGAGTACTTAGCACTGTGAGAACAGCACTTTCGCAGAAAGAAATCTACTTCTCTAAGACAGGGAAACAGTGAACAGAGAATGTATGAGTTTCTCAAGATTGGTAACAGATAGAAACAAGAGAAAGTACACAGTGATTCATCTACCTAGAGAAGTTACAGAAGTTTACACAGAGAATTCCATGTATAAGTACAAGAAAATAAGAGAGACTTAGAAAACCGGTAAAACCTACATTGTGGATAGAGTTGGGAGTACTTAGCACTGTGAAAACAGCACTTTCGCCGAAAGAAATTTAGTTCTCTAAGAGTGGGAAACACTGAACAGAGAATGTGTCAGTTTCTCAAGATTGGTAACAGATAGAAAGAAGAGAAAGTACGCAGTGATTCATCTACATAGAAAAGTTACAGAGGTTTACACAGAGAATTCCAAGTATAAGTACAAGAAAATAAGAGAGACTTAGAAAACTGGTAAAACCTACATTGTTGATAGAGTTGGGAGTACTTAGCACTGTGAAAACAGCACTTTCGCAGAAAGAAATCTACTTCTCTAAGACTGGGAAACAGTGAACAGAGAATGTATGAGTTTCTCAAGATTGTTAACAGATACAAACAAGAGAAAGTACACAGTGATTCATCCAGCTAGAGAAGTTACATAAGTTTACACAGAGAATTCCATGTATAAGTACAAGAAAATAAGAGAGACTTAGAAAACTGGTAAAACCTACATTTTGGATAGAGTTGGGAGTACTTAGCACTGTGAAAACAGCACTTTCGCCGAAAGAAATTTAGTTCTCTAAGTTCGTGTAACAGTGAACAGAGAATGCATGAGTTTCTCAAGATTGGTAACAGATAGAAACAAGAGAAAGTACACAATGATTCATCTACCTAGAAAAGTAACAGAGGTTTACACAGAGAATTCCAAGTATAAGTACAAGAAAATAAGAGAGACTTAGAAAACAGGTAAAACCTACATTGTTGATAGAGTTGGGAGTACTTAGCACTGTGAAAACAGCACTTTCGCAGAAAGAAATCTACTTCTCTAAGACTGGGAAACACTGAACAGAGAATGTGTCAGTTTCTCAAGATTGGTAAAAGATAGAAAGAAGAGAAAGTATGCAGTGATTCATCTACATAGAAAAGTTACAGAGGTTTACACAGAGAATTCCAAGTATAAGTACAAGAAAATAAGAGAGACTTAGAAAACTGGTAAAACCTACATTGTTGATAGAGTTGGGAGTACTTAGCACTGTGAAAACAGCACTTTCGCCAAAAGAAATTTAGTTCTCCAAGTCCGTGAAAAAAGTGAACAGAGAATGTATGAGTTTCTCAAGATTGGTAACAGATAGAAACAAGAGAAAGTACGCAGTGATTCATCTACATAGAAAAGTTACAGAGGTTTACACAGAGAATTCCAAGTATAAGTACAAGAAAATAAGAGAGACTTAGAAAACTGGTAAAACCTACATTGTTGATAGAGTTGGGAGTACTTAGCACTGTGAAAACAGCACTTTCGCCGAAAGAAATTTAGTTCTCCAAGTCCGTGAAACAGTGAACAGAGAATGTATGAGTTTCTGAAGATTGCTAACAGATAGAAACAAGAAAAAGTACACAGTGATTCATCTAGCTAGAAAAGATACAGAGGTTTACACAGAGAATTCCAAGTATAAGTACAAGAAAATAAGAGAGACTTAGAAAACTGGTAAAACCTACATTGTAGATAGAGTTGGGAGTACTTAGCACTGTGAAAACAGCACTTTCGCAGAAAGAAATCTACTTCTCTAACACTGGGAAACAGTGAACAGAGAATGTATGAGTTTCTCAAGATTGGTAACAGATAGAAACAAGAGAAAGTACACACTGATTCATCTACCTAGAGAAGTTACAGAAGTTTACACAGAGAATTCCATGTATAAGTACAAGAAAATAAGAGAGACTTAGAAAACTGGTAAAACCTACATTGTGGATAGAGTTGGGAGTACTTAGCACTGTGAAAACAGCACTTTCGCAGAAAGAAATCTACTTCTCTAAGACTGGGAAACACTGAACAGAGAATGTGTCAGTTTCTCAAGATTGGTAACAGATAGAAAGAAGAGAAAGTATGCAGTGATTCATCTACAGAGAAAAGTTACAGAGGTTTACAAAGAGAATTCCAAGTATAAGTAGAAGAAAATAAGAGAGACTTAGAAAACTGGTAAAACCTACATTGTAGATAGAGTTGGGAGTACTTAGCACTGTGAAAACAGCACTTTCGCGGAAAGAAATGTACTTCTCTAACACTGGGAAACAGTGAACAGAGAATGTATGAGTTTCTCAAGATTGGTAGCAGATAGAAACAAGAGAAAGTACACAGTGATTCATCTACCTAGAAAAGTTACAGAGGTTTACACAGAGAATTCCAAGTATAAGTACAGGAAAATAAGAGAGACTTAGGAAACTGGTAAAACCTACATTGTTGATAGAGTTGGGAGTACTTAGCACTGTGAAAACAGCACTTTCGCAGAAAGAAATCTACTTCTCTAACACTGGGAAACAGTGAACAGAGAATGTATGAGTTTCTCAAGATTGGTAACAGATAGAAACAAGAGAAAGTACACAGTGATTCATCTACCTAGAGAAGTAACAGAAGTTTAAACAGAGAACTCAATGTATAAGTGCAAGAAAATAAGAGAGACTTAGAAAACTGGTAAAACCTACATTGTGGATTGCGTTGGGAGTACTTAGCACTGTGAAAACAGCACTTTCGCCTAAAGAAATTTAGTTCTCTAAGTCCGTGTAACAGTTAACAGAGAATGTATGAGTTTCTCAAGATTGGTAACAGATAGAAACAAGAGAAAGTACACAGTGATTCATCTAGCTAAAAAAGTTACAGAGGTTTACACAGAGAATTCCAAGTATAAGTACAACAAAATAAGAGAGACTTAGAAAACAGGTAAAACCTACATTGTTGATAGAGTTGGGAGTACTTAGCACTGTGAAAACAGCACTTTCGCAGAAAGAAATCTACTTCTCTAAGACTGAGAAACACTGAACAGAGAATGTGTCAGTTTCTCAAAATTGGTAACAGATAGAAAGAAGAGAAAGTACGCAGTGATTCATCTACATAGAAAAGTTACAGAGGTTTACACAGAGAATTCCAAGTATAAGTACAAGAAAATAAGAGAGACTTAGAAAACTGGTAAAACCTACATTGTTGATAGAGTTGGGAGTACTTAGCACTGTGAAAACAGCACTTTCTCAGAAAGAAATTTAGTTCTCTAAGTCCGTGAAACAGTGAACAGAGAATGTATGAGTTTCTCAAGATTGGTAACAGATAGAAACAAGAGAAAGTACGCAGTGATTCATCTACCTAGAAAAGTTACAGAGGTTTACACAGAGAATTCCAAGTATAAGTACAAGAAAATAAGAGAGACTTAGGAAACTGGTAAAATCTACATTGTTGATAGAGTTGGGAGTACTTAGCACTGTGAAAACAGCACTTTCGCAGAAAGAAATCTACTTCTCTAACACTGGGAAACAGTGAACAGAAAATGTATGAGTTTCTCAAGATTGGTAACAGATAGAAACAAGAGAAAGTACACAGTGATTCATCTACCTAGAAAAGTTACAGAGGTTTACACAGAGAATTCCAAGTATAAGTACAGGAAAATAAGAGATACTTAGAAAACTGGTAAAACCTACATTGTTGATAGAGTTGGGAGTACTTAGCACTGTGAAAACAGCACTTACGCAGAAAGAAATTTAGTTCTCTAAGTCCGTGAAACAGTGAACAGAGAATGTATGAGTTTCTCAAGATTGGTAACAGATAGAAACAAGAGAAAGTACGCAGTGATTCATCTACCTAGAAAAGTTACAGAGGTTTACACAGAGAATTCCAAGTATAAGTACAAGAAAATAAAGAGACTTAGAAAACTGGTAAAACCTACTTTGTTGATAGAGTTGGGAGTACTTAGCACTGTGAAAACAGCACTTTCGCAGAAAGAAATCTACTTCTCTAAGACTGGGAAACACTGAAAGGGAATGTGTCAGTTTCTCAAGATTGGTAACAGATAGAAAGAAGAGAAAGTACGCAGTGATTCATCTACGTAGAAAAGTTACAGAGGTTTACACAGAGAATTCCAAGTATAAGTACAAGAAAATAAGAGAGACTTAGAAAACTGGTAAAACCTACATTGTAGATAGAGTTGGGAGTTCTTAGCACTGTGAAAACAGCACTTTCGCAGAAAGAAATCTACTTCTCTAAGACTGAGAAACAGTGAGCAGAGAATGTATGAGTTTCTCAAGATTGGTAACAGATACAAACAAGAGAAAGTACACAGTGATTCATCTACCTAGAGAAGTTACAGAAGTTTACACAGAGAATTCCATGTATAAGTACAAGAAAATAAGAGAGACTTAGAAAACTGGTAAAACCAACATTTTGGATAGAGTTGGGAGTACTTAGCACTGTGAAAACAGCACTTTCGCTGAAAGAAATTTAGTTCTCTAAGTCCGTGTAACAGTGAACAGAGAATGTATGAGTTTCTCAAGATTGGTAACAGATAGAAACAAGAGAAAGTACACAGTGATTCATCTACCTAGAAAAGTAACAGAGGTTTACACAGAGAATTCTAAGTATAAGTACAAGAAAATAAGAGAGACTTAGAAAACAGGTAAAACCTACATTGTGGATAGAGTTGGGAGTACTTAGCACTTTGAAAACAGCACTTTGGCAGAAAGAAATCTACTTCTCTAAGACTGGGAAACACTGAACAGAGAATGTGTCAGTTTCTCAAGATTGGTAACAGATAGAAAGAAGAGAGAGTAGGCAGTGATTCATCTACATAGCAAAGTTACAGAGGTTTACACAGAGAATTCCAAGTATAAGTACAAGAAAATAAGAGGGACTTAGAAAACTGGTAAAACCTACATTGTTGATAGAGTTGGGAGTACTTAGCACTGTGAAAACAGCACTTTCGCAGAAAGAAATCTACTTCTCTAAGACTGAGAAACAGTGAGCAGAGAATGTATGAGTTTCTCAAGATTGGTAACAGATACAAACAAGAGAAAGTACACAGTGATTCATCTACCTAGAGAAGTTACAGAAGTTTACACAGAGAATTCCATGTATAAGTACAAGAAAATAAGAGAGACTTAGAAAACTGGTAAAACCAACATTTTGGATAGAGTTGGGAGTACTTAGCACTGTGAAAACAGCACTTTCGCTGAAAGAAATTTAGTTCTCTAAGTCCGTGTAACAGTGAACAGAGAATGTATGAGTTTCTCAAGATTGGTAACAGATAGAAACAAGAGAAAGTACACAGTGATTCATCTACCTAGAAAAGTAACAGAGGTTTACACAGAGAATTCCAAGTATAAGTACAAGAAAATAAGAGGGACTTAGAAAACTGGTAAAACCTACATTGTTGATAGAGTTGGGAGTACTTAGCACTGTGAAAACAGCACTTTCGCCGAAAGAAATTTAGTTATCTAAGTCCGTGTAACAGTGAACAGAGAATGTATGAGTTTCTCAAGATTGGTAACAGATAGAAACAAGAGAAAGTACACAGTGATTCATCTACCTAGAAAAGTAACAGAGGTTTACACAGAGAATTCCAAGTATAAGTACAAGAAAATAAGAGAGACTTAGAAAACAGGTAAAACCTACATTGTTGATAGAGTTGGGAGTACTTAGCGCTGTGAAAACAGCACTTTCGCAGAAAGAAATCTACTTCTCTAAGACTGGGAAACACTGAACAGAGAATGTGTCAGTTCCTCAAGATTGGTAACAGATAGAAAGAAGAGAAAGTACGCAGTGATTCATCTACATAGTAAAGTTACAGAGGTTTACACAGAGAATTCCAAGTATAAGTACAAGAAAATAAGAGGGACTTAGAAAACTGGTAAAACGTACATTGTTGATAGAGTTGGGAGTACTTAGCACTGTGAAAACAGCACTTTCTCAGAAAGAAATTTAGTTCTCTAATTCCGTGAAACAGTGAACAGAGAATGTATGAGTTTCTCAAGATTGGTAACAGATAGAAACAAGAGAAAGTTCGCAGTGATTCATCTACCTAGAAAAGTTACAGAGGTTTACACAGAGAATTCCAAGTATAAGTACAAGAAAATAAGAGAGACTTAGAAATCTGGTAAAACCTACATTGTTGATAGAGTTGGGAGTACTTAGCACTGTGAAAACAGCACATTCGCAAAAAGAAATCTACTTCTCTAACACTGGGAAACAGTGAACAGAGAATGTATGACTTTCTCAAGATTGGTAACAGATAGAAACAAGAGAAAGTACACACGGATTCATCTACCTAGAGAAGTTACAGAAGTTTACACAGAGAACTCCATGTATAAGTACAAGAAAATAAGAGAGACTTAGAAAACTGGTAAAACCTACATTGTAGATAGAGTTGGGAGTACTTAGCACTGTGAAAACAGCACTTTCGCAGAAAGAAATCTACTTCTCTAAGACTGAGAAACAGTGAGCAGAGAATGTATGAGTTTCTCAAGCTTGGTAACAGATACAAACAAGAGAAAGTACACAGTGATTCATCTACCTACAGAAGTTACAGAAGTTTACACAGAGAATTCCATGTATAAGTACAAGAAAATAAGAGAGACTTAGAAAACTGGTAAAACCAACATTTTGGATAGAGTTGGGAGTACTAAGCACTGTGAAAACAGCACTTTCGCCGAAAGAAATTTAGTTCTCTAAGTCCGAGTAACAGTGAACAGAGAATGTATGAGTTTCTCAAGATTGGTAACAGATAGAAACAAGAGAAAGTACGCAGTGATTCATCTACCTAGAAAAGTTACAGAGGTTTACACAGAGAATTCCAAGTATAAGTACAAGATAATGAGAGAGACTTAGAAAACTGGTAAATCCTACATTGTTGATAGAGTTGGGAGTACTTAGCACTGTGAGAACAGCACTTTCGCAGAAAGAAATCTACTTCTCTAACATTGGGAAACAGTGAACAGAGAATGTATGAGTTTCTCAAGATTGGTAACAGATAGAAACAAGAGAAAGTACACACTGATTCATCTACCTAGAGAAGTTACAGAAGTTTACACAGAGAATTCCATGTATAAGTACAAGAAAATAAGAGAGACTTAGAAAACCGGTAAAACCTACATTGTGGATAGAGTTGGGAGTACTTAGCACTGTGAAAACAGCACTTTCTCCGAAAGAAATTTAGTTCTCTAAGACTGGGAAACACCGAACAGAGAATGTGTCAGTTTCTCAAGATTGGTAACACATAGAAAGAAGAGAAAGTACGCAGTGATTCATCTACAGAGAAAAGTTACAGAGGTTTACAAAGAGAATTCCAAGTATAAGTACAAGAAAATAAGAGAGACTTAGAAAACTGGTAAAACCTACATTGTAGATAGAGTTGGGAGTACTTAGCACTGTGAAAACAGCACTTTCGCAGAAAGAAATGTACTTCTCTAACACTGGGAAACAGTGAACAGAGAATGTATGAGTTTCTCAAGATTGGTAACAGATAGAAACAAGAGAAAGTACACAGTGATTCATCTACCTAGAGAAGTTACAGAAGTTTACACAGAGAATTCCATGTATAAGTACAAGAAAATAAGAGAGACTTAGAAAACTGGTAAAACATACATTGTGGATAGAGTTGGGAGTACTTAGCACTGTGAAAACAGCACTTTCGCAGAAAAAAATCTACTTCTCTAAGACTGGGAAACACTGAACAGAGAATGTGTCAGTTTCTCAAGATTGGTAACAGATAGAAAGAAAAGAAAGTACGCAGTGATTCATCTACCTAGAAAAGTTCCAGAGGTTTACAAAGAGAATTCCAAGTATAAGTACAAGAAAATAAGAGAGACTTAGAAAACTGGTAAAACCTACATTGTAGATAGAGTTGGAAGTACTTAGCACTGTGAAAACAGCACTTTCGCAGAAAGAAATGTACTTCTCTAACACTGGGAAACAGTGAACAGAGAATGTATGACTTTCTCAAGATTGGTAGCAGATAGAAACAAGAGAAAGTACACAGTGATTCATCTACCTAGAAAAGTTACAGAGGTTTACACAGAGAATTCCAAGTATAAGTACAGGAAAATAAGACAGACATAGAAAACTGGTAAAACCTACATTGTTGATAGAGTTGGGAGTACTTAGCACTGTGAAAACAGCACTTTCGCAGAAAGAAATCTACTTCTATAACACTGGGAAACAGTGAACAGAGAATGTATGAGTTTCTCAAGATTGGTAACAGATAGAAGCAAGAGAAAGTACACAGTGATTCATCTACCTAGAAAAGTTACAGAGGTTTACACAGAGAATTCCAAGTATAAGTACAGGAAAATAAGAGATACTTAGAAAACTGGTAAAACCTACATTGTTGATAGAGTTGGGAGTACTTAGCACTGTGAAAACAGCACTTACGCCAAAAGAAATTTAGTTCTCTAAGTCCGTGAAACAGTGAACAGAGAATGTATGAGTTTCTCAAGATTGGTAACAGATAGAAACAAGAGAAAGTACGCAGTGATTCATCTACCTAGAAAAGTTACAGAGGTTTACACAGAGAATTCCAAGTATAAGTACAAGAAAATAAGAGAGACTTAGAAAACTGGTAAAATCTACATTGTTGATAGAGTTGGGAGTACTTAGCACTGTGAAAACAGCACTTTCTCAGAAAAAAATCTACTTCTTTAACTCTGGGAAACAGTGAAGAGAGAATATATGAGTTTCTCAAGATTGGTAACAGAAACAAGAGAAAGTACGCAGTGATTCACCTACCTAGAAAAGTTCCAGAGGTTTACACAGAGAATTCCAAGTATAAGTACAAGAAAATCAGAGAGACTTAGAAAACTGGTAAAACCTACATTTTGGATAGAGTTGGGAGTACTTAGCACTGTGAAAACAGCACTTTCACAGAAAGTAATCTACTTCTCTAAGACTGAGAAACACTGAACAGAGAATGTGTCAGTTTCTCAAGATTGGTAACAGATAGAAAGAAGAGAAAGTACGCATTGATTCATCTACATACAAAAGTTACAGAGGTTTACACAGAGAATTCCAAGTATAAGTACAAGAAAATAAGAGGGACTTAGAAAACTGGTAAAACCTACATTGTTGATAGAGTTGGGAGTACTTAGCACTGTGAAAACAGCACTTTCGCAGAAAGAAATCTACTTCTCTAAGACTGAGAAACAGTGAGCAGAGAATGTATGAGTTTCTCAAGATTGGTAACAGATACAAAAAAGAGAAAGTACACAGTGATTCATCTACCTAGAGAAGTTACAGAAGTTTACACAGAGAATTCCATGTATAAGTACAAGAAAATAAGAGAGACTTAGAAAACTGGTAAAACCAACATTTTGGATAGAGTTGGGAGTACTTAGCACTGTGAAAACAGCACTTTCGCTGAAAGAAATTTAGTTCTCTAAGTCCGTGTAACAGTGAACAGAGAATGTATGAGTTTCTCAAGATTGGTAACAGATAGAAACAAGAGAAAGTACACAGTGATTCATCTACCTAGAAAAGTAACAGAGGTTTACACAGAGAATTCCAAGTATAAGTACAAGAAAATAAGAGGGACTTAGAAAACTGGTAAAACCTACATTGTTGATAGAGTTGGGAGTACTTAGCACTGTGAAAACAGCACTTTCGCCGAAAGAAATTTAGTTATCTAAGTCGGTGTAACAGTGAACAGAGAATGTATGAGTTTCTCAAGATTGGTAACAGATAGAAACAAGAGAAAGTACACAGTGATTCATCTACCTAGAAAAGTAACAGAGGTTTACACAGAGAATTCCAAGTATAAGTACAAGAAAATAAGAGAGACTTAGAAAACAGGTAAAACCTACATTGTTGATAGAGTTGGGAGTACTTAGCGCTGTGAAAACAGCACTTTCGCAGAAAGAAATCTACTTCTCTAAGACTGGGAAACACTGAACAGAGAATGTGTCAGTTCCTCAAGATTGGTAACAGATAGAAAGAAGAGAAAGTACGCAGTGATTCATCTACATAGTAAAGTTACAGAGGTTTACACAGAGAATTCCAAGTATAAGTACAAGAAAATAAGAGGGACTTAGAAAACTGGTAAAACGTACATTGTTGATAGAGTTGGGAGTACTTAGCACTGTGAAAACAGCACTTTCTCAGAAAGAAATTTAGTTCTCTAATTCCGTGAAACAGTGAACAGAGAATGTATGAGTTTCTCAAGATTGGTAACAGATAGAAACAAGAGAAAGTTCGCAGTGATTCATCTACCTAGAAAAGTTACAGAGGTTTACACAGAGAATTCCAAGTATAAGTACAAGAAAATAAGAGAGACTTAGAAATCTGGTAAAACCTACATTGTTGATAGAGTTGGGAGTACTTAGCACTGTGAAAACAGCACTTTCGCAAAAAGAAATCTACTTCTCTAACACTGGGAAACAGTGAACAGAGAATGTATGACTTTCTCAAGATTGGTAACAGATAGAAACAAGAGAAAGTACACACGGATTCATCTACCTAGAGAAGTTACAGAAGTTTACACAGAGAACTCCATGTATAAGTACAAGAAAATAAGAGAGACTTAGAAAACTGGTAAAACCTACATTGTAGATAGAGTTGGGAGTACTTAGCACTGTGAAAACAGCACTTTCGCAGAAAGAAATCTACTTCTCTAAGACTGAGAAACAGTGAGCAGAGAATGTATGAGTTTCTCAAGCTTGGTAACAGATACAAACAAGAGAAAGTACACAGTGATTCATCTACCTACAGAAGTTACAGAAGTTTACACAGAGAATTCCATGTATAAGTACAAGAAAATAAGAGAGACTTAGAAAACTGGTAAAACCAACATTTTGGATAGAGTTGGGAGTACTAAGCACTGTGAAAACAGCACTTTCGCCGAAAGAAATTTAGTTCTCTAAGTCCGTGTAACAGTGAACAGAGAATGTATGAGTTTCTCAAGATTGGTAACAGATAGAAACAAGAGAAAGTACGCAGTGATTCATCTACCTAGAAAAGTTACAGAGGTTTACACAGAGAATTCCAAGTATAAGTACAAGATAATGAGAGAGACTTAGAAAACTGGTAAATCCTACATTGTTGATAGAGTTGGGAGTACTTAGCACTGTGAGAACAGCACTTTCGCAGAAAGAAATCTACTTCTCTAACATTGGGAAACAGTGAACAGAGAATGTATGAGTTTCTCAAGATTGGTAACAGATAGAAACAAGAGAAAGTACACACTGATTCATCTACCTAGAGAAGTTACAGAAGTTTACACAGAGAATTCCATGTATAAGTACAAGAAAATAAGAGAGACTTAGAAAACCGGTAAAACCTACATTGTGGATAGAGTTGGGAGTACTTAGCACTGTGAAAACAGCACTTTCTCCGAAAGAAATTTAGTTCTCTAAGACTGGGAAACACCGAACAGAGAATGTGTCAGTTTCTCAAGATTGGTAACACATAGAAAGAAGAGAAAGTACGCAGTGATTCATCTACAGAGAAAAGTTACAGAGGTTTACAAAGAGAATTCCAAGTATAAGTACAAGAAAATAAGAGAGACTTAGAAAACTGGTAAAACCTACATTGTAGATAGAGTTGGGAGTACTTAGCACTGTGAAAACAGCACTTTCGCAGAAAGAAATGTACTTCTCTAACACTGGGAAACAGTGAACAGAGAATGTATGAGTTTCTCAAGATTGGTAACAGATAGAAACAAGAGAAAGTACACAGTGATTCATCTACCTAGAGAAGTTACAGAAGTTTACACAGAGAATTCCATGTATAAGTACAAGAAAATAAGAGAGACTTAGAAAACTGGTAAAACATACATTGTGGATAGAGTTGGGAGTACTTAGCACTGTGAAAACAGCACATTCGCAGAAAAAAATCTACTTCTCTAAGACTGGGAAACACTGAACAGAGAATGTGTCAGTTTCTCAAGATTGGTAACAGATAGAAAGAAAAGAAAGTACGCAGTGATTCATCTACCTAGAAAAGTTACAGAGGTTTACAAAGAGAATTCCAAGTATAAGTACAAGAAAATAAGAGAGACTTAGAAAACTGGTAAAACCTACATTGTAGATAGAGTTGGAAGTACTTAGCACTGTGAAAACAGCACTTTCGCAGAAAGAAATGTACTTCTCTAACACTGGGAAACAGTGAACAGAGAATGTATGACTTTCTCAAGATTGGTAGCAGATAGAAACAAGAGAAAGTACACAGTGATTCATCTACCTAGAAAAGTTACAGAGGTTTACACAGAGAATTCCAAGTATAAGTACAGGAAAATAAGACAGACATAGAAAACTGGTAAAACCTACATTGTTGATAGAGTTGGGAGTACTTAGCACTGTGAAAACAGCACTTTCGCAGAAAGAAATCTACTTCTATAACACTGGGAAACAGTGAACAGAGAATGTATGAGTTTCTCAAGATTGGTAACAGATAGAAGCAAGAGAAAGTACACAGTGATTCATCTACCTAGAAAAGTTACAGAGGTTTACACAGAGAATTCCAAGTATAAGTACAGGAAAATAAGAGATACTTAGAAAACTGGTAAAACCTACATTGTTGATAGAGTTGGGAGTACTTAGCACTGTGAAAACAGCACTTACGCCAAAAGAAATTTAGTTCTCTAAGTCCGTGAAACAGTGAACAGAGAATGTATGAGTTTCTCAAGATTGGTAACAGATAGAAACAAGAGAAAGTACGCAGTGATTCATCTACCTAGAAAAGTTACAGAGGTTTACACAGAGAATTCCAAGTATAAGTACAAGAAAATAAGAGAGACTTAGAAAAGTGGTAAAATCTACATTGTTGATAGAGTTGGGAGTACTTAGCACTGTGAAAACAGCACTTTCTCAGAAAAAAATCTACTTCTTTAACACTGGGAAACAGTGAAGAGAGAATATATGAGTTTCTCAAGATTGGTAACAGAAACAAGAGAAAGTACGCAGTGATTCACCTACCTAGAAAAGTTACAGAGGTTTACACAGAGAATTCCAAGTATAAGTACAAGAAAATCAGAGAGACTTAGAAAACTGGTAAAACCTACATTTTGGATAGAGTTGGGAGTACTTACCACTGTGAAAACAGCACTTTCGCAGAAAGTAATCTACTTCTCTAAGACTGAGAAACACTGAACAGAGAATGTGTCAGTTTCTCAAGATTGGTAACAGATAGAAAGAAGAGAAAGTACGCATTGATTCATCTACATACAAAAGTTACAGAGGTTTACACAGAGAATTCCAAGTATAAGTACAAGAAAATAAGAGAGACTTAGAAAACTGGTAAAGCCTACATTGTTGATAGAGTTGGGAGTACTTAGCACTGTGAAAACAGCAGTTTCGCAGAAAGAAATCTACTTCTCCAAGACTGGGAAACAGTGAACAGAGAATGTATGAGTTTCTCAAGATTGGTAACAGATAGAAACAAGAGAAAGTACACAGTGATTCATCTACCTAGAGAAGTTACAGAAGTTTACACAGAGAATTCCAAGTATAAGTACAAGAAAATAAGAGAGACTTAGAAAACTGGTAAAACCTACATAGTGGATAGAGTTCGGAGTACTTAGCACTGTGAAAACAGCACTTTCGGAGAAAGAAATCTACTTCTCTAAGACTGGGAAACACTGAACAGAGAATGTGTCAGTTTCTCAAGATTGGTAACAGATAGAAAGAAGAGAAAGTACGCAGTGATTCATCTACAGAGAAAAGTTCCAGAGGTTTACAAAGAGAATTCCAAGTATAAGTACAAGAAAATAAGAGAGACTTAGAAAACTGGTAAAACCTACATTGTGGATAGAGTTGGGAGTACTTAGCACTGTGAAAACAGCACTTTCGCGGAAAGAAATGTACTTCTCTAACACTGGGAAACAGTGAACAGAGAATGTATGAGTTTCTCAAGATTGGTAACAGATAGAAACAAGAGAAAGTACACAGTGATTCATCTACCTAGAGAAGTTACAGAAGTTTACACAGAGAATTCCATGTATAAGTACAAGAAAATAAGAGAGACTTAGAAAACTGGTAAAACCTACATTGTGGATAGAGTTGGGAGTACTTAGCACTGTGAAAACAGCACTTTCGCAGAAAAAAATCTACTTCTCTAATACTGGGAAACACTGAACAGAGAATGTGTCAGTTTCTCAAGATTGGTAACAGATAGAAAGAAGAGAAAGTAGGCAGTGATTCATCTACATAGAAAAGTTACAGAGGTTTACACAGAGAATTCCAAGTATAAGTACAAGAAAATAAGAGGGACTTAGAAAACTGGTAAAACCTACATTGTTGATAGAGTTGGGAATACTTAGCACTGTGAAAACAGCACTTTCGCCGAAAGAAATTTAGTTATCTAAGTCCGTGTAACAGTGAACAGAGAATGTATGAGTTTTTCAAGATTGGTAACAGATAGAAACAAGAGAAAGTACACAGTGATTCATCTACTTAGAAAAGTAACAGAGGTTTACACAGAGAATTCCAAGTATAAGTACAAGAAAATAAGAGAGACTTAGAAAAAAGGTAAAACCTACATTGTTGATAGAGTTGGGAGTACTTAGCACTGTGAAAACAGCACTTTCTCAGAAAGAAATTTAGTTCTCTAATTCCGTGAAACAGTGAACAGACAATGTATGAGTTTCTCAAGATTGGTAACAGATAGAAACAAGAGAAAGGACGCAGTGATTCATCTACCTAGAAAAGTTACAGAGGTTTACACAGAGAATTCCAAGTATAAGTACAAGAAAATAAGAGAGACTTAGAAATCTGGTAAAACCTACATTGTTGATAGAGTTGGGAGTACTTAGCACTGTGAAAACAGCACTTTCGCAGAAAGAAATTTACTTCTCTAACACTGGGAAACAGTGAACAGAGAATGTATGAGTTTCTCAAGATTGGTAACAGATAGAAACAAGAGAAAGTACACACGGATTCATCTACCTAGAGAAGTTACAGAAGTTTACACAGAGAACTCCATGTATAAGTACAAGAAAATAAGAGAGACTTAGAAAACTGGTAAAACCTACATTGTAGATAGAGTTGGGAGTACTTAGCACTGTGAAAACAGCACTTTCGCAGAAAGAAATCTACTTCTCTAAGACTGAGAAACAGTGAGCAGAGAATGTATGAGTTTCTCAAGATTGGTAACAGATACAAACAAGAGAAAGTACACAGTGATTCATCTACCTAGAGAATTTACAGAAGTTTACACAGAGAATTCCATGTATAAGTACAAGAAAATAAGAGAGACTTAGAAAACTGGTAAAACCAACATTTTGGATAGAGTTGGGAGTACTTAGCACTGTGAAAACAGCACTTTCGCCGAAAGAAATTTAGTTCTCTAAGTCCGTGTAACAGTGAACAGAGAATGTATGAGTTTCTCAAGATTGGTAACAGATAGAAACAAGAGAAAGTACACAGTGATTCATCTACCTAGAAAAGTTACAGAGGTTTACACAGAGAATTCCAAGTATAAGTACAGGAAAATAAGAGATACTTAGAAAACTGGTAAAACCTACATTGTTGATAGAGTTGGGAGTACTTAGCACTGTGAAAACAGCACTTACGCAGAAAGAAATTTAGTTCTCTAAGTCCGTGAAACAGTGAACAGAGAATGTATGAGTTTCTCAAGATTGGTAACAGATAGAAACAAGAGAAAGTACGCAGTGATTCATCTACCTAGAAAAGTTATAGAGGTTTACACAGAGAATTCCAAGTATAAGTACAAGAAAATAAGAGAGACTTAGAAAACAGGTAAAACCTACATTGTTGATAGAGTTGGGAGTACTTAGCACTGTGAAAACAGCACTTTCGCAGAAAGAAATCTACTTCTCTAAGACTGGGAAACACTGAACAGAGAATGTGTCAGTTTCTCAAGATTGGTAACAGATAGAAAGAAGAGAAAGTATGCAGTGATTCATCTACATAGAAAAGTTACAGAGGTTTACACAGAGAATTCCAAGTATAAGTACAAGAAAATAAGAGAGACTTAGAAAACTGGTAAAACCTACAATGTAGATAGAGTTGGGAGTACTTAGCACTGTGAAAACAGCACTTTCGCAGAAAGAAATCTACTTCTCTAAGACTGGGAAACAGTGAACAGAGAATGTATGAGTTTCTCAAGATTGGTAACAGATAGAAACAAGAGAAAGTACACAGTGATTCATCTACCTAGAGAAGTTACAGAAGTTTACACAGAGAATTCCATGTATAAGTACAAGAAAATAAGAGAGACTTAGAAAACTGGTAAAACCTACATTGTGGATAGAGTTGGCAGTACTTAGCATTGTGAAAACAGCACTTTCGCAGAAAGAAATCTACTTCTCTAAGAGTGGGAAACACTGAACAGAGAATGTGTCAGTTTCTCAAGATTGGTAGCAGATAGAAAGAAGAGAAAGTACGCAGCGATTCATCTACATAGAAAAGTTACAGAGGTTTACACAGAGAATTCCAAGTATAAGTACAAGAAAATAAGAGAGACTTAGAAAACTGGTAAAACCTACATTGTTGATAGAGTTGGGAGTACTTAGCACTGTGAAAACAGCACTTACGCAGAAAGAAATTTAGTTCTCTACGTCCGTGAAACAGTGTACTTAGAATGTATGAGTTTCTCAAGATTGGTAACAGATAGAAACAAGAGAAAGTACGCAGTGATTCATCTACCTAGAAAAGTTACAGAGGTTTACACAGAGAATTCCAAGTATAAGTACAAGATAATAAGAGAGACTTAGAAAACTGGTAAATCCTACATTGTTGATAGAGTTGGGAGTACTTAGCACTGTGAGAACAGCACTTTCGCAGAAAGAAATCTACTTCTCTAACACTGGGAAACAGTGAACAGAGAATGTATGAGTTTCTCAAGATTGGTAACAGATAGAAACAAGAGAAAGTACACACTGATTCATCTACCTAGAGAAGTTACAGAAGTTTACACAGAGAATTCCATGTATAAGTACAAGAAAATAAGAGAGACTTAGAAAACCGGTAAAACCTACATTGTGGATAGAGTTGGGAGTACTTAGCACTGTGAAAACAGCACTTTCGCCGAAAGAAATTTAGTTCTCTAAGACTGGGAAACACCGAACAGACAATGTGTCAGTTTCTCAAGATTGGTAACAGATAGAAAGAAGAGAAAGTACGCAGTGATTCATCTACAGAGAAAAGTTACAGAGGTTTACAAAGAGAATTCCAAGTATAAGTACAAGAAAATAAGAGAGACTTAGAAAACTGGTAAAACCTACATTGTAGATAGAGTTGGGAGTACTTAGCACTGTGAAAACAGCACTTTCGCAGAAAGAAATGTACTTCTCTAACACTGGGAAACAGTGAACAGAGAATGTATGAGTTTCTCAAGATTGGTAACAGATAGAAACAAGAGAAAGTACACACTGATTCATCTACCTAGAGAAGTTACAGAAGTTTACACAGAGAATTCCATGTATAAGTACAAGAAAATAAGAGAGACTTAGAAAACTGGTAAACCTACATTGTGGATAGAGTTGGGAGTACTTAGCACTGTGAAAACAGCACTTTCGCAGAAAAAAATCTACTTCTCTAAGACTGGGAAACACTGAACAGAGAATGTGTCAGTTTCTCAAGATTGGTAACAGATAGAAAGAAGAGAAAGTACGCAGTGATTCATCTACAGAGAAAAGTTACAGAGGTTTACAAAGAGAATTCCAAGTATAAGTACAAGAAAATAAGAGAGACTTAGAAAACTGGTAAAACCTACATTGTAGATAGAGTTGGGAGTACTTAGCACTGTGAAAACAGCACTTTCGCAGAAAGAAATGTACTTCTCTAACACTGGGAAACAGTGAACAGAGAATGTATGACTTTCTCAAGATTGGTAGCAGATAGAAACAAGAGAAAGTACACAGTGATTCATCTACCTAGAAAAGTTACAGAGGTTTACACAGAGAATTCCAAGTATAAGTACAGGAAAATAAGAGAGACATAGAAAACTGGTAAAGCCTACATTGTTGATAGAGTTGGGAGTACTTAGCACTGTGAAAACAGCACTTTCGCAGAAAGAAATCTACTTCTCTAACACTGGGAAACAGTGAACAGAGAATGTATGAGTTTCTCAAGATTGGTAACAGATAGAAGCAAGAGAAAGTACACAGTGATTCATCTACCTAGAAAAGTTACAGAGGTTTACACAGAGAATTCCAAGTATGAGTACAGGAAAATAAGAGATACTTAGAAAACTGGTAAAACCTACATTGTTGATAGAGTTGGGAGTACTTAGCACTGTGAAAACAGCACTTACGCAGAAAGAAATTTAGTTCTCTAAGTCCGTGAAACAGTGAACAGAGAATGTATGAGTTTCTCAAGATTGGTAACAGATAGAAACAAGAGAAAGTACGCAGTGATTCATCTACCTAGAAAAGTTACAGAGGTTTACACAGAGAATTCCAAGTATAAGTACAAGAAAATAAGAGAGACTTAGAAAAGTGGTAAAACCTACATTGTTGATAGAGTTGGGAGTACTTAGCACTGTGAAAACAGCACTTTCTCAGAAAAAAATCTACTTCTCTAACACTGGGAAACAGTGAAGAGAGAATATATGAGTTTCTCAAGATTGGTAACAGAAACAAGAGAAAGTACGCAGTGATTCACCTACCTAGAAAAGTTACAGAGGTTTACACAGAGAATTCCAAGTATAAGTACAAGAAAATCAGAGAGACTTAGAAAACTGCTAAAACCTACATTTTGGATAGAGTTGGGAGTACTTAGCACTGTGAAAACAGCACTTTCGCAGAAAGTAATCTACTTCTCTAAGACTGGGAAACACTGAACAGAGAATGTGTCAGTTTCTCAAGATTGGTAACAGATAGAAAGAAGAGAAAGTACGCATTGATTCATCTACATACAAAAGTTACAGAGGTTTACACAGAGAATTCCAAGTATAAGTACAAGAAAATAAGAGAGACTTAGAAAACTGGTAAAGCCTACATTGTTGATAGAGTTGGGAGTACTTAGCACTGTGAAAACAGCAGTTTCGCAGAAAGAAATCTACTTCTCTAAGACTGGGAAACAGTGAACAGAGAATGTATGAGTTTCTCAAGATTGGTAACAGATAGAAACAAGAGAAAGTACACAGTGATTCATCTACCTAGAGAAGTTACAGAAGTTTACACAGAGAATTCCAAGTATAAGTACAAGAAAATAAGAGAGACTTAGAAAACTGGTAAAACCTACATTGTGGATAGAGTTCGGAGTACTTAGCACTGTGAAAACAGCACTTTCGCAGAAAGAAATCTACTTCTCTAAGACTGGGAAACACTGAACAGAGAATGTGTCAGTTTCTCAAGATTGGTAACAGATAGAAAGAAGAGAAAGTACGCAGTGATTCATCTACAGAGAAAAGTTACAGAGGTTTACAGAGAGAATTCCAAGTATAAGTACAAGAAAATAAGAGAGACTTAGAAAACTGGTAAAACCTACATTGTGGATAGAGTTGGGAGTACTTAGCACTGTGAAAACAGCACTTTCGCAGAAAGAAATGTACTTCTCTAACACTGGGAAACAGTGAACAGAGAATGTATGAGTTTCTCAAGATTGGTAGCAGATAGAAACAAGAGAAAGTACACAGTGATTCATCTACCTAGAAAAGTTACAGAGGTTTACACAGAGAATTCCAAGTATAAGTACAGGAAAATAAGAGAGACTTAGAAAACTGGTAAAACCTACATTGTGGATAGAGTTGGGAGTACTTAGCACTGTGAAAACAGCACTTTCGCAGAAAGAAATGTACTTCTCTAACACTGGGAAACAGTGAACAGAGAATGTATGAGTTTCTCAAGATTGGTAGCAGATAGAAACAAGAGAAAGTACACAGTGATTCATCTACCTAGAAAAGTTACAGAGGTTTACACAGAGAATTCCAAGTATAAGTACAGGAAAATAAGAGAGACTTAGAAAACTGGTAAAACCTACATTGTTGATAGAGTTGGGAGTACTTAGCACTGTGAAAACAGCACTTTCGCAGAAAGAAATTTAGTTCTCTAAGTCCGTGAAACAGTGAACAGAGAATGTATGAGTTTCTCAAGATTGGTAACAGATAGAAACAAGAGAAAGTACGCAGTGATTCATCTACCTAGAATAGTTACAGAGGTTTACACAGAGAATTCCAAGTATAAGTACAAGAAAATAAGAGAGACTTAGAAAAGTGGTAAAACCTACATTGTTGATAGAGTTGGGAGTACTTAGCACTGTGAAAACAGCACTTTCTCAGAAAAAAATCTACTTCTCTAACACTGGGAAACAGTGAAGAGAGAATATATGAGTTTCTCAAGATTGGTAACAGATAGAATCAAGAGAAAGTACGCAGTGATTCACCTACCTAGAAAAGTTACAGAGGTTTACACAGAGAATTCCAAGTATAAGTACAAGAAAATCAGAGAGACTTAGAAAACTGGTAAAACCTACATTTTGGATAGAGTTGGGAGTACTTAGCACTGTGAAAAACAGCACTTTCGCAGAAAGTAATCTACTTCTCTAAGACTGGGAAACACTGAACAGAGAATGTGTCAGTTTCTCAAGATTGGTAACAGATAGAAAGAATAGAAAGTACGCAGTGATTCATCTACATACAAAAGTTACAGAGGTTTACACAGAGAATTCCAAGTATAAGTACAAGAAAATAAGAGAGACTTAGAAAACTGGTAAAGCCTACATTGTTGATAGAGTTGGGAGTACTTAGCACTGTGAAAACAGCAGTTTCGCAGAAAGAAATCTACTTCTCTAAGACTGGGAAACAGTGAACAGAGAATGTATGAGTTTCTCAAGATTGGCAACAGATAGAAACAAGAGAAAGTACACAGTGATTCATCTACCTAGAGAAGTTACAGAAGTTTACACAGAGAATTCCAAGTATAAGTACAAGAAAATAAGAGAGACTTAGAAAACTGGTAAATCCTACATTGTTGATAGAGTTGGGAGTACTTAGCACTGTGAGAACAGCACTTTCGCAGAAAGAAATCTACTTCTCTAACACTGGGAAACAGTGAACAGAGAATGTATGAGTTTCTCAAGATTGGTAACAGATAGAAACAAGAGACAGTACACAGTGATTCATCTACATACAAAAGTTACAGAGGTTTACACAGAGAATTCCAAGTATAAGTACAAGAAAATAAGAGAGACTTAGAAAACTGGTAAAGCTTACATTGTTGATAGAGTTGGGAGTACTTAGCACTGTGAAAACAGCACTTTCGCAGAAAGTAATCTACTTCTCTAAGACTGGGAAACACTGAACAGAGAATGTGTCAGTTTCTCAAGATTAGTAACAGATAGAAAGAAGAGAAAGTACGCAGTGATTCATCTACATACAAAAGTTACAGAGGTTTACACAGAGAATTCCAAGTATAAGTACAAGAAAATAAGAGAGACTTAGAAAACTGGTAAAGCTTACATTGTTGATAGAGTTGGGAGTACTTAGCACTGTGAAAACAGCACTTTCGCAGAAAGAAATCTACTTCTCTAAGAATGGGAAACAGTGAACAGAGAACGTATGAGTTTCTCAAGATTGGTAACAGATAGAAACAAGAGAAAGTACACAGTGATTCATCTGCATACAAAAGTTACAGAAGTTTACACAGAGAATTCCAAGTATAAGTACAAGAAAATAAGAGATACTTAGAAAACTGGTAAAACCTACATTGTTGATAGAGTTGGGAGTACTTAGCACTGTGAAAACAGCACTTTCGCAGAAAGTAATCTACTTCTCTAAGACTGGGAAACAGTGAACAGAGAATGTATGAGTTTCTCAAGATTGGTAACAGATAGAAACAAGAGAAAGTACGCAGTGATTCATCTACCTAGAAAAGTTACAGAGGTTTACACAGAGAATTCCAAGTATAAGTACAAGAAAATAAGAGTGACTTAGAAAACTGGTAAAACCTACATTGTTGATAGAGTTGGGAGTACTTAGCACTGTGAAAACAGCACTTTCCCAGAAAGAAATGTACTTCTCTAACACTGGGAAACAGTGAACAGAGAATGTATGAGTTTCTAAAGATTGGTAACAGATAGAAACAAGAGAAAGTACACAGTGATTCATCTACCTAGAGAAGTTACAGAAGTTTACACAGAGAATTCCATGTATAAGTACAAGAAAATAAGAGAGACTTAGAAAACTGGTAAAACCTACATTGTGGATAGAGTTGGGAGTACTTAGCACTGTAAAAACAGCACTTTCGCAGAAAAAAATCTACTTCTCTAAGACTGGGAAACACTGAACAGAGAATGTGTCAGTTTCTCAAGATTGGTAACAGATAGAAAGAAGAGAAAGTACGCAGTGATTCATCTACAGAGAAAAGTTACAGAGGTTTACAAAGAGAATTCCAAGTATAAGTACAAGAAAATAAGAGAGACTTAGAAAACTGGTAAAACCTACATTGTAGATAGAGTTGGGAGTACTTAGCACTGTGAAAACAGCACTTTCGCAGAAAGAAATGTACTTCTCTAACACTGGGAAACAGTGAACAGAGAATGTATGACTTTCTCAAGATTGGTAGCAGATAGAAACAAGAGAAAGTACACAGTGATTCATCTACCTAGAAAAGTTACAGAGGTTTACACAGAGAATTCCAAGTATAAGTACAGGAAAATAAGAGAGACATAGAAAACTGGTAAAACCTACATTGTTGATAGAGTTGGGAGTACTTAGCACTGTGAAAACAGCACTTTCGCAGAAAGAAATCTACTTCTCTAACACTGGGAAACAGTGAACAGAGAATGTATGAGTTTCTCAAGATTGGTAACAGATAGAAGCAAGAGAAAGTACACAGTGATTCATCTACCTAGAAAAGTTACAGAGGTTTACACAGAGAATTCCAAGTATGAGTACAGGAAAATAAGAGATACTTAGAAAACTGGTAAAACCTACATTGTTGATAGAGTTGGGAGTACTTAGCACTGTGAAAACAGCACTTACGCAGAAAGAAATTTAGTTCTCTAAGTCCGTGAAACAGTGAACAGAGAATGTATGAGTTTCTCAAGATTGGTAACAGATAGAAACAAGAGAAAGTACGCAGTGATTCATCTACCTAGAAAAGTTACAGAGGTTTACACAGAGAATTCCAAGTATAAGTACAAGAAAATAAGAGAGACTTAGAAAAGTGGTAAAACCTACATTGTTGATAGAGTTGGGAGTACTTAGCACTGTGAAAACAGCACTTTCTCAGAAAAAAATCTACTTCTCTAACACTGGGAAGCAGTGAAGAGAGAATATATGAGTTTCTCAAGATTGGTAACAGAAACAAGAGAAAGTACGCAGTGATTCACCTACCTAGAAAAGTTACAGAGGTTTACACAGAGAATTCCAAGTATAAGTACAAGAAAATCAGAGAGACTTAGAAAACTGCTAAAACCTACATTTTGGATAGAGTTGGGAGTACTTAGCACTGTGAAAACAGCACTTTCGCAGAAAGTAATCTACTTCTCTAAGACTGGGAAACACTGAACAGAGAATGTGTCAGTTTCTCAAGATTGGTAACAGATAGAAAGAAGAGAAAGTACGCATTGATTCATCTACATACAAAAGTTACAGAGGTATACACAGAGAATTCCAAGTATAAGTGCAAGAAAATAAGAGAGACTTAGAAAACTGGTAAAGCCTACATTGTTGATAGAGTTGGGAGTACTTAGCACTGTGAAAACAGCAGTTTCGCAGAAAGAAATCTACTTCTCTAAGACTGGGAAACAGTGAACAGAGAATGTATGAGTTTCTCAAGATTGGTAACAGATAGAAACAAGAGAAAGTACACAGTGATTCATCTACCTAGAGAAGTTACAGAAGTTTACACAGAGAATTCCAAGTATAAGTACAAGAAAATAAGAGAGACTTAGAAAACTGGTAAAACCTACATTGTGGATAGAGTTCGGAGTACTTAGCACTGTGAAAACAGCACTTTCGCAGAAAGAAATCTACTTCTCTAAGACTGGGAAACACTGAACAGAGAATGTGTCAGTTTCTCAAGATTGGTAACAGATAGAAAGAAGAGAAAGTACGCAGTGATTCATCTACATAGAAAAGTTACAGAGGTTTACACAGAGAATTCCATGTATAACTAGAAGAAAATAAGAGAGACTTAGAAAACCGGTAAAACCTACATTGTGGATAGAGTTGGGAGTACTTAGCACTGTGAAAACAGCACTTTCGCCGAAAGAAATTTAGTTCTCTAAGTCCGTGAAACAGTGAACAGAGAATGTATGAGTTTCTCAAGATTGGTAACAGATAGAAACAAGAGAAAGTACACAGTGATTCATCTACATAGAAAAGTTACAGAGGTTTACACAGAGAATTCCAAGTATAAGTACAAGAAAATAGGAGAGACTTAGAAAACTGGTAAAACCTACATTGTTGATAGAGTTGGGAGTACTTAGCACTGTGAAAACAGCACTTTCGCCGAAAGAAATTTAGTTCTCCAAGTCCGTGAAACAGTGAACAGAGAATGTATGAGTTTCTGAAGATTGCTAACAGATAGAAACAAGAGAAAGTACACAGTGACTCATCTAGCTAGAAAAGATACAGAGGTTTACACAGAGAATTCCAAGTATAAGTACAAGAAAATAAGAGAGACTTAGAAAACTGGTAAAACCTACATTGTAGATAGAGTTGGGAGTACTTAGCACTGTGAAAACAGCACTTTCTCAGAAAGAAATCTACTTCTCTAACACTGGGAAACAGTGAACAGAGAATGTATGAGTTTCTCAAGATTGGTAACAGATAGAAACAAGAGAAAGTACACACTGATTCATCTACCTAGAGAAGTTACAGAAGTTTACACAGAGAATTCCATGTATAAGTACAAGAAAATAAGAGAGACTTAGAAAACTGGTAAAACCTACATTGTGGATAGAGTTGGGAGTACTTAGCACTGTTAAAACAGCACTTTCGCAGAAAGAAATCTACTTCTCTAAGACTGGGAAACACTGAACAGAGAATGTGTCAGTTTCTCAAGATTGGTAACAGATAGAAAGAAGAGAAAGCACGCAGTGATTCATCTACATAGAAAAGTTACAAAGGTTTACACAGAGAATTCCAAGTATAAGTACAAGAAAATAAGAGAGACTTAGAAAACTGGTAAAACCTACATTGTAGATAGAGTTGAAAGTACTTAGCACTGTGAAAACAGCACTTTCGCAGAAAGAAATCTACTTCTCTAAGACTGGGAAACAGTGAACAGAAAATGTATGAGTTTCTCAAGATTGGTAACAGATACAAACAAGAGAAAGTACACAGTGATTCATCTACCTAGAGAAGTTACAGAAGTTTACACAGAGAATTCCATGTATAAGTACAAGAAAATAAGAGAGACTTAGAAAACTGGTAAAACCTACATTGTGGATAGAGTTGGAAGTACTTAGCACTGTGAAAACAGCACTTTCGCCTAAAGAAATTTAGTTCTCTAAGTCCGTGTAACAGTGAACAGAGAATGTATGAGTTTCTCAAGATTGGTAACAGATAGAAACAAGAGAAAGTACACAGTGATTCATCTACCTAGAAAAGTTACAGAGGTTTACACAGAGAATTCCAAGTATAAGTACAACAAAATAAGAGAGAGTTAGAAAACAGGTAAAACCTACATTGTAGATAGAGTTGGGAGTACTTAGCACTGTGAAAACAGCACTTTCGCAGAAAGAAATCTACTTCTCTAAGACTGGGAAACACTGAACAGAGAATGTGTCAGTTTCTCAAGATTGGTAACAGATAGAAAGAAGAGAAAGTACGCAGTGATTCATCTACATAGAAAAGTTACAGAGGTTTACACAGAGAATTCCAAGTATAAGTACAAGAAAATAAGAGAGACTTAGAAAACTGGTAAAACCTACATTGTTGATAGAGTTGGGAGTACTTAGCACTGTGAAAACAGCACTTTCTCAGAAAGAAATTTAGTTCTCTAAGTCCGTGAAACAGTGAACAGAGAATGTATGAGTTTCTCAAGATTGGTAACAGATAGAAACAAGAGAAAGTACGCAGTGATTCATCTACCTAGAAAAGTTACAGAGGTTTACACAGAGAATTCCAAGTATAAGTACAAGAAAATAAGAGAGACTTAGAAAAGTGGTAAAACCTACATTGTTGATAGAGTTGGGAGTACTTAGCACTGTGAAAACAGCACTTTCTCAGAAAAAAATCTACTTCTCTAACACTGGGAAGCAGTGAAGAGAGAATATATGAGTTTCTCAAGATTGGTAACAGAAACAAGAGAAAGTACGCAGTGATTCACCTACCTAGAAAAGTTACAGAGGTTTACACAGAGAATTCCAAGTATAAGTACAAGAAAATCAGAGAGACTTAGAAAACTGCTAAAACCTACATTTTGGATAGAGTTGGGAGTACTTAGCACTGTGAAAACAGCACTTTCGCAGAAAGTAATCTACTTCTCTAAGACTGGGAAACACTGAACAGAGAATGTGTCAGTTTCTCAAGATTGGTAACAGATAGAAAGAAGAGAAAGTACGCATTGATTCATCTACATACAAAAGTTACAGAGGTATACACAGAGAATTCCAAGTATAAGTGCAAGAAAATAAGAGAGACTTAGAAAACTGGTAAAGCCTACATTGTTGATAGAGTTGGGAGTACTTAGCACTGTGAAAACAGCAGTTTCGCAGAAAGAAATCTACTTCTCTAAGACTGGGAAACAGTGAACAGAGAATGTATGAGTTTCTCAAGATTGGTAACAGATAGAAACAAGAGAAAGTACACAGTGATTCATCTACCTAGAGAAGTTACAGAAGTTTACACAGAGAATTCCAAGTATAAGTACAAGAAAATAAGAGAGACTTAGAAAACTGGTAAAACCTACATTGTGGATAGAGTTCGGAGTACTTAGCACTGTGAAAACAGCACTTTCGCAGAAAGAAATCTACTTCTCTAAGACTGGGAAACACTGAACAGAGAATGTGTCAGTTTCTCAAGATTGGTAACAGATAGAAAGAAGAGAAAGTACGCAGTGATTCATCTACATAGAAAAGTTACAGAGGTTTACACAGAGAATTCCATGTATAACTAGAAGAAAATAAGAGAGACTTAGAAAACCGGTAAAACCTACATTGTGGATAGAGTTGGGAGTACTTAGCACTGTGAAAACAGCACTTTCGCCGAAAGAAATTTAGTTCTCTAAGTCCGTGAAACAGTGAACAGAGAATGTATGAGTTTCTCAAGATTGGTAACAGATAGAAACAAGAGAAAGTACACAGTGATTCATCTACATAGAAAAGTTACAGAGGTTTACACAGAGAATTCCAAGTATAAGTACAAGAAAATAGGAGAGACTTAGAAAACTGGTAAAACCTACATTGTTGATAGAGTTGGGAGTACTTAGCACTGTGAAAACAGCACTTTCGCCGAAAGAAATTTAGTTCTCCAAGTCCGTGAAACAGTGAACAGAGAATGTATGAGTTTCTGAAGATTGCTAACAGATAGAAACAAGAGAAAGTACACAGTGACTCATCTAGCTAGAAAAGATACAGAGGTTTACACAGAGAATTCCAAGTATAAGTACAAGAAAATAAGAGAGACTTAGAAAACTGGTAAAACCTACATTGTAGATAGAGTTGGGAGTACTTAGCACTGTGAAAACAGCACTTTCTCAGAAAGAAATCTACTTCTCTAACACTGGGAAACAGTGAACAGAGAATGTATGAGTTTCTCAAGATTGGTAACAGATAGAAACAAGAGAAAGTACACACTGATTCATCTACCTAGAGAAGTTACAGAAGTTTACACAGAGAATTCCATGTATAAGTACAAGAAAATAAGAGAGACTTAGAAAACTGGTAAAACCTACATTGTGGATAGAGTTGGGAGTACTTAGCACTGTTAAAACAGCACTTTCGCAGAAAGAAATCTACTTCTCTAAGACTGGGAAACACTGAACAGAGAATGTGTCAGTTTCTCAAGATTGGTAACAGATAGAAAGAAGAGAAAGCACGCAGTGATTCATCTACATAGAAAAGTTACAAAGGTTTACACAGAGAATTCCAAGTATAAGTACAAGAAAATAAGAGAGACTTAGAAAACTGGTAAAACCTACATTGTAGATAGAGTTGAAAGTACTTAGCACTGTGAAAACAGCACTTTCGCAGAAAGAAATCTACTTCTCTAAGACTGGGAAACAGTGAACAGAAAATGTATGAGTTTCTCAAGATTGGTAACAGATACAAACAAGAGAAAGTACACAGTGATTCATCTACCTAGAGAAGTTACAGAAGTTTACACAGAGAATTCCATGTATAAGTACAAGAAAATAAGAGAGACTTAGAAAACTGGTAAAACCTACATTGTGGATAGAGTTGGAAGTACTTAGCACTGTGAAAACAGCACTTTCGCCTAAAGAAATTTAGTTCTCTAAGTCCGTGTAACAGTGAACAGAGAATGTATGAGTTTCTCAAGATTGGTAACAGATAGAAACAAGAGAAAGTACACAGTGATTCATCTACCTAGAAAAGTTACAGAGGTTTACACAGAGAATTCCAAGTATAAGTACAACAAAATAAGAGAGAGTTAGAAAACAGGTAAAACCTACATTGTAGATAGAGTTGGGAGTACTTAGCACTGTGAAAACAGCACTTTCGCAGAAAGAAATCTACTTCTCTAAGACTGGGAAACACTGAACAGAGAATGTGTCAGTTTCTCAAGATTGGTAACAGATAGAAAGAAGAGAAAGTACGCAGTGATTCATCTACATAGAAAAGTTACAGAGGTTTACACAGAGAATTCCAAGTATAAGTACAAGAAAATAAGAGAGACTTAGAAAACTGGTAAAACCTACATTGTTGATAGAGTTGGGAGTACTTAGCACTGTGAAAACAGCACTTTCTCAGAAAGAAATTTAGTTCTCTAAGTCCGTGAAACAGTGAACAGAGAATGTATGAGTTTCTCAAGATTGGTAACAGATAGAAACAAGAGAAAGTACGCAGTGATTCATCTACCTAGAAAAGTTACAGAGGTTTACACAGAGAATTCCAAGTATAAGTACAAGAAAATAAGAGAGACTTAGAAAACTGGTAAAACCTACATTGTTGATAGAGTTGGGAGTACTTAGCACTGTGAAAACAGCACTTTCGCAGAAAGAAATCTACTTCTCTAAGACTGGGAAACACTGAACAGAGAATGTGTCAGTTTCTCAAGATTGGTAACAGATAGAAAGAAGAGAAAGTACGCAGTGATTCATCTACATAGAAAAGTTACAGAGGTTTACACAGAGAATTCCATGTATAACTACAACAAAATAAGAGAGACTTAGAAAACCGGTAAAACCTACATTGTGGATAGAGTTGGGAGTACTTAGCACTGTGAAAACAGCACTTTCGCCGAAAGAAATTTAGTTCTCTAAGTCCGTGAAACAGTGAACAGAGAATGTATGAGTTTCTCAAGATTGGTAACAGATAGAAACAAGAGAAAGTACACAGTGATTCATCTGCATAGAAAAGTTACAGAAGTTTACACAGAGAATTCCAAGTATAAGTACAAGAAAATAAGAGATACTTAGAAAACTGGTAAAACCTACATTGTTGATAGAGTTGGGAGTACTTAGCACTGTGAAAACAGCACTTTCGCCGAAAGAAATTTAGTTCTCCAAGTCCGTGAAAGACTGAACAGAGAATGTATGAGTTTCTGAAGATTGCTAACAGATAGAAACAAGAGAAAGTACACAGTGATTCATCTAGCTAGAAAAGATACAGAGGTTTACACAGAGAATTCCAAGTATAAGTACAAGAAAATAAGAGAGACTTAGAAAACTGGTAAAACCTACATTGTAGATAGAGTTGGGAGTACTTAGCACTGTGAAAACAGCACTTTCTCAGAAAGAAATCTACTTCTCTAACACTGGGAAACAGTGAACAGAGAATGTATGAGTTTCTCAAGATTGGTAACAGATAGAAACAAGAGAAAGTACACACTGATTCATCTACCTAGAGAAGTTACAGAAGTTTACACAGAGAATTCCATGTATAAGTACAAGAAAATAAGAGAGACTTAGAAAACTGGTAAAACCTACATTGTGGATAGAGTTGGGAGTACTTAGCACTGTTAAAACAGCACTTTCGCAGAAAGAAATCTACTTCTCTAAGACTGGGAAACACTGAACAGAGAATGTGTCAGTTTCTCAAGATTGGTAACAGATAGAAAGAAGAGAAAGTACGCAGTGATTCATCTACATACAAAAGTTACAAAGGTTTACACAGAGAATTCCAAGTATAAGTACAAGAAAATAAGAGAGACTTAGAAAACTGGTAAAACCTACATTGTTGATAGAGTTGAAAGTACTTAGCACTGTGAAAACAGCACTTTCGCAGAAAGAAATCTACTTCTCTAAGACTGGGAAACAGTGAACAGAAAATGTATGAGTTTCTCAAGATTGGTAACAGATACAAACAAGAGAAAGTACACAGTGATTCATCTACCTAGAGAAGTTACAGAAGTTTACACAGAGAATTCCATGTATAAGTACAAGAAAATAAGAGAGACTTAGAAAACTGGTAAAACCTACATTGTGGATAGAGTTGGGAGTACTTAGCACTGTGAAAACAGCACTTTCGCCTAAAGAAATTTAGTTCTCTAAGTCCGTGTAACAGTGAACAGAGAATGTATGAGTTTCTCAAGATTGGTAACAGATAGAAACAAGAGAAAGTACACAGTGATTCATCTACCTAGAAAAGTTACAGAGGTTTACACAGAGAATTCCAAGTATAAGTACAACAAAATAAGAGAGAGTTAGAAAACAGGTAAAACCTACATTGTAGATAGAGTTGGGAGTACTTAGCACTGTGAAAACAGCACTTTCGCAGAAAGAAATCTACTTCTCTAAGACTGGGAAACACTGAACAGAGAATGTGTCAGTTTCTCAAGATTGGTAACAGATAGAAAGAAGAGAAAGTACGCAGTGATTCATCTACATAGAAAAGTTACAGAGGTTTACACAGAGAATTCCAAGTATAAGTACAAGAAAATAAGAGAGACTTAGAAAACTGGTAAAACCTACATTGTTGATAGAGTTGGGAGTACTTAGCACTGTGAAAACAGCACTTTTGCAGAAAGAAATTTAGTTCTCTAAGTCCGTGAAACAGTGAACAGAGAATGTATGAGTTTCTCAAGATTGGTAACAGATAGAAACAAGAGAAAGTACGCAGTGATTCATCTACCTAGAAAAGTTACAGAGGTTTACACAGAGAATTCCAAGTATAAGTACAAGAAAATAAGAGAGACTTAGAAAACTGGTAAAACCTACATTGTTGATAGAGTTGGGAGTACTTAGCACTGTGAAAACAGCACTTTCTCAGAAAAAAATCTACTTCTCTATCACTGGGAAACACTGAAGAAAGAATATATGACTTTCTCAAGATTGGTAACAGATAGAAACAAGAGAAAGTACGCAGTGATTCACCTACCTAGAAAAGTTACAGAGATTTACACAGAGAATTCCAAGTATAAGTACAAGAAAATAAGAGAGACTTAGAAAACTGGTAAAACCTACATTTTGGATAGAGTTCGGAGTACTTAGCACTGTGAAAACAGCACTTTCGCTGAAAGTAATCTACTTCTCTAAGACTGGGAAACACTGAACAGAGAATGTGTCAGTTTCTCAAGATTGGTAACAGATAGAAAGAAGAGAAAGTACGAATTGATTCATCTACATACAAAAGTTACAGAGGTTTACACAGAGAATTCCAAGGATAAGTACAAGAAAATAAGAGAGACTTACAAAACTGGTAAAGCCTACATTGTTGATAGAGTTGCGAGTACTTAGCACTGTGAAAACAGCACTTTCGCAGAAAGAAATCTACTTCTCTAAGACTGGGAAACAGTGAACAGAGAATGTATGAGTTTCTCAAGATTGGTAACAGATAGAAACAAGAGAAAGTACACAGTGATTCATCTACCTAGAGAAGTTACAGAAGTTTACACAGAGAATTCCAAGTATAAGTACAAGAAAATAAGAGAGACTTAGAAAACTGGTAAAACCTACATTGTGGATAGAGTTCGGAGTACTTAGCACTGTGAAAACAGCACTTTCGCAGAAAGAAATCTACTTCTCTAAGACTGGGAAACACTGAACAGAGAATGTGTCAGTTTCTCAAGATTGGTAACAGATAGAAAGAAGAGAAAGTACGCAGTGATTCATCTACATAGAAAAGTTACAGAGGTTTACACAGAGAATTCCAAGTATAAGTACAAGAAAATAAGAGAGACTTAGAAAACTGGTAAAACCTACATTGTTGATAGAGTTGGGAGTACTTAGCACTGTGAAAACAGCACTTTCGCAGAAAGAAATCTACTTCTCTAAGACTGGGAAACAGTGAACAGAGAATGTATGAGTTTCTCAAGATTGGTAACAGATACAAACAAGAGAAAGTACACAGTGATTCATCCAGCTAGAGAAGTTACAGAAGTTTACACAGAAAATTCCATGTATAAGTACAAGAAAATAAGAGAGACTTAGAAAACTGGTAAAACCTACATTTTGGATAGAGTTGGGAGTACTTAGCACTGTGAAAACAGCACTTTCGCCGAAAGAAATTTAGTTCTCTAAGTCCGTGTAACAGTGAACAGAGAATGCATGAGTTTCTCAAGATTGGTAACAGATAGAAACAAGAGAAAGTACACAATGATTCATCTACCTAGAAAAGTAACAGAGGTTTACACAGAGAACTCCAAGTATAAGTACAAGAAAATAAGAGAGACTTAGAAAACAGTTAAAACCTACATTGTTGATAGAGTTGGGAGTACTTAGCACTGTGAAAACAGCACTTTCGCAGAAAGAAATCTACTTCTCTAAGACTGGGAAACACTGAACAGAGAATGTGTCAGTTTCTCAAGATTGGTAGCAGATAGAAAGAAGAGAAAGTACGCAGCGATTCATCTACATAGAAAAGTTACAGAGGTTTACACAGAGAATTCCAAGTATAAGTACAAGAAAATAAGAGAGACTTAGAAAACTGGAAAACCTACATTGTTGATAGAGTTGGTAGTACTTAGCACTGTGAAAACAGCACTTTTGCAGAAAGAAATGTACTTCTCTAACACTGGGAAACAGTGAACAGGGAATGTATGAGTTTCTCAAGATTGGTAACAGATAGAAACAAGAGAAAGTACACAGTGATTCATCTACCTAGAAAAGTTACAGAGGTTTACACAGAGAATTCCAAGTATAAGTACAGGAAAATAAGAGAGACTTAGAAAACTGGTAAAACCTACATTGTTGATAGAGTTGGGAGTACTTAGCACTGTGAAAACAGCACTTTCGCAGAAGGAAATCTACTTCTCTAACACTGGGAAACAGTGAACAGAGAATGTATGAGTTTCTCAAGATTGGTGACAGATAGAAGCAAGAGATAGTACGCAGTGATTCATCTAAACAGAAAAGTTACAGAGGTTTACACAGAGAATTC
Organism: Heterohyrax brucei; assembly: GCA_028571685.1. NCBI lineage: Eukaryota > Metazoa > Chordata > Mammalia > Hyracoidea > Procaviidae > Heterohyrax > Heterohyrax brucei. Next base: position 40,745,875 of record CM053156.1, on the reverse strand, counting down.
CAAGTATAAGTACAAGAAAATAAGAGAGACTTAGAAAACTGGTAAAACCTACATTGTTGATAGAGTTGGGAGTACTTAGCACTGTGAAAACAGCACTTTCGCCGAAAGAAATTTAGTTCTCCAAGTCCGTGAAACAGTGAACAGACAATGTATGAGTTTCTGAAGATTGCTAACAGATAGAAACAAGAGAAAGTACACAGTGATTCATCTAGCTAGAAAAGATACACAGGTTTACACAGGGAATTCCAAGTATAAGTACAAGAAAATAAGAGATACTTAGAAAACTGGTAAAACCTACATTGTAGATAGAGTTGGGAGTACTTAGCACTGTGAAAACAGCACTTTCGCAGAAAGAGATCTACTTCTCTAACACTGGGAAACAGTGAACAGAGAATGTATGAGTTTCTCAAGATTGGTAACAGATAGAAACAAGAGAAAGTACACACTGATTCATCTACCTAGAGAAGTTACAGAAGTTTACACAGAGAACTCCATGTATAAGTACAAGAAAATAAGAGAGACTTAGAAAACTGGTAAAACCTACATTGTTGATAGAGTTGGGAGTACTTAGCACTGTGAAAACAGCACTTTCGCAGAAAGAAATCTACTTCTCTAAGACTGGGAAACACTGAACAGAGAATGTGTCAGTTTCTCAAGATTGGTAACAGATAGAAAGAAGAGAAACTACGCAGTGATTCATCTACGTAGAAAAGTTACAGAGGTTTACACAGAGAATTCCAAGTATAAGTACAAGAAAATAAGAGAGACTTAGAAAACTGGTAAAACCTACATTGTGGATAGAGTTGGGAGTACTTAGCACTGTGAAAACAGCACTTTCGCAGAAAGAAATCTACTTCTCTAAGACTGGGAAACACTGAACAGAGAATGTGTCAGTTTCTCAAGATTGGTAACAGATAGAAAGAAGAGAAAGTACGCAGTGATTCATCTACATAGAAAAGTTACAGAGGTTTACACAGAGAATTCCAAGTATAAGTACAAGAAAATAAGAGAGACTTAGAAAACTGGTAAAACCTACATTGTTGATAGAGTTGGGAGTACTTAGCACTGTGAAAACAGCACTTACGCAGAAAGAAATTTAGTTCTCAAAGTCCGTGAATCTGTGAACAGAGAATGTATGAGTTTCTCAAGATTGGTAACAGATAGAAACAAGAGAAAATACGCAGTGATTCATCTACCTAGAAAAGTTACAGAGGTTTACACAGAGAATTCCAAGTATAAGTACAAGAAAATAAGAGAGACTTAGAAAACTGGTAAATCCTACATTGTTGATAGAGTTGGGAGTACTTAGCACTGTGAAAACAGCACTTTCGCAGAAAGAAATCTACTTCTCTAAGACTGGGAAACAGTGAACAGAGAATGTATGAGTTTCTCAAGATTGGTAACAGATAGAAACAAGAGAAAGTACACAGTGATTCACCTACCTAGAGAAGTTACAGAAGTTTACACAGAGAATTCCATGTATAACTACAAAAAAATAAGAGAGACTTAGAAAACCGGTAAAACCTACATTGTGGATAGAGTTGGGAGTACTTAGCACTATGAAAACAGCACTTTCGCCGAAAGAAATTTAGTTCTCTAAGTCCGTGAAACAGTGAACAGAGAATGTATGAGTTTCTCAAGATTGGTAACAGATAGAAACAAGAGAAAGTACACAGTGATTCATCTACCTAGAAAAGTTACAGAGGTTTACACAGAGAATTCCAAGTATAAGTACAAGAAAATAAGAGAGACTTACAAAACTGGTAAACCTACATTGTTGATAGAGTTGGGAGTACTTAGCACTGTGAAAACAGCACTTTCGCAGAAGGAAATCTACTTCTCTAACACTGGGAAACAGTGAACAGAGAATGTATGAGTTTCTCAAGATTGGTAACAGATAGAAACAAGAGAAAGTACGCAGTGATTCATCTACATAGAAAAGTTACAGAGGTTTACACAGAGAATTCCAAGTATAAGTACAAGAAAATAAGAGAGACTTAGAAAACTGGTAAAACCTACATTGTGGATAGAGTTGGGAGTACTTAGCACTGTGAAAACAGCACTTTCGCAGAAAGAAATCTACTTCTCTAAGACTGGGAAACAGTGAACAGAGAATGTATGAGTTTCTCAAGATTGGTAACAGATAGAAACAAGAGAAAGTACACAGTGATTCATCTACCTAGAGAAGTTACAGAAGTTTACACAGAGAATTCCATGTATAAGTACAAGAAAATAAGAGAGACTTAGAAAACTGCTAAAACCTACATTGTGGATAGCGTTGGGAGTACTTAGCACTGTGAAAACAGCACTTTCGCAGAAAGAAATCTACTTCTCTAAGACTGGGAAACACTGAACAGAGAATGTGTCAGTTTCTCAAGATTGGTAACAGATAGAAAGAAGAGAAAGTACGCAGTGATTCATCTACAGAGAAAAGTTACAGAGGTTTACAAAGAGAATTCCAAGTATAAGTACAAGAAAATAAGAGAGACTTAGAAAACTGGTAAAACCTACATTGTAGATAGAGTTGGGAGTACTTAGCACTGTGAAAACAGCACTTTCGCAGAAAGAAATGTACTTCTCTAACACTGGGAAACAGTGAACAGAGAATGTATGAGTTTCTCAAGATTGGTAACAGATAGAAAGAAGAGAAAGTACGCAGTGATTCATCTACAAAGAAAAGTTACAGAGGTTTACACAGAGAATTCCAAGTATAAGTACAAGAAAATAAGAGTGACTTAGAAAACTGGTAAAACCTACGTTGTTGATAGAGCTGGGAGTACTTAGCACTGTGAAAAAGCACTTTCGCCGAAAGAAATTTAGTTCTCTAAGTCCGTGAAACAGTGAAGAGAGAATGTATGAGTTTCTCAAGATTGGTAACAGATAGAAACAAGAGACAGTATACAGTGATTCATCTACATATAAAAGTTACAGAGGTTTACACAGAGAATTCCAAGTATAAGTACAAGAAAATAAGAGAGACTTAGAAAACTGGTAAAACCTACATTGTGGATAGAGTTGGGAGTACTTAGCACTGTGAAAACAGCACTTTCGCAGAAAGAAATCTACTTCTCTAAGACTGGGAAACAGTGAACAGAGAATGTATGAGTTTCTCAAGATTGGTAACAGATAGAAACAAGAGAAAGTACACAGTGATTCATCTACCTAGAGAAGTTACAGAAGTTTACACAGAGAATTCCAAGTATAAGTACAAGAAAATAAGAGAGACTTAGAAAACTGGTAAAACCTACATTATGGATAGAGTTGGGAGTACTTAGCACTGTGAAAACAGCACTTTAGCAGAAAGAAATCTACTTCTCTAAGACTGGGAAACACTGAACAGAGAATGTGTCAGTTTCTCAAGATTGGTAACAGATAGAAAGAAGAGAACGTACGCAGTGATTCATCTACATAGAAAAGTTACAGCGGTTTACACAGAGAATTCCAAGTATAAGTACAAGAAAATAAGAGAGACTTAGAAAACTGGTAAAACCTACATGGTTGATAGAGTTGGGAGTACTTAGCACTGTGAAAAAGCACTTTCGCCGAAAGAAATTTAGTTCTCTAAGTCCGTGAAACAGTGAACAGAGAATGTATGAGTTTCTCAAGATTGGTAACAGATAGAAACAAGAGAAAGTACACAGTGATTCATCTGCATACCAAAGTTACAGAAGTTTACACAGAGAATTCCAAGTATAAGTACAAGAAAATAAGAGATACTTAGAAAACTGGTAAAACCTACATTGTTGATAGAGTTGGGAGTACTTAGCACTGTGAAAACAGCACTTTCGCAGAAAGAAATCTACTTCTCTAAGACTGGGAAACAGTGAACAGAGAATGTATGAGTTTCTCAAGATTGGTAACAGATAGAAACAAGAGAAAGTACACAGTGATTCATCTACCTAGAGAAGTTACAGAAGTTTACACAGAGAATTCCAAGTATAAGTACAAGAAAATAAGAGAGACTTAGAAAACTGGTAAAACCTACATTATGGATAGAGTTGGGAGTACTTAGCACTGTGAAAACAGCACTTTAGCAGAAAGAAATCACCTTCTCTAAGATTGGGAAACACTGAACAGAGAATGTGTCAGTTTCTCAAGATTGGTAACAGATAGAAAGAAGAGAACGTACGCAGTGATTCATCTACATAGAAAAGTTACAGAGGTTTACACAGAGAATTCCAAGTATAAGTACAAGAAAATAAGAGAGACTTAGAAAACTGGTAAAACCTACATGGTTGATAGAGTTGGGAGTACTTAGCACTGTGAAAAAGCACTTTCGCCGAAAGAAATTTAGTTCTCTAAGTCCGTGAAACAGTGAACAGAGAATGTATGAGTTTCTCAAGATTGGTAACAGATAGAAACAAGAGAAAGTACACAGTGATTCATCTGCATACAAAAGTTACAGAAGTTTACACAGAGAATTCCAAGTATAAGTACAAGAAAATAAGAGATACTTAGAAAACTGGTAAAACCTACATTGTTGATAGAGTTGGGAGTACTTAGCGCTGTGAAAACAGCACTTTCGCCAAAAGAAATTTAGTTCTCTAAGTCCGTGAAACAGTGAACAGAGAATGTATGAGTTTCTCAAGATTGGTAACAGATAGAAACAAGAGAAAGTACGCAGTAATTCATCTACCTAGAAAAGTTACAGAGGTTTACACAGAGAATTCCAAGTATAAGTACAAGAAAATAAGAGAGACTTAGAAAAGTGGTAAAACCTACATTGTTGATAGAGTTGGGAGTACTTAGCACTGTGAAAACAGCACTTTCTCCGAAAAAAATCAACTTCTCTAACACTGGGAAACAGTGAAGAGAGAATATATGAGTTTCTCAAGATTGGTAACAGATAGAAACAAGAGAAAGTACGCAGTGATTCACCTACCTAGAAGAGTTACAGAGGTTTACACAGAGAATTCCAAGTATAAGTACAAGAAAATAAGAGAGACTTAGAAAACTGGTAAAACCTACATTTTGGATAGAGTTGGGAGTACTTAGCACTGTGAAAACAGCACTTTCGCAGAAAGTAATCTACTTCTCTAAGACTGGGAAACACTGAACAGAGAATGTGTCAGTTTCTCAAGATTAGTAACAGATAGAAAGAAGAGAAAGTACGCAGTGATTCATCTACATACAAAAGTTACAGAGGTTTACACAGAGAATTCCAAGTATAAGTACAAGAAAATAAGAGAGACTTAGAAAACTGGTAAAGCTTACATTGTTGATAGAGTTGGGAGTACTTAGCACTGTGAAAACAGCAGTTTCGCAGAAAGAAATCTACTTCTCTAAGACTGGGAAACAGTGAACAGAGAATGTATGAGTTTCTCAAGATTGGTAACAGATAGAAACAAGAGAAAGTACACAGTGATTCATCTACCTAGAGAAGTTACAGAAGTTTACACAGAGAATTCCAAGTATAAGTACAAGAAAATAAGAGAGACTTAGAAAACTGGTAAAACCTACATTGTGGATAGAGTTCGGAGTACTTAGCACTGTGAAAACAGCACTTTCGCAGAAAGAAATCTACTTCTCTAAGACTGGGAAACACTGAACAGAGAATGTGTCAGTTTCTCAAGATTGGTAACAGATAGAAAGAAGAGAAAGTACGCAGTGATTCATCTACATAGAAAAGTTACAGAGGTTTACACAGAGAATTCCAAGTATAAGTACAAGAAAATAAGAGAGACTTAGAAAACTGGTAAAACCTACATTGTTGATAGAGTTGGGAGTACTTAGCACTGTGAAAACAGCACTTTCGCAGAAAGAAATCTACTTCTCTAAGAATGGGAACCAGTGAACAGAGAATGTATGAGTTTCTCAAGATTGGTAACAGATAGAAACAAGAGAAAGTACACAGTGATTCATCTGCATACAAAAGTTACAGAAGTTTACACAGAGAATTCCAAGTATAAGTACAAGAAAATAAGAGATACTTAGAAAACTGGTAAAACCTACATTGTTGATAGAGTTGGGAGTACTTAGCACTGTGAAAACAGCACTTTCGCCCAAAGAAATTTAGTTCTCTAAGTCCGTGAAACAGTGAACAGAGAATGTATGAGTTTCTCAAGATTGGTAACAGATAGAAACAAGAGAAAGTACGCAGTAATTCATCTACCTAGAAAAGTTACAGAGGTTTACACAGAGAATTCCAAGTATAAGTACAAGAAAATAAGAGAGACTTAGAAAAGTGGTAAAACCTACATTGTTGATAGAGTTGGGAGTACTTAGCACTGTGAAAACAGCACTTTCTCCGAAAAAAATCTACTTCTCTAACACTGGGAAACAGTGAAGAGAGAATATATGAGTTTCTCAAGATTGGTAACAGATAGAAACAAGAGAAAGTACGCAGTGATTCACCTACCTAGAAAAGTTACAGAGGTTTACACAGAGAATTCCAAGTATAAGTACAAGAAAATAAGAGAGACTTAGAAAACTGGTAAAACCTACATTTTGGATAGAGTTGGGAGTACTTAGCACTGTGAAAACAGCACTTTCGCAGAAAGTAATCTACTTCTCTAAGACTGGGAAACACTGAACAGAGAATGTGTCAGTTTCTCAAGATTAGTAACAGATAGAAAGAAGAGAAAGTACGCAGTGATTCATCTACATACAAAAGTTACAGAGGTTTACACAGAGAATTCCAAGTATAAGTACAAGAAAATAAGAGAGACTTAGAAAACTGGTAAAGCTTACATTGTTGATAGAGTTGGGAGTACTTAGCACTGTGAAAACAGCAGTTTCGCAGAAAGAAATCTATTTCTCTAAGACTGGGAAACAGTGAACAGAGAATGTATGAGTTTCTCAAGATTGGTAACAGATAGAAACAAGAGAAAGTACACAGTGATTCATCTACCTAGAGAAGTTACAGAAGTTTACACACAGAATTCCATGTATAAGTACAAGAAAATAAGAGAGACTTAGAAAACTGGTAAAACCTACATTGTGGATAGAGTTCGGAGTACTTAGCACTGTGAAAACAGCACTTTCGCAGAAAGAAATCTACTTCTCTAAGACTGGGAAACACTGAACAGAGAATGTGTCAGTTTCTCAAGATTGGTAACAGATAGAAAGAAGAGAAAGTACGCAGTGATTCATCTACATAGAAAAGTTACAGAGGTTTACACAGAGAATTCCAAGTATAAGTACAAGAAAATAAGAGAGACTTAGAAAACTGGTAAAACCTACATTGTTGATAGAGTTGGGAGTACTTAGCACTGTGAAAACAGCACTTTCGCAGAAAGAAATCTACTTCTCTAAGAATGGGAAACAGTGAACAGAGAATGTATGAGTTTCTCAAGATTGGTAACAGATACAAACAAGAGAAAGTACACAGTGATTCATCCAGCTAGAGAAGTTACAGAAGTTTACACAGAGAATTCCATGTATAAGTACAAGAAAATAAGAGAGACTTAGAAAACTGGTAAAACCTACATTTTGGATAGAGTTGGGAGTACTTAGCACTGTGAAAACAGCACTTTCGCCAAAAGAAATTTAGTTCTCTAAGTCCGTGTAACAGTGAACAGAGAATGCATGAGTTTCTCAAGATTGGTAACAGATAGAAACAAGAGAAAGTACACAATGATTCGTCTACCTAGAAAAGTAACAGAGGTTTACACAGAGAATTCCAAGTATAAGTACAAGAAAATAAGAGATACTTAGAAAACTGGTAAAACCTACATTGTTGATAGAGTTGGGAGTACTTAGCACTGTGAAAACAGCACTTTCGCCGAAAGAAATTTAGTTCTCTAAGTCCGTGAACCAGTGAACAGAGAATGTATGAGTTTCTCAAGATTGGTAACAGATAGAAACAAGAGAAAGTACACAGTGATTCATCTACCTAGAAAAGTTACAGAGGTTTACACAGAGAATTCCATGTATAAGTACAAGAAAATAAGAGAGACTTAGAAAACTGGTAAAACCTACATTGTTGATAGAGTTGGGAGTACTTAGCACTGTGAAAACAGCACTTTCGCAGAAGGAAATCTACTTCTCTAACACTGGGAAACAGTGAACAGAGAATGTATGAGTTTCTCAAGATTGGTAACAGATAGAAACAAGAGAAAGTACGCAGTGATTCATCTACATAGAAAAGTTACAGAGGTTTACACAGAGAATTCCAAGTATAAGTACAAGAAAATAAGAGAGACTTAGAAAACTGGTAAAACCTACATTGTGGATAGAGTTGGGAGTACTTAGCACTGTGAAAACAGCACTTTCGCAGAAAGAAATCTACTTCTCTAAGACTGGGAAACAGTGAACAGAGAATGTATGAGTTTCTCAAGATTGGTAACAGATAGAAACAAGAGAAAGTACACAGTGTTTCATCTACCTAGAGAAGTTACAGAAGTTTACACAGAGAATTCCATGTATAAGTACAAGAAAATAAGAGAGACTTAGAAAACTGCTAAAACCTACATTGTGGATAGCGTTGGGAGTACTTAGCACTGTGAAAACAGCACTTTCGCAGAAAGAAATCTACTTCTCTAAGACTGGGAAACACTGAACAGAGAATGTGTCAGTTTCTCAAGATTGGTAACAGATAGAAAGAAGAGAAAGTACGCAGTGATTCATCTACAGAGAAAAGTTACAGAGGTTTACAAAGAGAATTCCAAGTATAAGTACAAGAAAATAAGAGAGACTTAGAAAACTGGTAAAACCTACATTGTAGATAGAGTTGGGAGTACTTAGCACTGTGAAAACAGCACTTTCGCAGAAAGAAATGTACTTCTCTAACACTGGGAAACAGTGAACAGGGAATGTATGAGTTTCTCAAGATTGGTAACAGATAGAAACAAGAGAAAGTATACAGTGATTCATCTACCTAGAAAAGTTACAGAGGTTTACACAGAGAATTCCAAGTATAAGTAAAGGAAAATAAGAGAGATTTAGAAAACTGGTAAAACCTACATTGTTGATAGAGTGGGGAGTACTTAGCACTGTGAAAACAGCACTTTCGCAGAAAGAAATCTACTTCTCTAACACTGGGAAACAGTGAACAGAGAATGTATGAGTTTCTCAAGATTGGTAACAGATAGAAACAAGAGAAAGTACACAGTGATTCATCTACCTAGAAAAGTTACAGAGGTTTACACAGAGAATTCCAAGTATAAGTACAGGAAAATAAGAGATACTTAGAAAACTGGTAAAACCTGCATTGTTGATAGAGTTGGGAGTACTTAGCACTGTGAAAACAGCACTTACGCAGAAAGAAATTTAGTTCTCTAAGTCCGTGAAACAGTGAACAGAGAATGTATGAGTTTCTCAAGATTGGTAACAGATAGAAACAAGAGAAAGTACGCAGTGATTCATCTACCTAGAAAAGTTACAGAGGTTTACACAGAGAATTCCAAGTATAAGTACAAGAAAATAAGAGAGACTTAGAAAACTGGTAAAACCTACATTGTTGATAGAGTTGGGAGTACTTAGCACTGTGAAAACAGCACTTTCGCAGAAAGAAATCTTCTTCTCTAAGACTGGGAAACAGTGAACAGAGAATGTATGAGTTTCTCAAGATTGGTAACAGATAGAAAGAAGAGAAAGTACGCAGTGATTCATCTACAAAGAAAAGTTACAGAGGTTTACACAGAGAATTCCAAGTATAAGTACAAGAAAATAAGAGTGACTTAGAAAACTGGTAAAACCTACATTGGTGATAGAGTTGGGAGTACTTAGCACTGTGAAAAAGCACTTTCGCCGAAAGAAATTTAGTTCTCTAAGTCCGTGAAACAGTGAAGAGAGAATGTATGAGTTTCTCAAGATTGGTAACAGATAGAAACAAGAGACAGTACACAGTGATTCATCTACATAGAAAAGTTACAGAGGTTTACACAGAGAATTCCAAGTATAAGTACAAGAAAATAAGAGAGACTTAGAAAACTGGTAAAACCTACATTGTGGATAGAGTTGGGAGTACTTAGCACTGTGAAAACAGCACTTTCGCAGAAAGAAATCTACTTCTCTAAGACTGGGAAACAGTGAACAGAGAATGTATGAGTTTCTCAAGATTGGTAACAGATAGAAACAAGAGAAAGTACACAGTGATTCATCTACCTAGAGAAGTTACAGAAGTTTACACAGAGAATTCCATGTATAAGTACAAGAAAATAAGAGATACTTAGAAAACTGGTAAAACCTACATTGTTGATAGAGTTGGGAGTACTTAGCACTGTGAAAACAGCACTTTCGCAGAAAGAAATCTACTTCTCTAAGACTGGGAAACAGTGAACAGAGAATGTATGAGTTTCTCAAGATTGGTAACAGATAGAAACAAGAGAAAGTACACAGTGATTCATCTACCTAGAGAAGTTACAGAAGTTTACACAGAGAATTCCAAGTATAAGTACAAGAAAATAAGAGAGACTTAGAAAACTGGTAAAACCTACATTATGGATAGAGTTGGGAGTACTTAGCACTGTGAAAACAGCACTTTAGCAGAAAGAAATTTACTTCTCTAAGACTGGGAAACACTGAACAGAGAATGTGTCAGTTTCTCAAGATTGGTAACAGATAGAAAGAAGAGAACGTACGCAGTGATTCATCTACATAGAAAAGTTACAGAGGTTTACACAGAGAATTCCAAGTATAAGTACAAGAAAATAAGAGAGACTTAGAAAACTGGTAAAACCTACATGGTTGATAGAGTTGGGAGTACTTAGCACTGTGAAAAAGCACTTTCGCCGAAAGAAATTTAGTTCTCTAAGTCCGTGAAACAGTGAACAGAGAATGTATGAGTTTCTCAAGATTGGTAACAGATAGAAACAAGAGAAAGTACACAGTGATTCATCTGCATACAAAAGTTACAGAAGTTTACACAGAGAATTCCAAGTATAAGTACAAGAAAATAAGAGATACTTAGAAAACTGGTAAAACCTACATTGTTGATAGAGTTGGGAGTACTTAGCACTGTGAAAACAGCACTTTCGCCAAAAGAAATTTAGTTCTCTAAGTCCGTGAAACAGTGAACAGAGAATGTATGAGTTTCTCAAGATTGGTAACAGATAGAAACAAGAGAAAGTACGCAGTAATTCATCTACCTAGAAAAGTTACAGAGGTTTACACAGAGAATTCCAAGTATAAGTACAAGAAAATAAGAGAGACTTAGAAAAGTGGTAAAACCTACATTGTTGATAGAGTTGGGAGTACTTAGCACTGTGAAAACAGCAGTTTCTCCGAAAAAAATCTACTTCTCTAACACTGGGAAACAGTGAAGAGAGAATATATGAGTTTCTCAAGATTGGTAACAGATAGAAACAAGAGAAAGTACGCAGTGATTCACCTACCTAGAAAGGTTACAGAGGTTTACACAGAGAATTCCAAGTATAAGTACAAGAAAATAAGAGAGACTTAGAAAACTGGTAAAACCTACATTTTGGATAGAGTTGGGAGTACTTAGCACTGTGAAAACAGCACTTTCGCAGAAAGTAATCTACTTCTCTAAGACTGGGAAACACTGAACAGAGAATGTGTCAGTTTCTCAAGATTGGTAACAGATAGAAAGAAGAGAAAGTACGCAGTGATTCATCTACATACAAAAGTTACAGAGGTTTACACAGAGAATTCCAAGTATAAGTACAAGAAAATAAGAGAGACTTAGAAAACTGGTAAAGCTTACATTGTTGATAGAGTTGGGAGTACTTAGCACTGTGAAAACAGCAGTTTCGCAGAAAGAAATCTACTTCTCTAAGACTGGGAAACAGTGAACAGAGAATGTATGAGTTTCTCAAGATTGGTAACAGATAGAAACAAGAGAAAGTACACAGTGATTCATCTACCTAGAGAAGTTACAGAAGTTTACACAGAGAATTCCAAGTATAAGTACAAGAAAATAAGAGAGACTTAGAAAACTGGTAAAACCTACATTGTGGATAGAGTTCGGAGTACTTAGCACTGTGAAAACAGCACTTTCGCAGAAAGAAATCTACTTCTCTAAGACTGGGAAACACTGAACAGAGAATGTGTCAGTTTCTCAAGATTGGTAACAGATAGAAAGAAGAGAAAGTACGCAGTGATTCATCTACATAGAAAAGTTACAGAGGTTTACACAGAGAATTCCAAGTATAAGTACAAGAAAATAAGAGAGACTTAGAAAACTGGTAAAACCTACATTGTTGATAGAGTTGGGAGTACTTAGCACTGTGAAAACAGCACTTTCGCAGAAAGAAATCTACTTCTCTAAGACTGGGAAACAGTGAACAGAGAATGTATGAGTTTCTCAAGATTGGTAACAGATACAAACAAGAGAAAGTACACAGTGATTCATCCAGCTAGAGAAGTTACAGAAGTTTACACAGAGAATTCCATGTATAAGTACAAGAAAATAAGAGAGACTTAGAAAACTGGTAAAACCTACATTTTGGATAGAGTTGGGAGTACTTAGCACTGTGAAAACAGCACTTTCGCCGAAAGAAATTTAGTTCTCTAAGTCCGTGAACCAGTGAACAGAGAATGTATGAGTTTCTCAAGATTGGTAACAGATAGAAACAAGAGAAAGTACACAGTGACTCATCTACCTAGAAAAGTTACAGAGGTTTACACAGAGAATTCCAAGTATAAGTACAAGAAAATAAGAGAGACTTAGAAAACTGGTAAAACCTACATTGTGGATAGAGTTGGGAGTACTTAGCACTGTGAAAACAGCACTTTCGCAGAAGGAAATCTACTTCTCTAACACTGGGAAACAGTGAACAGAGAATGTATGAGTTTCTCAAGATTGGTAACAGATAGAAACAAGAGAAAGTACGCAGTGATTCATCTACATAGAAAAGTTACAGAGGTTTACACAGAGAATTCCAAGTATAAGTACAAGAAAATAAGAGAGACTTAGAAAACTGGTAAAACCTACATTGTGGATAGAGTTGGGAGTACTTAGCACTGTGAAAACAGCACTTTCGCAGAAAGAAATCTACTTCTCTAAGACTGGGAAACAGTGAACAGAGAATGTATGAGTTTCTCAAGATTGGTAACAGATAGAAACAAGAGAAAGTACACAGTGTTTCATCTACCTAGAGAAGTTACAGAAGTTTACACAGAGAATTCCATGTATAAGTACAAGAAAATAAGAGAGACTTAGAAAACTGCTAAAACCTACATTGTGGATAGCGTTGGGAGTACTTAGCACTGTGAAAACAGCACTTTCGCAGAAAGAAATCTACTTCTCTAAGACTGGGAAACACTGAACAGAGAATGTGTCAGTTTCTCAAGATTGGTAACAGATAGAAAGAAGAGAAAGTACGCAGTGATTCATCTACAGAGAAAAGTTACAGAGGTTTACAAAGAGAATTCCAAGTATAAGTACAAGAAAATAAGAGAGACTTAGAAAACTGGTAAAACCTACATTGTAGATAGAGTTGGGAGTACTTAGCACTGTAAAAACAGCACTTTCGCAGAAAGAAATGTACTTCTCTAACACTGGGAAACAGTGAACAGAGGATGTCTGAGTTTCTCAAGATTGGTAACAGATAGAAACAAGAGAAAGTACACAGTGATTCATCTACCTAGAAAAGTTACAGAGGTTTACACAGAGAATTCCAAGTATAAGTACAGGAAAATAAGAGAGACTTAGAAAACTGGTAAAACCTACATTGTTGATAGAGTTGGGAGTACTTAGCACTGTGAAAACAGCACTTACGCAGAAAGAAATTTAGTTCTCTAAGTCCGTGAAACAGTGAACATAGAATGTATGAGTTTCTCAAGATTGGTAACAGATAGAAACAAGAGAAAGTACGCAGTGATTCATCTACCTAGAAAAGTTACAGAGGTTTACACAGAGAATTCCAAGTATAAGTACAAGAAAATAAGAGAGACTTAGAAAACTGGTAAAACCTACATTGTTGATAGAGTTGGGAGTACTTAGCACTGTGAAAACAGCACTTTCGCAGAAAGAAATCTACTTCTCTAAGACTGGTAAACAGTGAACAGAGAATGTATGAGTTTCTCAAGATTGGTAACAGATAGAAACAAGAGAAAGTACACAGTGTTTCATCGACCTAGAGAAGTTACAGAAGTTTACACAGAGAATTCCATGTATAAGTACAAGAAAATAAGAGAGACTTAGAAAACTGCTAAAACCTACATTGTGGATAGCGTTGGGAGTACTTAGCACTGTGAAAACAGCACTTTCGCAGAAAGAAATCTACTTCTCTAAGACTGGGAAACACTGAACAGAGAATGTGTCAGTTTCTCAAGATTGGTAACAGATAGAAAGAAGAGAAAGTACGCAGTGATTCATCTACAGAGAAAAGTTACAGAGGTTTACAAAGAGAATTCCAAGTATAAGTACAAGAAAATAAGAGAGACTTAGAAAACTGGTAAAACCTACATTGTAGATAGAGTTGGGAGTACTTAGCACTGTGAAAACAGCACTTTCGCAGAAAGAAATGTACTTCTCTAACACTGGGAAACAGTGAACAGAGAATGTATGAGTTTCTCAAGATTGGTAACAGATAGAAACAAGAGAAAGTACACAGTGATTCATCTACCTAGAAAAGTTACAGAGGTTTACACAGAGAATTCCAAGTATAAGTACAGGAAAATAAGAGAGACTTAGAAAACTGGTAAAACCTACATTGTTGATAGAGTTGGGAGTACTTAGCACTGTGAAAACAGCACTTTCGCAGAAAGAAATCTACTTCTCTAACACTGGGAAACAGTGAACAGAGAATGTATAAGTTTCTCAAGATTGGTAACAGATAGAAACAAGAGAAAGTACACAGTGATTCATCTACCTAGAAAAGTTACAGAGGTTTACACAGAGAATTCCAAGTATAAGTACAGGAAAATAAGAGATACTTAGAAAACTGGTAAAACCTACATTGTTGATAGAGTTGGGAGTACTTAGCACTGTGAAAACAGCACTTACGCAGAAAGAAATTTCGTTCTCTAAGTCCGTGAAACAGTGAACAGAGAATGTATGTGTTTCTCAAGATTGGTAACAGATAGAAACAAGAGAAAGTACGCAGTGATTCATCTACCTAGGAAAGTTACAGAGGTTTACACAGAGAATTCCAAGTATAAGTACAAGAAAATAAGAGAGACTTAGAAAACTGGTAAAACCTACATTGTTGATAGAGTTGGGAGTACTTAGCACTGTGAAAACAGCACTTTCGCAGAAAGAAATCTACTTCTCTAAGACTGGGAAACAGTGAACAGAGAATGTATGAGTTTCTCAAGATTGGTAACAGATAGAAAGAAGACAAAGTACGCAGTGATTCATCTACAAAGAAAAGTTACAGAGGTTTACACAGAGAATTCCAAGTATAAGTACAAGAAAATAAGAGTGACTTAGAAAACTGGTAAAACCTACATTGTTGATAGAGTTGGGAGTACTTAGCACTGTGAAAAAGCACTTTCGCCGAAAGAAATTTAGTTCTCTAAGTCCGTGAAACAGTGAAGAGAGAATGTATGAGTTTCTCAAGATTGGTAACAGATAGAAACAAGAGACAGTACACAGTGATTCATCTACATAGAAAAGTTACAGAGGTTTACACAGAGAATTCCAAGTATAAGTACAAGAAAATAAGAGAGACTTAGAAAACTGGTAAAACCTACATTGTGGATAGAGTTGGGAGTACTTAGCACTGTGAAAACAGCACTTTCGCAGAAAGAAATCTACTTCTCTAAGACTGGGAAACAGTGAACAGAGAATGTATGAGTTTATCAAGATTGGTAACAGATAGAAACAAGAGAAAGTACACAGTGATTCATCTACCTAGAGAATTTACAGAAGTTTACACAGAGAATTCCATGTATAAGTACAAGAAAATAAGAGAGACTTAGAAAACTGGTAAAACCTACATTGTTGATAGAGTTGGGAGTACTTAGCACTGTGAAAACAGCACTTTCGCCAAAAGAAATTTAGTTCTCTAAGTCCGTGAAACACTGAACAGAGAATGTATGAGTTTCTCAAGATTGGTAACAGATAGAAACAAGAGAAAGTACGCCGTGATTCATCTACCTAGTAAAGTTACAGAGATTTACACAGAGAATTCCAAGTATAAGTACAAGAAAATAAGAGAGACTTAGAAAACTGGTAAAACCTACATTGTTGATAGAGTTGGGAGTACTTAGCACTGTGAAAACAGCACTTTCGCAGAAAGAAATCTACTTCTCTAAGACTGGGAAACAGTGAACAGAGAATGTATGAGTTTCTCAAGATTGGTAACAGATAGAAACAAGAGAAAGTACACAGTGATTCATCTACCTAGAGAAGTTACAGAAGTTTACACAGAGAATTCCAAGTATAAGTACAAGAAAATAAGAGAGACTTAGAAAACTGGTAAAACCTACATTATGGATAGAGTTGGGAGTACTTAGCACTGTGAAAACAGCACTTTAGCAGAAAGAAATCTACTTCTCTAAGACTGGGAAACACTGAACAGAGAATGTGTCAGTTTCTCAAGATTGGTAACAGATAGAAAGAAGAGAACGTACGCAGTGATTCATCTACATAGAAAAGTTACAGAGGTTTACACAGAGAATTCCAAGTAGAAGTACAAGAAAATAAGAGAGACTTAGAAAACTGGTAAAACCTACATGGTTGATAGAGTTGGGAGTACTTAGCACTGTGAAAAAGCACTTTCGCCGAAAGAAATTTAGTTCTCTAAGTCCGTGAAACAGTGAACAGAGAATGTATGAGTTTCTCAAGATTGGTAACAGATAGAAACAAGAGAAAGTACACAGTGATTCATCTGCATACAAAAGTTACAGAAGTTTACACAGAGAATTCCAAGTATAAGTACAAGAAAATAAGAGATACTTAGAAAACTGGTAAAACCTACATTGTTGATAGAGTTGGGAGTACTTAGCACTGTGAAAACAGCACTTTCGCCCAAAGAAATTTAGTTCTCTAAGTCCGTGAAACAGTGAACAGAGAATGTATGAGTTTCTCAAGATTGGTAACAGATAGAAACAAGAGAAAGTACGCAGTAATTCATCTACCTAGAAAAGTCACAGAGGTTTACACAGAGAATTCCAAGTATAAGTACAAGAAAATAAGAGAGACTTAGAATAGTGGTAAAACCTGCATTGTTGATAGAGTTGGGAGTACTTAGCACTGTGAAAACAGCACTTTCTCCGAAAAAAATCTACTTCTCTAACACTGGGAAACAGTGAAGAGAGAATATATGAGTTTCTCAAGATTGGTAACAGATAGAAACAAGAGAAAGTACGCAGTGATTCACCTACCTAGAAAAGTTACAGAGGTTTACACAGAGAATTCCAAGTATAAGTACAAGAAAATAAGAGAGACTTAGAAAACTGGTAAAACCTACATTTTGGATAGAGTTGGGAGTACTTAGCACTGTGAAAACAGCACTTTCGCAGAAAGTAATCTGCTTCTCTAAGACTGGGAAACACTGAACAGAGAATGTGTCAGTTTCTCAAGATTAGTAACAGATAGAAAGAAGAGAAAGTACGCAGTGATTCATCTACATACAAAAGTTACAGAGGTTTACACAGAGAATTCCAAGTATAAGTACAAGAAAATAAGAGAGACTTAGAAAACTGGTAAAGCTTACATTGTTGATAGAGTTGGGAGTACTTAGCACTGTGAAAACAGCAGTTTCGCAGAAAGAAATCTATTTCTCTAAGACTGGGAAACAGTGAACAGAGAATGTATGAGTTTCTCAAGATTGGTAACAGATAGAAACAAGAGAAAGTACACAGTGATTCATCTACCTAGAGAAGTTACAGAAGTTTACACAGAGAATTCCAAGTATAAGTACAAGAAAATAAGAGAGACTTAGAAAACTGGTAAAACCTACATTGTGGATAGAGTTCGGAGTACTTAGCACTGTGAAAACAGCACTTTCGCAGAAAGAAATCTACTTCTCTAAGACTGGGAAACACTGAACAGAGAATGTGTCAGTTTCTCAAGATTGGTAACAGATAGAAAGAAGAGAAAGTACCCAGTGATTCATCTACATAGAAAAGTTACAGAGGTTTACACAGAGAATTCCAAGTATAAGTACAAGAAAATAAGAGAGACTTAGAAAACTGGTAAAACCTACATTGTTGATAGAGTTGGGAGTACTTAGCACTGTGAAAACAGCACTTTCTCAGAAAGAAATCTACTTCTCTAAGAATGGGATACAGTGAACAGAGAATGTATGAGTTTCTCAAGATTGGTAACAGATACAAACAAGAGAAAGTACACAGTGATTCATCCAGCTAGAGAAGTTACAGAAGTTTACACAGAGAATTCCATGTATAAGTACAAGAAAATAAGAGAGACTTAGAAAACTTGTAAAACCTACATTTTGGATAGAGTTGGGAGTACTTAGCACTGTGAAAACAGCACTTTCGCCAAAAGAAATTTAGTTCTCTAAGTCCGTGTAACAGTGAACAGAGAATGCATGAGTTTCTCAAGATTGGTAACAGATAGAAACAAGAGAAAGTACACAATGATTCGTCTACCTAGAAAAGTAACAGAGGTTTACACAGAGAATTCCAAGTATAAGTACAAGAAAATAAGAGATACTGAGAAAACTGGTAAAACCTACATTTTGGATAGAGTTGGGAGTACTTAGCACTGTGAAAACAGCACTTTCGCCGAAAGAAATTTAGTTCTCTAAGTCCGTGAACCAGTGAACAGAGAATGTATGAGTTTCTCAAGATTGGTAACAGATAGAAACAAGAGAAAGTACACAGTGATTCATCTACCTAGAAAAGTTACAGAGGTTTACACAGAGAATTCCAAGTATAAGTACAGGAAAATAAGAGAGACTTAGAAAACTGGTAAAACCTACATTGTTGATAGAGTTGGGAGTACTTAGCACTGTGAAAACAGCACTTTCGCAGAAAGAAATCTACTTCTCTAACACTGGGAAACAGTGAACAGAGAATGTATGAGTTTCTCAAGATTGGTAACAGATAGAAACAAGAGAAAGTACACAGTGATTCATCTACCTAGAAAAGTTACAGAGGTTTACACAGAGAATTCCAAGTATAAGTACAGGAAAATAAGAGATACTTAGAAAACTGGTAAAACCTACATTTTGGATAGAGTTGGGAGTACTTAGCACTGTGAAAACAGCACTTACGCAGAAAGAAATTTCGTTCTCTAAGTCCGTGAAACAGTGAACAGAGAATGTATGAGTTTCTCAAGATTGGTAACAGATAGAAACAAGAGAAAGTACGCAGTGATTCATCTACCTAGGAAAGTTACAGAGGTTTACACAGAGAATTCCAAGTATAAGTACAAGAAAATAAGAGAGACTTAGAAAACTGGTAAAACCTACATTGTTGATAGAGTTGGGAGT
Source organism: Heterohyrax brucei (assembly GCA_028571685.1). Classification (NCBI taxonomy): domain Eukaryota; kingdom Metazoa; phylum Chordata; class Mammalia; order Hyracoidea; family Procaviidae; genus Heterohyrax; species Heterohyrax brucei. Next base: position 40,726,622 of record CM053156.1, on the reverse strand, counting down.
ACTTAGCACTGTGAAAACAGCACTTTCGCAGAAAGAAATCTACTTCTCTAAGACTGGGAAACAGTGAACAGAGAATGTATGAGTTTCTCAAGATTGGTAACAGATAGAAAGAAGACAAAGTACGCAGTGATTCATCTACAAAGAAAAGTTACAGAGGTTTACACAGAGAATTCCAAGTATAAGTACAAGAAAATAAGAGTGACTTAGAAAACTGGTAAAACCTACATTGTTGATAGAGTTGGGAGTACTTAGCACTGTGAAAATGCACTTTCGCCGAAAGAAATTTAGTTCTCTAAGTCCGTGAAACAGTGAAGAGAGAATGTATGAGTTTCTCAAGATTGGTAACAGATAGAAACAAGAGACAGTACACAGTGATTCATCTACATAGAAAAGTTACAGAGGTTTACACAGAGAATTCCAAGTATAAGTACAAGAAAATAAGAGAGACTTAGAAAACTGGTAAAACCTACATTGTGGATAGAGTTGGGAGTACTTAGCACTGTGAAAACAGCACTTTCGCAGAAGGAAATCTACTTCTCTAAGACTGGGAAACAGTGAACAGAGAATGTATGAGTTTCTCAAGATTGGTAACAGATAGAAACAAGAGAAAGTACGCAGTGATTCACCTACCTAGAAAAGTTACAGAGGTTTACACAGAGAATTCCAAGTATAAGTACAAGAAAATAAGAGAGACTTAGAAAACTGGTAAAACCTACATTGTGGATAGAGTTGGGAGTACTTAGCACTGTGAAAACAGCACTTTCGCAGAAAGAAATCTACTTCTCTAAGACTGGGAAACACTGAACAGAGAATGTGTCAGTTTCTCAAGATTGGTAACAGATAGAAAGAAGAGAAAGTACGCAGTGATTCATCTACATAGAAAAGTTACAGAGGTTTACACAGAGAATTCCAAGTATAAGTACAAGAAAATAAGAGAGACTTAGAAAACTGGTAAAACCTACATTGTTGATAGAGTTGGGAGTACTTAGCACTGTGAAAACAGCACTTTCGCAGAAAGAAATCTACTTCTCTAAGAATGGGAAACAGTGAACAGAAAATGTATGAGTTTCTCAAGATTGGTAACAGATACAAACAAGAGAAAGTACACAGTGATTCATCCAGCTAGAGAAGTTACAGAAGTTTACAAAGAGAATTCCATGTATAAGTACAAGAAAATAAGAGAGACTTAGAAAACTTGTAAAACCTACATTTTGGATAGAGTTGGGAGTACTTAGCACTGTGAAAACAGCACTTTCGCCTAAAGAAATTTAGTTCTCTAAGTCCGTGTAACAGTGAACAGAGAATGTATGAGTTTCTCAAGATTGGTAACAGATAGAAACAAGAGAAAGTACACAATGATTCGTCTACCTAGAAAAGTTACAGAGGTTTACACAGAGAATTCCAAGTATAAGTACAAGAAAATAAGAGATACTTAGAAAACAGGTAAAACCTACATTGTAGATAGAGTTGGGAGTACTTAGCACTGTGAAAACAGCACTTTCGCAGAAAGAAATCTACTTCTCTAAGACTGGGAAACACTGAACAGAGAATGTGTCAGTTTCTCAAGATTGGTAACAGATAGAAAGAAGAGAAAGTACGCAGTGATTCATCTAAATAGAAAAGTTACAGAGGTTTACACAGAGAATTCCAAGTATAAGTACAAGAAAATAAGAGAGACTTAGAAAACTGGTAAAACCTACATTGTTGATAGAGTTGGGAGTACTTAGCACTGTGAAAACAGCACTTTCTCAGAAAGAAATTTAGTTCTCTAAGTCCGTGAAACAGTGAACAGAGAATGTATGAGTTTCTCAAGATTGGTAACAGATAGAAACAAGAGAAAGTACGCAGTGATTCATCTACCTAGAAAAGTTACAGAGGTTTACACAGAGAATTCCAAGTATAAGTACAAGAAAATAAGAGAGACTTAGAAAACTGGTAAAACCTACATTGTTGATAGAGTTGGGAGTACTTAGCACTGTGAAAACAGCACTTTCGCAGAAAGAAATCTACTTCTCTAAGACTGGGAAACACTGAACAGAGAATGTGTCAGTTTCTCAAGATTGGTAACAGATAGAAAGAAGAGAAAGTACGCAGTGATTCATCTACATAGAAAAGTTATAGAGGTTTACACAGAGAATTCCATGTATAACTACAAGAAAATAAGAGAGACTTAGAAAACCGGTAAAACCTACATTGTGGATAGAGTTGGGAGTACTTAGCACTGTGAAAACAGCACTTTCGCCGAAAGAAATTTAGTTCTCTAAGTCCGTGAAACAGTGAACAGAGAATGTATGAGTTTCTCAAGATTGGTAACAGATAGAAACAAGAGAAAGTACACAGTGATTCATCTGCATAGAAAAGTTACAGAAGTTTACACAGAGAATTCCAAGTATAAGTACAAGAAAATAAGAGATACTTAGAAAACTGGTAAAACCTACATTGTTGATAGAGTTGGGAGTACTTAGCACTGTGAAAACAGCACTTTCGCCGAAAGAAATTTAGTTCTCTAAGTCCGTGAACCAGTGAACAGAGAATGTATGAGTTTCTCAAGATTGGTAACAGATAGAAACAAGAGAAAGTACACAGTGATTCATCTACCTAGAAAAGTTACAGAGGTTTACACAGAGAATTCCAAGTATAAGTACAAGAAAATAAGAGAGACTTAGAAAACTGGTAATACCTACATTGTTCATAGAGTTGGGAGTACTTAGCACTGTGAAAACAGCACTTTCGCAGAAGGAAATCTACTTCTCTAACACTGGGAAACAGTGAACAGAGAATGTATGAGTTTCTCAAGATTGGTAACAGATAGAAACAAGAGAAAGTACGCAGTGATTCATCTACATAGAAAAGTTACAGAAGTTTACACAGAGAATTCCATGTATAAGTACAAGAAAATAAGAGAGACTTAGAAAACTGGTAAAACCTACATTGTGGATAGAGTTGGGAGTACTTAGCACTGTGAAAACAGCACTTTCGCAGAAAGAAATCTACTTCTCTAAGACTGGGAAACACTGAACAGAGAATGTGTCAGTTTCTCAAGATTGGTAACAGATAGAAAGAAGAGAAAGTACGCAGTGATTCATCTACATAGAAAAGTTACAGAGGTTTACACAGAGAATTCCATGTATAACTACAAGAAAATAAGAGAGACTTAGAAAACCGGTAAAACCTACATTGTGGATAGAGTTGGGAGTACTTAGCGCTGTGAAAACAGCACTTTCGCCGAAAGAAATTTAGTTCTCTAAGTCCGTGAAACAGTGAACAGAGAATGTATGAGTTTCTCAAGATTGGTAACAGATAGAAACAAGAGAAAGTACACAGTGATTCATCTGCATAGAAAAGTTACAGAAGTTTACACAGAGAATTCCAAGTATAAGTACAAGAAAATAAGAGATACTTAGAAAACTGGTAAAACCTACATTGTTGATAGAGTTGGGAGTACTTAGCACTGTGAAAACAGCACTTTCGCCGAAACAAATTTAGTTCTCTAAGTCCGTGAACCAGTGAACAGAGAATGTATGAGTTTCTCAAGATTGGTAACAGATAGAAACAAGAGAAAGTACACAGTGATTCATCTACCTAGAAAAGTTACAGAGGTTTACACAGAGAATTCCAAGTATAAGTACAAGAAAATAAGAGAGACTTAGAAAACTGGTAATACCTACATTGTTCATAGAGTTGGGAGTACTTAGCACTGTGAAAACAGCACTTTCGCAGAAGGAAATCTACTTCTCTAACACTGGGAAACAGTGAACAGAGAATGTATGAGTTTCTCAAGATTGGTAACAGATAGAAACAAGAGAAAGTACGCAGTGATTCATCTACATAGAAAAGTTACAGAGGTTTACACAGAGAATTCCAAGTATAAGTACAAGAAAATAAGAGAGACTTAGAAAACTGGTAAAACCTACATTGTTGATAGAGTTGGGAGTACTTAGCACTGTGAAAACAGCACTTTCGCCGAAAGAAATTTAGTTCTCCAAGTCCGTGAAACACTGAACAGAGAATGTATGAGTTTCTGAAGATTGCTAACAGATAGAAACAAGAGAAAGTACACAGTGATTCATCTAGCTAGAAAAGATACAGAGGTTTACACAGAGAATTCCAAGTATAAGTACAAGAAAATAAGAGAGACTTAGAAAACTGGTAAAACCTACATTGTAGATAGAGTAGGGAGTACTTAGCACTGTGAAAACAGCACTTTCTCAGAAAGAAATCTACTTCTCTAACACTGGGAAACAGTGAACAGAGAATGTATGAGTTTCTCAAGATTGGTAACAGATAGAAACAAGAGAAAGTACACACTGATTCATCTACCTAGAGAAGTTACAGAAGTTTACACAGAGAATTCCATGTATAAGTACAAGAAAATAAGAGAGACTTAGAAAACTGGTAAAACCTACATTGTGGATAGAGTTGGGAGTACTTAGCACTGTTAAAACAGCACTTTCGCAGAAAGAAATCTACTTCTCTAAGACTGGGAAACACTGAACAGAGAATGTGTCAGTTTCTCAAGATTGGTAACAGATAGAAAGAAGAGAAAGTACGCAGTGATTCATCTACATAGAAAAGTTACAAAGGTTTACACAGAGAATTCCAAGTATAAGTACAAGAAAATAAGAGAGACTTAGAAAACTGGTAAAACCTACATTGTAGATAGAGTTGAAAGTACTTAGCACTGTGAAAACAGCACTTTCGCAGAAAGAAATCTACTTCTCTAAGACTGGGAAACAGTGAACAGAAAATGTATGAGTTTCTCAAGATTGGTAACAGATACAAACAAGAGAAAGTACACAGTGATTCATCTACCTAGAGAAGTTACAGAAGTTTACACAGAGAATTCCATGTATAAGTACAAGAAAATAAGAGAGACTTAGAAAACTGGTAAAACCTACATTGTGGATAGAGTTGGGAGTACTTAGCACTGTGAAAACAGCACTTTCGCCTAAAGAAATTTAGTTCTCTAAGTCCGTGTAACAGTGAACAGAGAATGTATGAGTTTCTCAAGATTGGTAACAGATAGAAACAAGAGAAAGTACACAGTGATTCATCTACCTAGAAAAGTTACAGAGGTTTACACAGAGAATTCCAAGTATAAGTACAACAAAATAAGAGAGAGTTAGAAAACAGGTAAAACCTACATTGTAGATAGAGTTGGGAGTACTTAGCACTGTGAAAACAGCACTTTCGCAGAAAGAAATCTACTTCTCTAAGACTGGGAAACACTGAACAGAGAATGTGTCAGTTTCTCAAGATTGGTAACAGATAGAAAGAAGAGAAAGTACGCAGTGATTCATCTACATAGAAAAGTTACAGAGGTTTACACAGAGAATTCCAAGTATAAGTACAAGAAAATAAGAGAGACTTAGAAAACTGGTAAAACCTACATTGTTGATAGAGTTGGGAGTACTTAGCACTGTGAAAACAGCACTTTCTCAGAAAGAAATTTAGTTCTCTAAGTCCGTGAAACAGTGAACAGAGAATGTATGAGTTTCTCAAGATTGGTAACAGATAGAAACAAGAGAAAGTACGCAGTGATTCATCTACCTAGAAAAGTTACAGAGGTTTACACAGAGAATTCCAAGTATAAGTACAAGAAAATAAGAGAGACTTAGAAAACTGGTAAAACCTACATTGTTTATAGAGTTGGGAGTACTTAGCACTGTGAAAACAGCACTTTCGCAGAAAGAAATCTACTTCTCTAAGACTGGGAAACACTGAACAGAGAATGTGTCAGTTTCTCAAGATTGGTAACAGATAGAAAGAAGAGAAAGTACGCAGTGATTCATCTACATAGAAAAGTTATAGAGGTTTACACAGAGAATTCCATGTATAACTACAAGAAAATAAGAGAGACTTAGAAAACCGGTAAAACCTACATTGTGGATAGAGTTGGGAGTACTTAGCACTGTGAAAACAGCACTTTCGCCGAAAGAAATTTAGTTCTCTAAGTCCGTGAAACAGTGAACAGAGAATGTATGAGTTTCTCAAGATTGGTAACAGATAGAAACAAGAGAAAGTACACAGTGATTCATCTGCATAGAAAAGTTACAGAAGTTTACACAGAGAATTCCAAGTATAAGTACAAGAAAATAAGAGATACTTAGAAAACTGGTAAAACCTACATTGTTGATAGAGTTGGGAGTACTTAGCACTGTGAAAACAGCACTTTCGCCGAAAGAAATTTAGTTCTCTAAGTCCGTGAACCAGTGAACAGAGAATGTATGAGTTTCTCAAGATTGGTAACAGATAGAAACAAGAGAAAGTACGCAGTGATTCATCTACCTAGAAAAGTTACAGAGGTTTACACAGAGAATTCCAAGTATAAGTACAAGAAAATAAGAGAGACTTAGAAAACTGGTAATACCTACATTGTTCATAGAGTTGGGAGTACTTAGCACTGTGAAAACAGCACTTTCGCAGAAGGAAATCTACTTCTCTAACACTGGGAAACAGTGAACAGAGAATGTATGAGTTTCTCAAGATTGGTAACAGATAGAAACAAGAGAAATTACGCAGTGATTCATCTACATAGAAAAGTTACAGAGGTTTACACAGAGAATTCCAAGTATAAGTACAAGAAAATAAGAGAGACTTAGAAAACTGGTAAAACCTACATTGTTGATAGAGTTGGGAGTACTTAGCACTGTGAAAAAAGCACTTTCGCCGAAAGAAATTTAGTTCTCCAAGTCCGTGAAACACTGAACAGAGAATGTATGAGTTTCTGAAGATTGCTAACAGATAGAAACAAGAGAAAGTACACAGTGATTCATCTAGCTAGAAAAGATACAGAGGTTTACACAGAGAATTCCAAGTATAAGTACAAGAAAATAAGAGAGACTTAGAAAACTGGTAAAACCTACATTGTAGATAGAGTTGGGAGTACTTAGCACTGTGAAAACAGCACTTTCGCAGAAAGAAATCTACTTCTCTAACACTGGGAAACAGTGAACAGAGAATGTATGAGTTTCTCAAGATTGGTAACAGATAGAAACAAGAGAAAGTACACAGTGATTCATCTACCTAGAGAAGTTACAGAAGTTTACACAGAGAATTCCATGTATAAGTACAAGAAAATAAGAGAGACTTAGAAAACTGGTAAAACCTACATTGTGGATAGAGTTGGGAGTACTTAGCACTGTTAAAACAGCACTTTCGCAGAAAGAAATCTACTTCTCTAAGACTGGGAAACACTGAACAGAGAATGTGTCAGTTTCTCAAGATTGGTAACAGATAGAAAGAAGAGAAAGTACGCAGTGATTCATCTACATAGAAAAGTTACAAAGGTTTACACAGAGAATTCCAAGTATAAGTACAAGAAAATAAGAGAGACTTAGAAAACTGGTAAAACCTACATTGTAGATAGAGTTGAGAGTACTTAGCACTGTGAAAACAGCACTTTCGCAGAAAGAAATCTACTTCTCTAAGACTGGGAAACAGTGAACAGAGAATGTATGAGTTTCTCAAGATTGGTAACAGATACAAACAAGAGAAAGTGCACAGTGATTCATCTACCTAGAGAAGTTACAGAAGTTTACACAGAGAATTCCATGTATAAGTACAAGAAAATAAGAGAGACTTAGAAAACTGGTAAAACCTACATTGTGGATAGAGTTGGGAGTACTTACCACTGTGAAAACAGCACTTTCGCCTAAAGAAATTTAGTTCTCTAAGTCCGTGTAACAGTGAACAGAGAATGTATGAGTTTCTCAAGATTGGTAACAGATAGAAACAAGAGAAAGTACACAGTGATTCATCTACCTAGAAAAGTTACAGAGGTTTACACAGAGAATTCCAAGTATAAGTACAACAAAATAAGAGAGAGTTAGAAAACAGGTATAGCCTACATTGTTGATAGAGTTGGGAGTACTTAGCACTGTGAAAACAGCACTTTCGCCGAAAGAAATTTAGTTCTCTAAGTCCGTGAAACAGTGAACAGAGAATGTATGAGTTTCTCAAGATTGGTAACAGATAGAAACAAGAGAAAGTACACAGTGATTCATCTGCATAGAAAAGTTACAGAAGTTTACACAGAGAATTCCAAGTATAAGTACAAGAAAATAAGAGATACTTAGAAAACTGGTAAAACCTACATTGTTGATAGAGTTGGGAGTACTTAGCACTGTGAAAACAGCACTTTCGCCGAAAGAAATTTAGTTCTCTAAGTCCGTGAACCAGTGAACAGAGAATGTATGAGTTTCTCAAGATTGGTAACAGATAGAAACAAGAGAAAGTACGCAGTGATTCATCTACATAGAAAAGTTACAGAGGTTTACACAGAGAATTCCAAGTATAAGTACAAGAAAATAAGAGAGACTTAGAAAACTGGTAAAACCTACATTGTTGATAGAGTTGGGAGTACTTAGCACTGTGAAAACAGCACTTTCGCCGAAAGAAATTTAGTTCTCCAAGTCCGTGAAACAGTGAACAGAGAATGTATGAGTTTCTGAAGATTGCTAACAGATAGAAACAAGAGAAAGTACACAGTGATTCATCTAGCTAGAAAAGATACAGAAGTTTACACAGAGAATTCCAAGTATAAGTACAAGAAAATAAGAGAGACTTAGAAAACTGGTAAAACCCACATTGTAGATAGAGTTGGGAGTACTTAGCACTGTGAAAACAGCACTTTCGCAGAAAGAAATCTACTTCTCTAAGACTGGGAAACACTGAACAGAGAATGTGTCAGTTTCTCAAGATTGGTAACAGATAGAAAGAAGAGAAAGTACGCAGTGATTCATCTACATAGAAAAGTTACAGAGGTTTACACAGAGAATTCCATGTATAACTACAAGAAAATAAGAGAGACTTAGAAAACCGGTAAAACCTACATTGTGGATAGAGTTGGGAGTACTTAGCACTGTGAAAACAGCACTTTCGCCGAAAGAAATTTAGTTCTCTAAGTCCGTGAAACAGTGAACAGAGAATGTATGAGTTTCTCAAGATTGGTAACAGATAGAAACAAGAGAAAGTACACAGTGATTCATCTGCATAGAAAAGTTACAGAAGTTTACACAGAGAATTCCAAGTATAAGTACAAGAAAATAAGAGATACTTAGAAAACTGGTAAAACCTACATTGTTGATAGAGTTGGGAGTACTTAGCACTGTGAAAACAGCACTTTCGCCGAAAGAAATTTAGTTCTCTAAGTCCGTGAACCAGTGAACAGAGAATGTATGAGTTTCTCAAGATTGGTAACAGATAGAAACAAGAGAAAGTACACAGTGATTCATCTACATAGAAAAGTTACAGAGGTTTACACAGAGAATTCCAAGTATAAGTACAAGAAAATAAGAGAGACTTAGAAAACTGGTAAAACCTACATTGTTGATAGAGTTTGGAGTACTTAGCACTGTGAAGACAGCACTTTCGCCGAAAGAAATTTAGTTCTCCAAGTCCGTGAAACACTGAACAGAGAATGTATGAGTTTCTGAAGATTGCTAACAGATAGAAACAAGAGAAAGCACACAGTGATTCATCTAGCTAGAAAAGATACAGAGGTTTACACAGAGAATTCCAAGTATAAGTACAAGAAAACAAGAGAGACTTAGAAAACTGGTAAAACCTACATTGTAGATAGAGTTGGGAGTACTTAGCACTGTGAAAACAGCACTTTCGCAGAAAGAAATCTACTTCTCTAACACTGGGAAACAGTGAACAGAGAATGTATGAGTTTCTCAAGATTGGTAACAGATACAAACAAGAGAAAGTACACAGTGATTCATCTACCTAGAGAAGTTACAGAAGTTTACACAGAGAATTCCATGTATAAGTACAAGAAAATAAGAGAGACTTAGAAAACTGGTAAAACCTACATTGTGGATAGAGTTGGGAGTACTTAGCACTGTGAAAACAGCACTTTCGCCTAAAGAAATTTAGTTCTCTAAGTCCGTGTAACAGTGAACAGAGAATGTATGAGTTTCTCAAGATTGGTAACAGATAGAAACAAGAGAAAGTACACAGTGATTCATCTAGCTAGAAAAGTTACAGAGGTTTACACAGAGAATTCCAAGTATAAGTACAACAAAATAAGAGAGACTTAGAAAACAGGTAAAACCTACATTGTTGATAGAGTTGGGAGTACTTAGAACTGTGAAAACAGCACTTTCGCAGAAAGAAATCTACTTCTCTAAGACTGGGAAACACTGAACAGAGAATGTGTCATTTTCTCAAGATTGGTAACAGATAGAAAGAAGAGAAAGTACGCAGTGATTCATCTTCATAGAAAATTTACAGAGGTTTACACAGAGAATTCCAAGTATAAGTACAAGAAAATAAGAGAGACTTAGAAAACTGGTAAAACCTACATTGTTGATAGAGTTGGGAGTACTTAGCACTGTGAAAATAGCACTTTCTCAGAAAGAAATTTAGTTCTCTAAGTCCGTGAAACAGTGAACAGAAAATGTATAAGTTTCTCAAGATTGGTAACAGATAGAAACAAGAGAAAGTACGCAGTGATTCATCTACCTAGAAAAGTTACAGAGGTTTACACAGAGAATTCCAAGTATAAGTACAAGAAAATAAGAGATACTTAGAAAACTGGTAAAACCTACATTGTGGATAGAGTTGGGAGTACTTAGCACTGTGAAAACAGCACTTTCGCAGAAAGAAATCTACTTCTCTAAGACTGGGAAACACTGAACAGAGAATGTGTCAGTTTCTCAAGATTGGTAACAGATAGAAAGAAGAGAAAGTACGCAGTGATTCATCTACGTAGAAAAGTGACAGAGGTTTACACAGAGAATTCCAAGTATCAGTACAAGAAAATAGTGAGACTTAGAAAACTGGTAAAACCTACATTGTGGATAGAGTTGGGAGTACTTAGCACTGTGAAAACAGCACTTTCACAGAAAGAAATCTACTTCTCTAAGACTGGGAAACACTGAACAGAGAATGTGTCAGTTTCTCAAGATTGGTAACAGATAGAAAGAAGAGAAAGTACGCAGTGATTCATCTACATAGAAAAGTTACAGAGGTTTACACAGAGAATTCCAAGTATAAGTACAAGAAAATAAGAGAGACTTAGAAAACTGGTAAAACCTACATTGTAGATAGAGTTGGGAGTACTTAGCACTGTGAAAACAGCACTTTCGCAGAAAGAAATCTACTTCTCTAAGACTGAGAAACAGTGAGCAGAGAATGTATGAGTTTCTCAAGATTGGTAACAGATACAAACAAGAGAAAGTACACAGTGATTCATCTACCTAGAGAAGTTACAGAAGTTTACACAGAGAATTCCATGTATAAGTACAAGAAAATAAGAGAGACTTAGAAAACTGGTAAAACCAACATTTTGGACAGAGTTGGGAGTACTTAGCACTGTGAAAACAGCACTTTCGCCGAAAGAAATTTAGTTCTCTAAGTCCGTGTAACAGTGAACAGAGAATGTATGAGTTTCTCAAGATTGGTAACAGATAGAAACAAGAGAAAGTACACAGTGATTCATCTACCTAGAAATGTAACAGAGGTTTACACAGAGAATTCCAAGTATAAGTACAAGAAAATAAGAGAGACTTAGAAAACATTTAAAACCTACATTGTGGATAGAGTTGGGAATACTTAGCACTGTGAAAACAGCACTTTGGCAGAAAGAAATCTACTTCTCTAAGACTGGGAAACACTGAACAGAGAATGTGTCAGTTTCTCAAGATTGGTAACAGATAGAAAGAAGAGAAAGTACGCAGTGATTCATCTACATAGAAAAGTTACAGAGGTTTACACAGAGAATTCCAAGTATAAGTACAAGAAAATAAGAGGGACTTAGAAAACTGGTAAAACCTACATTGTTGATAGAGTTGGGAGTACTTAGCACTGTGAAAACAGCACTTTCTCAGAAAGAAATTTAGTTCTCTAAGTCCGTGAAACAGTGAACAGAGAATGTATGAGTTTCTCAAGATTGGTAACAGATAGAAACAAGAGAAAGTACGCAGTGATTAATCTACCTAGAAAAGTTACAGAGGTTTACACAGAGAATTCCAAGTATAAGTACAAGAAAATAAGAGAGACTTAGTAAATTGGTAAAACCTATATTGTTGATAGTGTTGGGAGTACTTAGCACTGTGAAAACAGCACTTTCGCAGAAAGAAATCTACTTCTCTAACACTGGGAAACAGTGAACGGAGAATGTATGAGTTTCTCAAGATTGGTAACAGATAGAAACAAGAGAAAGTACACACTGATTCATCTACCTAGAGAAGTTACAGAAGTTTACACAGAGAATTCCATGTATAAGTACAAGAAAATAAGAGAGACTTAGAAAACTGGTAAAACCTACATTGTTGATAGAGTTGGGAGTACTTAGCACTGTGAAAACAGCACTTTCGCAGAAAGAAATCTACTTCTCTAAGACTGAGAAACAGTGAGCAGAAAATGTATGAGTTTCTCAAGATTGGTAACAGATACAACCAAGAGAAAGTACACAGTGATTCATCTACCTAGAGAAGTTACAGAAGTTTACACAGAGAATTCCATGTATAAGTACAAGAAAATAAGAGATACATAGAAAACTGGTAAAACCTACATTGTTGATAGAGTTGGGAGTACTTAGCACTGTGAAAACAGCACTTTCGCCGAAAGAAATTTAGTTCTCTAAGTCCGTGAACCAGTGAACAGAGAATGTATGAGTTTCTCAAGATTGGTAACAGATAGAAACAAGAGAAAGTACACAGTGATTCATCTACCTAGAAAAGTTACAGAGGTTTACACAGAGAATTCCAAGTATAAGTACAAGAAAATAAGAGAGACTTAGAAAACTGGTAATACCTACATTGTTCATAGAGTTGGGAGTACTTAGCACTGTGAAAACAGCACTTTCGCAGAAGGAAATCTACTTCTCTAACACTGGGAAACAGTGAACAGAGAATGTATGAGTTTCTCAAGATTGGTAACAGATAGAAACAAGAGAAAGTACGCAGTGATTCATCTACATAGAAAAGTTACAGAGGTTTACACAGAGAATTCCAAGTATAAGTACAAGAAAATAAGAGAGACTTAGAAAACTGGTAAAACCTACATTGTTGATAGAGTTGGGAGTACTTAGCACTGTGAAAACAGCACTTTCGCCGAAAGAAATTTAGTTCTCCAAGTCCGTGAAACACTGAACAGAGAATGTATGAGTTTCTGAAGATTGCTAACAGATAGAAACAAGAGAAAGTACACAGTGATTCATCTAGCTAGAAAAGATACAGAGGTTTACACAGAGAATTCCAAGTATAAGTACAAGAAAATAAGAGAGACTTAGAAAACTGGTAAAACCTACATTGTAGATAGAGTTGGGAGTACTTAGCACTGTGAAAACAGCACTTTCTCAGAAAGAAATCTACTTCTCTAACACTGGGAAACAGTGAACAGAGAATGTATGAGTTTCTCAAGATTGGTAACAGATAGAAACAAGAGAAAGTACACACTGATTCATCTACCTAGAGAAGTTACAGAAGTTTACACAGAGAATTCCATGTATAAGTACAAGAAAATAAGAGAGACTTAGAAAACTGGTAAAACCTACATTGTGGATAGAGTTGGGAGTACTTAGCACTGTTAAAACAGCACTTTCGCAGAAAGAAATCTACTTCTCTAAGACTGGGAAACACTGAACAGAGAATGTGTCAGTTTCTCAAGATTGGTAACAGATAGAAAGAAGAGAAAGTACGCAGTGATTCATCTACATAGAAAAGTTACAAAGGTTTACACAGAGAATTCCAAGTATAAGTACAAGAAAATAAGAGAGACTTAGAAAACTGGTAAAACCTACATTGTAGATAGAGTTGAAAGTACTTAGCACTGTGAAAACAGCACTTTCGCAGAAAGAAATCTACTTCTCTAAGACTGGGAAACAGTGAACAGAAAATGTATGAGTTTCTCAAGATTGGTAACAGATACAAACAAGAGAAAGTACACAGTGATTCATCTACCTAGAGAAGTTACAGAAGTTTACACAGAGAATTCCATGTATAAGTACAAGAAAATAAGAGAGACTTAGAAAACTGGTAAAACCTACATTGTGGATAGAGTTGGGAGTACTTAGCACTGTGAAAACAGCACTTTCGCCTAAAGAAATTTAGTTCTCTAAGTCCGTGTAACAGTGAACAGAGAATGTATGAGTTTCTCAAGATTGGTAACAGATAGAAACAAGAGAAAGTACACAGTGATTCATCTACCTAGAAAAGTTACAGAGGTTTACACAGAGAATTCCAAGTATAAGTACAACAAAATAAGAGAGAGTTAGAAAACAGGTAAAACCTACATTGTAGATAGAGTTGGGAGTACTTAGCACTGTGAAAACAGCACTTTCGCAGAAAGAAATCTACTTCTCTAAGACTGGGAAACACTGAACAGAGAATGTGTCAGTTTCTCAAGATTGGTAACAGATAGAAAGAAGAGAAAGTACGCAGTGATTCATCTACATAGAAAAGTTACAGAGGTTTACACAGAGAATTCCAAGTATAAGTACAAGAAAATAAGAGAGACTTAGAAAACTGGTAAAACCTACATTGTTGATAGAGTTGGGAGTACTTAGCACTGTGAAAACAGCACTTTCTCAGAAAGAAATTTAGTTCTCTAAGTCCGTGAAACAGTGAACAGAGAATGTATGAGTTTCTCAAGATTGGTAACAGATAGAAACAAGAGAAAGTACGCAGTGATTCATCTACCTAGAAAAGTTACAGAGGTTTACACAGAGAATTCCAAGTATAAGTACAAGAAAATAAGAGAGACTTAGAAAACTGGTAAAACCTACATTGTTGATAGAGTTGGGAGTACTTAGCACTGTGAAAACAGCACTTTCGCAGAAAGAAATCTACTTCTCTAAGACTGGGAAACACTGAACAGAGAATGTGTCAGTTTCTCAAGATTGGTAACAGATAGAAAGAAGAGAAAGTACGCAGTGATTCATCTACATAGAAAAGTTATAGAGGTTTACACAGAGAATTCCATGTATAACTACAAGAAAATAAGAGAGACTTAGAAAACCGGTAAAACCTACATTGTGGATAGAGTTGGGAGTACTTAGCACTGTGAAAACAGCACTTTCGCCGAAAGAAATTTAGTTCTCTAAGTCCGTGAAACAGTGAACAGAGAATGTATGAGTTTCTCAAGATTGGTAACAGATAGAAACAAGAGAAAGTACACAGTGATTCATCTGCATAGAAAAGTTACAGAAGTTTACACAGAGAATTCCAAGTATAAGTACAAGAAAATAAGAGATACTTAGAAAACTGGTAAAACCTACATTGTTGATAGAGTTGGGAGTACTTAGCACTGTGAAAACAGCACTTTCGCCGAAAGAAATTTAGTTCTCTAAGTCCGTGAACCAGTGAACAGAGAATGTATGAGTTTCTCAAGATTGGTAACAGATAGAAACAAGAGAAAGTACACAGTGATTCATCTACCTAGAAAAGTTACAGAGGTTTACACAGAGAATTCCAAGTATAAGTACAAGAAAATAAGAGAGACTTAGAAAACTGGTAATACCTACATTGTTCATAGAGTTGGGAGTACTTAGCACTGTGAAAACAGCACTTTCGCAGAAGGAAATCTACTTCTCTAACACTGGGAAACAGTGAACAGAGAATGTATGAGTTTCTCAAGATTGGTAACAGATAGAAACAAGAGAAAGTACGCAGTGATTCATCTACATAGAAAAGTTACAGAGGTTTACACAGAGAATTCCAAGTATAAGTACAAGAAAATAAGAGAGACTTAGAAAACTGGTAAAACCTACATTGTTGATAGAGTTGGGAGTACTTAGCACTGTGAAAAAAGCACTTTCGCCGAAAGAAATTTAGTTCTCCAAGTCCGTGAAACACTGAACAGAGAATGTATGAGTTTCTGAAGATTGCTAACAGATAGAAACAAGAGAAAGTACACAGTGATTCATCTAGCTAGAAAAGATACAGAGGTTTACACAGAGAATTCCAAGTATAAGTACAAGAAAATAAGAGAGACTTAGAAAACTGGTAAAACCTACATTGTAGATAGAGTTGGGAGTACTTAGCACTGTGAAAACAGCACTTTCGCAGAAAGAAATCTACTTCTCTAACACTGGGAAACAGTGAACAGAGAATGTATGAGTTTCTCAAGATTGGTAACAGATAGAAACAAGAGAAAGTACACAGTGATTCATCTACCTAGAGAAGTTACAGAAGTTTACACAGAGAATTCCATGTATAAGTACAAGAAAATAAGAGAGACTTAGAAAACTGGTAAAACCTACATTGTGGATGGAGTTGGGAGTACTTAGCACTGTTAAAACAGCACTTTCGCAGAAAGAAATCTACTTCTCTAAGACTGGGAAACACTGAACAGAGAATGTGTCAGTTTCTCAAGATTGGTAACAGATAGAAAGAAGAGAAAGTACGCAGTGATTCATCTACATAGAAAAGTTACAAAGGTTTACACAGAGAATTCCAAGTATAAGTACAAGAAAATAAGAGAGACTTAGAAAACTGGTAAAACCTACATTGTAGATAGAGTTGAGAGTACTTAGCACTGTGAAAACAGCACTTTCGCAGAAAGAAATCTACTTCTCTAAGACTGGGAAACAGTGAACAGAGAATGTATGAGTTTCTCAAGATTGGTAACAGATACAAACAAGAGAAAGTGCACAGTGATTCATCTACCTAGAGAAGTTACAGAAGTTTACACAGAGAATTCCATGTATAAGTACAAGAAAATAAGAGAGACTTAGAAAACTGGTAAAACCTACATTGTGGATAGAGTTGGGAGTACTTACCACTGTGAAAACAGCACTTTCGCCTAAAGAAATTTAGTTCTCTAAGTCCGTGTAACAGTGAACAGAGAATGTATGAGTTTCTCAAGATTGGTAACAGATAGAAACAAGAGAAAGTACACAGTGATTCATCTACCTAGAAAAGTTACAGAGGTTTACACAGAGAATTCCAAGTATAAGTACAACAAAATAAGAGAGAGTTAGAAAACAGGTATAGCCTACATTGTTGATAGAGTTGGGAGTACTTAGCACTGTGAAAACAGCACTTTCGCCGAAAGAAATTTAGTTCTCTAAGTCCGTGAAACAGTGAACAGAGAATGTGTGAGTTTCTCAAGATTGGTAACAGATAGAAACAAGAGAAAGTACACAGTGATTCATCTGCATAGAAAAGTTACAGAAGTTTACACAGAGAATTCCAAGTATAAGTACAAGAAAATAAGAGATACTTAGAAAACTGGTAAAACCTACATTGTTGATAGAGTTGGGAGTACTTAGCACTGTGAAAACAGCACTTTCGCCGAAAGAAATTTAGTTCTCTAAGTCCGTGAACCAGTGAACAGAGAATGTATGAGTTTCTCAAGATTGGTAACAGATAGAAACAAGAGAAAGTACACAGTGATTCATCTACCTAGAAAAGTTACAGAGGTTTACAAAGAGAATTCCAAGTATAAGTACAAGAAAATAAGAGAGACTTAGAAAACTGGTAATACCTACATTGTAGATAGAGTTGGGAGTACTTAGCACTGTGAAAACAGCACTTTCGCAGAAGGAAATCTACTTCTCTAACACTGGGAAACAGTGAACAGAGAATGTATGAGTTTCTCAAGATTGGTAACAGATAGAAACAAGAGAAAGTACGCAGTGATTCATCTACATAGAAAAGTTACAGAGGTTTACACAGAGAATTCCAAGTATAAGTACAAGAAAATAAGAGAGACTTAGAAAACTGGTAAAACCTACATTGTTGATAGAGTTGGGAGTACTTAGCACTGTGAAAACAGCACTTTCGCCGAAAGAAATTTAGTTCTCCAAGTCCGTGAAACAGTGAACAGAGAATGTATGAGTTTCTGAAGATTGCTAACAGATAGAAACAAGAGAAAGTACACAGTGATTCATCTAGCTAGAAAAGATACAGAAGTTTACACAGAGAATTCCAAGTATAAGTACAAGAAAATAAGAGAGACTTAGAAAACTGGTAAAACCCACATTGTAGATAGAGTTGGGAGTACTTAGCACTGTGAAAACAGCACTTTCGCAGAAAGAAATCTACTTCTCTAACACTGGGAAACAGTGAACAGAGAATGTATGAGTTTCTCAAGATTGGTAACAGATAGAAACAAGAGAAAGTACACAGTGATTCATCTACCTAGAGAAGTTACAGAAGTTTACACAGAGAATTCCATGTATAAGTACAAGAAAATAAGAGAGACTTAGAAAACTGGTAAAACCTACATTGTGGATAGAGTTGGGAGTACTTAGCACTGTTAAAACAGCACTTTCGCAGAAAGAAATCTACTTCTCTAAGACTGGGAAACACTGAACAGAGAATGTGTCAGTTTCTCAAGATTGGTAACAGATAGAAAAAAGAGAAAGTACGCAGTGATTCATCTACATAGAAAAGTTACAAAGGTTTACACAGAGAATTCCAAGTATAAGTACAAGAAAATAAGAGAGACTTAGAAAACTGGTAAAACCTACATTGTAGATAGAGTTGAGAGTACTTAGCACTGTGAATACAGCACTTTCGCAGAAAGAAATCTACTTCTCTAAGACTGGGAAACAGTGAACAGAGAATGTATGAGTTTCTCAAGATTGGTGACAGATACAAACAAGAGAAAGTACACAGTGATTCATCTACATAGAAAAGTTACAGAGGTTTACACAGAGAATTCCAAGTATAAGTACAAGAAAATAAGAGAGACTTAGAAAACTAGTAAAACCTACATTGTTGATAGAGTTGGGAGTACTTAGCACTGTGAAAACAGCACTTTCTCAGAAAGAAATTTAGTTCTCTAAGTCCGTGAAACAGTGAACAGAGAATGTATGAGTTTCTCAAGATTGGTAACAGATACAAACAAGAGAAAGTGCACAGTGATTCATCTACCTAGAGAAGTTACAGAAGTTTACACAGAGAATTCCATGTATAAGTACAAGAAAATAAGAGAGACTTAGAAAACTGGTAAAACCTACATTGTGGATAGAGTTGGGAGTACTTACCACTGTGAAAACAGCACTTTCGCCTAAAGAAATTTAGTTCTCTAAGTCCGTGTAACAGTGAACAGAGAATGTATGAGTTTCTCAAGATTGGTAACAGATAGAAACAAGAGAAAGTACACAGTGATTCATCTACCTAGAAAAGTTACAGAGGTTTACACAGAGAATTCCAAGTATAAGTACAACAAAATAAGAGAGAGTTATAAAACAGGTATAGCCTACATTGTTGATAGAGTTGGGAGTACTTAGCACTGTGAAAACAGCACTTTCGCCGAAAGAAATTTAGTTCTCTAAGTCCGTGAAACAGTGAACAGAGAATGTATGAGTTTCTCAAGATTGGTAACAGATAGAAACAAGAGAAAGTACACAGTGATTCATCTGCATAGAAAAGTTACAGAAGTTTACACAGAGAATTCCAAGTATAAGTACAAGAAAATAAGAGATACTTAGAAAACTGGTAAAACCTACATTGTTGATAGAGTTGGGAGTACTTAGCACTGTGAAAACAGCACTTTCGCCGAAAGAAATTTAGTTCTCTAAGTCCGTGAACCAGTGAACAGAGAATGTATGAGTTTCTCAAGATTGGTAACAGATAGAAACAAGAGAAAGTACACAGTGATTCATCTACCTAGAAAAGTTACAGAGGTTTACAAAGAGAATTCCAAGTATAAGTACAAGAAAATAAGAGAGACTTAGAAAACTGGTAATACCTACATTGTTGATAGAGTTGGGAGTACTTAGCACTGTGACAACAGCACTTTCGCAGAAGGAAATCTACTTCTCTAACACTGGGAAACAGTGAACAGAGAATGTATGAGTTTCTCAAGATTGGTAACAGATAGAAACAAGAGAAAGTACGCAGTGATTCATCTACATAGAAAAGTTACAGAGGTTTACACAGAGAATTCCAAGTATAAGTACAAGAAAATAAGAGAGACTTAGAAAACTGGTAAAACCTACATTGTTGATAGAGTTGGGAGTACTTAGCACTGTGAAAACAGCACTTTCGCCGAAAGAAATTTAGTTCTCCAAGTCCGTGAAACAGTGAACAGAGAATGTATGAGTTTCTGAAGATTGCTAACAGATAGAAACAAGAGAAAGTACACAGTGATTCATCTAGCTAGAAAAGATACAGAAGTTTACACAGAGAATTCCAAGTATAAGTACAAGAAAATAAGAGAGACTTAGAAAACTGGTAAAACCCACATTGTAGATAGAGTTGGGAGTACTTAGCACTGTGAAAACAGCACTTTCGCAGAAAGAAATCTACTTCTCTAAGACTGGGAAACACTGAACAGAGAATGTGTCAGTTTCTCAAGATTGGTAACAGATAGAAAGAAGAGAAAGTACGCAGTGATTCATCTACATAGAAAAGTTACAGAGGTTTACACAGAGAATTCCATGTATAACTACAAGAAAATAAGAGAGACTTAGAAAACCGGTAAAATCTACATTGTGGATAGAGTTGGGAGTACTTAGCACTGTGAAAACAGCACTTTCGCCGAAAGAAATTTAGTTCTCTAAGTCCGTGAAACAGTGAACAGAGAATGTATGAGTTTCTCAAGATTGGTAACAGATAGAAACAAGAGAAAGTACACAGTGATTCATCTGCATAGAAAAGTTACAGAAGTTTACACAGAGAATTCCAAGTATAAGTACAAGAAAATAAGAGATACTTAGAAAACTGGTAAAACCTACATTGTTGATAGAGTTGGGAGTACTTAGCACTGTGAAAACAGCACTTTCGCCGAAAGAAATTTAGTTCTCTAAGTCCGTGAACCAGTGAACAGAGAATGTATGAGTTTCTCAAGATTGGTAACAGATAGAAACAAGAGAAAGTACACAGTGATTCATCTACATAGAAAAGTTACAGAGGTTTACACAGAGAATTCCAAGTATAAGTACAAGAAAATAAGAGAGACTTAGAAAACTGGTAAAACCTACATTGTTGATAGAGTTGGGAGTACTTAGCACTGTGAAAACAGCACTTTCGCCGAAAGAAATTTAGTTCTCCAAGTCCGTGAAACACTGAACAGAGAATGTATGAGTTTCTGAAGATTGCTAACAGATAGAAACAAGAGAAAGCACACAGTGATTCATCTAGCTAGAAAAGATACAGAGGTTTACACAGAGAATTCCAAGTATAAGTACAAGAAAACAAGAGAGACTTAGAAAACTGGTAAAACCTACAATGTAGATAGAGTTGGGAGTACTTAGCACTGTGAAAACAGCACTTTCGCAGAAAGAAATCTACTTCTCTAACACTGGGAAACAGTGAACAGAGAATGTATGAGTTTCTCAAGATTGGTAACAGATACAAACAAGAGAAAGTACACAGTGATTCATCTACCTAGAGAAGTTACAGAAGTTTACACAGAGAATTCCATGTATAAGTACAAGAAAATAAGAGAGACTTAGAAAACTGGTAAAACCTACATTGTGGATAGAGTTGGGAGTACTTAGCACTGTGAAAACAGCACTTTCGCCTAAAGAAATTTAGTTCTCTAAGTCCGTGTAACAGTGAACAGAGAATGTATGAGTTTCTCAAGATTGGTAACAGATAGAAACAAGAGAAAGTACACAGTGATTCATCTAGCTAGAAAAGTTACAGAGGTTTACACAGAGAATTCCAAGTATAAGTACAAGAAAATAAGAGAGACTTAGAAAACTGGTAAAACCTACATTGTTGATAGAGTTGGGAGTACTTAGCACTGTGAAAATAGCACTTTCTCAGAAAGAAATTTAGTTCTCTAAGTCCGTGAAACAGTGAACAGAAAATGTATAAGTTTCTCAAGATTGGTAACAGATAGAAACAAGAGAAAGTACGCAGTGATTCATCTACCTAGAAAAGTTACAGAGGTTTACACAGAGAATTCCAAGTATAAGTACAAGAAAATAAGAGATACTTAGAAAACTGGTAAAACCTACATTGTGGATAGAGTTGGGAGTACTTAGCACTGTGAAAACAGCACTTTCGCAGAAAGAAATCTACTTCTCTAAGACTGGGAAACACTGAACAGAGAATGTGTCAGTTTCTCAAGATTGGTAACAGATAGAAAGAAGAGAAAGTACGCAGTGATTCATCTACGTAGAAAAGTGACAGAGGTTTACACAGAGAATTCCACGTATAAGTACAAGAAAATAGTGAGACTTAGAAAACTGGTAAAACCTACATTGTGGATAGAGTTGGGAGTACTTAGCACTGTGAAAACAGCACTTTCACAGAAAGAAATCTACTTCTCTAAGACTGGGAAACACTGAACAGAGAATGTGTCAGTTTCTCAAGATTGGTAACAGATAGAAAGAAGAGAAAGTACGCAGTGATTCATCTACATAGAAAAGTTACAGAGGTTTACACAGAGAATTCCAAGTATAAGTACAAGAAAATAAGAGGGACTTAGAAAACTGGTAAAACCTACATTGTTGATAGAGTTGGGAGTACTTAGCACTGTGAAAACAGCACTTTCTCAGAAAGAAATTTAGTTCTCTAAGTCCGTGAAACAGTGAACAGAGAATGTATGAGTTTCTCAAGATTGGTAACAGATAGAAACAAGAGAAAGTACGCAGTGATTAATCTACCTAGAAAAGTTACAGAGGTTTACACAGAGAATTCCAAGTATAAGTACAAGAAAATAAGAGAGACTTAGTAAATTGGTAAAACCTACATTGTTGATAGAGTTGGGAGTACTTAGCACTGTGAAAACAGCACTTTCGCAGAAAGAAATCTACTTCTCTAACACTGGGAAACAGTGAACAGAGAATGTATGAGTTTCTCAAGATTGGTAACAGATAGAAACAAGAGAAAGTACACACTGATTCATCTACCTAGAGAAGTTACAGAAGTTTACACAGAGAATTCCATGTATAAGTACAAGAAAATAAGAGAGACTTGGAAAACTGGTAAAACCTACATTGTAGATAGAGTTGGGAGTACTTAGCACTGTGAAAACAGCACTTTCGCAGAAAGAAATCTACTTCTCTAAGACTGAAAAACAGTGAACAGAGAATGTATGAGTTTCTCAAGATTGGTAACAGATACAAACAAGAGAAAGTACACAGTGATTCATCTACCTAGAGAAGTTACAGAAGTTTACACAGAGAATTCCATGTATAAGTACAAGAAAATAAGAGATACTTAGAAAACTGGTAAAACCTACATTGTTGATAGAGTTGGGAGTACTTAGCACTGTGAAAACAGCACTTTCGCCGAAAGAAATTTAGTTCTCTAAGTCCGTGAACCAGTGAAAAGAGAATGTATGAGTTTCTCAAGATTGGTAACAGATAGAAACAAGAGAAAGTACACAGTGATTCATCTACCTAGAAAAGTTACAGAGGTTTACACAGAGAATTCCAAGTATAAGTACAAGAAAATAAGAGAGACTTAGAAAACTGGTAATACCTACATTGTTGATAGAGTTGGGAGTACATAGCACTGTGAAAACAGCACTTTCGCAGAAGGAAATCTACTTCTCTAACACTGGGAAACAGTGAACAGAGAATGTATGAGTTTCTCAAGATTGGTAAGAGATAGAAACAAGAGAAAGTACGCAGTGATTCATCTACATAGAAAAGTTACAGAGGTTTACACAGAGAATTCCAAGTATAAGTAGAAGAAAATAAGAGAGACTTAGAAAACTGGTAAAACCTACATTGTTGATAGAGTTGGGAGTACTTAGCACTGTGAAAACAGCACTTTCGCCGAAAGAAATTTAGTTCTCCAAGTCCGTGAAACAGTGAACAGAGAATGTATGAGTTTCTGAAGATTGCTAACAGATAGAAACAAGAGAAAGTACACAGTGATTCATCTAGCTAGAAAAGATACAGAGGTTTACACAGAGAATTCCAAGTATAAGTACAAGAAAATAAGAGAGACTTAGAAAACTGGTAAAACCTACATTGTAGATAGAGTTGGGAGTACTTAGCACTGTGAAAACAGCACTTTCGCAGAAAGAAATCTACTTCTCTAACACTGGGAAACAGTGATCAGAGAATGTATGAGTTTCTCAAGATTGGTAACAGATAGAAACAAGAGAAAGTACACAGTGATTCATCTACCTAGAGAAGTTACAGAAGTTTACACAGAGAATTCCATGTATAAGTACAAGAAAATAAGAGAGACTTAGAAAACTGGTAAAACCTACATTGTGGATAGAGTTGGGAGTACTTAGCACTGTTAAAACAGCACTTTCGCAGAAAGAAATCTACTTCTCTAAGACTGGGAAACACTGAACAGAGAATGTGTCAGTTTCTCAAGATTGGTAACAGATAGAAAGAAGAGAAAGTATGCAGTGATTCATCTACATAGAAAAGTTACAAAGGTTTACACAGAGAATTCCAAGTATAAGTACAAGAAAATAAGAGAGACTTAGAAAACTGGTAAAACCTACATTGTAGATAGAGTTGAGAGTACTTAGCACTGTGAAAACAGCACTTTCGCAGAAAGAAATCTACTTCTCTAAGACTGGGAAAAAGTGAACAGAGAATGTATGAGTTTCTCAAGATTGGTAACAGATACAAACAAGAGAAAGTACACAGTGATTCATCTACCTAGAGAAGTTACAGAAGTTTACACAGAGAATTCCATGTATAAGTACAAGAAAATAAGAGAGACTTAGAAAACTGGTAAAACCTACATTGTGGATAGAGTTGGGAGTACTTAGCACTGTGAAAACAGCACTTTCGCCTAAAGAAATTTAGTTCTCTAAGTCCGTGTAACAGTGAACAGAGAATGTATGAGTTTCTCAAGATTGGTAACAGATAGAAACAAGAGAAAGTACACAGTGATTCATCTAGCTAGAAAAGTTACAGAGGTTTACACAGAGAATTCCAAGTATAAGTACAACAAAATAAGAGAGACTTAGAAAACAGGTAAAACCTACATTGTTGATAGAGTTGGGAGTACTTAGCACTGTGAAAACAGCACTTTCGCAGAAAGAAATCTACTTCTCTAAGACTGGGAAACACTGAACAGAGAATGTGTCATTTTCTCAAGATTGGTAACAGATAGAAAGAAGAGAAAGTACGCAGTGATTCATCTTCATAGAAAATTTACAGAGGTTTACACAGAGAATTCCAAGTATAAGTACAAGAAAATAAGAGAGACTTAGAAAACTGGTAAAACCTACATTGTTGATAGAGTTGGGAGTACTTAGCACTGTGAAAACAGCACTTTCTCAGAAAGAAATTTAGTTCTCTAAGTCCGTGAAACAGTGAACAGAAAATGTATAAGTTTCTCAAGATTGGTAACAGATAGAAACAAGAGAAAGTACACAGTGATTCATCTACCTAGAGAAGTTACAGAAGTTTACACAGAGAATTCCATGTATAAGTACAAGAAAATAAGAGAGACTTAGAAAACTGGTAAAACCTACATTGTGGATAGAGTTGGGAGTACTTAGCACTGTTAAAACAGCACTTTCGCAGAAAGAAATCTACTTCTCTAAGACTGGGAAACACTGAACAGAGAATGTGTCAGTTTCTCAAGATTGGTAACAGATAGAAAAAAGAGAAAGTACGCAGTGATTCATCTACATAGAAAAGTTACAAAGGTTTACACAGAGAATTCCAAGTATAAGTACAAGAAAATAAGAGAGACTTAGAAAACTGGTAAAACCTACATTGTAGATAGAGTTGAGAGTACTTAGCACTGTGAATACAGCACTTTCGCAGAAAGAAATCTACTTCTCTAAGACTGGGAAACAGTGAACAGAGAATGTATGAGTTTCTCAAGATTGGTGACAGATACAAACAAGAGAAAGTACACAGTGATTCATCTACATAGAAAAGTTACAGAGGTTTACACAGAGAATTCCAAGTATAAGTACAAGAAAATAAGAGAGACTTAGAAAACTAGTAAAACCTACATTGTTGATAGAGTTGGGAGTACTTAGCACTGTGAAAACAGCACTTTCTCAGAAAGAAATTTAGTTCTCTAAGTCCGTGAAACAGTGAACAGAGAATGTATGAGTTTCTCAAGATTGGTAACAGATACAAACAAGAGAAAGTGCACAGTGATTCATCTACCTAGAGAAGTTACAGAAGTTTACACAGAGAATTCCATGTATAAGTACAAGAAAATAAGAGAGACTTAGAAAACTGGTAAAACCTACATTGTGGATAGAGTTGGGAGTACTTACCACTGTGAAAACAGCACTTTCGCCTAAAGAAATTTAGTTCTCTAAGTCCGTGTAACAGTGAACAGAGAATGTATGAGTTTCTCAAGATTGGTAACAGATAGAAACAAGAGAAAGTACACAGTGATTCATCTACCTAGAAAAGTTACAGAGGTTTACACAGAGAATTCCAAGTATAAGTACAACAAAATAAGAGAGAGTTATAAAACAGGTATAGCCTACATTGTTGATAGAGTTGGGAGTACTTAGCACTGTGAAAACAGCACTTTCGCCGAAAGAAATTTAGTTCTCTAAGTCCGTGAAACAGTGAACAGAGAATGTATGAGTTTCTCAAGATTGGTAACAGATAGAAACAAGAGAAAGTACACAGTGATTCATCTGCATAGAAAAGTTACAGAAGTTTACACAGAGAATTCCAAGTATAAGTACAAGAAAATAAGAGATACTTAGAAAACTGGTAAAACCTACATTGTTGATAGAGTTGGGAGTACTTAGCACTGTGAAAACAGCACTTTCGCCGAAAGAAATTTAGTTCTCTAAGTCCGTGAACCAGTGAACAGAGAATGTATGAGTTTCTCAAGATTGGTAACAGATAGAAACAAGAGAAAGTACACAGTGATTCATCTACCTAGAAAAGTTACAGAGGTTTACAAAGAGAATTCCAAGTATAAGTACAAGAAAATAAGAGAGACTTAGAAAACTGGTAATACCTACATTGTTGATAGAGTTGGGAGTACTTAGCACTGTGACAACAGCACTTTCGCAGAAGGAAATCTACTTCTCTAACACTGGGAAACAGTGAACAGAGAATGTATGAGTTTCTCAAGATTGGTAACAGATAGAAACAAGAGAAAGTACGCAGTGATTCATCTACATAGAAAAGTTACAGAGGTTTACACAGAGAATTCCAAGTATAAGTACAAGAAAATAAGAGAGACTTAGAAAACTGGTAAAACCTACATTGTTGATAGAGTTGGGAGTACTTAGCACTGTGAAAACAGCACTTTCGCCGAAAGAAATTTAGTTCTCCAAGTCCGTGAAACAGTGAACAGAGAATGTATGAGTTTCTGAAGATTGCTAACAGATAGAAACAAGAGAAAGTACACAGTGATTCATCTAGCTAGAAAAGATACAGAAGTTTACACAGAGAATTCCAAGTATAAGTACAAGAAAATAAGAGAGACTTAGAAAACTGGTAAAACCCACATTGTAGATAGAGTTGGGAGTACTTAGCACTGTGAAAACAGCACTTTCGCAGAAAGAAATCTACTTCTCTAAGACTGGGAAACACTGAACAGAGAATGTGTCAGTTTCTCAAGATTGGTAACAGATAGAAAGAAGAGAAAGTACGCAGTGATTCATCTACATAGAAAAGTTACAGAGGTTTACACAGAGAATTCCATGTATAACTACAAGAAAATAAGAGAGACTTAGAAAACCGGTAAAATCTACATTGTGGATAGAGTTGGGAGTACTTAGCACTGTGAAAACAGCACTTTCGCCGAAAGAAATTTAGTTCTCTAAGTCCGTGAAACAGTGAACAGAGAATGTATGAGTTTCTCAAGATTGGTAACAGATAGAAACAAGAGAAAGTACACAGTGATTCATCTGCATAGAAAAGTTACAGAAGTTTACACAGAGAATTCCAAGTATAAGTACAAGAAAATAAGAGATACTTAGAAAACTGGTAAAACCTACATTGTTGATAGAGTTGGGAGTACTTAGCACTGTGAAAACAGCACTTTCGCCGAAAGAAATTTAGTTCTCTAAGTCCGTGAACCAGTGAACAGAGAATGTATGAGTTTCTCAAGATTGGTAACAGATAGAAACAAGAGAAAGTACACAGTGATTCATCTACATAGAAAAGTTACAGAGGTTTACACAGAGAATTCCAAGTATAAGTACAAGAAAATAAGAGAGACTTAGAAAACTGGTAAAACCTACATTGTTGATAGAGTTGGGAGTACTTAGCACTGTGAAAACAGCACTTTCGCCGAAAGAAATTTAGTTCTCCAAGTCCGTGAAACACTGAACAGAGAATGTATGAGTTTCTGAAGATTGCTAACAGATAGAAACAAGAGAAAGCACACAGTGATTCATCTAGCTAGAAAAGATACAGAGGTTTACACAGAGAATTCCAAGTATAAGTACAAGAAAACAAGAGAGACTTAGAAAACTGGTAAAACCTACAATGTAGATAGAGTTGGGAGTACTTAGCACTGTGAAAACAGCACTTTCGCAGAAAGAAATCTACTTCTCTAACACTGGGAAACAGTGAACAGAGAATGTATGAGTTTCTCAAGATTGGTAACAGATACAAACAAGAGAAAGTACACAGTGATTCATCTACCTAGAGAAGTTACAGAAGTTTACACAGAGAATTCCATGTATAAGTACAAGAAAATAAGAGAGACTTAGAAAACTGGTAAAACCTACATTGTGGATAGAGTTGGGAGTACTTAGCACTGTGAAAACAGCACTTTCGCCTAAAGAAATTTAGTTCTCTAAGTCCGTGTAACAGTGAACAGAGAATGTATGAGTTTCTCAAGATTGGTAACAGATAGAAACAAGAGAAAGTACACAGTGATTCATCTAGCTAGAAAAGTTACAGAGGTTTACACAGAGAATTCCAAGTATAAGTACAAGAAAATAAGAGAGACTTAGAAAACTGGTAAAACCTACATTGTTGATAGAGTTGGGAGTACTTAGCACTGTGAAAATAGCACTTTCTCAGAAAGAAATTTAGTTCTCTAAGTCCGTGAAACAGTGAACAGAAAATGTATAAGTTTCTCAAGATTGGTAACAGATAGAAACAAGAGAAAGTACGCAGTGATTCATCTACCTAGAAAAGTTACAGAGGTTTACACAGAGAATTCCAAGTATAAGTACAAGAAAATAAGAGATACTTAGAAAACTGGTAAAACCTACATTGTGGATAGAGTTGGGAGTACTTAGCACTGTGAAAACAGCACTTTCGCAGAAAGAAATCTACTTCTCTAAGACTGGGAAACACTGAACAGAGAATGTGTCAGTTTCTCAAGATTGGTAACAGATAGAAAGAAGAGAAAGTACGCAGTGATTCATCTACGTAGAAAAGTGACAGAGGTTTACACAGAGAATTCCACGTATAAGTACAAGAAAATAGTGAGACTTAGAAAACTGGTAAAACCTACATTGTGGATAGAGTTGGGAGTACTTAGCACTGTGAAAACAGCACTTTCACAGAAAGAAATCTACTTCTCTAAGACTGGGAAACACTGAACAGAGAATGTGTCAGTTTCTCAAGATTGGTAACAGATAGAAAGAAGAGAAAGTACGCAGTGATTCATCTACATAGAAAAGTTACAGAGGTTTACACAGAGAATTCCAAGTATAAGTACAAGAAAATAAGAGGGACTTAGAAAACTGGTAAAACCTACATTGTTGATAGAGTTGGGAGTACTTAGCACTGTGAAAACAGCACTTTCTCAGAAAGAAATTTAGTTCTCTAAGTCCGTGAAACAGTGAACAGAGAATGTATGAGTTTCTCAAGATTGGTAACAGATAGAAACAAGAGAAAGTACGCAGTGATTAATCTACCTAGAAAAGTTACAGAGGTTTACACAGAGAATTCCAAGTATAAGTACAAGAAAATAAGAGAGACTTAGTAAATTGGTAAAACCTACATTGTTGATAGAGTTGGGAGTACTTAGCACTGTGAAAACAGCACTTTCGCAGAAAGAAATCTACTTCTCTAACACTGGGAAACAGTGAACAGAGAATGTATGAGTTTCTCAAGATTGGTAACAGATAGAAACAAGAGAAAGTACACACTGATTCATCTACCTAGAGAAGTTACAGAAGTTTACACAGAGAATTCCATGTATAAGTACAAGAAAATAAGAGAGACTTAGAAAACTGGTAAAACCTACATTGTAGATAGAGTTGGGAGTACTTAGCACTGTGAAAACAGCACTTTCGCAGAAAGAAATCTACTTCTCTAAGACTGAAAAACAGTGAACAGAGAATGTATGAGTTTCTCAAGATTGGTAACAGATACAAACAAGAGAAAGTACACAGTGATTCATCTACCTAGAGAAGTTACAGAAGTTTACACAGAGAATTCCATGTATAAGTACAAGAAAATAAGAGATACTTAGAAAACTGGTAAAACCTACATTGTTGATAGAGTTGGGAGTACTTAGCACTGTGAAAACAGCACTTTCGCCGAAAGAAATTTAGTTCTCTAAGTCCGTGAACCAGTGAAAAGAGAATGTATGAGTTTCTCAAGATTGGTAACAGATAGAAACAAGAGAAAGTACACAGTGATTCATCTACCTAGAAAAGTTACAGAGGTTTACACAGAGAATTCCAAGTATAAGTACAAGAAAATAAGAGAGACTTAGAAAACTGGTAATACCTACATTGTTGATAGAGTTGGGAGTACATAGCACTGTGAAAACAGCACTTTCGCAGAAGGAAATCTACTTCTCTAACACTGGGAAACAGTGAACAGAGAATGTATGAGTTTCTCAAGATTGGTAAGAGATAGAAACAAGAGAAAGTACGCAGTGATTCATCTACATAGAAAAGTTACAGAGGTTTACACAGAGAATTCCAAGTATAAGTAGAAGAAAATAAGAGAGACTTAGAAAACTGGTAAAACCTACATTGTTGATAGAGTTGGGAGTACTTAGCACTGTGAAAACAGCACTTTCGCCGAAAGAAATTTAGTTCTCCAAGTCCGTGAAACAGTGAACAGAGAATGTATGAGTTTCTGAAGATTGCTAACAGATAGAAACAAGAGAAAGTACACAGTGATTCATCTAGCTAGAAAAGATACAGAGGTTTACACAGAGAATTCCAAGTATAAGTACAAGAAAATAAGAGAGACTTAGAAAACTGGTAAAACCTACATTGTAGATAGAGTTGGGAGTACTTAGCACTGTGAAAACAGCACTTTCGCAGAAAGAAATCTACTTCTCTAACACTGGGAAACAGTGATCAGAGAATGTATGAGTTTCTCAAGATTGGTAACAGATAGAAACAAGAGAAAGTACACAGTGATTCATCTACCTAGAGAAGTTACAGAAGTTTACACAGAGAATTCCATGTATAAGTACAAGAAAATAAGAGAGACTTAGAAAACTGGTAAAACCTACATTGTGGATAGAGTTGGGAGTACTTAGCACTGTTAAAACAGCACTTTCGCAGAAAGAAATCTACTTCTCTAAGACTGGGAAACACTGAACAGAGAATGTGTCAGTTTCTCAAGATTGGTAACAGATAGAAAGAAGAGAAAGTATGCAGTGA
This sequence comes from Heterohyrax brucei, assembly GCA_028571685.1. Taxonomy (NCBI): domain Eukaryota; kingdom Metazoa; phylum Chordata; class Mammalia; order Hyracoidea; family Procaviidae; genus Heterohyrax; species Heterohyrax brucei. The sequence goes on along the minus strand of CM053156.1, from coordinate 40,695,254 downwards.
TTCATCTACATAGAAAAGTTACAAAGGTTTACACAGAGAATTCCAAGTATAAGTACAAGAAAATAAGAGAGACTTAGAAAACTGGTAAAACCTACATTGTAGATAGAGTTGAGAGTACTTAGCACTGTGAAAACAGCACTTTCGCAGAAAGAAATCTACTTCTCTAAGACTGGGAAAAAGTGAACAGAGAATGTATGAGTTTCTCAAGATTGGTAACAGATACAAACAAGAGAAAGTACACAGTGATTCATCTACCTAGAGAAGTTACAGAAGTTTACACAGAGAATTCCATGTATAAGTACAAGAAAATAAGAGAGACTTAGAAAACTGGTAAAACCTACATTGTGGATAGAGTTGGGAGTACTTAGCACTGTGAAAACAGCACTTTCGCCTAAAGAAATTTAGTTCTCTAAGTCCGTGAACCAGTGAACAGAGAATGTATGAGTTTCTCAAGATTGGTAACAGATAGAAACAAGAGAAAGTACACAGTGATTCATCTGCATAGAAAAGTTACAGAAGTTTACACAGAGAATTCCAAGTATAAGTACAAGAAAATAAGAGATACTTAGAAAACTGGTAAAACCTACATTGTTGATAGAGTTGGGAGTACTTAGCACTGTGAAAACAGCACTTTCGCCGAAAGAAATTTAGTTCTCTAAGTCCGTGAACCAGTGAACAGAGAATGTATGAGTTTCTCAAGATTGGTAACAGATAGAAACAAGAGAAAGTACACAGTGATTCATCTACCTAGAAAAGTTACAGAGGTTTACAAAGAGAATTCCAAGTATAAGTACAAGAAAATAAGAGAGACTTAGAAAACTGGTAATACCTACATTGTTGATAGAGTTGGGAGTACTTAGCACTGTGACAACAGCACTTTCGCAGAAGGAAATCTACTTCTCTAACACTGGGAAACAGTGAACAGAGAATGTATGAGTTTCTCAAGATTGGTAACAGATAGAAACAAGAGAAAGTACGCAGTGATTCATCTACATAGAAAAGTTACAGAGGTTTACACAGAGAATTCCAAGTATAAGTACAAGAAAATAAGAGAGACTTAGAAAACTGGTAAAACCTACATTGTTGATAGAGTTGGGAGTACTTAGCACTGTGAAAACAGCACTTTCGCCGAAAGAAATTTAGTTCTCCAAGTCCGTGAAACAGTGAACAGAGAATGTATGAGTTTCTGAAGATTGCTAACAGATAGAAACAAGAGAAAGTACACAGTGATTCATCTAGCTAGAAAAGATACAGAAGTTTACACAGAGAATTCCAAGTATAAGTACAAGAAAATAAGAGAGACTTAGAAAACTGGTAAAACCCACATTGTAGATAGAGTTGGGAGTACTTAGCACTGTGAAAACAGCACTTTCGCAGAAAGAAATCTACTTCTCTAAGACTGGGAAACACTGAACAGAGAATGTGTCAGTTTCTCAAGATTGGTAACAGATAGAAAGAAGAGAAAGTACGCAGTGATTCATCTACATAGAAAAGTTACAGAGGTTTACACAGAGAATTCCATGTATAACTACAAGAAAATAAGAGAGACTTAGAAAACCGGTAAAATCTACATTGTGGATAGAGTTGGGAGTACTTAGCACTGTGAAAACAGCACTTTCGCCGAAAGAAATTTAGTTCTCTAAGTCCGTGAAACAGTGAACAGAGAATGTATGAGTTTCTCAAGATTGGTAACAGATAGAAACAAGAGAAAGTACACAGTGATTCATCTGCATAGAAAAGTTACAGAAGTTTACACAGAGAATTCCAAGTATAAGTACAAGAAAATAAGAGATACTTAGAAAACTGGTAAAACCTACATTGTTGATAGAGTTGGGAGTACTTAGCACTGTGAAAACAGCACTTTCGCCGAAAGAAATTTAGTTCTCTAAGTCCGTGAACCAGTGAACAGAGAATGTATGAGTTTCTCAAGATTGGTAACAGATAGAAACAAGAGAAAGTACACAGTGATTCATCTACATAGAAAAGTTACAGAGGTTTACACAGAGAATTCCAAGTATAAGTACAAGAAAATAAGAGAGACTTAGAAAACTGGTAAAACCTACATTGTTGATAGAGTTGGGAGTACTTAGCACTGTGAAAACAGCACTTTCGCCGAAAGAAATTTAGTTCTCCAAGTCCGTGAAACACTGAACAGAGAATGTATGAGTTTCTGAAGATTGCTAACAGATAGAAACAAGAGAAAGCACACAGTGATTCATCTAGCTAGAAAAGATACAGAGGTTTACACAGAGAATTCCAAGTATAAGTACAAGAAAACAAGAGAGACTTAGAAAACTGGTAAAACCTACAATGTAGATAGAGTTGGGAGTACTTAGCACTGTGAAAACAGCACTTTCGCAGAAAGAAATCTACTTCTCTAACACTGGGAAACAGTGAACAGAGAATGTATGAGTTTCTCAAGATTGGTAACAGATACAAACAAGAGAAAGTACACAGTGATTCATCTACCTAGAGAAGTTACAGAAGTTTACACAGAGAATTCCATGTATAAGTACAAGAAAATAAGAGAGACTTAGAAAACTGGTAAAACCTACATTGTGGATAGAGTTGGGAGTACTTAGCACTGTGAAAACAGCACTTTCGCCTAAAGAAATTTAGTTCTCTAAGTCCGTGTAACAGTGAACAGAGAATGTATGAGTTTCTCAAGATTGGTAACAGATAGAAACAAGAGAAAGTACACAGTGATTCATCTAGCTAGAAAAGTTACAGAGGTTTACACAGAGAATTCCAAGTATAAGTACAAGAAAATAAGAGAGACTTAGAAAACTGGTAAAACCTACATTGTTGATAGAGTTGGGAGTACTTAGCACTGTGAAAATAGCACTTTCTCAGAAAGAAATTTAGTTCTCTAAGTCCGTGAAACAGTGAACAGAAAATGTATAAGTTTCTCAAGATTGGTAACAGATAGAAACAAGAGAAAGTACGCAGTGATTCATCTACCTAGAAAAGTTACAGAGGTTTACACAGAGAATTCCAAGTATAAGTACAAGAAAATAAGAGATACTTAGAAAACTGGTAAAACCTACATTGTTGATAGAGTTGGGAGTACTTAGCACTGTGAAAACAGCACTTTCGCAGAAAGAAATCTACTTCTCTAAGACTGGGAAACACTGAACAGAGAATGTGTCAGTTTCTCAAGATTGGTAACAGATAGAAAGAAGAGAAAGTACGCAGTGATTCATCTACGTAGAAAAGTGACAGAGGTTTACACAGAGAATTCCACGTATAAGTACAAGAAAATAGTGAGACTTAGAAAACTGGTAAAACCTACATTGTGGATAGAGTTGGGAGTACTTAGCACTGTGAAAACAGCACTTTCACAGAAAGAAATCTACTTCTCTAAGACTGGGAAACACTGAACAGAGAATGTGTCAGTTTCTCAAGATTGGTAACAGATAGAAAGAAGAGAAAGTACGCAGTGATTCATCTACATAGAAAAGTTACAGAGGTTTACACAGAGAATTCCAAGTATAAGTACAAGAAAATAAGAGGGACTTAGAAAACTGGTAAAACCTACATTGTTGATAGAGTTGGGAGTACTTAGCACTGTGAAAACAGCACTTTCTCAGAAAGAAATTTAGTTCTCTAAGTCCGTGAAACAGTGAACAGAGAATGTATGAGTTTCTCAAGATTGGTAACAGATAGAAACAAGAGAAAGTACGCAGTGATTAATCTCCCTAGAAAAGTTACAGAGGTTTACACAGAGAATTCCAAGTATAAGTACAAGAAAATAAGAGAGACTTAGTAAATTGGTAAAACCTACATTGTTGATAGAGTTGGGAGTACTTAGCACTGTGAAAACAGCACTTTCGCAGAAAGAAATCTACTTCTCTAACACTGGGAAACAGTGAACAGAGAATGTATGAGTTTCTCAAGATTGGTAACAGATAGAAACAAGAGAAAGTACACACTGATTCATCTACCTAGAGAAGTTACAGAAGTTTACACAGAGAATTCCATGTATAAGTACAAGAAAATAAGAGAGACTTAGAAAACTGGTAAAACCTACATTGTAGATAGAGTTGGGAGTACTTAGCACTGTGAAAACAGCACTTTCGCAGAAAGAAATCTACTTCTCTAAGACTGAAAAACAGTGAACAGAGAATGTATGAGTTTCTCAAGATTGGTAACAGATACAAACAAGAGAAAGTACACAGTGATTCATCTACCTAGAGAAGTTACAGAAGTTTACACAGAGAATTCCATGTATAAGTACAAGAAAATAAGAGATACTTAGAAAACTGGTAAAACCTACATTGTTGATAGAGTTGGGAGTACTTAGCACTGTGAAAACAGCACTTTCGCCGAAAGAAATTTAGTTCTCTAAGTCCGTGAACCAGTGAAAAGAGAATGTATGAGTTTCTCAAGATTGGTAACAGATAGAAACAAGAGAAAGTACACAGTGATTCATCTACCTAGAAAAGTTACAGAGGTTTACACAGAGAATTCCAAGTATAAGTACAAGAAAATAAGAGAGACTTAGAAAACTGGTAATACCTACATTGTTGATAGAGTTGGGAGTACATAGCACTGTGAAAACAGCACTTTCGCAGAAGGAAATCTACTTCTCTAACACTGGGAAACAGTGAACAGAGAATGTATGAGTTTCTCAAGATTGGTAAGAGATAGAAACAAGAGAAAGTACGCAGTGATTCATCTACATAGAAAAGTTACAGAGGTTTACACAGAGAATTCCAAGTATAAGTAGAAGAAAATAAGAGAGACTTAGAAAACTGGTAAAACCTACATTGTTGATAGAGTTGGGAGTACTTAGCACTGTGAAAACAGCACTTTCGCCGAAAGAAATTTAGTTCTCCAAGTCCGTGAAACAGTGAACAGAGAATGTATGAGTTTCTGAAGATTGCTAACAGATAGAAACAAGAGAAAGTACACAGTGATTCATCTAGCTAGAAAAGATACAGAGGTTTACACAGAGAATTCCAAGTATAAGTACAAGAAAATAAGAGAGACTTAGAAAACTGGTAAAACCTACATTGTAGATAGAGTTGGGAGTACTTAGCACTGTGAAAACAGCACTTTCGCAGAAAGAAATCTACTTCTCTAACACTGGGAAACAGTGATCAGAGAATGTATGAGTTTCTCAAGATTGGTAACAGATAGAAACAAGAGAAAGTACACAGTGATTCATCTACCTAGAGAAGTTACAGAAGTTTACACAGAGAATTCCATGTATAAGTACAAGAAAATAAGAGAGACTTAGAAAACTGGTAAAACCTACATTGTGGATAGAGTTGGGAGTACTTAGCACTGTTAAAACAGCACTTTCGCAGAAAGAAATCTACTTCTCTAAGACTGGGAAACACTGAACAGAGAATGTGTCAGTTTCTCAAGATTGGTAACAGATAGAAAGAAGAGAAAGTATGCAGTGATTCATCTACATAGAAAAGTTACAAAGGTTTACACAGAGAATTCCAAGTATAAGTACAAGAAAATAAGAGAGACTTAGAAAACTGGTAAAACCTACATTGTAGATAGAGTTGAGAGTACTTAGCACTGTGAAAACAGCACTTTCGCAGAAAGAAATCTACTTCTCTAAGACTGGGAAAAAGTGAACAGAGAATGTATGAGTTTCTCAAGATTGGTAACAGATACAAACAAGAGAAAGTACACAGTGATTCATCTACCTAGAGAAGTTACAGAAGTTTACACAGAGAATTCCATGTATAAGTACAAGAAAATAAGAGAGACTTAGAAAACTGGTAAAACCTACATTGTGGATAGAGTTGGGAGTACTTAGCACTGTGAAAACAGCACTTTCGCCTAAAGAAATTTAGTTCTCTAAGTCCGTGTAACAGTGAACAGAGAATGTATGAGTTTCTCAAGATTGGTAACAGATAGAAACAAGAGAAAGTACACAGTGATTCATCTAGCTAGAAAAGTTACAGAGGTTTACACAGAGAATTCCAAGTATAAGTACAACAAAATAAGAGAGACTTAGAAAACAGGTAAAACCTACATTGTTGATAGAGTTGGGAGTACTTAGCACTGTGAAAACAGCACTTTCGCAGAAAGAAATCTACTTCTCTAAGACTGGGAAACACTGAACAGAGAATGTGTCATTTTCTCAAGATTGGTAACAGATAGAAAGAAGAGAAAGTACGCAGTGATTCATCTTCATAGAAAATTTACAGAGGTTTACACAGAGAATTCCAAGTATAAGTACAAGAAAATAAGAGAGACTTAGAAAACTGGTAAAACCTACATTGTTGATAGAGTTGGGAGTACTTAGCACTGTGAAAACAGCACTTTCTCAGAAAGAAATTTAGTTCTCTAAGTCCGTGAAACAGTGAACAGAAAATGTATAAGTTTCTCAAGATTGGTAACAGATAGAAACAAGAGAAAGTACGCAGTGATTCATCTACCTAGAAAAGTTACAGAGGTTTACACAGAGAATTCCAAGTATAAGTACAAGAAAATAAGAGAGACTTAGAAAACTGGTAAAACCTACATTGTGGATAGAGTTGGGAGTACTTAGCACTGTGAAAACAGCACTTTCGCAGAAAGAAATCTACTTCTCTAAGACTGGGAATCACTGAACAGAGAATGTGTCAGTTTCTCAAGATTGGTAACAGATAGAAAGAAGAGAAAGTACGCAGTGATTCATCTACATAGAAAAGTGACAGAGGTTTACACAGAGAATTCCAAGTATAAGTACAAGAAAATAGTGAGACTTAGAAAACTGGTAAAACCTACCTTTTGGATAGAGTTGGGAGTACTTAGCACTGTGAAAACAGCACTTTCACAGAAAGAAATCTACTTCTCTAAGACTGGGAAACACTGAACAGAGAATGTGTCAGTTTCTCAAGATTGGTAACAGATAGAAAGAAGAGAAAGTACGCAGTGATTCATCTACATAGAAAAGTTACAGAGGTTTACACAGAGAATTCCAAGTATAAGTACAAGAAAATAAGAGAGACTTAGAAAACTGGTAAAACCTACATTGTAGATAGAGTTGGGAGTACTTAGCACTGTGAAAACAGGACTTTCGCAGAAAGAAATCTACTTCTCTAAGACTGAGAAACAGTGAGCAGAGAATGTATGAGTTTCTCAAGATTGGTGACAGATACAAACAAGAGAAAGTACACAGTGATTCATCTACCTAGAGAAGTTACAGAAGTTTACACAGAGAATTCCATGTATAAGTACAAGAAAATAAGAGAGACTTAGAAAACTGGTAAAACCAACATTTTGGATAGAGTTGGGAGTACTTAGCACTGTGAAAACAGCACTTTCGCCGAAAGAAATTTAGTTATCTAAGTCCGTGTAACAGTGAACAGAGAATGTATGAGTTTCTCAAGATTGGTAACAGATAGAAACAAGAGAAAGTACACAGTGATTCATCTACCTAGAAAAGTAACAGAGGTTTACACAGAGAATTCCAAGTATAAGTACAAGAAAATAAGAGAGACTTAGAAAACAGGTAAAACCTACATTGTTGATAGAGTTGGGAGTACTTAGCACTGTGAAAACAGCACTTTCGCAGAAAGAAATCTACTTCTCTAAGACTGGGAAACACTGAACAGAGAATGTGCCAGTTTCTCAAGATTGGTAACAGATAGAAAGAAGAGAAAGTACGCAGTGATTCATCTACATAGAAAAGTTACAGAGGTTTACACAGAGAATTACAAGTATAAGTACAAGAAAATAAGAGGGACTTAGAAAACTGGTAAAACCTACATTTTGGATAGAGTTGGGAGTACTTAGCACTGTGAAAACAGCACTTTCTCAGAAAGAAATCTACTTCTCTAAGACTGGGAAACACTGAACAGAGAATGTGTCAGTTTCTCAAGATTGGTAACAGATAGAAAGAAGACAAAGTACGCAGTGATTCATCTACCTAGAAAAGTTACAGAGGTTTACACAGAGAATTCCAAGTATAAGTACAAGAAAATAAGAGAGACTTAGAAAACTGGTAAAACCTACATTGTGGATAGAGTTGGGAGTACTTAGCACTGTGAAAACAGCACTTTCGCAGAAAGAAATCTACTTCTCTAAGACTGGGAAACACTGAACAGAGAATGTGTCAGTTTCTCAAGATTGGTAACAGATAGAAAGAAGAGAAAGTACGCAGTGATTCATCTACATACAAAAGTTACAGAGGTTTACACAGAGAATTCCAAGTATAAGTACAAGAAAATAAGAGGGACTTAGAAAACTGGTAAAACCTACATTGTTGATAGAGCTGGGAGTACTGAGCACTGTGAAAACAGCACTTTCTCAGAAAGAAATTTAGTTCTCTAAGTCCGTGAAACAGTGAACAGAGAATGGATGAGTTTCTCAAGATTGGTAACAGATAGAAACAAGAGAAAGTACGCAGTGATTCATCTACCTAGAAAAGTTACAGAGGTTTACACAGAGAATTCCAAGTATAAGTACAGGAAAATAAGAGAGACTTAGAAAACTGGTAAAACCTACATTGTTGATAGAGTTGGGAGTACTTAGCACTGTGAAAACAGCACTTTCGCAGAAAGAAATCTACTTCTCTAACACTGGGAAACAGTGAACAGAGAATGTATGAGTTTCTCAAGATTGGTAACAGATAGAAACAAGAGAAAGTACACACTGATTCATCTACCTAGAGAAGTTACAGAAGTTTACACAGAGAATTCCATGTATAAGTACAAGAAAATAAGAGAGACTTAGAAAACTGGTAAAACCTACATTGTGGATAGAGTTGGGAGTACTTAGCACTGTGAAAACAGCACTTTCGCAGAAAGAAATCTACTTCTCTAAGACTGGGAAACACTGAACAGAGAATGTATGAGTTTCTCAAGATTGGTAACAGATAGAAACAAGAGAAAGTACACAGTGATTCATCTACATTCAAAAGTTACAGAGGTTTACAAAGAGAATTCCAAGTATAAGTACAAGAAAATAAGAGATACTTAGAAAACTGGTAAAACCTACATTGTTGATAGAGTTGGGAGTACTTAGCACTGTGAAAACAGCACTTTCGCCGAAAGAAATTTAGTTCTCTAAGTCCGTGAAACAGTGAACAGAGAATGTATGAGTTTCTCAAGATTGGTAACAGATAAAAACAAGAGAAAGTACACAGTGATTCATCTGCATAGAAAAGTTACAGAAGTTTACACAGAGAATTCCAAGTATAAGTACAAGAAAATAAGAGAGACTTAGAAAACTGGTAAAACCTACATTGTTGATAGAGTTGGGAGTACTTAGCACTGTGAAAACAGCACTTTCGCCGAAAGAAATTTAGTTCTCTAAGTCCGTGAACCAGTGAACAGAGAATGTATGAGTTTTTCAAGATTGGTAACAGATAGAAACAAGAGAAAGTACACAGTGATTCATCTACCTAGAAAAGTTACAGAGGTTTACACAGAGAATTCCAAGTATAAGTACAAGAAAATAAGAGAGACTTAGAAAACTGGTAAAACCTACATTGTTGATAGAGTTGGGAGTACTTAGCACTGTGAAAACAGCACTTTCGCAGAAGGAAATCTACTTCTCTAACACTGGGAAACAGTGAACAGAGAATGTATGAGTTTCTCCAAGATTGGGAACAGATAGAAACAAGAGAAAGTACGCAGTGATTCATCTACATAGAAAAGTTACAGAGGTTTACACAGAGAATTCCAAGTATAAGTACAAGAAAATAAGAGAGACTTAGAAAACTGGTAAAACCTACATTGTTGATAGAGTTGGGAGTACTTAGCACTGTGAAAACAGCACTTTCGCCGAAAGAAATTTAGTTCTCCAAGTCCGTGAAACAGTGAACAGAGAATGTATGAGTTTCTGAAGATTGCTAACAGATAGAAACAAGAGAAAGTACACAGTGATTCATCTAGGTAGAAAAGATACAGAGGTTTACACAGAGAATTCCGAGTATAAGAACAAGAAAATAAGAGAGACTTAGAAAGCTGGTAAAACCTACATTGTAGATAGAGTTGGGAGTACTTAGCACTGTGAAAACAGCACTTTCTCAGAAAGAAATCTACTTCTCTAACACTGGGAAACAGTGAACAGAGAATGTATGAGTTTCTCAAGATTGGTAACAGATAGAAACAAGAGAAAGTACACACTGATTCATCTACCTAGAGAAGTTACAGAAGTTTACACAGAGAATTCCATGTATAAGTACAAGAAAATAAGAGAGACTTAGAAAACTGGTAAAACCTACATTGTGGATAGAGTTGGGAGTACTTAGCACTGTTAAAACAGCACTTTCGCAGAAAGAAATCTACTTCTCTAAGACTGGGAAACACTGAACAGAGAATGTGTCAGTTTCTCAAGATTGGTAACAGATAGAAAGAAGAGAAAGTACGCAGTGATTCATCTACATAGAAAAGTTACAAAGGTTTACACAGAGAATTCCATGTATAACTACAAGAAAATAAGAGAGACTTAGAAAACCGGTAAAACCTACATTGTGGATAGAGTTGGGAGTACTTAGCACTGTGAAAACAGCACTTTTGCCGAAAGAAATTTAGTTCTCTAAGTCCGTGAAACAGTGAACAGAGAATGTATGAGTTTCTCAAGATTGGTAACAGATAGAAACAAGAGAAAGTACACAGTGATTCATCTGCATACAAAAGTTACAGAAGTTTACACAGAGAATTCCAAGTATAAGTACAAGAAAATAAGAGATACTTAGAAAACTGGTAAAACCTACATTGTTGATAGAGTTGGGAGTACTTAGCACTGTGAAAACAGCACTTTCGCCGAAAGAAATTTAGTTCTCTAATTCCGTGAACCAGTGAACAGAGAATGTATGAGTTTCTCAAGATTGGTAACAGATAGAAACAAGAGAAAGTACACAGTGATTCATCTACCTAGAAAAGTTACAGAGGTTTACACAGAGAATTCCAAGTATAAGTACAAGAAAATAAGAGAGACTTAGAAAACTGGTAAAACCTACATTGTTGATAGAGTTGGGAGTACTTAGCACTGTGAAAACAGCACTTTCGCAGAAGGAAATCTACTTCTCTAACACTGGGAAACAGTGAACAGAGAATGTATGAGTTTCTCAAGATTGGTAACAGATAGAAACAAGAGAAAGTACGCAGTGATTCATCTACATAGAAAAGTTACAGAGGTTTACACAGAGAATTCCAAGTATAAGTACAAGAAAATAAGAGAGACTTAGAAAACTGGTAAAACCTACATTGTTGATAGAGTTGGGAGTACTTAGCACTGTGAAAACAGCACTTTCGCCGAAAGAAATTTAGTTCTCCAAGTCCGTGAAACAGTGAACAGAGAATGTATGTGTTTCTGAAGATTGCTAACAGATAGAAACAAGAGAAAGTACACAGTGATTCATCTAGCTAGAAAAGATACAGAGGTTTACACAGAGAATTCCAAGTATAAGTACAAGAAAATAAGAGAGACTTAGAAAGCTGGTAAAACCTACATTGTAGATAGAGTTGAGAGTACTTAGCACTGTGAAAACAGCACTTTCGCAGAAAGAAATCTACTTCTCTAACACTGGGAAACAGTGAACAGAGAATGTATGAGTTTCTCAAGATTGGTAACAGATAGAAACAAGAGAAAGTACACACTGATTCATCTACCTAGAGAAATTACAGAAGTTAACACAGAGAATTCCATGTATAAGTACAAGAAAATAAGAGAGACTTAGAAAACTGGTAAAACCTACATTGTGGATAGAGTTGGGAGTACTTAGCACTGTTAAAACAGCACTTTCGCAGAAGGAAATCTACTTCTCTAACACTGGGAAACACTGAACAGAGAATGTGTCAGTTTCTCAAGGTTGGTAACAGATAGAAAGAAGAGAAAGTACGCAGTGATTCATCTACATAGAAAAGTTACACAGGATTACATAGAGAATTCCAAGTATAAGTACAAGAAAATAAGAGAGACTTAGAAAACTGGTAAAACCTACATTGTAGATAGAGTTGGGAGTACTTAGCACTGTGAAAACAGCACTTTCGCAGAAAGAAATCTACTTCTCTAAGACTGAGAAACAGTGAGCAGAGAATGTATGAGTTTCTCAAGATTGGTAACAGATACAAACAAGAGAAAGTACACAGTGATTCACCTACCTAGAGAAGTTACAGAAGTTTACACAGAGAATTCCATGTATAACTACAAGAAAATAAGAGAGACTTAGAAAACTGGTAAAACCAACATTTTGGATAGAGTTGGGAGTACTTAGCACTGTGAAAACAGCACTTTCGCCGAAAGAAATTTAGTTCTCTAAGTCCGTGTAACAGTGAACAGAGAATGTAGGAGTTTCTCAAGATTGGTAACAGACAGAAACAAGGGAAAGTACACAGTGATTCATCTACCTAGAAAAGTAACAGAGGTTTACACAGAGAATTCCAAGTATAAGTACAAGAAAATAAGAGAGACTTAGAAAACAGGTAAAACCTACATTGTTGATAGAGTTGGGAGTACTTAGCACTGTGAAAACAGCACTTTCGCAGAAAGAAATCTACTTCTCTAAGACTGGGAAACACTGAACAGAGAATGTGTCAGTTTCTCAAGATTGGTAACAGATAGAAAGAAGAGAAAGTACGCAGTGATTCATCTACATAGAAAAGTTACAGAGGTTTACACAGAGAATTCCAAGTATAAGTACAAGAAAATAAGAGGGACTTAGAAAACTGGTAAAACCTACATTGTTGATAGAGTTGGGAGTACTTAGCACTGTGAAAACAGCACTTTCTCAGAAAGAAATTTAGTTCTCTAAGTCCGTGAAACAGTGAACAGAGAATGTATGAGTTTCTGAAGATTGCTAACAGATAGAAACAAGAGAAAGTACGCAGTGATTCATCTACCTAGAAAAGTTACAGAGGTTTACACAGAGAATTCCAAGTATAAGTACAAGAAAATAAGAGAGACTTAGAAAACTGGTAAAACCTACATTGTTGATAGAGTTGGGAGTACTTAGCACTGTGAAAACAGCACTTTCGCAGAAAGAAATCTACTTCTCTAACACTGGGAAACAGTGAACAGAGAATGTATGAGTTTCTCAAGATTGGTAACAGATAGAAACAAGAGAAAGTACACACTGATTCATCTACCTAGAGAAGTTACAGAAGTTTACACAGAGAATTCCTTGTATAAGTACAAGAAAATAAGAGAGACTTAGAAAACTGGTAAAACCTACATTGTGGATAGAGTTGGGAGTACTTAGCACTGTGAAAACAGCACTTTCGCAGAAAGAAATCTACTTCTCTAAGACTGGGAAACACTGAACAGAGAATGTGTCAGTTTCTCAAGATTGGTAACAGATAGAAACAAGAGAAAGTACGCAGTGATTCATCTACAGAGAAAAGTTACAGAGGTTTACAAAGAGAATTCCAAGTATAAGTACAAGAAAATAAGAGAGACTTAGAAAACTGGTAAAACCTACATTGTAGATAGAGTTGGGAGTACTTAGCACTGTGAAAACAGCACTTTCGCAGAAAGAAATGTACTTCTCTAACACTGGGAAACATTGAACAGAGAATGTATGAGTTTCTCAAGATTGGTAACAGATAGAAACAAGAGAAAGTACACAGTGATTCATCTACCTAGAAAAGTTACAGAGGTTTACACAGAGAATTCCAAGTATAAGTACAGGAAAATAAGAGAGACTTAGAAAACTGGTAAAACCTACATTGTTGATAGAGTTGGGAGTACTTAGCACTGTGAAAACAGCACTTTCGCAGAAAGAAATCTACTTCTCTAACACTGGGAAACAGTGAACAGAGAATGTATGAGTTTCTCAAGATTGGTAACAGATAGAAACAAGAGAAAGTACGCAGTGATTCATCTACCTAGAAAAGTTACAGAGGTTTACACAGAGAATTCCAAGTATAAGTACAAGAAAATAAGAGAGACTTAGAAAACTGGTGAAACCAACATTTTGGATAGAGTTGGGAGTACTTAGTACTGTGAAAACAGCACTTTCGCCGAAAGAAATTTAGTTCTCTAAGTCCGTGTAACAGTGAACAGAGAATGTATGAGTTTCTCAAGATTGGTAACAGATAGAAACAAGGGAAAGTACACAGTGATTCATCTACCTAGAAAAGTAACAGAGGTTTACACAGAGAATTCCAAGTATAAGTACAAGAAAATAAGAGAGACTTAGAAAACAGGTAAAACCTACATTGTTGATAGAGTTGGGAGTACTTAGCACTGTGAAAACAGCACTTTCGCAGAAAGAAATCTACTTCTCTAAGACTGGGAAACACTGAACAGAGAATGTGTCAGTTTCTCAAGATTGGTAACAGATAGAAAGAAGAGAAAGTACGCAGTGATTCATCTACATAGAAAAGTTACAGAGGTTTACACAGAGATTTCCAAGTATAAGTACAAGAAAATAAGAGGGACTTAGAAAACTGGTAAAACCTACATTGTTGATAGAGTTGGGAGTACTTAGCACTGTGAAAACAGCACTTTCTCAGAAAGAAATTTAGTTCTCTAAGTCCGTGAAACAGTGAACAGAGAATGTATGAGTTTCTCAAGATTGGTAACAGATAGAAACAAGAGAAAGTACGCAGTGATTCATCTACCTAGAAAAGTTACAGAGGCTTACACAGGGAATTCCAAGTATAAGTACAAGAAAATAAGAGAGACTTAGAAAACTGGTAAAACCTACATTGTTGATAGAGTTGGGAGTACTTAGCACTGTGAAAACAGCACTTTCGCAGAAGGAAATCTACTTCTCTAACACTGGGAAACAGTGATCAGAGAATGTATGAGTTTCTCAAGATTGGTAACAGATAGAAACAAGAGAAAGTACACAGTGATTCATCTACCTAGAGAAGTTACAGAAGTTTACACAGAGAATTCCATGTATAAGTACAAGAAAATAAGAGAGACTTAGAAAACTGGTAAAACCTACATTGTGGATAGAGTTGGGAGTACTTAGCACTGTTAAAACAGCACTTTCGCAGAAAGAAATCTACTTCTCTAAGACTGGGAAACACTGAACAGAGAATGTGTCAGTTTCTCAAGATTGGTAACAGATAGAAAGAAGAGAAAGTATGCAGTGATTCATCTACATAGAAAAGTTACAAAGGTTTACACAGAGAATTCCAAGTATAAGTACAAGAAAATAAGAGAGACTTAGAAAACTGGTAAAACCTACATTGTAGATAGAGTTGAGAGTACTTAGCACTGTGAAAACAGCACTTTCGCAGAAAGAAATCTACTTCTCTAAGACTGGGAAAAAGTGAACAGAGAATGTATGAGTTTCTCAAGATTGGTAACAGATACAAACAAGAGAAAGTACACAGTGATTCATCTATCTAGAGAAGTTACAGAAGGTTACACAGAGAATTCCATGTATAAGTACAAGAAAATAAGAGAGACTTAGAAAACTGGTAAAACCTACATTGTGGATAGAGTTGGGAGTACTTAGCACTGTGAAAACAACACTTTCGCCTAAAGAAATTTAGTTCTCTAAGTCCGAGTAACAGTGAACAGAGAATGTATGAGTTTCTCAAGATTGGTAACAGATAGAAACAAGAGAAAGTACACAGTGATTCATCTAGCTAGAAAAGTTACAGAGGTTTACACAGAGAATTCCAAGTATAAGTACAACAAAATAAGAGAGACTTAGAAAACAGGTAAAACCTACATTGTTGATAGAGTTGGGAGTACTTAGCACTGTGAAAACAGCACTTTCGCAGAAAGAAATCTACTTCTCTAAGACTGGGAAACACTGAACAGAGAATGTGTCATTTTCTCAAGATTGGTAACAGATAGAAAGAAGAGAAAGTACGCAGTGATTCATCTTCATAGAACATTTACAGAGGTTTACACAGAGAATTCCAAGTATAAGTACAAGAAAATAAGAGAGACTTAGAAAACTGGTAAAACCTACATTGTTGATAGAGTTGGGAGTACTTAGCACTGTGAAAACAGCACTTTCTCAGAAAGAAATTTAGTTCTCTAAGTCCGTGAAACAGTGAACAGAAAATGTATAAGTTTCTCAAGATTGGTAACAGATAGAAACAAGAGAAAGTACGCAGTGATTCATCTACCTAGAAAAGTTACAGAGGTTTACACAGAGAATTCCAAGTATAAGTACAAGAAAATAAGAGAGACTTAGAAAACTGGTAAAACCTACATTGTGGATAGAGTTGGGAGTACTTAGCACTGTGAAAACAGCACTTTCGCAGAAAGAAATCTACTTCTCTAAGACTGGGAAACACTGAACAGAGAATGTGTCAGTTTCTCAAGATTGGTAACAGATAGAAAGAAGAGAAAGTACGCAGTGATTCATCTACGTAGAAAAGTGACAGAGGTTTACACAGAGAATTCCAAGTATAAGTACAAGAAAATAGTGAGACTTAGAAAACTGGTAAAACCTACATTGTGGATAGAGTTGGGAGTACTTAGCACTGTGAAAACAGCACTTTCACAGAAAGAAATCTACTTCTCTAAGACTGGGAAACACTGAACAGACTATGTGTCAGTTTCTCAAGATTGGTAACAGATAGAAAGAAGAGAAAGTACGCAGTGATTCATCTACATAGAAAAGTTACAGAGGTTTACACAGAGAATTCCAAGTATAAGTACAAGAAAATAAGAGAGACTTAGAAAACTGGTAAAACCTACATTGTGGATAGAGTTGGGAGTACTTAGCACTGTGAAAACAGGACTTTCGCAGAAAGAAATCTACTTCTCTAAGACTGAGAAACAGTGAGCAGAGAATGTGTGAGTTTCTCAAGATTGGTAACAGATACAAACAAGAGAAAGTACACAGTGATTCATCTACCTAGAGAAGTTACAGAAGGTTACACAGAGAATTCCATGTATAAGTACAAGAAAATAAGAGAGACTTAGAAAACTGGTAAAACCAACATTTTGGATAGAGTTGGGAGTACTTAGCACTGTGAAAACAGCACTTTGGCCGAAAGAAATTTAGTTATCTAAGTCCAAGTAACAGTGAACAGAGAATGTATGAGTTTCTCAAGATTGGTAACAGATAGAAACAAGAGAAAGTACACAGTGATTCATCTACCTAGAAAAGTAACAGAGGTTTACACAGAGAATTCCAAGTATAAGTACAAGAAAATAAGAGAGACTTAGAAAACAGGTAAAACCTACATTGTTGATAGAGTTGGGAGTACTTAGCACTGTGAAAACAGCACTTTCGCAGAAAGAAATCTACTTCTCTAAGACTGGGAAACACTGAACAGAGAATGTGCCAGTTTCTCAAGATTGGTAACAGATAGAAAGAAGAGAAAGTACGCAGTGATTCATCTACATAGAAAAGTTACAGAGGTTTACACAGAGAATTCCAAGTATAAGTACAAGAAAATAAGAGAGACTTAGAAAACTGGTAAAACCTACATTGTTGATAGAGTTGGGAGTACTTAGCACTGTGAAAACAGCACTTTCTCAGAAAGAAATTTAGTTCTCTAAGTCCGTGAAACAGTGAACAGAGAATGTATGAGTTTCTCAAGATTGGTAACAGATAGAAACAAGAGAAAGTACGCAGTGATTCATCTACCTAGAAAAGTTACAGAGGTTTACACAGAGAATTCCAAGTATAAGTACAAGAAAATAAGAGAGACTTAGAAAACTGGTAAAACCTACATTGTGGATAGAGTTGGGAGTACTTAGCACTGTGAAAACAGCACTTTCGCAGAAAGAAATCTACTTCTCTAAGACTGGGAAACACTGAACAGAGAATGTGTCAGTTTCTCAAGATTGGTAACAGATAGAAAGAAGAGAAAGTACGCAGTGATTCATCTACGTAGAAAAGTTACAGAGGTTTACACAGAGAATTCCATGTATAACTACAAGAAAATAAGAGAGACTTAGAAAACCGGTAAAACCTACATTGTGGATAGAGTTGGGAGTACTTAGCACTGTGAAAACAGCACTTTTGCCGAAAGAAATTTAGTTCTCTAAGTCCGTGAAACAGTGAACAGAGAATGTATGAGTTTCTCAAGATTGGTAACAGATAGAAACAAGAGAAAGTACACAGTGATTCATCTGCATACAAAAGTTACAGAAGTTTACACAGAGAATTCCAAGTATAAGTACAAGAAAATAAGAGATACTTAGAAAACTGGTAAAACCTACATTGTTGATAGAGTTGGGAGTACTTAGCACTGTGAAAACAGCACTTTCGCCGAAAGAAATTTAGTTCTCTAATTCCGTGAACCAGTGAACAGAGAATGTATGAGTTTCTCAAGATTGGTAACAGATAGAAACAAGAGAAAGTACACAGTGATTCATCTACCTAGAAAAGTTACAGAGGTTTACACAGAGAATTCCAAGTATAAGTACAAGAAAATAAGAGAGACTTAGAAAACTGGTAAAACCTACATTGTTGATAGAGTTGGGAGTACTTAGCACTGTGAAAACAGCACTTTCGCAGAAGGAAATCTACTTCTCTAACACTGGGAAACAGTGAACAGAGAATGTATGAGTTTCTCAAGATTGGTAACAGATAGAAACAAGAGAAAGTACGCAGTGATTCATCTACATACAAAAGTTACAGAGGTTTACACAGAGAATTCCAAGTATAAGTACAAGAAAATAAGAGAGACTTAGAAAACTGGTAAAACCTACATTGTTGATAGAGTTGGGAGTACTTAGCACTGTGAAAACAGCACTTTCGCCGAAAGAAATTTAGTTCTCCAAGTCCGTGAAACAGTGAACAGAGAATGTATGTGTTTCTGAAGATTGCTAACAGATAGAAACAAGAGAAAGTACACAGTGATTCATCTAGCTAGAAAAGATACAGAGGTTTACACAGAGAATTCCAAGTATAAGTACAAGAAAATAAGAGAGACTTAGAAAGCTGGTAAAACCTACATTGTAGATAGAGTTGAGAGTACTTAGCACTGTGAAAACAGCACTTTCGCAGAAAGAAATCTACTTCTCTAAGACTGGGAAACAGTGAACAGAGAATGTATGAGTTTCTCAAGATTGGTAACAGATACAAACAAGAGAAAGTACACAGTGATTCATCTACCTAGAGAAGTTACAGAAGTTTACACAGAGAATTCCATGTATAAGTACAAGAAAATAAGAGAGACTTAGAAAACTGGTAAAACCTACATTGTGGATAGAGTTGGGAGTACTTAGCACTGTGAAAACAGCACTTTCGCCTAAAGAAATTTAGTTCTGTAAGTCCGTGAAACAGTGAACAGAGAATGTATGAGTTTCTCAAGATTGGTAACAGATAGAAACAAGAGAAAGTACACAGTGATTCATCTACCTAGAAAAGTTACAGAGGTTTACACAGAGAATTCCAAGTATAAGTACAACAAAATAAGAGAGACTTAGAAAACAGGTAAAACCTACATTGTTGATAGAGTTGGGAGTACTTAGCACTGTGAAAACAGCA
Source organism: Heterohyrax brucei (assembly GCA_028571685.1). Lineage (NCBI taxonomy): Eukaryota > Metazoa > Chordata > Mammalia > Hyracoidea > Procaviidae > Heterohyrax > Heterohyrax brucei. The sequence goes on along the minus strand of CM053156.1, from coordinate 40,675,930 downwards.
CTTTCGCAGAAAGAAATCTACTTCTCTAAGACTGGGAAACACTGAACAGAGAATGTATCAGTTTCTCAAGATTGGTAACAGATAGAAAGAAGAGAAAGTACGCAGTGATTCATCTACATAGAAAAGTTACAGAGGTTTACACAGAGAATTCCAAGTATAAGTACAAGAAAATAAGAGAGACTTAGAAAACTGGTAAAACCTACATTGTTGATAGAGTTGGGAGTACTTAGCACTGTGAAAACAGCACTTTCTCAGAAAGAAATTTAGTTCTCTAAGTCCGTGAAACAGTGAACAGAGAATGTATGAGTTTCTCAAGATTGGTAACAGATAGAAACAAGAGAAAGTACGCAGTGATTCATCTACCTAGAAAAGTTACAGAGGTTTACACAGAGAATTCCAAGTATAAGTACACGAAAATAAGAGAGACTTAGAAAACTGGTAAAACCTACATTGTGGATAGAGTTGGGAGTACTTAGCACTGTGAAAACAGCACTTTCGCAGAAAGAAATCTACTTCTCTAAGACTGGGAAACACTGAACAGAGAATGTGTCAGTTTCTCAAGATTGGTAACAGATAGAAAGAAGAGAAAGTACGCAGTGATTCATCTACGTAGAAAAGTTACAGAGGTTTACACAGAGAATTCCATGTATAACTACAAGAAAATAAGAGAGACTTAGAAAACCGGTAAAACCTACATTGTGGATAGAGTTGGGAGTACTTAGCACTGTGAAAACAGCACTTTTGCCGAAAGAAATTTAGTTCTCTAAGTCCGTGAAACAGTGAACAGAGAATGTATGAGTTTCTCAAGATTGGTAACAGATAGAAACAAGAGAAAGTACACAGTGATTCATCTGCATACAAAAGTTACAGAAGTTTACACAGAGAATTCTAAGTATAAGTACAAGAAAATAAGAGATACTTAGAAAACTGGTAAAACCTACATTGTTGATAGAGTTGGGAGTACTTAGCACTGTGAAAACAGCACTTTCGCCGAAAGAAATTTAGTTCTCTAATTCCGTGAACCAGTGAACAGAGAATGTATGAGTTTCTCAAGATTGGTAACAGATAGAAACAAGAGAAAGTACACAGTGATTCATCTACCTAGAAAAGTTACAGAGGTTTACACAGAGAATTCCATGTATAAGTACAAGAAAATAAGAGAGACTTAGAAAACTGGTAAAACCAACATTTTGGATAGAGTTGGGAGTACTTAGCACTGTGAAAACAGCACTTTCGCCGAAAGAAATTTAGTTATCTAAGTCCGAGTAACAGTGAACAGAGAATGTATGAGTTTCTCAAGATTGGTAACAGATAGAAAGAAGAGAAAGTACGCAGTGATTCATCTACATAGAAAAGTTACAGAGGTTTACACAGAGAATTCCAAGTATAAGTACAAGAAAATAAGAGAGACTTAGAAAACTGGTAAAACCTACATTGTTGATAGAGTTGGGAGTACTTAGCACTGTGAAAACAGCACTTTCTCAGAAAGAAATTTAGTTCTCTAAGTCCGTGAAACAGTGAACAGAGAATGTATGAGTTTCTCAAGATTGGTAACAGATAGAAACAAGAGAAAGTACGCAGTGATTCATCTACCTAGAAAAGTTACAGAGGTTTACACAGAGAATTCCAAGTATAAGTACACGAAAATAAGAGAGACTTAGAAAACTGGTAAAACCTACATTGTGGATAGAGTTGGGAGTACTTAGCACGGTGAAAACAGCACTTTCGCAGAAAGAAATCTACTTCTCTAAGACTGGGAAACACTGAACAGAGAATGTGTCAGTTTCTCAAGATTGGTAACAGATAGAAAGAAGAGAAAGTACGCAGTGATTCATCTACGTAGAAAAGTTACAGAGGTTTACACAGAGAATTCCATGTATAACTACAAGAAAATAAGAGAGACTTAGAAAACCGGTAAAACCTACATTGTGGATAGAGTTGGGAGTACTTAGCACTGTGAAAACAGCACTTTTGCCGAAAGAAATTTAGTTCTCTAAGTCCGTGAAACAGTGAACAGAGAATGTATGAGTTTCTCAAGATTGGTAACAGATAGAAACAAGAGAAAGTACACAGTGATTCATCTGCATACAAAAGTTACAGAAGTTTACACAGAGAATTCTAAGTATAAGTACAAGAAAATAAGAGATACTTAGAAAACTGGTAAAACCTACATTGTTGATAGAGTTGGGAGTACTTAGCACTGTGAAAACAGCACTTTCGCCGAAAGAAATTTAGTTCTCTAATTCCGTGAACCAGTGAACAGAGAATGTATGAGTTTCTCAAGATTGGTAACAGATAGAAACAAGAGAAAGTACACAGTGATTCATCTACCTAGAAAAGATACAGAAGTTTACACAGAGAATTCCATGTATAAGTACAAGAAAATAAGAGAGACTTAGAAAACTGGTAAAACCAACATTTTGGATAGAGTTGGGAGTACTTAGCACTGTGAAAACAGCACTTTCGCCGAAAGAAATTTAGTTATCTAAGTCCGAGTAACAGTGAACAGAGAATGTATGAGTTTCTCAAGATTGGTAACAGAGAGAAACAAGAGAAAGTACACAGTGATTCATCTACCTAGAAAAGTTACAGAGGTTTACACAGAGAATTCCAAGTATAAGTACACGAAAATAAGAGAGACTTAGAAAACTGGTAAAACCTACATTGTGGATAGAGTTGGGAGTACTTAGCACTGTGAAAACAGCACTTTCGCAGAAAGAAATCTACTTCTCTAAGACTGGGAAACAGTGAACAGAGAATGTGTCAGTTTCTCAAGATTGGTAACAGATAGAAAGAAGAGAAAGTACGCAGTGATTCATCTACGTAGAAAAGTTACAGAGGTTTACACAGAGAATTCCATGTATAACTACAAGAAAATAAGAGAGACTTAGAAAACCGGTAAAACCTACATTGTGGATAGAGTTGGGAGTACTTAGCACTGTGAAAACAGCACTTTTGCCGAAAGAAATTTAGTTCTCTAAGTCCGTGAAACAGTGAACAGAGAATGTATGAGTTTCTCAAGATTGGTAACAGATAGAAACAAGAGAAAGTACACAGTGATTCATCTGCATACAAAAGTTACAGAAGTTTACACAGAGAATTCTAAGTATAAGTACAAGAAAATAAGAGATACTTAGAAAACTGGTAAAACCTACATTGTTGATAGAGTTGGGAGTACTTAGCACTGTGAAAACAGCACTTTCGCCGAAAGAAATTTAGTTCTCTAATTCCGTGAACCAGTGAACAGAGAATGTATGAGTTTCTCAAGATTGGTAACAGATAGAAACAAGAGAAAGTACACAGTGATTCATCTACCTAGAAAAGTTACAGAGGTTTACACAGAGAATTCCATGTATAAGTACAAGAAAATAAGAGAGACTTAGAAAACTGGTAAAACCAACATTTTGGATAGAGTTGGGAGTACTTAGCACTGTGAAAACAGCACTTTCGCCGAAAGAAATTTAGTTATCTAAGTCCGAGTAACAGTGAACAGAGAATGTATGAGTTTCTCAAGATTGGTAACAGATAGAAAGAAGAGAAAGTACGCAGTGATTCATCTACATAGAAAAGTTACAGAGGTTTACACAGAGAATTCCAAGTATAAGTACAAGAAAATAAGAGAGACTTAGAAAACTGGTAAAACCTACATTGTTGATAGAGTTGGGAGTACTTAGCACTGTGAAAACAGCACTTTCTCAGAAAGAAATTTAGTTCTCTAAGTCCGTGAAACAGTGAACAGAGAATGTATGAGTTTCTCAAGATTGGTAACAGATAGAAACAAGAGAAAGTACGCAGTGATTCATCTACCTAGAAAAGTTACAGAGGTTTACACAGAGAATTCCAAGTATAAGTACACGAAAATAAGAGAGACTTAGAAAACTGGTAAAACCTACATTGTGGATAGAGTTGGGAGTACTTAGCACGGTGAAAACAGCACTTTCGCAGAAAGAAATCTACTTCTCTAAGACTGGGAAACACTGAACAGAGAATGTGTCAGTTTCTCAAGATTGGTAACAGATAGAAAGAAGAGAAAGTACGCAGTGATTCATCTACGTAGAAAAGTTACAGAGGTTTACACAGAGAATTCCATGTATAACTGAAAGAAAATAAGAGAGACTTAGAAAACCGGTAAAACCTACATTGTGGATAGAGTTGGGAGTACTTAGCACTGTGAAAACAGCACTTTTGCCGAAAGAAATTTAGTTCTCTAAGTCCGTGAAACAGTGAACAGAGAATGTATGAGTTTCTCAAGATTGGTAACAGATAGAAACAAGAGAAAGTACACAGTGATTCATCTGCATACAAAAGTTACAGAAGTTTACACAGAGAATTCTAAGTATAAGTACAAGAAAATAAGAGATACTTAGAAAACTGGTAAAACCTACATTGTTGATAGAGTTGGGAGTACTTAGCACTGTGAAAACAGCACTTTCGCCGAAAGAAATTTAGTTCTCTAATTCCGTGAACCAGTGAACAGAGAATGTATGAGTTTCTCAAGATTGGTAACAGATAGAAACAAGAGAAAGTACACAGTGATTCATCTACCTAGAAAAGATACAGAAGTTTACACAGAGAATTCCATGTATAAGTACAAGAAAATAAGAGAGACTTAGAAAACTGGTAAAACCAACATTTTGGATAGAGTTGGGAGTACTTAGCACTGTGAAAACAGCACTTTCGCCGAAAGAAATTTAGTTATCTAAGTCCGAGTAACAGTGAACAGAGAATGTATGAGTTTCTCAAGATTGGTAACAGATAGAAACAAGAGAAAGTACACAGTGATTCATCTACCTAGAAAAGTTACAGAGGTTTACACAGAGAATTCCAAGTATAAGTACACGAAAATAAGAGAGACTTAGAAAACTGGTAAAACCTACATTGTGGATAGAGTTGGGAGTACTTAGCACTGTGAAAACAGCACTTTCGCAGAAAGAAATCTACTTCTCTAAGACTGGGAAACACTGAACAGAGAATGTGTCAGTTTCTCAAGATTGGTAACAGATAGAAAGAAGAGAAAGTACGCAGTGATTCATCTACGTAGAAAAGTTACAGAGGTTTACACAGAGAATTCCATGTATAACTACAAGAAAATAAGAGAGACTTAGAAAACCGGTAAAACCTACATTGTGGATAGAGTTGGGAGTACTTAGCACTGTGAAAACAGCACTTTTGCCGAAAGAAATTTAGTTCTCTAAGTCCGTGAAACAGTGAACAGAGAATGTATGAGTTTCTCAAGATTGGTAACAGATAGAAACAAGAGAAAGTACACAGTGATTCATCTGCATACAAAAGTTACAGAAGTTTACACAGAGAATTCCAAGTATAAGTACAAGAAAATAAGAGATACTTAGAAAACTGGTAAAACCTACATTGTTGATAGAGTTGGGAGTACTTAGCACTGTGAAAACAGCACTTTCGCCGAAAGAAATTTAGTTCTCTAATTCCGTGAACCAGTGAACAGAGAATGTATGAGTTTCTCAAGATTGGTAACAGATAGAAACAAGAGAAAGTACGCAGTGATTCATCTACCTAGAAAAGTTACAGAGGCTTACACAGGGAATTCCAAGTATAAGTACAAGAAAATAAGAGAGACTTAGAAAACTGGTAAAACCTACATTGTTGATAGAGTTGGGAGTACTTAGCACTGTGAAAACAGCACTTTCGCAGAAGGAAATCTACTTCTCTAACACTGGGAAACAGTGATCAGAGAATGTATGAGTTTCTCAAGATTGGTAACAGATAGAAACAAGAGAAAGTACACAGTGATTCATCTACCTAGAGAAGTTACAGAAGTTTACACAGAGAATTCCATGTATAAGTACAAGAAAATAAGAGAGACTTAGAAAACTGGTAAAACCTACATTGTGGATAGAGTTGGGAGTACTTAGCACTGTTAAAACAGCACTTTCGCAGAAAGAAATCTACTTCTCTAAGACTGGGAAACACTGAACAGAGAATGTGTCAGTTTCTCAAGATTGGTAACAGATAGAAAGAAGAGAAAGTATGCAGTGATTCATCTACATAGAAAAGTTACAAAGGTTTACACAGAGAATTCCAAGTATAAGTACAAGAAAATAAGAGAGACTTAGAAAACTGGTAAAACCTACATTGTAGATAGAGTTGAGAGTACTTAGCACTGTGAAAACAGCACTTTCGCAGAAAGAAATCTACTTCTCTAAGACTGGGAAAAAGTGAACAGAGAATGTATGAGTTTCTCAAGATTGGTAACAGATACAAACAAGAGAAAGTACACAGTGATTCATCTACCTAGAGAAGTTACAGAAGTTTACACAGAGAATTCCATGTATAAGTACAAGAAAATAAGAGAGACTTAGAAAACTGGTAAAACCTACATTGTGGATAGAGTTGGGAGTACTTAGCACTGTGAAAACAACACTTTCGCCTAAAGAAATTTAGTTCTCTAAGTCCGAGTAACAGTGAACAGAGAATGTATGAGTTTCTCAAGATTGGTAACAGATAGAAACAAGAGAAAGTACACAGTGATTCATCTAGCTAGAAAAGTTACAGAGGTTTACACAGAGAATTCCAAGTATAAGTACAACAAAATAAGAGAGACTTAGAAAACAGGTAAAACCTACATTGTTGATAGAGTTGGGAGTACTTAGCACTGTGAAAACAGCACTTTCGCAGAAAGAAATCTACTTCTCTAAGACTGGGAAACACTGAACAGAGAATGTGTCATTTTCTCAAGATTGGTAACAGATAGAAAGAAGAGAAAGTACGCAGTGATTCATCTTCATAGAACATTTACAGAGGTTTACACAGAGAATTCCAAGTATAAGTACAAGAAAATAAGAGAGACTTAGAAAACTGGTAAAACCTACATTGTTGATAGAGTTGGGAGTACTTAGCACTGTGAAAACAGCACTTTCTCAGAAAGAAATTTAGTTCTCTAAGTCCGTGAAACAGTGAACAGAAAATGTAAAAGTTTCTCAAGATTGGTAACAGATAGAAACAAGAGAAAGTACGCAGTGATTCATCTACCTAGAAAAGTTACAGAGGTTTACACAGAGAATTCCAAGTATAAGTACAAGAAAATAAGAGAGACTTAGAAAACTGGTAAAACCTACATTGTGGATAGAGTTGGGAGTACTTAGCACTGTGAAAACAGCACTTTCGCATAAAGAAATCTACTTCTCTAAGACTGGGAAACACTGAACAGAGAATGTGTCAGTTTCTCAAGATTGGTAACAGATAGAAAGAAGAGAAAGTACGCAGTGATTCATCTACGTAGAAAAGTGACAGAGGTTTACACAGAGAATTCCAAGTATAAGTACAAGAAAATAGTGAGACTTAGAAAACTGGTAAAACCTACATTGTGGATAGAGTTGGGAGTACTTAGCACTGTGAAAACAGCACTTTCGCAGAAAGAAATCTACTTCTCTAAGACTGGGAAACACTGAACAGAGAATGTGTCAGTTTCTCAAGATTGGTAACAGATAGAAAGAAGAGAAAGTACGCAGTGATTCATCTACGTAGAAAAGTGACAGAGGTTTACACAGAGAATTCCAAGTATAAGTACAAGAAAATAGTGAGACTTAGAAAACTGGTAAAACCTACATTGTGGATAGAGTTGGGAGTACTTAGCACTGTGAAAACAGCACTTTCACAGAAAGAAATCTACTTCTCTAAGACTGGGAAACACTGAACAGACTATGTGTCAGTTTCTCAAGATTGGTAACAGATAGAAAGAAGAGAAAGTACGCAGTGATTCATCTACATAGAAAAGTTACAGAGGTTTACACAGAGAATTCCAAGTATAAGTACAAGAAAATAAGAGAGACTTAGAAAACTGGTAAAACCTACATTGTGGATAGAGTTGGGAGTACTTAGCACTGTGAAAACAGGACTTTCGCAGAAAGAAATCTACTTCTCTAAGACTGAGAAACAGTGAGCAGAGAATGTGTGAGTTTCTCAAGATTGGTAACAGATACAAACAAGAGAAAGTACACAGTGATTCATCTACCTAGAGAAGTTACAGAAGGTTACACAGAGAATTCCATGTATAAGTACAAGAAAATAAGAGAGACTTAGAAAACTGGTAAAACCAACATTTTGGATAGAGTTGGGAGTACTTAGCACTGTGAAAACAGCACTTTGGCCGAAAGAAATTTAGTTATCTAAGTCCAAGTAACAGTGAACAGAGAATGTATGAGTTTCTCAAGATTGGTAACAGATAGAAACAAGAGAAAGTACACAGTGATTCATCTACCTAGAAAAGTAACAGAGGTTTACACAGAGAATTCCAAGTATAAGTACAAGAAAATAAGAGAGACTTAGAAAACAGGTAAAACCTACATTGTTGATAGAGTTGGGAGTACTTAGCACTGTGAAAACAGCACTTTCGCAGAAAGAAATCTACTTCTCTAAGACTGGGAAACACTGAACAGAGAATGTGCCAGTTTCTCAAGATTGGTAACAGATAGAAAGAAGAGAAAGTACGCAGTGATTCATCTACATAGAAAAGTTACAGAGGTTTACACAGAGAATTCCAAGTATAAGTACAAGAAAATAAGAGAGACTTAGAAAACTGGTAAAACCTACATTGTTGATAGAGTTGGGAGTACTTAGCACTGTGAAAACAGCACTTTCTCAGAAAGAAATTTAGTTCTCTAAGTCCGTGAAACAGTGAACAGAGAATGTATGAGTTTCTCAAGATTGGTAACAGATAGAAACAAGAGAAAGTACGCAGTGATTCATCTACCTAGAAAAGTTACAGAGGTTTACACAGAGAATTCCAAGTATAAGTACAAGAAAATAAGAGAGACTTAGAAAACTGGTAAAACCTACATTGTGGATAGAGTTGGGAGTACTTAGCACTGTGAAAACAGCACTTTCGCAGAAAGAAATCTACTTCTCTAAGACTGGGAAACACTGAACAGAGAATGTGTCAGTTTCTCAAGATTGGTAACAGATAGAAAGAAGAGAAAGTACGCAGTGATTCATCTACGTAGAAAAGTTACAGAGGTTTACACAGAGAATTCCATGTATAACTACAAGAAAATAAGAGAGACTTAGAAAACCGGTAAAACCTACATTGTGGATAGAGTTGGGAGTACTTAGCACTGTGAAAACAGCACTTTTGCCGAAAGAAATTTAGTTCTCTAAGTCCGTGAAACAGTGAACAGAGAATGTATGAGTTTCTCAAGATTGGTAACAGATAGAAACAAGAGAAAGTACACAGTGATTCATCTGCATACAAAAGTTACAGAAGTTTACACAGAGAATTCCAAGTATAAGTACAAGAAAATAAGAGATACTTAGAAAACTGGTAAAACCTACATTGTTGATAGAGTTGGGAGTACTTAGCACTGTGAAAACAGCACTTTCGCCGAAAGAAATTTAGTTCTCTAATTCCGTGAACCAGTGAACAGAGAATGTATGAGTTTCTCAAGATTGGTAACAGATAGAAACAAGAGAAAGTACACAGTGATTCATCTACCTAGAAAAGTTACAGAGGTTTACACAGAGAATTCCAAGTATAAGTACAAGAAAATAAGAGAGACTTAGAAAACTGGTAAAACCTACATTGTTGATAGAGTTGGGAGTACTTAGCACTGTGAAAACAGCACTTTCGCAGAAGGAAATCTACTTCTCTAACACTGGGAAACAGTGAACAGAGAATGTATGAGTTTCTCAAGATTGGTAACAGATAGAAACAAGAGAAAGTACGCAGTGATTCATCTACCTAGAAAAGTTACAGAGGTTTACACAGAGAATTCCAAGTATAAGTACAAGAAAATAAGAGAGACTTAGAAAACTGGTAAAACCTACATTGTTGATAGAGTTGGGAGTACTTAGCACTGTGAAAACAGCACTTTCGCCGAAAGAAATTTAGTTCTCCAAGTCCGTGAAACAGTGAACAGAGAATGTATGTGTTTCTGAAGATTGCTAACAGATAGAAACAAGAGAAAGTACACAGTGATTCATCTAGCTAGAAAAGATACAGAGGTTTACACAGAGAATTCCAAGTATAAGTACAAGAAAATAAGAGAGACTTAGAAAGCTGGTAAAACCTACATTGTAGATAGAGTTGAGAGTACTTAGCACTGTGAAAACAGCACTTTCGCAGAAAGAAATCTACTTCTCTAAGACTGGGAAACAGTGAACAGAGAATGTATGAGTTTCTCAAGATTGGTAACAGATACAAACAAGAGAAAGTACACAGTGATTCATCTACCTAGAGAAGTTACAGAAGTTTACACAGAGAATTCCATGTATAAGTACAAGAAAATAAGAGAGACTTAGAAAACTGGTAAAACCTACATTGTGGATAGAGTTGGGAGTACTTAGCACTGTGAAAACAGCACTTTCGCCTAAAGAAATTTAGTTCTGTAAGTCCGTGAAACAGTGAACAGAGAATGTATGAGTTTCTCAAGATTGGTAACAGATAGAAACAAGAGAAAGTACACAGTGATTCATCTACCTAGAAAAGTTACAGAGGTTTACACAGAGAATTCCAAGTATAAGTACAACAAAATAAGAGAGACTTAGAAAACAGGTAAAACCTACATTGTTGATAGAGTTGGGAGTACTTAGCACTGTGAAAACAGCACTTTCGCAGAAAGAAATCTACTTCTCTAAGACTGGGAAACACTGAACAGAGAATGTATCAGTTTCTCAAGATTGGTAACAGATAGAAAGAAGAGAAAGTACGCAGTGATTCATCTACATAGAAAAGTTACAGAGGTTTACACAGAGAATTCCAAGTATAAGTACAAGAAAATAAGAGAGACTTAGAAAACTGGTAAAACCTACATTGTTGATAGAGTTGGGAGTACTTAGCACTGTGAAAACAGCACTTTCTCAGAAAGAAATTTAGTTCTCTAAGTCCGTGAAACAGTGAACAGAGAATGTATGAGTTTCTCAAGATTGGTAACAGATAGAAACAAGAGAAAGTACGCAGTGATTCATCTACCTAGAAAAGTTACAGAGGTTTACACAGAGAATTCCAAGTATAAGTACACGAAAATAAGAGAGACTTAGAAAACTGGTAAAACCTACATTGTGGATAGAGTTGGGAGTACTTAGCACTGTGAAAACAGCACTTTCGCAGAAAGAAATCTACTTCTCTAAGACTGGGAAACACTGAACAGAGAATGTGTCAGTTTCTCAAGATTGGTAACAGATAGAAAGAAGAGAAAGTACGCAGTGATTCATCTACGTAGAAAAGTTACAGAGGTTTACACAGAGAATTCCATGTATAACTACAAGAAAATAAGAGAGACTTAGAAAACCGGTAAAACATACATTGTGGATAGAGTTGGGAGTACTTAGCACTGTGAAAACAGCACTTTTGCCGAAAGAAATTTAGTTCTCTAAGTCCGTGAAACAGTGAACAGAGAATGTATGAGTTTCTCAAGATTGGTAACAGATAGAAACAAGAGAAAGTACACAGTGATTCATCTGCATACAAAAGTTACAGAAGTTTACACAGAGAATTCTAAGTATAAGTACAAGAAAATAAGAGATACTTAGAAAACTGGTAAAACCTACATTGTTGATAGAGTTGGGAGTACTTAGCACTGTGAAAACAGCACTTTCGCCGAAAGAAATTTAGTTCTCTAATTCCGTGAACCAGTGAACAGAGAATGTATGAGTTTCTCAAGATTGGTAACAGATAGAAACAAGAGAAAGTACACAGTGATTCATCTACCTAGAAAAGTTACAGAGGTTTACACAGAGAATTCCATGTATAAGTACAAGAAAATAAGAGAGACTTAGAAAACTGGTAAAACCAACATTTTGGATAGAGTTGGGAGTACTTAGCACTGTGAAAACAGCACTTTCGCCGAAAGAAATTTAGTTATCTAAGTCCGAGTAACAGTGAACAGAGAATGTATGAGTTTCTCAAGATTGGTAACAGATAGAAAGAAGAGAAAGTACGCAGTGATTCATCTACATAGAAAAGTTACAGAGGTTTACACAGAGAATTCCAAGTATAAGTACAAGAAAATAAGAGAGACTTAGAAAACTGGTAAAACCTACATTGTTGATAGAGTTGGGAGTACTTAGCACTGTGAAAACAGCACTTTCTCAGAAAGAAATTTAGTTCTCTAAGTCCGTGAAACAGTGAACAGAGAATGTATGAGTTTCTCAAGATTGGTAACAGATAGAAACAAGAGAAAGTACGCAGTGATTCATCTACCTAGAAAAGTTACAGAGGTTTACACAGAGAATTCCAAGTATAAGTACACGAAAATAAGAGAGACTTAGAAAACTGGTAAAACCTACATTGTGGATAGAGTTGGGAGTACTTAGCACGGTGAAAACAGCACTTTCGCAGAAAGAAATCTACTTCTCTAAGACTGGGAAACACTGAACAGAGAATGTGTCAGTTTCTCAAGATTGGTAACAGATAGAAAGAAGAGAAAGTACGCAGTGATTCATCTACGTAGAAAAGTTACAGAGGTTTACACAGAGAATTCCATGTATAACTACAAGAAAATAAGAGAGACTTAGAAAACCGGTAAAACCTACATTGTGGATAGAGTTGGGAGTACTTAGCACTGTGAAAACAGCACTTTTGCCGAAAGAAATTTAGTTCTCTAAGTCCGTGAAACAGTGAACAGAGAATGTATGAGTTTCTCAAGATTGGTAACAGATAGAAACAAGAGAAAGTACACAGTGATTCATCTGCATACAAAAGTTACAGAAGTTTACACAGAGAATTCTAAGTATAAGTACAAGAAAATAAGAGATACTTAGAAAACTGGTAAAACCTACATTGTTGATAGAGTTGGGAGTACTTAGCACTGTGAAAACAGCACTTTCGCCGAAAGAAATTTAGTTCTCTAATTCCGTGAACCAGTGAACAGAGAATGTATGAGTTTCTCAAGATTGGTAACAGATAGAAACAAGAGAAAGTACACAGTGATTCATCTACCTAGAAAAGTTACAGAAGTTTACACAGAGAATTCCATGTATAAGTACAAGAAAATAAGAGAGACTTAGAAAACTGGTAAAACCAACATTTTGGATAGAGTTGGGAGTACTTAGCACTGTGAAAACAGCACTTTCGCCGAAAGAAATTTAGTTATCTAAGTCCGAGTAACAGTGAACAGAGAATGTATGAGTTTCTCAAGATTGGTAACAGATAGAAACAAGAGAAAGTACACAGTGATTCATCTACCTAGAAAAGTTACAGAGGTTTACACAGAGAATTCCAAGTATAAGTACACGAAAATAAGAGAGACTTAGAAAACTGGTAAAACCTACATTGTGGATAGAGTTGGGAGTACTTAGCACTGTGAAAACAGCACTTTCGCAGAAAGAAATCTACTTCTCTAAGACTGGGAAACACTGAACAGAGAATGTGTCAGTTTCTCAAGATTGGTAACAGATAGAAAGAAGAGAAAGTACGCAGTGATTCATCTACGTAGAAAAGTTACAGAGGTTTACACAGAGAATTCCATGTATAACTACAAGAAAATAAGAGAGACTTAGAAAACCGGTAAAACCTACATTGTGGATAGAGTTGGGAGTACTTAGCACTGTGAAAACAGCACTTTTGCCGAAAGAAATTTAGTTCTCTAAGTCCGTGAAACAGTGAACAGAGAATGTATGAGTTTCTCAAGATTGGTAACAGATAGAAACAAGAGAAAGTACACAGTGATTCATCTGCATACAAAAGTTACAGAAGTTTACACAGAGAATTCCAAGTATAAGTACAAGAAAATAAGAGATACTTAGAAAACTGGTAAAACCTACATTGTTGATAGAGTTGGGAGTACTTAGCACTGTGAAAACAGCACTTTCGCCGAAAGAAATTTAGTTCTCTAATTCCGTGAACCAGTGAACAGAGAATGTATGAGTTTCTCAAGATTGGTAACAGATAGAAACAAGAGAAAGTACGCAGTGATTCATCTACCTAGAAAAGTTACAGAGGCTTACACAGGGAATTCCAAGTATAAGTACAAGAAAATAAGAGAGACTTAGAAAACTGGTAAAACCTACATTGTTGATAGAGTTGGGAGTACTTAGCACTGTGAAAACAGCACTTTCGCAGAAGGAAATCTACTTCTCTAACACTGGGAAACAGTGATCAGAGAATGTATGAGTTTCTCAAGATTGGTAACAGATAGAAACAAGAGAAAGTACACAGTGATTCATCTACCTAGAGAAGTTACAGAAGTTTACACAGAGAATTCCATGTATAAGTACAAGAAAATAAGAGAGACTTAGAAAACTGGTAAAACCTACATTGTGGATAGAGTTGGGAGTACTTAGCACTGTGAAAACAGCACTTTCGCAGAAAGAAATCTACTTCTCTAAGACTGGGAAACACTGAACAGAGAATGTGTCAGTTTCTCAAGATTGGTAACAGATAGAAAGAAGAGAAAGTATGCAGTGATTCATCTACATAGAAAAGTTACAAAGGTTTACACAGAGAATTCCAAGTATAAGTACAAGAAAATAAGAGAGACTTAGAAAACTGGTAAAACCTACATTGTAGATAGAGTTGAGAGTACTTAGCACTGTGAAAACAGCACTTTCGCAGAAAGAAATCTACTTCTCTAAGACTGGGAAAAAGTGAACAGAGAATGTATGAGTTTCTCAAGATTGGTAACAGATACAAACAAGAGAAAGTACACAGTGATTCATCTACCTAGAGAAGTTACAGAAGTTTACACAGAGAATTCCATGTATAAGTACAAGAAAATAAGAGAGACTTAGAAAACTGGTAAAACCTACATTGTGGATAGAGTTGGGAGTACTTAGCACTGTGAAAACAACACTTTCGCCTAAAGAAATTTAGTTCTCTAAGTCCGAGTAACAGTGAACAGAGAATGTATGAGTTTCTCAAGATTGGTAACAGATAGAAACAAGAGAAAGTACACAGTGATTCATCTAGCTAGAAAAGTTACAGAGGTTTACACAGAGAATTCCAAGTATAAGTACAACAAAATAAGAGAGACTTAGAAAACAGGTAAAACCTACATTGTTGATAGAGTTGGGAGTACTTAGCACTGTGAAAACAGCACTTTCGCAGAAAGAAATCTACTTCTCTAAGACTGGGAAACACTGAACAGAGAATGTGTCATTTTCTCAAGATTGGTAACAGATAGAAAGAAGAGAAAGTACGCAGTGATTCATCTTCATAGAACATTTACAGAGGTTTACACAGAGAATTCCAAGTATAAGTACAAGAAAATAAGAGAGACTTAGAAAACTGGTAAAACCTACATTGTTGATAGAGTTGGGAGTACTTAGCACTGTGAAAACAGCACTTTCTCAGAAAGAAATTTAGTTCTCTAAGTCCGTGAAACAGTGAACAGAAAATGTAAAAGTTTCTCAAGATTGGTAACAGATAGAAACAAGAGAAAGTACGCAGTGATTCATCTACCTAGAAAAGTTACAGAGGTTTACACAGAGAATTCCAAGTATAAGTACAAGAAAATAAGAGAGACTTAGAAAACTGGTAAAACCTACATTGTGGATAGAGTTGGGAGTACTTAGCACTGTGAAAACAGCACTTTCGCATAAAGAAATCTACTTCTCTAAGACTGGGAAACACTGAACAGAGAATGTGTCAGTTTCTCAAGATTGGTAACAGATAGAAAGAAGAGAAAGTACGCAGTGATTCATCTACGTAGAAAAGTGACAGAGGTTTACACAGAGAATTCCAAGTATAAGTACAAGAAAATAGTGAGACTTAGAAAACTGGTAAAACCTACATTGTGGATAGAGTTGGGAGTACTTAGCACTGTGAAAACAGCACTTTCACAGAAAGAAATCTACTTCTCTAAGACTGGGAAACACTGAACAGACTATGTGTCAGTTTCTCAAGATTGGTAACAGATAGAAAGAAGAGAAAGTACGCAGTGATTCATCTACATAGAAAAGTTACAGAGGTTTACACAGAGAATTCCAAGTATAAGTACAAGAAAATAAGAGAGACTTAGAAAACTGGTAAAACCTACATTGTGGATAGAGTTGGGAGTACTTAGCACTGTGAAAACAGGACTTTCGCAGAAAGAAATCTACTTCTCTAAGACTGAGAAACAGTGAGCAGAGAATGTATGAGTTTCTCAAGATTGGTAACAGATACAAACAAGAGAAAGTACACAGTGATTCATCTACCTAGAGAAGTTACAGAAGTTTACACAGAGAATTCCATGTATAAGTACAAGAAAATAAGAGAGACTTAGAAAACTGGTAAAACCAACATTTTGGATAGAGTTGGGAGTACTTAGCACTGTGAAAACAGCACTTTCGCCGAAAGAAATTTAGTTATCTAAGTCCAAGTAACAGTGAACAGAGAATGTATGAGTTTCTCAAGATTGGTAACAGATAGAAACAAGAGAAAGTACACAGTGATTCATCTACCTAGAAAAGTAACAGAGGTTTACACAGAGAATTCCAAGTATAAGTACAAGAAAATAAGAGAGACTTAGAAAACAGGTAAAACCTACATTGTTGATAGAGTTGGGAGTACTTAGCACTGTGAAAACAGCACTTTCGCAGAAAGAAATCTACTTCTCTAAGACTGGGAAACACTGAACAGAGAATGTGCCAGTTTCTCAAGATTGGTAACAGATAGAAAGAAGAGAAAGTACGCAGTGATTCATCTACATAGAAAAGTTACAGAGGTTTACACAGAGAATTCCAAGTATAAGTACAAGAAAATAAGAGAGACTTAGAAAACTGGTAAAACCTACATTGTTGATAGAGTTGGGAGTACTTAGCACTGTGAAAACAGCACTTTCTCAGAAAGAAATTTAGTTCTCTAAGTCCGTGAAACAGTGAACAGAGAATGTATGAGTTTCTCAAGATTGGTAACAGATAGAAACAAGAGAAAGTACGCAGTGATTCATCTACCTAGAAAAGTTACAGAGGTTTACACAGAGAATTCCAAGTATAAGTACAAGAAAATAAGAGAGACTTAGAAAACTGGTAAAACCTACATTGTAGATAGAGTTGGGAGTACTTAGCACTGTGAAAACAGCACTTTCGCAGAAAGAAATCTACTTCTCTAAGACTGGGAAACACTGAACAGAGAATGTGTCAGTTTCTCAAGATTGGTAACAGATAGAAAGAAGAGAAAGTACGCAGTGATTCATCTACGTAGAAAAGTTACAGAGGTTTACACAGAGAATTCCATGTATAACTACAAGAAAATAAGAGAGACTTAGAAAACCGGTAAAACCTACATTGTGGATAGAGTTGGGAGTACTTAGCACTGTGAAAACAGCACTTTTGCCGAAAGAAATTTAGTTCTCTAAGTCCGTGAAACAGTGAACAGAGAATGTATGAGTTTCTCAAGATTGGTAACAGATAGAAACAAGAGAAAGTACACAGTGATTCATCTGCATACAAAAGTTACAGAAGTTTACACAGAGAATTCCAAGTATAAGTACAAGAAAATAAGAGATACTTAGAAAACTGGTAAAACCTACATTGTTGATAGAGTTGGGAGTACTTAGCACTGTGAAAACAGCACTTTCGCCGAAAGAAATTTAGTTCTCTAATTCCGTGAACCAGTGAACAGAGAATGTATGAGTTTCTCAAGATTGGTAACAGATAGAAACAAGAGAAAGTACACAGTGATTCATCTACCTAGAAAAGTTACAGAGGTTTACACAGAGAATTCCAAGTATAAGTACAAGAAATTAAGAGAGACTTAGAAAACTGGTAAAACCTACATTGTTGATAGAGTTGGGAGTACTTAGCACTGTGAAAACAGCACTTTCGCAGAAGGAAATCTACTTCTCTAACACTGGGAAACAGTGAACAGAGAATGTATGAGTTTCTCAAGATTGGTAACAGATAGAAACAAGAGAAAGTACGCAGTGATTCATCTACATACAAAAGTTACAGAGGTTTACACAGAGAATTCCAAGTATAAGTACAAGAAAATAAGAGAGACTTAGAAAACTGGTAAAACCTACATTGTTGATAGAGTTGGGAGTACTTAGCACTGTGAAAACAGCACTTTCGCCGAAAGAAATTTAGTTCTCCAAGTCCGTGAAACAGTGAACAGAGAATGTATGTGTTTCTGAAGATTGCTAACAGATAGAAACAAGAGAAAGTACACAGTGATTCATCTAGCTAGAAAAGATACAGAGGTTTACACAGAGAATTCCAAGTATAAGTACAAGAAAATAAGAGAGACTTAGAAAGCTGGTAAAACCTACATTGTAGATAGAGTTGAGAGTACTTAGCACTGTGAAAACAGCACTTTCGCAGAAAGAAATCTACTTCTCTAAGACTGGGAAACAGTGAACAGAGAATGTATGAGTTTCTCAAGATTGGTAACAGATACAAACAAGAGAAAGTACACAGTGATTCATCTACCTAGAGAAGTTACAGAAGTTTACACAGAGAATTCCATGTATAAGTACAAGAAAATAAGAGAGACTTAGAAAACTGGTAAAACCTACATTGTGGATAGAGTTGGGAGTACTTAGCACTGTGAAAACAGCACTTTCGCCTAAAGAAATTTAGTTCTGTAAGTCCGTGAAACAGTGAACAGAGAATGTATGAGTTTCTCAAGATTGGTAACAGATAGAAACAAGAGAAAGTACACAGTGATTCATCTACCTAGAAAAGTTACAGAGGTTTACACAGAGAATTCCAAGTATAAGTACAACAAAATAAGAGAGACTTAGAAAACAGGTAAAACCTACATTGTTGATAGAGTTGGGAGTACTTAGCACTGTGAAAACAGCACTTTCGCAGAAAGAAATCTACTTCTCTAAGACTGGGAAACACTGAACAGAGAATGTATCAGTTTCTCAAGATTGGTAACAGATAGAAAGAAGAGAAAGTACGCAGTGATTCATCTACATAGAAAAGTTACAGAGGTTTACACAGAGAATTCCAAGTATAAGTACAAGAAGAATAAGAGAGACTTAGAAAACTGGTAAAACCTACATTGTTGATAGAGTTGGGAGTACTTAGCACTGTGAAAACAGCACTTTCTCAGAAAGAAATTTAGTTCTCTAAGTCCGTGAAACAGTGAACAGAGAATGTATGAGTTTCTCAAGATTGGTAACAGATAGAAACAAGAGAAAGTACGCAGTGATTCATCTACCTAGAAAAGTTACAGAGGTTTACACAGAGAATTCCAAGTATAAGTACACGAAAATAAGAGAGACTTAGAAAACTGGTAAAACCTACATTGTGGATAGAGTTGGGAGTACTTAGCACTGTGAAAACAGCACTTTCGCAGAAAGAAATCTACTTCTCTAAGACTGGGAAACACTGAACAGAGAATGTGTCAGTTTCTCAAGATTGGTAACAGATAGAAAGAAGAGAAAGTACGCAGTGATTCATCTACGTAGAAAAGTTACAGAGGTTTACACAGAGAATTCCATGTATAACTACAAGAAAATAAGAGACACTTAGAAAACCGGTAAAACCTACATTGTGGATAGAGTTGGGAGTACTTAGCACTGTGAAAACAGCACTTTTGCCGAAAGAAATTTAGTTCTCTAAGTCCGTGAAACAGTGAACAGAGAATGTATGAGTTTCTCAAGATTGGTAACAGATAGAAACAAGAGAAAGTACACAGTGATTCATCTGCATACAAAAGTTACAGAAGTTTACACAGAGAATTCCAAGTATAAGTACAAGAAAATAAGAGATACTTAGAAAACTGGTAAAACCTACATTGTTGATAGAGTTGGGAGTACTTAGCACTGTGAAAACAGCACTTTCGCCGAAAGAAATTTAGTTCTCTAATTCCGTGAACCAGTGAACAGAGAATGTATGAGTTTCTCAAGATTGGTAACAGATAGAAACAAGAGAAAGTACACAGTGATTCATCTACCTAGAAAAGTTACAGAGGTTTACACAGAGAATTCCATGTATAAGTACAAGAAAATAAGAGAGACTTAGAAAACTGGTAAAACCAACATTTTGGATAGAGTTGGGAGTACTTAGCACTGTGAAAACAGCACTTTCGCCGAAAGAAATTTAGTTATCTAAGTCCGAGTAACAGTGAACAGAGAATGTATGAGTTTCTCAAGATTGGTAACAGATAGAAACAAGAGAAAGTACACAGTGATTCATCTACCTAGAAAAGTTACAGAGGTTTACACAGAGAATTCCAAGTATAAGTACACGAAAATAAGAGAGACTTAGAAAACTGGTAAAACCTACATTGTGGATAGAGTTGGGAGTACTTAGCACTGTGAAAACAGCACTTTCGCAGAAAGAAATCTACTTCTCTAAGACTGGGAAACACTGAACAGAGAATGTGTCAGTTTCTCAAGATTGGTAACAGATAGAAAGAAGAGAAAGTACGCAGTGATTCATCTACGTAGAAAAGTTACAGAGGTTTACACAGAGAATTCCATGTATAACTACAAGAAAATAAGAGAGACTTAGAAAACCGGTAAAACCTACATTGTGGATAGAGTTGGGAGTACTTAGCACTGTGAAAACAGCACTTTTGCCGAAAGAAATTTAGTTCTCTAAGTCCGTGAAACAGTGAACAGAGAATGTATGAGTTTCTCAAGATTGGTAACAGATAGAAACAAGAGAAAGTACACAGTGATTCATCTGCATACAAAAGTTACAGAAGTTTACACAGAGAATTCCAAGTATAAGTACAAGAAAATAAGAGATACTTAGAAAACTGGTAAAACCTACATTGTTGATAGAGTTGGGAGTACTTAGCACTGTGAAAACAGCACTTTCGCCGAAAGAAATTTAGTTCTCTAATTCCGTGAACCAGTGAACAGAGAATGTATGAGTTTCTCAAGATTGGTAACAGATAGAAACAAGAGAAAGTACACAGTGATTCATCTACCTAGAAAAGTTACAGAGGTTTACACAGAGAATTCCAAGTATAAGGACAAGAAAATAAGAGAGACTTAGAAAACTGGTAAAACCTACATTGTTGATAGAGTTGGGAGTACTTAGCACTGTGAAAACAGCACTTTCGCAGAAGGAAATCTACTTCTCTAACACTGGGAAACAGTGAACAGAGAATGTATGAGTTTCTCAAGATTGGTAACAGATACAAACAAGAGAAAGTACACAGTGATTCATCTACCTAGAGAAGTTACAGAAGTTTACACAGAGAATTCCATGTATAAGTACAAGAAAATAAGAGAGACTTAGAAAACTGGTAAAACCTACATTGTGGATAGAGTTGGGAGTACTTAGCACTGTGAAAACAGCACTTTCGCCTAAAGAAATTTAGTTCTGTAAGTCCGTGAAACAGTGAACAGAGAATGTATGAGTTTCTCAAGATTGGTAACAGATAGAAACAAGAGAAAGTACACAGTGATTCATCTACCTAGAAAAGTTACAGAGGTTTACACAGAGAATTCCAAGTATAAGTACAACAAAATAAGAGAGACTTAGAAAAAAGGTAAAACCTACATTGTTGATAGAGTTGGGAGTACTTAGCACTGTGAAAACAGCACTTTCGCAGAAAGAAATCTACTTCTCTAAGACTGGGAAACACTGAACAGAGAATGTGTCAGTTTCTCAAGATTGGTAACAGATAGAAAGAAGAGAAAGTACGCAGTGATTCATCTACATAGAAAAGTTACAGAGGTTTACACAGAGAATTCCAAGTATAAGTACAAGAAAATAAGAGAGACTTAGAAAACTGGTAAAACCTACATTGTTGATAGAGTTGGGAGTACTTAGCACTGTGAAAACCGCACTTTCTCAGAAAGAAATTTAGTTCTCTAAGTCCGTGAAACAGTGAACAGAGAATGTATGAGTTTCTCAAGATTGGTAACAGATAGAAACAAGAGAAAGTACGCAGTGATTCATCTTCCTAGAAAAGTTACAGAGGTTTACACAGAGAATTCCAAGTATAAGTACAAGAAAATAAGAGAGACTTAGAAAACTGGTAAAACCTACATTGTGGATAGAGTTGGGAGTACTTAGCACTGTGAAAACAGCACTTTCGCAGAAAGAAATCTACTTCTCTAAGACTGGGAAACACTGAACAGAGAATGTGTCAGTTTCTCAAGATTGGTAACAGATAGAAAGAAGAGAAAGTACGCAGTGATTCATCTACGTAGAAAAGTTACAGAGGTTTACACAGAGAATTCCATGTATAACTACAAGAAAATAAGAGAGACTTAGAAAACCGGTAAAACCTACATTGTGGATAGAGTTGGGAGTACTTAGCACTGTGAAAACAGCACTTTTGCCGAAAGAAATTTAGTTCTCTAAGTCCGTGAAACAGTGAACAGAGAATGTATGAGTTTCTCAAGATTGGTAACAGATAGAAACAAGAGAAAGTACACAGTGATTCATCTGCATACAAAAGTTACAGAAGTTTACACAGAGAATTCCAAGTATAAGTACAAGAAAATAAGAGATACTTAGAAAACTGGTAAAACCTACATTGTTGATAGAGTTGGGAGTACTTAGCACTGTGAAAACAGCACTTTCGCCGAAAGAAATTTAGTTCTCTAATTCCGTGAACCAGTGAACAGAGAATGTATGAGTTTCTCAAGATTGGTAACAGATAGAAACAAGAGAAAGTACACAGTGATTCATCTACCTAGAAAAGTTACAGAGGTTTACACAGAGAATTCCATGTATAAGTACAAGAAAATAAGAGAGACTTAGAAAACTGGTAAAACCAACATTTTGGATAGAGTTGGGAGTACTTAGCACTGTGAAAACAGCACTTTCGCCGAAAGAAATTTAGTTATCTAAGTCCGAGTAACAGTGAACAGAGAATGTATGAGTTTCTCAAGATTGGTAACAGATAGAAACAAGAGAAAGTACACAGTGATTCATCTACCTAGAAAAGTTACAGAGGTTTACACAGAGAATTCCAAGTATAAGTACACGAAAATAAGAGAGACTTAGAAAACTGGTAAAACCTACATTGTGGATAGAGTTGGGAGTACTTAGCACTGTGAAAACAGCACTTTGGCAGAAAGAAATCTACTTCTCTAAGACTGGGAAACACTGAACAGAGAATGTGTCAGTTTCTCAAGATTGGTAACAGATAGAAAGAAGAGAAAGTACGCAGTGATTCATCTACGTAGAAAAGTTACAGAGGTTTACACAGAGAATTCCATGTATAACTACAAGAAAATAAGAGAGACTTAGAAAACCGGTAAAACCTACATTGTGGATAGAGTTGGGAGTACTTAGCACTGTGAAAACAGCACTTTTGCCGAAAGAAATTTAGTTCTCTAAGTCCGTGAAACAGTGAACAGAGAATGTATGAGTTTCTCAAGATTGGTAACAGATAGAAACAAGAGAAAGTACACAGTGATTCATCTGCATACAAAAGTTACAGAAGTTTACACAGAGAATTCCAAGTATAAGTACAAGAAAATAAGAGATACTTAGAAAACTGGTAAAACCTACATTGTTGATAGAGTTGGGAGTACTTAGCACTGTGAAAACAGCACTTTCGCCGAAAGAAATTTAGTTCTCTAATTCCGTGAACCAGTGAACAGAGAATGTATGAGTTTCTCAAGATTGGTAACAGATAGAAACAAGAGAAAGTACACAGTGATTCATCTACCTAGAAAAGTTACAGAGGTTTACACAGAGAATTCCAAGTATAAGTACAAGAAAATAAGAGAGACTTAGAAAACTGGTAAAACCTACATTGTTGATAGAGTTGGGAGTACTTAGCACTGTGAAAACAGCACTTTCGCAGAAGGAAATCTACTTCTCTAAGTCCATGTAACAGTGAACAGAGAATGTATGAGTTTCTCAAGATTGGTAACAGATAGAAACAAGAGAAAGTACACAGTGATTCATCTACCTAGAGAAGGTACAGAAGTTTACACAGAGAATTCCATGTATAAGTACAAGAAAATAAGAGAGACTTAGAAAACTGGTAAAACCTACATTGTTGATAGAGTTGGGAGTACTTAGCACTGTGAAAACAGCACTTTCGCAGAAAGAAATCTACTTCTCTAAGACTGGGAAACACTGAACAGAGAATGTGTCAGTTTCTCAAGATTGGTAACAGATAGAAAGAAGAGAAAGTACGCAGTGATTCATCTACAGAGAAAAGTTACAGAGGTTTACAAAGAGAATTCCAAGTATAAGTACAAGAAAATAAGAGAGACTTAGAAAACTGGTAAAACCTACATTGTAGATAGAGTTGGGGGTACTTAGCACTGTGTAAACAGCACTTTCGCAGAAAGAAATGTACTTCTCTAACACTGGGAAACAGTGAACAGAGAATGTATGAGTTTCTCAAGATTGGTAACAGATAGAAACAAGAGAAAGTACACAGTGATTCATCTACCTAGAAAAGTTACAGAGGTTTACACAGAGAATTCCAAGTATAAGTAAAAGAAAATAAGAGAGACTTAGAAAACTGGTAAAACCTACATTGTGGATAGAGTTGGGAGTACTTAGCACTGTGAAAACAGCACTTTCGCAGAAAGAAATCTACTTCTCTAAGACTGGAAAACAGTGAACAGAGAATGTATGAGTTTCTCAAGATTGGTAACAGATACAAACAAGAGAAAGTACACAGTGATTCATCTACCTAGAGAAGTTAAAGAAGTTTACACAGAGAATTCCATGTATAAGTACAAGAAAATAAGAGAGACTTAGAAAACTGGTAAAACCTACATTGTGGATAGCGTTGGGAGTACTTCGCACTGTGAAAACAGCACTTTCGCAGAAAGAAATCTACTTCTCTAAGTCCGTGTAACAGTGAACAGAGAATGTATGAGTTTCTCAAGATTGGTAACAGATAGAAACAAGAGAAAGTACACAGTGATTCATCTACCTAGAGAAGGTACAGAAGTTTACACAGAGAATTCCATGTATAAGTACAAGAAAATAAGAGAGACTTAGAAAACTGGTAAAACCTACATTGTTGATAGAGTTGGGAGTACTTAGCACTGTGAAAACAGCACTTTCGCAGAAAGAAATCTACTTCTCTAAGACTGGGAAACACTGAACAGAGAATGTGTCAGTTTCTCAAGATTGGTAACAGATAGAAAGAAGAGAAAGTACGCAGTGATTCATCTACATAGAAAAGTTACAGAGGTTTACAAAGAGAATTCCAAGTATAAGTACAAGAAAATAAGAGAGACTTAGAAAACTGGTAAAACCTACATTGTAGATAGAGTTGGGGGTACTTAGCACTGTGTAAACAGCACTTTCGCAGAAAGAAATGTACTTCTCTAGCACTGGGAAACAGTGAACAGAGAATGTATGAGTTTCTCAAGATTGGTAACAGATAGAAACAAGAGAAAGTACACAGTGATTCATCTACCTAGAAAAGTTACAGAGGTTTACACAGAGTATTCCAAGTATAAGTAAAAGAAAATAAGAGAGACTTAGAAAACCGGTAAAACCTACATTGTGGATAGAGTTGGGAGTACTTAGCACTGTGAAAACAGCACTTTCGCAGAAAGAAATCTACTTCTCTAAGACTGGAAAACAGTGAACAGAGAATGTATGAATTTCTCAAGATTGGTAACAGATACAAACAAGAGAAAGTACACAGTGATTCATCTACCTAGAGAAGTTAAAGAAGTTTACACAGAGAATTCCATGTATAAGTACAAGAAAATAAGAGAGACTTAGAAAACTGGTAAAACCTACATTGTGGATAGGGTTGGGAGTACTTAGCACTGTGAAAACAGCACTTTCGCCGAAAGAAATTTAGTTCTCCAAGTCCGTGAAACAGTGAACAGAGAATGTATGAGTTTCTGAAGATTGGTAACAGATAGAAACAAGAGAAAGTACACAGTGATTCATCTACCTAGAGAAGTTACAGAAGTTTACACAGAGAATTCCAAGTATAAGTACAAGAAAATAACAGAGACTTAGAAAACTGGTAAAACCTACATTGTAGATAGAGTTGGGAGTACTTAGCACTGTGAAAACAGCACTTTCGCAGAAAGAAATCTACTTCTCTAAGACTGGGAAACAGTGAACAGAGAATGTATGAGTTTCTCAAGATTGGTAACAGATACAAGCAAGAGAAAGTACACAGTGATTCATCTACCTAGAGAAGTTACAGAAGTTTACACAGAGAATTCCATGTATAAATACAAGAAAATAAGACAGACTTAGAAAACTGGTAAAACCTACATTGTGGATAGAGTTGGGAGTACTTAGCACTGTGAAAACAGCACTTTCGCAGAAAGAAATCTACTTCTCTAAGACTGGGAAACAGTGAACAGAGAATGTATGAGTTTCTCAAGATTGGTAACAGATACAAGCAAGAGAAAGTACACAGTGATTCATCTACTTAGAGAAGTTACAGAAGTTTACACAGAGAATTCCATGTATAAGTACAAGAAAATAAGAGAGACTTAGAAAACTGGTAAAACCTACATTGTGGATAGAGTTTGGAGTACTTAGCACTGTGAAAACAGCACTTTCGCAGAAAGAAATCTACTTCTCTGAGACTGGGAAACACTGAACAGAGAATGTGTCAGTTTCTCAAGATTGGTAACAGATAGAAAGAAGAGAAAGTACGCAGTGATTCATCTACATAGAAAAGTTACAGAGGTTTACACAGAGAATTCCAAGTATAAGTACAAGAAAATAAGAGAGACTTAGAAAACTGGTATAACCTACATTGTTGATAGAGTTGGGAGTCCTTAGCACTGTGAAAACTGCGCTTTCGCCGAAAGAAATTTAGTTCTCTAAGTCCGTGTAACAGTGAACAGAGAATGTATGAGTTTCTCAAGATTGGTAACAGATAGAAACAAGAGAAAGTACACAATGATTCATCTACCTAGAAAAGTAACAGAGGTTTACACAGAGAATTCCAAGTATAAGTACAAGAAAATAAGAGAGACTTAGAAAACTGGTAAAACCTACATTGTTGATAGAGTTGGGAGTACTTAGCACTGTGAAAACAGCACTTTCGCAGAAGGAAATCTACTTCTCTAACTCTGGGAAACAGTGAACAGAGAATGTATGAGTTTCTCAAGATTGGTAACAGATAGAAACAAGAGAAAGTACGCAGTGATTCATCTACCTAGAAAAGTTACAGAGGTTTACACAGAGAATTCCAAGTATAAGTACAACAAAATAAGAGAGACTTAGAAAACTGGTAAAACCTACATTGTGGATAGAGTTGGGAGTACTTAGCACTGTGAAAACAGCACTTTCGCAGAAAGAAATCTACTTCTCTAAGACTGGGAAACAGTGAACAGAGAATGTATGAGTTACTCAAGATTGGTAACAGATACAAACAAGACAAAGTACACAGTGATTCATCTACCTAGAGAAGTTACAGAAGTTTACACAGAGAATTCCATGTATAAGTACAAGAAAATAAGAGAGACTTAGAAAACTAATAAAACCTACATTGTGGATAGAGTTGGGAGTACTTAGCACTGTGAAAACAGCACTTTCGCAGAAAGAAATCTACTTCTCTAAGACTGGGAAACACTGAACAGAGAATGTGTCAGTTTCTCAAGATTGGTAACAGATAGAAAGAAGAGAAAGTACGCAGTGATTCATCTACCTAGAGAAGTTACAGAAGTTTACACAGAGAATTCCATGTATAAGTACAAGAAAATAAGAGAGACTTAGAAAACTGGTAAAACCTACATTGTGGATAGCGTTGGGAGTACTTCGCACTGTGAAAACAGCACTTTCGCAGAAAGAAATCTACTTCTCAAAGTCCGTGTAACAGTGAACAGAGAATGTATGAGTTTCTCAAGATTGGTAACAGATAGAAACAAGAGAAAGTACACAGTGATTCATCTACCTAGAGAAGGTACAGAAGTTTACACAGAGAATTCCATGTATAAGTACAAGAAAATAAGAGAGACTTAGAAAACTGGTAAAACCTACATTGTTGATAGAGTTGGGAGTACTTAGCACTGTGAAAACAGCACTTTCGCAGAAAGAAATCTACTTCTCTAAGACTGGGAAACACTGAACAGAGAATGTGTCAGTTTCTCAAGATTGGTAACAGATAGAAAGAAGAGAAAGTACGCAGTGATTCATCTACAGAGAAAAGTTACAGAGGTTTACAAAGAGAATTCCAAGTATAAGTACAAGAAAATAAGAGAGACTTAGAAAACTGGTAAAACCTACATTGTAGATAGAGTTGGGGGTACTTAGCACTGTGTAAACAGCACTTTCGCAGAAAGAAATGTACTTCTCTAACACTGGGAAACAGTGAACAGAGAATGTATGAGTTTCTCAAGATTGGTAACAGATAGAAACAAGAGAAAGTACACAGTGATTCATCTACGTAGAAAAGTTACAGAGGTTTACACAGAGAATTCCAAGTATAAGTACAGGAAAATAAGAGAGACTTAGAAAACTGGTAAAACCTACATTGTTGATAGAGTTGGGAGTACTTAGTACTGTGAAAACAGAACTTTCGCAGGAAGAAATCTACTTCTCTAAGACCGGGAATCAGTGAAATGAGAATGTATGAGTTTCTCGAGATTGGTAACAGATAGAAACAAGAGAAAGTACACAGTGATTCATCTACCTAGAAAAGTTACAGAGGTTTACACAGAGAATTCCAAGTATAAGTACAAGAAAATAAGAGAGACTTAGAAAACTGGTAAAACCTACAGTGTGGATAGAGTTGGGAGTACTTAGCACTGTGAAAACAGCACTTTCGCAGAAAGAAATCTACTTCTCTAAGACTGGGAAACACTGAACAGAGAATGTGTCAGTTTCTCAAGATTGGTAACAGATAGAAACAAGAGAAAGTACGCAGTGATTCATCTACATAGAAAAGTTACAGAGGTTTACACAGAGAATTCCAAGTATAAGTACAAGAAAATAAGAGAGACTTAGAAAACTGGTAAAACCTACATTGTTGATAGAGTTGGGAGTACTTAGCACTGTGAAAACAGCACTTTCGCCTAAAGAAATTTAATTCTCTAAGTCCGTGTAACAGTGAACAGAGAATGTATGAGTTTCTCAAGATTGGTAACAGATAGAAGCAAGAGAAAGTACACAGTGATTCATCTACATAGAAAAGTTACAGAGGTTTACACAGAGAATTCCATGTATAAGTACAAGAAAATAAGAGAGACTTAGAAAACTGGTAAAATCTACATTGTTGATAGAGTTGGGAGTACTTAGCACTGTGAAAACAGCACTTTCGCAGAAAGAAATCTACTTCTCTAACACTGGGAAACAGTGAACAGAGAATGAATGAGTTTCTCAAGATTGGTAACAGATAGAAACAAGAGAAAGTACACAGTGATTCATCTACCTAGAGAAGTTACAGAAGTTTACACAGAGAATTCCATGTATAAGTACAAGAAAATAAGAGAGACTTAGAAAACTGGTAAAACCTACATTGTGGATAGCGTTGGGAGTACTTAGCACTGTGAAAACAGCACTTTCGCAGAAAGAAATCTACTTCTCTAAGTCCGTGTAACAGTGAACAGAGAATGTATGAGTTTCTCAAGATTGGTAACAGATAGAAACAAGAGAAAGTACACAGTGATTCATCTACCTAGAGAAGTTACAGAAGTTTACACAGAGAATTCCATGTATAAGTACAAGAAAATAAGAGAGACTTAGAAAACTGGTAAAACCTACATTGTTGATAGAGTTGGGAGTACTTAGTACTGTGAAAACAGCACTTTCGCAGGAAGAAATCTACTTCTCTAAGACCGGGAATCAGTGAAATGAGAATGTATGAGTTTCTCAAGATTGGTAACAGATAGAAACAAGAGAAAGTACACAGTGATTAATCTACCTAGAAAAGTTACAGAGGTTTACACAGAGAATTCCAAGTATAAGTACAAGAAAATAAGAGAGACTTAGAAAACTGGTAAAACCTACAGTGTGGATAGAGTTGGGAGTACTTAGCACTGTGAAAACAGCACTTTCGCAGAAAGAAATCTACTTCTCTAAGACTGGGAAACACTGAACAGAGAATGTGTCAGTTTCTCAAGATTGGTAACAGATAGAAACAAGAGAAAGTACGCAGTGATTCATCTACATAGAAAAGTTACAGAGGTTTACACAGAGAATTCCAAGTATAAGTACAAGAAAATAAGAGAGACTTAGAAAACTGGTAAAACCTACATTGTTGATAGAGTTGGGAGTACTTAGCACTGTGAAAACAGCACTTTCGCCTAAAGAAATTTAATTCTCTAAGTCCGTGTAACAGTGAACACAGAATGTATGAGTTTCTCAAGATTGGTAACAGATAGAAGCAAGAGAAAGTACACAGTGATTCATCTACATAGAAAAGTTACAGAGGTTTACACAGAGAATTCCATGTATAAGTACAAGAAAATAAGAGAGACTTAGAAAACTGGTAAAACCTACATTGTTGATAGAGTTGGGAGTACTTAGCACTGTGAAAACAGCACTTTCGCAGAAAGAAATCTACTTCTCTAACACTGGGAAACAGTGAACAGAGAATGAATGAGTTTCTCAAGATTGGTAACAGATAGAAACAAGAGAAAGTACACAGTGATTCATCTACCTAGAGAAGTTACAGAAGTTTACACAGAGAATTCCATGTATAAGTACAAGAAAATAAGAGAGACTTAGAAAACTGGTAAAACCTACATTGTGGATAGCGTTGGGAGTACTTAGCACTGTGAAAACAGCACTTTCGCAGAAAGAAATCTACTTCTCTAAGTCCGTGTAACAGTGAACAGAGAATGTATGAGTTTCTCAAGATTGGTAACAGATAGAAACAAGAGAAAGTACACAGTGATTCATCTACCTAGAGAAGTTACAGAAGTTTACACAGAGAATTCCATGTATAAGTACAAGAAAATAAGAGAGACTTAGAAAACTGGTAAAACCTACATTGTTGATAGAGTTGGGAGTACTTAGTACTGTGAAAACAGCACTTTCGCAGGAAGAAATCTACTTCTCTAAGACCGGGAATCAGTGAAATGAGAATGTATGAGTTTCTCAAGATTGGTAACAGATAGAAACAAGAGAAAGTACACAGTGATTAATCTACCTAGAAAAGTTACAGAGGTTTACACAGAGAATTCCAAGTATAAGTACAAGAAAATAAGAGAGACTTAGAAAACTGGTAAAACCTACAGTGTGGATAGAGTTGGGAGTACTTAGCACTGTGAAAACAGCACTTTCGCAGAAAGAAATCTACTTCTCTAAGACTGGGAAACACTGAACAGAGAATGTGTCAGTTTCTCAAGATTGGTAACAGATAGAAAAAAGAGAAAGTACGCAGTGATTCATCTACATAGAAAAGTTACAGAGGTTTACACAGAGAATTCCAAGTATAAGTACAAGTTAATAAGAGAGACTTAGAAAACTGGTAAAACCTACATTGTTGATAGAGTTGGGAGTACTTAGCACTGTGAAAACAGCACTTTCGCCTAAAGAAATTTAATTCTCTAAGTCCGTGTAACAGTGAACACAGAATGTATGAGTTTCTCAAGATTGGTAACAGATAGAAGCAAGAGAAAGTACACAGTGATTCATCTACATAGAAAAGTTACAGAGGTTTACACAGAGAATTCCATGTATAAGTACAAGAGAATAAGAGAGACTTAGAAAACTGGTAAAACCTAAATTGTTGATAGAGTTGGGAGTACTTAGCACTGTGAAAACAGCACGTTCGCAGAAAGAAATCTACTTCTCTAAGACTGGGAAACAGTGAACAGAGAATGTATGAGTTTCTCAAGATTGGTAACAGATAGAAACAAGAGAAAGTACACAGTGATTCATCTACCTAAAGAAGTTACAGAAGTTTACACAGAGAATTCCATGTATAAGTACAAGAAAATAAGAGAGACTTAGAAAACTGGTAAAACCTAAATTGTGGATAGAGTTGGGAGTACTTAGCACTGCGAAAACAGCACTTTCGCAGAAAGAAATCTACTTCTCTAAGACTGGGAAACACTGAACAGAGAATGTGTCAGTTTCTCAAGATTGGTAACAGATAGAAACAAGAGAAAGTACCCAGTGATTCATCTACCTAGAGAAGTTACAGAAGTTTACACAGAGAATTCCATGTATAAGTACAAGAAAATAAGAGAGACTTAGAAAACTGGTAAAACCTACATTGTGGATAGAGTTGGGAGTACTTAGTACTGTGAAAACAGCACTTTCGCCGAAAGAAATTTAGTTCTCCAAGTCCGTGAAACAGTGGACAGAGAATGTATGATTTTCTGAAGAGTAGTAACAGATAGAAACAAGAGAAAGTACACAGTGATTCATCTACCTAGAGAAGTTACAGAAGTTTACACAGAGAATTCCAAGTATAAGTACAAGAAAATAAGAGAGACTTAGAAAACTGGTAAAACCAACATTTTGGATAGAGTTGGGAGTACTTAGCACTGTGAAAACAGCACTTTCGCAGAAAGAAATTTAGTTCTCTAAGTCCGTGTAACAGTGAACAGAGAATGTATGAGTTTCTCAAGATTGGTAACAGATAGAAAAAAGAGAAAGTACACAGTGATTCATCTACCTAGAAAAGTAACAGAGGTTTACACAGAGAATTCCAAGTATAAGTACAAGAAAATAAGAGAGACTTAGAAAACTGGTAAAACCTACATTGTGGATAGAGTTGGGAGTACTTAGCACTGTGAAAACAGCACTTTCGCCTAAATAAATTTAATTTTCTAAGTCCGTGTAACAGTGAACACAGAATGTATGAGTTTCTCAAGATTGGTAACAGATAGAAACAAGAGAAAGTACACAGTGATTCATCTACCTAGAAAAGTTACAGAGGTTTACACAGAGAATTCCATGTATAAGTACAAGAAAATAAGAGAGACTTAGAAAACTGGTAAAACCTACATTGTAGATAGAGTTGGGGGTACTTAGCACTGTGTAAACAGCACTTTCGCAGAAAGAAATGTACTTCTCTAACACTGGGAAACAGTGAACAGAGAATGTATGAGTTTCTCAAGATTGGTAACAGATAGAAACAAGAGAAAGTACACAGTGATTCATCTACCTAGAAAAGTTACAGAGGTTTACACAGAGAATTCCAAGTATAAGTACAAGAAAATAAGAGAGACTTAGAAAACTGGTAAAACCTAAATTGTTGATAGAGTTGGGAGTACTTAGCACTGTGAAAACAGCACGTTCGCAGAAAGAAATCTACTTCTCTAAGACTGGGAAACAGTGAACAGAGAATGTATGAGTTTCTCAAGATTGGTAACAGATAGAAACAAGAGAAAGTACACAGTGATTCATCTACCTAAAGAAGTTACAGAAGTTTACACAGAGAATTCCATGTATAAGTACAAGAAAATAAGAGAGACTTAGAAAACTGGTAAAACCTAAATTGTGGATAGAGTTGGGAGTACTTAGCACTGCGAAAACAGCACTTTCGCAGAAAGAAATCTACTTCTCTAAGACTGGGAAACACTGAACAGAGAATGTGTCAGTTTCTCAAGATTGGTAACAGATAGAAACAAGAGAAAGTACACAGTGATTCATCTACCTAGAGAAGTTACAGAAGTTTACACAGAGAATTCCATGTATAAGTACAAGAAAATAAGAGAGACTTAGAAAACTGGTAAAACCTACATTGTGGATAGAGTTGGGAGTACTTAGTACTGTGAAAACAGCACTTTCGCCGAAAGAAATTTAGTTCTCCAAGTCCGTGAAACAGTGGACAGAGAATGTATGATTTTCTGAAGAGTAGTAACAGATAGAAACAAGAGAAAGTACACAGTGATTCATCTACCTAGAGAAGTTACAGAAGTTTACACAGAGAATTCCAAGTATAAGTACAAGAAAATAAGAGAGACTTAGAAAACTGGTAAAACCAACATTTTGGATAGAGTTGGGAGTACTTAGCACTGTGAAAACAGCACTTTCGCAGAAAGAAATTTAGTTCTCTAAGTCCGTGTAACAGTGAACAGAGAATGTATGAGTTTCTCAAGATTGGTAACAGATAGAAAAAAGAGAAAGTACACAGTGATTCATCTACCTAGAAAAGTAACAGAGGTTTACACAGAGAATTCCAAGTATAAGTACAAGAAAATAAGAGAGACTTAGAAAACTGGTAAAACCTACATTGTGGATAGAGTTGGGAGTACTTAGCACTGTGAAAACAGCACTTTCGCCTAAATAAATTTAATTTTCTAAGTCCGTGTAACAGTGAACACAGAATGTATGAGTTTCTCAAGATTGGTAACAGATAGAAACAAGAGAAAGTACACAGTGATTCATCTACCTAGAAAAGTTACAGAGGTTTACACAGAGAATTCCATGTATAAGTACAAGAAAATAAGAGAGACTTAGAAAACTGGTAAAACCTACATTGTAGATAGAGTTGGGGGTACTTAGCACTGTGTAAACAGCACTTTCGCAGAAAGAAATGTACTTCTCTAACACTGGGAAACAGTGAACAGAGAATGTATGAGTTTCTCAAGATTGGTAACAGATAGAAACAAGAGAAAGTACACAGTGATTCATCTACCTAGAAAAGTTACAGAGGTTTACACAGAGAATTCCAAGTATAAGTACAGGAAAATAAGAGAGACTTAGAAAACTGGTAAAACCTACATTGTTGATAGAGTTGGGAGTGCTTAGTACTGTGAAAACAGCACTTTCGCAGGAAGAAATCTACTTCTCTAAGACCAGGAATCAGTGAAATGAGAATGTATGAGTTTCTCAAGATTGGTAACAGATAGAAACAAGAGAAAGTACACAGTGATTAATCTACCTAGAAAAGTTACAGAGGTTTACACAGAAAATTCCAAGTATAAGTACAAGAAAATAAGAGAGACTTAGAAAACTGGTAAAACCTACAGTGTGGATAGAGTTGGGAGTACTTAGCACTGTGAAAACAGCACTTTCGCAGAAAGAAATCTACTTCTCTAAGACTGGGAAACACTGAACAGAGAATGTGTCAGTTTCTCAAGATTGGTAACAGATAGAAAAAAGAGAAAGTACGCAGTGATTCATCTACATAGAAAAGTTACAGAGGTTTACACAGAGAATTCCAAGTATAAGTACAAGAAAATAAGAGAGACTTAGAAAACTGGTAAAACCTACATTGTTGATAGAGTTGGGAGTACTTAGTACTGTGAAAACAGCACTTTCGCCTAAAGAAATTTAATTCTCTAAGTCCGTGTAACAGTGAACACAGAATGTATGAGTTTCTCAAGATTGGTAACAGATAGAAGCAAGAGAAAGTACACAGTGATTCATCTACATAGAAAAGTTACAAAGGTTTACACAGAGAATTCCATGTATAAGTACAAGAAAATAAGAGAGACTTAGAAAACTGGTAAAACCTACATTGTTGATAGAGTTGGGAGTACTTAGCACTGTGAAAACAGCACTTTCGCAGAAAGAAATCTACTTCTCTAACACTGGGAAACAGTGAACAGAGAATGAATGAGTTTCTCAAGATTGGTAACAGATAGAAACAAGAGAAAGTACACAGTGATTCATCTACCTAGAGAAGTTACAGAAGTTTACACAGAGAATTCCATGTATAAGTACAAGAAAATAAGAGAGACTTAGAAAACTGGTAAAACCTACATTGTGGATAGCGTTGGGAGTACTTAGCACTGTGAAAACAGCACTTTCGCAGAAAGAAATCTACTTCTCTAAGTCCGTGTAACAGTGAACAGAGAATGTATGAGTTTCTCAAGATTGGTAACAGATAGAAACAAGAGAAAGTACACAGTGATTCATCTACCTAGAGAAGTTACAGAAGTTTACACAGAGAATTCCATGTATAAGTACAAGAAAATAAGAGAGACTTAGAAAACTGGTAAGACCTACATTGTTGATAGAGTTGGGAGTACATAGCACTGTGAAAACAGCACTTTCGCAGAAAGAAATCTACTTCTCTAAGACTGGGAAACACTGAACAGAGAATGTGTCAGTTTCTCAAGATTGGTAACAGATAGAAAGAAGAGAAAGTACGCAGTGATTCATCTACAGAGAAAAGTTACAGAGGTTTACAAAGAGAATTTCAAGTATAAGTACAAGAAAATAAGAGAGACTTAGAAAACTGGTAAAACCTACATTGTGGATAGCGTTGGGAGTACTTAGCACTGTGAAAACAGCACTTTCGCAGAAAGAAATCTACTTCTCTAAGACTGGGAGACAGGGAACAGAGAATGTATCAGTTTCTAAAGATTGGTAACAGATAGAAAGAAGAGAAAGTACGCAGTGATTCATCTACATAGAAAAGTTACAGAGGTTTACACAGAGAATTCCAAGTATAAGTACAAGAGAATAAGAGAGACTTAGAAAACTGGTAAAACCTAAATTGTTGATACAGTTGGGAGTACTTAGCACTGTGAAAACAGCACGTTCGCAGAAAGAAATCTACTTCTCTAAGACTGGGAAACAGTGAACAGAGAATGTTTGAGTTTCTCAAGATTGGTAACAGATAGAAACAAGAGAAAGTACACAGTGATTCATCTACCTAGAGAAGTTACAGAAGTTTACACAGAGAATTCCATGTATAAGTACAAGAAAATAAGAGAGACTTAGAAAACTGGTAAAACCTACATTGTGGATAGAGTTGGGAGTACTTAGCACTGTGAAAACAGCACTTTCGCAGAAAGAAATCTACTTCTCTAAGACTGGGAAACACTGAACAGAGAATGTGTCAGTTTCTCAAGATTGGTAACAGATAGAAACAAGAGAAAGTACACAGTGATTCATCTACCTAGAGAAGTTACAGAAGTTTACACAGAGAATTCCATGTATAAGTACAAGAAAATAAGAGAGACTTAGAAAACTGGTAAAACCAACATTTTGGATAGAGTTGGGAGTACTTAGCACTGTGAAAACAGCACTTTCGCCGAAAGAAATTTAGTTCTCTAAGTCCGTGTAACAGTGAACAGAGAATGTATGAGTTTCTCAAGATTGGTAACAGATAGAAAAAAGAGAAAGTTCACAGTGATTCATCTACCTAGAGAAGTTACAGAAGTTTACACAGAGAATTCCATGTATAAGTACAAGAAAATAAGAGAGACTTAGAAAACTGGTAAAACGTACATTGTGGATAGAGTTGGGAGTACTTAGTACTGTGAAAACAGCACTTTCGTCGAAAGAAATTTAGTTCTCCAAGTCCGTGAAACAGTGGACAGAGAATGTATGATTTTCTGAAGAGTGGTAACAGATAGAAACAAGAGAAAGTACACAGTGATTCATCTACCTAGAGAAGTTACAGAAGTTTACACAGAGAATTCCAAGTATAAGTACAAGAAAATAAGAGAGACTTAGAAAACTGGTAAAACCTACATTGTAGATAGAGTTGGGAGTACTTAGCACTGTGAAAACAGCACTTTCACAGAAAGAAATCTACTTCTCTAAGACTGGGAAACAGTGAACAGAGAATGTATGAGTTTCTCAAGATTGGTTACAGACACAAACAAGAGAAAGTACACAGTGATTCATCTACCTAGAGAAGTTACAGAAGTTTACACAGAGAATTCCATGTATAAGTACAAGAAAATAAGAGAGACTTAGAAAACTGGTAAAACCAACATTTTGGATAGAGTTGGGAGTACTTAGCACTGTGAAAACAGCACTTTCGCCGAAAGAAATTTAGTTCTCTAAGTCCGTGTAACAGTGAACAGAGAATGTATGAGTTTCTCAAGATTGGTAACAGATAGAAAAAAGAGAAAGTACACAGTGATTCATCTACCTAGAAAAGTAACAGAGGTTTACACAGAGAATTCCAAGTATAAGTACAAGAAAATAAGAGAGACTTAGAAAACTGGTAAAACCTACATTGTGGATAGAGTTGGGAGTACTTAGCACTGTGAAAACAGCACTTTCGCCGAAAGAAATTTAGTTCTCCAAGTCCGTGAAACAGTGAACAGAGAATGTATGAGTTTCTGAAGATTGGTAACAGATAGAAACAAGAGAAAGTACACAGTGATTCATCTAGCTAGAAAAGATACAGAGGTTTACACAGAGAATTCCAAGTATAAGTACAAGAAAATAAGAGAGACTTAGAAAACAGGTAAAACCTACATTGTTGATAGAGTTGGGAGTACTTAGCACTGTGAAAACAGCACTTTCGCAGAAAGAAATCTACTTCTCTAAGACTGGGAAACACTGAACAGAGCATGTGTCAGTTTCTCAAGATTGGTAACAGATAGAAAGAAGAGAAAGTATGCAGTGATTCATCTACATAGAAAAGTTACAGAGGTTTACACAGAGAATTCCAAGTATAAGTACAAGAAAATAAGAGAGACTTAGAAAACTGGTAAAACCTACATTGTTGATAGAGTTGGGAGTACTTAGCACTGTGAAAACACCACTTTCGCCGAAAGAAATTTAGTTCTCCAAGTCCGTGAAACAGTGAACAGAGAATGTATGAGTTTTTGAAGATTGCTAACAGATAGAAACAAGAGAAAGTACACAGTGATTCATCTAGCTAGAAAAGATACAGAGGTTTACACAGAGAATTCCAAGTATAAGTACAAGAAAATAAGAGAGACTTAGAAAACTGGTAAAACCTACATTGTAGATAGAGTTGGGAGTACTTAGCACTGTGAAAACAGCACTTTCGCAGAAAGAAATCTACTTCTCTAACACTGGGAAACAGTGAACAGAGAATGAATGAGTTTCTCAAGATTGGTAACAGATAGAAACAAGAGAAAGTACACAGTGATTCATCTACCTAGAGAAGTTACAGAAGTTTACACAGAGAATTCCATGTATAAGTACAAGAAAATAAGAGAGACTTAGAAAACTGGTAAAACCTACATTGTGGATAGCGTTGGGAGTACTTAGCACTGTGAAAACAGCACTTTCGCAGAAAGAAATCTACTTCTCTAAGACTGGGAAACAGTGAACAGAGAATGTATCAGTTTCTAAAGATTGGTAACAGATAGAAAGAAGAGAAAGTACGCAGTGATTCATCTACATAGAAAAGTTACAGAGGTTTACACAAAGAATTCCAAGTATAAGTACAAGAGAATAAGAGAGACTTAGAAAACTGGTAAAACCTAAATTGTTGATAGAGTTGGGAGTACTTAGCACTGTGAAAACAGCACGTTCGCAGAAAGAAATCTACTTCTCTAAGACTGGGAAACAGTAAACGGAGAATGTATGAGTTTCTCAAGATTGGTAACAGATAGAAACAAGAGAAAGTACACAGTGATTCATCTACCTAGAGAAGTTACAGAAGTTTACACGGAGAATTCCACGTATAAGTACAAGAAAATAAGAGAGACTTAGAAAACTGGTAAAACCTACATTGTGAATAGAGTTGGGAGTACTTAGTACTGTGAAAACAGCACTTTCGCAGAAAGAAATCTACTTCTCTAAGACTAGGAAACACTGAACAGAGAACGTGTCAGTTTCTCAAGATTGGTAACAGATAGAAAGAAGAGAAAGTACGCAGTGATTCATCTACAAACAAAAGTACCAGAGGTTTACACAGAGAATTCCAAGTATAAGTACAAGAAAATAAGAGAGACTTAGAAAACTGGTAAAACCTACATTGTAGATAGAGTTGGGAGTACTTAGCACTGTGAAAACAGCACTTTCGCAGAAAGAAATGTACTTCTCTAACACTGGGAAACAGTGAACAGAGAATGTATGAGTTTCTCAAGTTTGGTAACAGATAGAAACAAGAGAAAGTACACAGTGATTCATCTACCTAGAAAAGTTACAGAGGTTTACACAGAGAATTCCAAGTATAAGTACAGGAAAATAAGAGAGACTTAGAAAACTGGTAAAACCTACATTGTTGATAGAGTTGGGAGTACTTAGCACTGTGAAAACAGCACTTTCGCAGAAAGAAATCTACTTCTCTAACACTGGGAAACAGTGAACAAAGAATGTATGAGTTTCTCAAGATTGGTAACAGATAGAAACAAGAGAAAGTACACAGTGATTTATCTACCTAGAAAAGTTACAGAGGTTTACACAGAGAATTCCATGTATAAGTACAAGAAAATAAGAGAGACTTAGAAAACTGGTAAAACCTACATTGTTGATAGAGTTGGGAGTACTTAGCACTGTGAAAACAGCACTTTCGCAGAAAGAAATCTACTTCTCTAACACTGGGAAACAGTGAACAGAGAATGAATGAGTTTCTCAAGATTGGTAACAGATAGAAACAAGAGAAAGTACACAGTGATTCATCTACCTAGAGAAGTTACAGAAGTTTACACAGAGAATTCCATGTATAAGTACAAGAAAATAAGAGAGACTTAGAAAACTGGTAAAACCTACATTGTTGATAGAGTTGGGAGTACTTAGCACTGTGAAAACAGCACTTTCGCAGAAAGAAATCTACTTCTCTAAGACTGGGAAACACTGAACAGAGAATGTGTCAGTTTCTCAAGATTGGTAACAGATAGAAACAAGAGAAAGTACACAGTGATTCATCTACCTAGAGAAGTTACAGAAGTTTACACAGAGAATTCCATGTATAAGTACAAGAAAATAAGAGAGACTTAGAAAACTGGTAAAACCAACATTTTGGATAGAGTTGGGAGTACTTAGCACTGTGAAAACAGCACTTTCGCCGAAAGAAATTTAGTTCTCTAAGTCCGTGTAACAGTGAACAGAGAATGTATGAGTTTCTCAAGATTGGTAACAGATAGAAAAAAGAGAAAGTACACAGTGATTCATCTACCTAGAGAAGTTACAGAAGTTTACACAGAGAATTCCATGTATAAGTACAAGAAAATAAGAGAGACTTAGAAAACTGGTAAAACGTACATTGTGGATAGAGTTGGGAGTACTTAGTACTGTGAAAACAGCACTTTCGTCGAAAGAAATTTAGTTCTCCAAGTCCGTGAAACAGTGGACAGAGAATGTATGATTTTCTGAAGAGTGGTAACAGATAGAAACAAGAGAAAGTACACAGTGATTCATCTACCTAGAGAAGTTACAGAAGTTTACACAGAGAATTCCAAGTATAAGTACAAGAAAATAAGAGAGACTTAGAAAACTGGTAAAACCTACATTGTAGATAGAGTTGGGAGTACTTAGCACTGTGAAAACAGCACTTTCACAGAAAGAAATCTACTTCTCTAAGACTGGGAAACAGTGAACAGAGAATGTATGAGTTTCTCAAGATTGGTAACAGATACAAACAAGAGAAAGTACACAGTGATTCATCTACCTAGAGAAGTTACAGAAGTTTACACAGAGAATTCCATGTATAAGTACAAGAAAATAAGAGAGACTTAGAAAACTGGTAAAACCAACATTTTGGATAGAGTTGGGAGTACTTAGCACTGTGAAAACAGCACTTTCGCCGAAAGAAATTTAGTTCTCTAAGTCCGTGTAACAGTGAACAGAGAATGTATGAGTTTCTCAAGATTGGTAACAGATAGAAAAAAGAGAAAGTACACAGTGATTCATCTACCTAGAAAAGTAACAGAGGTTTACACAGAGAATTCCAAGTATAAGTACAAGAAAATAAGAGAGACTTAGAAAACTGGTAAAACCTACATTGTGGATAGAGTTGGGAGTACTTAGCACTGTGAAAACAGCACTTTCGCCGAAAGAAATTTAGTTTTCCAAGTCCGTGAAACAGTGAACAGAGAATGTATGAGTTTCTGAAGATTGGTAACAGATAGAAACAAGAGAAAGTACACAGTGATTCATCTAGCTAGAAAAGATACAGAGGTTTACACAGAGAATTCCAAGTATAAGTACAAGAAAATAAGAGAGACTTAGAAAACAGGTAAAACCTACATTGTTGATAGAGTTGGGAGTACTTAGCACTGTGAAAACAGCACTTTCGCAGAAAGAAATCTACTTCTCTAAGACTGGGAATCACTGAACAGAGCATGTGTCAGTTTCTCAAGATTGGTAACAGATAGAAAGAAGAGAAAGTATGCAGTGATTCATCTACATAGAAAAGTTACAGAGGTTTACACAGAGAATTCCAAGTATAAGTACAAGAAAATAAGAGAGACTTAGAAAACTGGTAAAACCTACATTGTTGATAGAGTTGGGAGTACTTAGCACTGTGAAAACACCACTTTCGCCGAAAGAAATTTAGTTCTCCAAGTCCGTGAAACAGTGAACAGAGAATGTATGAGTTTTTGAAGATTGCTAACAGATAGAAACAAGAGAAAGTACACAGTGATTCATCTAGCTAGAAAAGATACAGAGGTTTACACAGAGAATTCCAAGTATAAGTACAAGAAAATAAGAGAGACTTAGAAAACTGGTAAAACCTACATTGTAGATAGAGTTGGGAGTACTTAGCACTGTGAAAACAGCACTTTCGCAGAAAGAAATCTACTTCTCTAACACTGGGAAACAGTGAACAGAGAATGAATGAGTTTCTCAAGATTGGTAACAGATAGAAACAAGAGAAAGTACACAGTGATTCATCTACCTAGAGAAGTTACAGAAGTTTACACAGAGAATTCCATGTATAAGTACAAGAAAATAAGAGAGACTTAGAAAACTGGTAAAACCTACATTGTGGATAGCGTTGGGAGTACTTAGCACTGTGAAAACAGCACTTTCGCAGAAAGAAATCTACTTCTCTAAGACTGGGAAACAGTGAACAGAGAATGTATCAGTTTCTAAAGATTGGTAACAGATAGAAAGAAGAGAAAGTACGCAGTGATTCATCTACATAGAAAAGTTACAGAGGTTTACACAAAGAATTCCAAGTATAAGTACAAGAGAATAAGAGAGACTTAGAAAACTGGTAAAACCTAAATTGTTGATAGAGTTGGGAGTACTTAGCACTGTGAAAACAGCACGTTCGCAGAAAGAAATCTACTTCTCTAAGACTGGGAAACAGTAAACGGAGAATGTATGAGTTTCTCAAGATTGGTAACAGATAGAAACAAGAGAAAGTACACAGTGATTCATCTACCTAGAGAAGTTACAGAAGTTTACACGGAGAATTCCACGTATAAGTACAAGAAAATAAGAGAGACTTAGAAAACTGGTAAAACCCACATTGTGAATAGAGTTGGGAGTACTTAGCACTGTGAAAACAGCACTTTCGCAGAAAGAAATCTACTTCTCTAAGACTAGGAAACACTGAACAGAGAACGTGTCAGTTTCTCAAGATTGGTAACAGATAGAAAGAAGAGAAAGTACGCAGTGATTCATCTACAAACAAAAGTACCAGAGGTTTACACAGAGAATTCCAAGTATAAGTACAAGAAAATAAGAGAGACTTAGAAAACTGGTAAAACCTACATTGTAGATAGAGTTGGGAGTACTTAGCACTGTGAAAACAGCA
This sequence comes from Heterohyrax brucei, assembly GCA_028571685.1. Lineage (NCBI taxonomy): Eukaryota > Metazoa > Chordata > Mammalia > Hyracoidea > Procaviidae > Heterohyrax > Heterohyrax brucei. Next base: position 40,632,882 of record CM053156.1, on the reverse strand, counting down.
CTTTCGCAGAAAGAAATGTACTTCTCTAACACTGGGAAACAGTGAACAGAGAATGTATGAGTTTCTCAAGTTTGGTAACAGATAGAAACAAGAGAAAGTACACAGTGATTCATCTACCTAGAAAAGTTACAGAGGTTTACACAGAGAATTCCAAGTATAAGTACAGGAAAATAAGAGAGACTTAGAAAACTGGTAAAACCTACATTGTTGATAGAGTTGGGAGTACTTAGCACTGTGAAAACAGCACTTTCGCAGAAAGAAATCTACTTCTCTAACACTGGGAAACAGTGAACAAAGAATGTATGAGTTTCTCAAGATTGGTAACAGATAGAAACAAGAGAAAGTACACAGTGATTTATCTACCTAGAAAAGTTACAGAGGTTTACACAGAGAATTCCATGTATAAGTACAAGAAAATAAGAGAGACTTAGAAAACTGGTAAAACCTACATTGTTGATAGAGTTGGGAGTACTTAGCACTGTGAAAACAGCACTTTCGCAGAAAGAAATCTACTTCTCTAACACTGGGAAACAGTGAACAGAGAATGAATGAGTTTCTCAAGATTGTTAACAGATAGAAACAAGAGAAAGTACACAGTGATTCATCTACCTAGAGAAGTTACAGAAGTTTACACAGAGAATTCCATGTATAAGTACAAGAAAATAAGAGAGACTTAGAAAACTGGTAAAACCTACATTGTTGATAGAGTTGGGAGTACTTAGCACTGTGAAAACAGCACTTTCGCAGAAAGAAATCTACTTCTCTAAGACTGGGAAACAGTGAACAGAGAATGTATCAGTTTCTAAATATTGGTAACAGATAGAAAGAAGAGAAAGTACGCAGTGATTCATCTACATAGAAAAGTTACAGAGGTTTACACAGAGAATTCCAAGTATAAGTACAAGAGAATAAGAGAGACTTAGAAAACTGGTAAAACCTAAATTGTTGATAGAGTTGGGAGTACTTAGCACTGTGAAAACAGCACGTTCGCAGAAAGAAATCTACTTCTCTAAGACTGGGAAACAGTGAACAGAGAACGTATGAGTTTCTCAAGACTGATAAGAGATAGAATCAAGAGAAAGTACACAGTGATTCATCTACGTAGAGAAGTTACAGAAGTTTACACAGAGAATTCCATGTATAAGTACAAGAAAATAAGAGAGACTTAGAAAACTGGTAAAACCTACATTGTGGATAGAGTTGGGAGTACTTAGCACTGTGAAAACAGCACTTTCGCAGAAAGAAAACTACTTCTCTAAGACTGGGAAACTCTGAACAGAGAACGTGTCAGTTTCTCAAGATTGGTAACAGATAGAAAGAAGAGAAAGTACGCAGTGATTCATCTACATACAAAAGTACCAGAGGTTTACACAGAGAATTCCAAGTATAAGTACAAGAAAATAAGAGAGACTTAGAAAACTGGTAAAACCTACATTGTGGATAGAGTTGGGAGTACTTAGCACTGTGAAAACAGCACTTTCGCAGAAAGAAATCTACTTCTCTAAGACTGGGAAACACTGAACAGAGAATGTGTCAGTTTCTCAAGATTGGTAACAGATAGAAAGAAGAGAAAGTACGTAGTGATTCATCTACATAGAAAAGTTACAGAGGTTTACACAGAGAATTCCAGGTATAAGTACAAGAAAATAAGAGAGACTTAGAAAACCTGTAAAACCTACATTGTGGATAGAGTTGGGAGTACTTAGCACTGTGAAAACAGCACTTTCGCCTAAATAAATTTAATTTTTTAAGTCCGTGTAACAGTGAACACAGAATGTATGAGTTTCTCAAGATTGGTAACAGATAGAAACAAGAGAAAGTACAAAGTGATTCATCTACCTAGAGAAGGTACAGAAGTTTACACAGAGAATTCCATGTATAAATACAAGAAAATAAGAGAGACTTAGAAAACTGGTAAAACCTACATTGTTGATAGAGTTGGGAGTACTTAGCACTGTGAAAACAGCACTTTCGCAGAAAGAAATCTACTTCTCTAAGACTGGGAAACACTGAACAGAGAATGTGTCAGTTTCTCAAGATTGGTAACAGATAGAAAGAAGAGAAAGTACGCAGTGATTCATCTACAGAGAAAAGTTACAGAGGTTTACAAAGAGAATTCCAAGTATAAGTACAAGAAAATAAGAGAGACTTAGAAAACTGGTAAAACCTACATTGTAGATAGAGTTGGGGGTACTTAGCACTGTGTAAACAGCACTTTCGCAGAAAGAAATGTACTTCTCTAACACTGGGAAACAGTGAACAGAGAATGTATGAGTTTCTCAAGATTGGTAACAGATAGAAACAAGAGAAAGTACACAGTGATTCATCTACCTAGAAAAGTTACAGAGGTTTACACAGAGAATTCCAAGTATAAGTACAGGAAAATAAGAGAGACTTAGAAAACTGGTAAAACCTACATTGTTGATAGAGTTGGGAGTACTTAGTACTGTGAAAACAGAACTTTCGCAGGAAGAAATCTACTTCTCTAAGACCGGGAATCAGTGAAATGAGAATGTATGAGTTTCTCGAGATTGGTAACAGATAGAAACAAGAGAAAGTACACAGTGATTCATCTACCTAGAAAAGTTACAGAGGTTTACACAGAGAATTCCAAGTATAAGTACAAGAAAATAAGAGAGACTTAGAAAACTGGTAAAACCTACAGTGTGGATAGAGTTGGGAGTACTTAGCACTGTGAAAACAGCACTTTCGCAGAAAGAAATCTACTTCTCTAAGACTGGGAAACACTGAACAGAGAATGTGTCAGTTTCTCAAGATTGGTAACAGATAGAAACAAGAGAAAGTACGCAGTGATTCATCTACATAGAAAAGTTACAGAGGTTTACACAGAGAATTCCAAGTATAAGTACAAGAAAATAAGAGAGACTTAGAAAACTGGTAAAACCTACATTGTTGATAGAGTTGGGAGTACTTAGCACTGTGAAAACAGCACTTTCGCCTAAAGAAATTTAATTCTCTAAGTCCGTGTAACAGTGAACAGAGAATGTATGAGTTTCTCAAGATTGGTAACAGATAGAAGCAAGAGAAAGTACACAGTGATTCATCTACATAGAAAAGTTACAGAGGTTTACACAGAGAATTCCATGTATAAGTACAAGAAAATAAGAGAGACTTAGAAAACTGGTAAAACCTACATTGTTGATAGAGTTGGGAGTACTTAGCACTGTGAAAACAGCACTTTCGCAGAAAGAACTCTACTTCTCTAACACTGGGAAACAGTGAACAGAGAATGAATGAGTTTCTCAAGATTGGTAACAGATAGAAACAAGAGAAAGTACACAGTGATTCATCTACCTAGAGAAGTTACAGAAGTTTACACAGAGAATTCCATGTATAAGTACAAGAAAATAAGAGAGACTTAGAAAACTGGTAAAACCTACATTGTGGATAGCGTTGGGAGTACTTAGCACTGTGAAAACAGCACTTTCGCAGAAAGAAATCTACTTCTCTAAGTCCGTGTAACAGTGAACAGAGAATGTATGAGTTTCTCAAGATTGGTAACAGATAGAAACAAGAGAAAGTACACAGTGATTCATCTACCTAGAGAAGTTACAGAAGTTTACACAGAGAATTCCATGTATAAGTACAAGAAAATAAGAGAGACTTAGAAAACTGGTAAAACCTACATTGTTGATAGAGTTGGGAGTACTTAGTACTGTGAAAACAGCACTTTCGCAGGAAGAAATCTACTTCTCTAAGACCGGGAATCAGTGAAATGAGAATGTATGAGTTTCTCAAGATTGGTAACAGATAGAAACAAGAGAAAGTACACAGTGATTAATCTACCTAGAAAAGTTACAGAGGTTTACACAGAGAATTCCAAGTATAAGTACAAGAAAATAAGAGAGACTTAGAAAACTGGTAAAACCTACAGTGTGGATAGAGTTGGGAGTACTTAGCACTGTGAAAACAGCACTTTCGCAGAAAGAAATCTACTTCTCTAAGACTGGGAAACACTGAACAGAGAATGTGTCAGTTTCTCAAGATTGGTAACAGATAGAAACAAGAGAAAGTACGCAGTGATTCATCTACATAGAAAAGTTACAGAGGTTTACACAGAGAATTCCAAGTATAAGTACAAGAAAATAAGAGAGACTTAGAAAACTCTTAAAACCTACATTGTTGATAGAGTTGGGAGTACTTAGCACTGTGAAAACAGCACTTTCGCCTAAAGAAATTTAATTCTCTAAGTCCGTGTAACAGTGAACACAGAATGTATGAGTTTCTCAAGATTGGTAACAGATAGAAGCAAGAGAAAGTACACAGTGATTCATCTACATAGAAAAGTTACAGAGGTTTACACAGAGAATTCCATGTATAAGTACAAGAAAATAAGAGAGACTTAGAAAACTGGTAAAACCTACATTGTTGATAGAGTTGGGAGTACTTAGCACTGTGAAAACAGCACTTTCGCAGAAAGAAATCTACTTCTCTAACACTGGGAAACAGTGAACAGAGAATGAATGAGTTTCTCAAGATTGGTAACAGATAGAAACAAGAGAAAGTACACAGTGATTCATCTACCTAGAGAAGTTACAGAAGTTTACACAGAGAATTCCATGTATAAGTACAAGAAAATAAGAGAGACTTAGAAAACTGGTAAAACCTACATTGTGGATAGCGTTGGGAGTACTTAGCACTGTGAAAACAGCACTTTCGCAGAAAGAAATCTACTTCTCTAAGTCCGTGTAACAGTGAACAGAGAATGTATGAGTTTCTCAAGATTGGTAACAGATAGAAACAAGAGAAAGTACACAGTGATTCATCTACCTAGAGAAGTTACAGAAGTTTACACAGAGAATTCCATGTATAAGTACAAGAAAATAAGAGAGACTTAGAAAACTGGTAAAACCTACATTGTTGATAGAGTTGGGAGTACTTAGCACTGTGAAAACAGCACTTTCGCAGAAAGAAATCTACTTCTCTAAGACTGGGAAACACTGAACAGAGAATGTGTCAGTTTCTCAAGATTGGTAACAGATAGAAAGAAGAGAAAGTACGCAGTGATTCATCTACCTAGAGAAGTTACAGAAGTTTACACAGAGAATTCCATGTATAAGTACAAGAAAATAAGAGAGACTTAGAAAACTGGTAAAACCAACATTTTGGATAGAGTTGGGAGTACTTAGCACTGTGAAAACAGCACTTTCGCCGAAAGAAATTTAGTTCTCTAAGTCCGTGTAACAGTGAACAGAGAATGTATGAGTTTCTCAAGATTGGTAACAGATAGAAAAAAGAGAAAGTACACAGTGATTCATCTACCTAGAGAAGTTACAGAAGTTTACACAGAGAATTCCATGTATAAGTACAAGAAAATAAGAGAGACTTAGAAAACTGGTAAAACGTACATTGTGGATAGAGTTGGGAGTACTTAGTACTGTGAAAACAGCACTTTCGTCGAAAGAAATTTAGTTCTCCAAGTCCGTGAAACAGTGGACAGAGAATGTATGATTTTCTGAAGAGTGGTAACAGATAGAAACAAGAGAAAGTACACAGTGATTCATCTACCTAGAAAAGTTACAGAGGTTTACACAGAGAATTCCAAGTATAAGTACAAGAAAATAAGAGAGACTTAGAAAACTGGTAAAACCTACAGTGTGGATAGAGTTGGGAGTACTTAGCACTGTGAAAACAGCACTTTCGCAGAAAGAAATCTACTTCTCTAAGACTGGGAAACACTGAACAGAGAATGTGTCAGTTTCTCAAGATTGGTAACAGATAGAAAAAAGAGAAAGTACGCAGTGATTCATCTACATAGAAAAGTTACAGAGGTTTACACAGAGAATTCCAAGTATAAGTACAAGTTAATAAGAGAGACTTAGAAAACTGGTAAAACCTACATTGTTGATAGAGTTGGGAGTACTTAGCACTGTGAAAACAGCACTTTCGCCTAAAGAAATTTAATTCTCTAAGTCCGTGTAACAGTGAACACAGAATGTATGAGTTTCTCAAGATTGGTAACAGATAGAAGCAAGAGAAAGTACACAGTGATTCATCTACATAGAAAAGTTACAGAGGTTTACACAGAGAATTCCATGTATAAGTACAAGAAAATAAGAGAGACTTAGAAAACTGGTAAAACCTACATTGTTGATAGAGTTGGGATTACTTAGCACTGTGAAAACAGCACTTTCGCAGAAAGAAATCTACTTCTCTAACACTGGGAAACAGTGAACAGAGAATGAATGAGTTTCTCAAGATTGGTAACAGATAGAAACAAGAGAAAGTACACAGTGATTCATCTACCGAGAGAAGTTACAGAAGTTTACACAGAGAATTCCATGTATAAGTACAAGAAAATAAGAGAGACTTAGAAAACTGGTAAAACCTACATTGTGGATAGCGTTGGGAGTACTTAGCACTGTGAAAACAGCACTTTCGCAGAAAGAAATCTACTTCTCTAAGACTGGGAGACAGTGAACAGAGAATGTATCAGTTTCTAAAGATTGGTAACAGATAGAAAGAAGAGAAAGTACGCAGTGATTCATCTACATAGAAAAGTTACAGAGGTTTACACAGAGAATTCCAAGTATAAGTACAAGAGAATAAGAGAGACTTAGAAAACTGGTAAAACCTAAATTGTTGATAGAGTTGGGAGTACTTAGCACTGTGAAAACAGCACGTTCGCAGAAAGAAATCTACTTCTCTAAGACTGGGAAACAGTGAACAGAGAATGTATGAGTTTCTCAAGATTGGTAACAGATACAAACAAGAGAAAGTACACAGTGATTCATCTACCTAAAGAAGTTACAGAAGTTTACACAGAGAATTCCATGTATAAGTACAAGAAAATAAGAGAGACTTAGAAAACTGGTAAAACCTAAATTGTGGATAGAGTTGGGAGTACTTAGCACTGCGAAAACAGCACTTTCGCAGAAAGAAATCTACTTCTCTAAGACTGGGAAACACTGAACAGAGAATGTGTCAGTTTCTCAAGATTGGTAACAGATAGAAACAAGAGAAAGTACACAGTGATTCATCTACCTAGAGAAGTTACAGAAGTTTACACAGAGAATTCCATGTATAAGTACAAGAAAATAAGAGAGACTTAGAAAACTGGTAAAACCTACATTGTGGATAGAGTTGGGAGTACTTAGTACTGTGAAAACAGCACTTTCGCCGAAAGAAATTTAGTTCTCCAAGTCCGTGAAACAGTGGACAGAGAATGTATGATTTTCTGAAGAGTGGTAACAGATAGAAACAAGAGAAAGTACACAGTGATTCATCTACCTAGAGAAGTTACAGAAGTTTACACAGAGAATTCCAAGTATAAGTACAAGAAAATAAGAGAGACTTAGAAAACTGGTAAAACCAACATTTTGGATAGAGTTGGGAGTACTTAGCACTGTGAAAACAGCACTTTCGCAGAAAGAAATTTAGTTCTCTAAGTCCGTGTAACAGTGAACAGAGAATGTATGAGTTTCTCAAGATTGGTAACAGATAGAAAAAAGAGAAAATACACAGTGATTCATCTACCTAGAAAAGTAACAGAGGTTTACACAGAGAATTCCAAGTATAAGTACAAGAAAATAAGAGAGACTTAGAAAACTGGTAAAACCTACATTGTGGATAGAGTTGGGAGTACTTAGCACTGTGAAAACAGCACTTTCGCCTAAATAAATTTAATTTTCTAAGTCCGTGTAACAGTGAACACAGAATGTATGAGTTTCTCAAGATTGGTAACAGATAGAAACAAGAGAAAGTACACAGTGATTCATCTACCTAGAAAAGTTACAGAGGTTTACACAGAGAATTCCATGTATAAGTACAAGAAAATAAGAGAGACTTAGAAAACTGGTAAAACCTACATTGTAGATAGAGTTGGGGGTACTTAGCACTGTGTAAACAGCACTTTCGCAGAAAGAAATGTACTTCTCTAACACTGGGAAACAGTGAACAGAGAATGTATGAGTTTCTCAAGATTGGTAACAGATAGAAACAAGAGAAAGTACACAGTGATTCATCTACCTAGAAAAGTTACAGAGGTTTACACAGAGAATTCCAAGTATAAGTACAGGAAAATAAGAGAGACTTAGAAAACTGGTAAAACCTACATTGTTGATAGAGTTGGGAGTACTTAGTACTGTGAAAACAGCACTTTCGCAGGAAGAAATCTACTTCTCTAAGACCGGGAATCAGTGAAATGAGAATGTATGAGTTTCTCAAGATTGGTAACAGATAGAAACAAGAGAAAGTACACAGTGATTAATCTACCTAGAAAAGTTACAAAGGTTTACACAGAAAATTCCAAGTATAAGTACAAGAAAATAAGAGAGACTTAGAAAACTGGTAAAACCTACAGTGTGGATAGAGTTGGGAGTACTTAGCACTGTGAAAACAGCACTTTCGCAGAAAGAAATCTACTTCTCTAAGACTCGGAAACACTGAACAGAGAATGTGTCAGTTTCTCAAGATTGGTAACAGATAGAAAAAAGAGAAAGTACGCAGTGATTCATCTACATAGAAAAGTTACAGAGGTTTACACAGAGAATTCCAAGTATAAGTACAAGAAAATAAGAGAGACTTAGAAAACTGGTAAAACCTACATTGTTGATAGAGTTGGGAGTACTTAGCACTGTGAAAACAGCACTTTCGCCTAAAGAAATTTAATTCTCTAAGTCCGTGTAACAGTGAACACAGAATGTATGAGTTTCTCAAGATTGGTAACAGATAGAAGCAAGAGAAAGTACACAGTGATTCATCTACATAGAAAAGTTACAAAGGTTTACACAGAGAATTCCATGTATAAGTACAAGAAAATAAGAGAGACTTAGAAAACTGGTAAAACCTACATTGTTGATAGAGTTGGGAGTACTTAGCACTGTGAAAACAGCACTTTCGCAGAAAGAAATCTACTTCTCTAACACTGGGAAACAGTGAACAGAGAATGAATGAGTTTCTCAAGATTGGTAACAGATACAAACAAGAGAAAGTACACAGTGATTCATCTACCTAGAGAAGTTACAGAAGTTTACACAGAGAATTCCATGTATAAGTACAAGAAAATAAGAGAGACTTAGAAAACTGGTAAAACCTACATTGTGGATAGCGTTGGGAGTACTTAGCACTGTGAAAACAGCACTTTCGCAGAAAGAAATCTACTTCTCTAAGTCCGTGTAACAGTGAACAGAGAATGTATGAGTTTCTCAAGATTTCTAACAGATAGAAACAAGAGAAAGTACACAGTGATTCATCTACCTAGAGAAGTTACAGAAATTTACACAGAGAATTCCATGTATAAGTACAAGAAAATAAGAGAGACTTAGAAAACTGGTAAGACCTACATTGTTGATAGAGTTGGGAGTACATAGCACTGTGAAAACAGCACTTTCGCAGAAAGAAATCTACTTCTCTAAGACTGGGAAACACTGAACAGAGAATGTGTCAGTTTCTCAAGATTGGTAACAGATAGAAAGAAGAGAAAGTACGCAGTGATTCATCTACAGAGAAAAGTTACAGAGGTTTACAAAGAGAATTTCAAGTATAAGTACAAGAAAATAAGAGAGACTTAGAAAACTGGTAAAACCTACATTGTGGATAGCGTTGGGAGTACTTAGCACTGTGAAAACAGCACTTTCGCAGAAAGAAATCTACTTCTCTAAGACTGGGAGACAGGGAACAGAGAATGTATCAGTTTCTAAAGATTGGTAACAGATAGAAAGAAGAGAAAGTACGCAGTGATTCATCTACATAGAAAAGTTACAGAGGTTTACACAGAGAATTCCAAGTATAAGTACAAGAGAATAAGAGAGACTTAGAAAACTGGTAAAACCTAAATTGTTGATAGAGTTGGGAGTACTTAGCACTGTGAAAACAGCACGTTCGCAGAAAGAAATCTACTTCTCTAAGACTGGGAAACAGTGAACAGAGAATGTTTGAGTTTCTCAAGATTGGTAACAGATAGAAACAAGAGAAAGTACACAGTGATTCATCTACCTAGAGAAGTTACAGAAGTTTACACAGAGAATTCCATGTATAAGTACAAGAAAATAAGAGAGACTTAGAAAACTGGTAAAACCTACATTGTGGATAGAGTTGGGAGTACTTAGCACTGTGAAAACAGCACTTTCGCAGAAAGAAATCTACTTCTCTAAGACTGGGAAACTCTGAACAGAGAACGTGTCAGTTTCTCAAGATTGGTAACAGATAGAAAGAAGAGAAAGTACGCAGTGATTCATCTACATACAAAAGTACCAGAGGTTTACACAGAGAATTCCAAGTATAAGTACAAGAAAATAAGAGAAACTTAGAAAACTGGTAAAACCTACATTGTTGATAGAGTTGGGAGTACTTAGCACTGTGAAAACAGCAGTTTCGCAGAAAGAAATCTACTTCTTTAAGACTGGGAAACAGTGAACAGAGAATGTATGAGTTTCTCAAGATTGGTAACAGATAGAAAGAAGAGAAAGTACGCAGTGATTCATCTACATAGAAAAGTTACAGAGGTTTACACAGAGAATTCCAAGTATAAGTGCAAGAAAATAAGAGAGACTTAGAAAACTGGTAAAACCTACATTGTTGATAGAGTTGGGAGTACTTAGCACTGTGAAAACAGCACTTTCGCCGAAAGAAATTTAGTTCTCTAAGTCCGTGAAACAGTGAACAGAGAATGTATGAGTTTCTCAAGATTGGTAACAGATAGAAACAAGAGAAAGTACACAGTGATTCATCTGCATACAAAAGTTACAGAAGTTTACACAGAGAATTCCAAGTATAAGTACAAGAAAATAAGAGATACTTCGAGAACTGGTAAAATCTACATTGTTGATAGAGTTGGGAGTACTTAGCACTGTGAAAACAGCACTTTCGCCAAAAGAAATTTAGTTCTCTAAGTCCGTGAAACAGTGAACAGAGAATGTATGAGTTTCTCAAGATTGGTAACAGATAGAAACAAGAGAAAGTACACAGTGATTCATCTACCTAGAGAAGTTACAGAAGTTTACACAGAGAATTCCATGTATAAGTACAAGAAAATAAGAGAGACTTAGAAAACTGGTAAAACCTACACTGTGGATAGAGTTGGGAGTACTTAGCACTGTGAAAACAGCACTTTCGCAGAAAGAAATCTACTTCTCTAAGTCTGGGAAACACTGAACAGAGAATGTGTCAGTTTCTCAAGATTGATAACAGATAGAAAGAAGAGAAAGTACGCAGTGATTCATCTACAGAGAAAAGTTACAGAGGTTTACAAAGAGAATTCCAAGTATAAGTACAAGAAAATAAGAGAGACTTAGAAAACTGGTAAAACCTACATTGTAGATAGAGTTGGGAGTACTTAGCACTGTGAAAACAGCACTTTCGCAGAAAGAAATGTACTTCTCTAACACTGGGAAATAGTGAACAGAGAATGTATGAGTTTCTCAAGATTGGTAACAGATAGAAACAAGAGAAAGTACACAGTGATTCATCTACCTAGAAAAGTTACAGAGGTTTACACAGAGAATTCCAAGTATAAGTACAGGAAAATAAGAGAGACTTAGAAAACTGTTAAAACCTACATTGTTGATAGAGTTGGGAGTACTTAGCACTGTGAAAACAGCACTTTCGCAGAAAGAAATCTACTTCTCTAACACTGGGAAACAGTGAACAGAGAATGTATGAGTTTCTCAAGATTGGTAACAGATAGAAACAAGAGAAAGTACACAGTGATTAATCTACCTAGAGAAGTTACAGAAGTTTACACAGAGAATTCCATGTATAAGTACAAGAAAATGAGAGAGACTTAGAAAACTGGTAAAACCTACATTGTGGATAGAGTTGGGAGTACTTAGCACTGTGAAAACAACACTTTCGCAGAAAGAAATCTACTTCTCTAAGACTGGGAAACACTGAACAGAGAACGTGTCAGTTTCTCAAGATTGGTAACAGATAGAAAGAAGAGAAAGTACGCAGTGATTCATCTACATACAAAAGTACCAGAGGTTTACACAGAGAATTCCAAGTATAAGTACAAGAAAATAAGAGAGACTTAGAAAACTGGTAAAACCTACATTGTGGATAGCGTTGGGAGTACTTAGCACTGTGAAAACAGCACTTTCGCAGAAAGAAATCTACTTCTCTAAGACTGGGAAACAGTGAACAGAGAATGTATGAGTTTCTCAAGATTGGTAACAGATAGAAACAAGAGAAAGTACACAGTGATTCATCTACCTAGAGAAGTTACAGAAGTTGACACAGAGAATTCCACGTATAAGTACAGGAAAATAAGAGAGACTTAGAAAACTGGTAAAACCTACATTGTGGATAGAGTTGGGAGTACTTAGCACTGTGAAAACAGCACTTTCGCCTAAATAAATTTAATTTTTTAAGTCCATGTAACAGTGAACACAGAATGTATGAGTTTCTCAAGATTGGTAACAGATAGAAACAAGAGAAAGTACACAGTGATTCATCTACCTAGAAAAGTTACAGAGGTTTACACAGAGAATTCCATGTATAAGTACAAGAAAATAAGAGAAACTTAGAAAACTGGTAAAACCTACATTGTTGATAGAGTTGGGAGTACTTAGCACTGTGAAAACAGCACTTTCGCAGAAAGAAATCTACTTCTCTAACACTGGGAAACAGTGAACAGAGAATGAATGAGTTTCTCAAGATTGGTAACAGATAGAAACAAGAGAAAGTACACAGTGATTCATCTACCTAGAGAAGTTACAGAAGTTTACACAGAGAATTCCATGTATAAGTACAAGAAAATAAGAGAGACTTAGAAAACTGGTAAAACCTACATTGTGGATAGCGTTGGGAGTACTTAGCACTGTGAAAACAGCACTTTCGCAGAAAGAAATCTACTTCTCTAAGTCCGTGTAACAGTTAACAGAGAATGTATGAGTTTCTCAAGATTGGTAACAGATAGAAACAAGAGAAAGTACACAGTGATTCATCTACCTAGAGAAGTTACAGAAGTTTACACAGAGAATTCCATGTATAAGTACAAGAAAATAAGAGAGACTTAGAAAACTGGTAAAACCTACATTGTGGATAGAGTTGGGAGTACTTAGCACTGTGAAAACAGCACTTTCGCAGAAAGAAATCTACTTCTCTAAGACTGGGAAACACTGAACACAGAATGTGTCAGTTTCTCAAGATTGGTAACAGATAGAAAGAAGAGAAAGTACGCAGTGATTCATCTACAGAGAAAAGTTACAGAGGTTTACAAAGAGAATTCCAAGTATAAGTACAAGAAAATAAGAGAGACTTAGAAAACTGGTAAAACCTACATTGTAGATAGAGTTGGGAGTACTTAGCACTGTGTAAACAGCACTTTCGCAGAAAGAAATGTACTTCTCTAACACTGGGAAACAGTGAACAGAGAATGTATGAGTTTCTCAAGATTGGTAACAGATAGAAACAAGAGAAAGTATAGAGTGATTAATCTACCTAGAAAAGTTACAGAGGTTTACACAGAGAATTCCAAGTATAAGTACAAGAAAATAAGAGAGACTTAGAAAACTGGTAAAACCTACAGTGTGGATAGAGTTGGGAGTACTTAGCACTGTGAAAACAGCACTTTCGCAGAAAGAAATCTACTTCTCTAACACTGGGAAACAGTGAACAGAGAATGTATGAGTTTCTCAAGATTGGTAACAGATAGAAACAAGAGAAAGTACACAGTGATTAATCTACCTAGAAAAGTTACAGAGGTTTACACAGAGAATTCCAAGTATAAGTACAAGAAAATAAGAGAGACTTAGAAAACTGGTAAAACCTACATTGTTGATAGAGTTGGGAGTACTTAGCACTGTGAAAACAGCAGTTTCGCAGAAAGAAATCTACTTCTCTAAGACTGGGAAACAGTGAACAGAGAATGTATGAGTTTCTCAAGATTGGTAACAGATAGAAAGAAGAGAAAGTACGCAGTGATTCATCTACATAGAAAAGTTACAGAGGTTTACACAGAGAATTCCAAGTATAAGTGCAAGAAAATAAGAGAGACTTAGAAAACTGGTAAAACCTACATTGTTGATAGAGTTGGGAGTACTTAGCACTGTGAAAACAGCACTTTCGCCGAAAGAAATTTAGTTCTCTAAGTCCGTGAAACAGTGAACAGAGAATGTATGAGTTTCTCAAGATTGGTAACAGATAGAAAGAAGAGAAAGTAAGCAGTGATTCATCTACATAGAAAAATTACAGAGGTTTACACAGAGAATTCGAAGTATAAGTACAAGAAAATAAGAGGGACTTGGAAAACTAATAAAACCTACATTGTGGATAGAGTTGGGAGTACTTAGCACTGTGAAAACAGCACTTTCGCAGAAAGAAATCTACTTCTCTAAGACTGGGAAACACTGAACAGAGAATGTGTCAGTTTCTCAAGATTGGTAACAGATAGAAAGAAGAGAAAGTACGCAGTGATTCATCTGCATACAAAAGTTACAGAAGTTTACACAGAGAATTCCAAGTATAAGTACAAGAAAATAAGAGATACTTCGAAAACTGGTAAAACCTACATTGTTGATAGAGTTGGGAGTACTTAGCACTGTGAAAACAGCACTTTCGCCAAAAGAAATTTAGTTCTCTAAGTCCGTGAAACAGTGAACAGAGAATGTATGAGTTTCTCAAGATTGGTAACAGATAGAAACAAGAGAAAGTACACAGTGATTCATCTACCTAGAGAAGTTACAGAAGTTTACACAGAGAATTCCATGTATAAGTACAAGAAAATAAGAGAGACTTAGAAAACTGGTAAAACCTACACTGTGGATAGAGTTGGGAGTACTTAGCACTGTGAAAACAGCACTTTCGCAGAAAGAAATCTACTTCTCTAAGACTGGGAAACACTGAACAGAGAATGTGTCAGTTTCTCAAGATTGGTAACAGATAGAAAGAAGAGAAAGTACGCAGTGATTCATCTACATAGAAAAGTTACAGAGGTTTACACAGAGAATTCCAAGTATAAGTACAAGAAAATAAGAGATACTTCAAAAACTGGTAAAATCTACATTGTTGATAGAGTTGGGAGTACTTAGCACTGTGAAAACAGCACTTTCGCCAAAAGAAATTTAGTTCTCTAAGTCCGTGAAACAGTGAACAGAGAATGTATGAGTTTCTCAAGATTGGTAACAGATAGAAACAAGAGAAAGTACACAGTGATTCATCTACCTAGAGAAGTTACAGAAGTTTACACAGAGAATTCCATGTATAAGTACAAGAAAATAAGAGAGACTTAGAAAACTGGTAAAACCTACACTGTGGATAGAGTTGGGAGTACTTAGCACTGTGAAAACAGCACTTTCGCAGAAAGAAATCTACTTCTCTAAGTCTGGGAAACACTGAACAGAGAATGTGTCAGTTTCTGAAGATTGGTAACAGATAGAAAGAAGAGAAAGTACGCAGTGATTCATCTACAGAGAAAAGTTACAGAGGTTTACAAAGAGAATTCCAAGTATAAGTACAAGAAAATAAGAGAGACTTAGAAAACTGATAAAACCTACATTGTAGATAGAGTTGGGAGTACTTAGCACTGTGAAAACAGCACTTTCGCAGAAAGAAATGTACTTCTCTAACACTGGGAAATAGTGACCAGAGAATGTATGAGTTTCTCAAGATTGGTAACAGATAGAAACAAGAGAAAGTACACAGTGATTCATCTACCTAGAAAAGTTACAGAGGTTTACACAGAGAATTCCAAGTATAAGTACAGGAAAATAAGAGAGACTTAGAAAACTGGTAAAACCTACATTGTTGATAGAGTTGGGAGTACTTAGCACTGTGAAAACAGCACTTTCGCAGAAAGAAATCTACTTCTCTAACACTGGGAAACAGTGAACAGAGAATGTATGAGTTTCTCAAGATTGGTAACAGATAGAAACAAGAGAAAGTACACAGTGATTAATCTACCTAGAAAAGTTACAGAGGTTTACACAGAGAATTTCAAGTATAAGTACAAGAAAATAAGAGAGACTTAGAAAACTGGTAAAACCTACAGTTTGGATAGAGTTGGGAGTACTTAGCACTGTGAAAACAGCACTTTCCCAGAAAGAAATCTACTTCTCTAAGACTGGGAAACACTGAACAGAGAATGTGTCAGTTTCTCAAGATTGGTAAGAGATAGAAAAAAGGGAAAGTACGCAGTGATTCATCTTCATAGAAAAGTTACAGAGGTTTACACAGAGAATTCCAAGTATAAGTACAAGAAAATAAGAGAGACTTAGAAAACTGGTAAAACCTACATTGTTGATAGAGTTGGGAGTACTTAGCACTGTGAAAACAGCACTTTCGCCTAAAGAAATTGAATCCTCTAAGTCCGTGTAACAGTGAACACAGAATGTATGAGTTTCTCAAGATTGGTAACAGATAGAAACAAGAGAAAGTACACAGTGATTCATCTACCTAGAAAAGTTACAGAGGTTTACATAGAGAATTCCATGTATAAGTACAAGAAAATAAGAGAGACTTAGAAAACTGTTAAAACCTACATTGTTGATAGAGTTGGGAGTACTTAGCACTGTGAAAACAGCACTTTCGCCGAAAGAAATTTAGTTCTCTAAGTCCGTGAAACAGTGAACAGAGAATGTATGAGTTTCTCAAGATTGGTAACAGATAGAAAGAAGAGAAAGTAAGCAGTGATTCATCTACATAGAAAAATTACAGAGGTTTACACAGAGAATTCGAAGTATAAGTACAAGAAAATAAGAGGGACTTGGAAAACTAATAAAACCTACATTGTGGATAGAGTTGGGAGTACTTAGCACTGTGAAAACAGCACTTTCGCAGAAAGAAATCTACTTCTCTAAGACTGGGAAACACTGAACAGAGAATGTGTCAGTTTCTCAAGATTGGTAACAGATAGAAAGAAGAGAAAGTACGCAGTGATTCATCTGCATACAAAAGTTACAGAAGTTTACACAGAGAATTCCAAGTATAAGTACAAGAAAATAAGAGATACTTCGAAAACTGGTAAAACCTACATTGTTGATAGAGTTGGGAGTACTTAGCACTGTGAAAACAGCACTTTCGCCAAAAGAAATTTAGTTCTCTAAGTCCGTGAAACAGTGAACAGAGAATGTATGAGTTTCTCAAGATTGGTAACAGATAGAAACAAGAGAAAGTACACAGTGATTCATCTACCTAGAGAAGTTACAGAAGTTTACACAGAGAATTCCATGTATAAGTACAAGAAAATAAGAGAGACTTAGAAAACTGGTAAAACCTACACTGTGGATAGAGTTGGGAGTACTTAGCACTGTGAAAACAGCACTTTCGCAGAAAGAAATCTACTTCTCTAAGACTGGGAAACACTGAACAGAGAATGTGTCAGTTTCTCAAGATTGCTAACAGATAGAAAGAAGAGAAAGTACGCAGTGATTCATCTACATAGAAAAGTTACAGAGGTTTACACAGAGAATTCCAAGTATAAGTACAAGAAAATAAGAGATACTTCAAAAACTGGTAAAATCTACATTGTTGATAGAGTTGGGAGTACTTAGCACTGTGAAAACAGCACTTTCGCCAAAAGAAATTTAGTTCTCTAAGTCCGTGAAACAGTGAACAGAGAATGTATGAGTTTCTCAAGATTGGTAACAGATAGAAACAAGAGAAAGTACACAGTGATTCATCTACCTAGAGAAGTTACAGAAGTTTACACAGAGAATTCCATGTATAAGTACAAGAAAATAAGAGAGACTTAGAAAACTGGTAAAACCTACACTGTGGATAGAGTTGGGAGTACTTAGCACTGTGAAAACAGCACTTTCGCAGAAAGAAATCTACTTCTCTAAGTCTGGGAAACACTGAACAGAGAATGTGTCAGTTTCTGAAGATTGGTAACAGATAGAAAGAAGAGAAAGTACGCAGTGATTCATCTACAGAGAAAAGTTACAGAGGTTTACAGAGAGAATTCCAAGTATAAGTACAAGAAAATAAGAGAGACTTAGAAAACTGATAAAACCTACATTGTAGATAGAGTTGGGAGTACTTAGCACTGTGAAAACAGCACTTTCGCAGAAAGAAATGTACTTCTCTAACACTGGGAAATAGTGACCAGAGAATGTATGAGTTTCTCAAGATTGGTAACAGATAGAAACAAGAGAAAGTACACAGTGATTCATCTACCTAGAAAAGTTACAGAGGTTTACACAGAGAATTCCAAGTATAAGTACAGGAAAATAAGAGAGACTTAGAAAACTGGTAAAACCTACATTGTTGATAGAGTTGGGAGTACTTAGCACTGTGAAAACAGCACTTTCGCAGAAAGAAATCTACTTCTCTAACACTGGGAAACAGTGAACAGAGAATGTATGAGTTTCTCAAGATTGGTAACAGATAGAAACAAGAGAAAGTACACAGTGATTAATCTACCTAGAAAAGTTACAGAGGTTTACACAGAGAATTTCAAGTATAAGTACAAGAAAATAAGAGAGACTTAGAAAACTGGTAAAACCTACAGTTTGGATAGAGTTGGGAGTACTTAGCACTGTGAAAACAGCACTTTCGCAGAAAGAAATCTACTTCTCTAAGACTGGGAAACACTGAACAGAGAATGTGTCAGTTTCTCAAGATTGGTAAGAGATAGAAAAAAGGGAAAGTACGCAGTGATTCATCTTCATAGAAAAGTTACAGAGGTTTACACAGAGAATTCCAAGTATAAGTACAAGAAAATAAGAGAGACTTAGAAAACTGGTAAAACCTACATTGTTGATAGAGTTGGGAGTACTTAGCACTGTGAAAACAGCACTTTCGCCTAAAGAAATTTAATCCTCTAAGTCCGTGTAACAGTGAACACAGAATGTATGAGTTTCTCAAGATTGGTAACAGATAGAAACAAGAGAAAGTACACAGTGATTCATCTACCTAGAAAAGTTACAGAGGTTTACATAGAGAATTCCATGTATAAGTACAAGAAAATAAGAGAGACTTAGAAAACTGGTAAAACCTACATTGTTGATAGAGTTGGGAGTACTTAGCACTGTGAAAACAGCACTTTCGCAGAAAGAAATCTACTTCTCTAACACTGGGAAACAGTGAACAGAGAATGAATGAGTTTCTCAAGATTGGTAACAGATAGAAACAAGAGAAAGTACACAGTGATTCATCTACCTAGAGAAGTTACAGAAGTTTACACAGAGAATTCCATGTATAAGTACAAGAAAATAAGAGAGACTTAGAAAACTGGTAAAACCTACATTGTGGATAGCGTTGGGAGTACTTAGCACTGTGAAAACAGCACTTTCGCAGAAAGAAATCTACTTCTCTAAGACTGGGAAACAGTGAAGAGAGAATGTATCAGTTTCTAAAGATTGGTAACAGATAGAAAGAAGAGAAAGTACGCCGTGATTCATCTACATAGAAAAGTTACAGAGGTTTACACAGAAAATTCCAAGTATAAGTACAAGAGAATAAGAGAGACTTAGAAAACAGGTAAAACCTAAATTGTTGATAGAGTTGGGAGTACTTAGCACTGTGAAAACAGCACGTTCGCAGAAAGAAATCTACTTCTCTAAGACTGGGAAACAGTGAAAAGAGAATGTATGAGTTTCTCAAGATTGGTAACAGATAGAAACAAGAGAAAGTACACAGTGATTCATCTACCTAGAGAAGTTACAGAAGTTTACACAGAGAATTCCATGTATAAGTACAAGAAAATAAGAGAGACTTAGAAAACTGGTAAAACCTACATTGTGGATAGAGTTGGGAGTACTTAGCACTGTGAAAACAACACTTTCGCAGAAAGAAATCTACTTCTCTAAGACTGGGAAACACTGAACAGAGAACGTGTCAGTTTCTCAAGATTGGTAACAGATAGAAAGAAGAGAAAGTACGCAGTGATTCATCTACATACAAAAGTACCAGAGGTTTACACAGAGAATTCCAAGTATAAGTACAAGAAAATAAGAGAGACTTAGAAAACTGGTAAAACCTACATTGTGGATAGCGTTGGGAGTACTCAGCACTGTGAAAACAGCACTTTCGCAGAAAGAAATCTACTTCTCTAAGACTGGGAAACAGTGAACAGAGAATGTATGAGTTTCTCAAGATTGGTAACAGATAGAAACAAGAGAAAGTACACAGTGATTCATCTACCTAGAGAAGTTACAGAAGTTGACACAGAGAATTCCATGTATAAGTACAAAAAAATAAGAGAGACTTAGAAAACTGGTAAAACCTACATTGTGGATAGAGTAGGGAGTACTTAGCACTGTGAAAACAGCACTTTCGCCTAAATAAATTTAATTTTTTAAGTCCATGTAACAGTGAACACAGAATGTATGAGTTTCTCAAGATTGGTAACAGATAGAAACAAGAGAAAGTACACAGTGATTCATCTACCTAGAAAAGTTACAGAGGTTTACACAGAGAATTCCATGTATAAGTACAAGAAAATAAGAGAGACTTAGAAAACTGGTAAAACCTACATTGTTCATAGAGTTGGGAGTACTTAGCACTGTGAAAACAGCACTTTCGCAGAAAGAAATCTAATTCTCTAACACTGGGAAACAGTGAACAGAGAATGAATGAGTTTCTCAAGATTGGTAACAGATAGAAACAAGAGAAAGTACACAGTGATTCATCTACCTAGAGAAGTTACAGAAGTTTACACAGAGAATTCCATGTATAAGTACAAGAAAATAAGAGAGACTTAGAAAACTGGTAAAACCTACATTGTAGATAGAGTTGGGAGTACTTAGCACTGTGAAAACAGCACTTTCGCAGAAAGAAATCTACTTCTCTAAGACTCGGAAACAGTGAACAGAGAATGTATGAGTTTCTCAAGATTGGTAACAGATACAAACAAGAGAAAGTACACAGTGATTCATCTACCGAGAGAAGTTACAGAAGTTTACACAGAGAATTCCATGTATAAGTACAAGAAAATAAGAGAGACTTAGAAAACTAATAAAACCTACATTGTGGATAGAGTTGGGAGTACTTAGCACTGTGAAAACAGCACTTTCGCAGAAAGAAATCTACTTCTCTAAGACTGGGAAACACTGAACAGAGAATGTGTCAGTTTCTCAAGATTGGTAACAGATAGAAAGAAGAGAAAGTACGCAGTGATTCATCTACGTATAAAAGTTACAGAGGTTTACACAGAGAATTCCAAGTATAAGTACAAGAAAATAAGAGAGACTTAGAAAACTGGTAAAACCTACATTGTGGATAGAGTTGGTAGTACTTAGCACTGTGAAAACAGCACTTTCGCAGAAAGAAATCTACTTCTCTAAGACTGGGAAACACTGAACAGAGAATGTGTCAGTTTCTCAAGATTGGTAACAGATAGAAACAAGAGAAAGTACGCAGTGATTCATCTACATAGAAAAGTTACAGAGGTTTACACAGAGAATTCCAAGTATAAGTACCACAAAATAAGAGAGACTTAGAAAACTGGTAAAACCTACATTGTAGATAGAGTTGGGAGTACTTAGCACTGTGAAAACAGCACTTTCACAGAAAGAAATCTATTTCTCTAAGACTGGGAAACAGTGAGCAGAGAATGTATGAGTTTCTCAAGATTGGTAACAGATACAAACAAGACAAAGTACACAGTGATTCATGTACCTAGAGAAGTTACAGAAGTTTACACAGAGAATTCCATGTATAAGTACAAGAAAATAAGAGAGACTTAGAAAACTGGTAAAACCAACATTTTGGACAGAGTTGGGAGTACTTAGCACTGTGAAAACAGCACTTTCGCCGAAAGAAATTTAGTTCTCTAAGTCCGTGTAACAGTGAACAGAGAATGTATGAGTTTCTCAAGATTGGTAACAGATAGAAACAAGAGAAAGTACACAGTGATTCATCTACCTAGAAAAGTAACAGTGGTTTACACAGAGAATTCCAAGTATAAGTACAAGAAAATAAGAGAGACTTAGAAAACAGGTAAAACCTACATTGTTGATAGAGTTGGGAGTAGTTAGCACTGTGAAAACAGCACTTTCGCAGAAAGGAATCTACTTCTCTAAGACTGGGAAACACTGAACAGAGAATGTGTCAGTTTCTCAAGATTGGTAACAGATAGAAAGAAGAGAAAGTACGCAGTGATTCATCTACATAGAAAAATTACAGAGGTTTACACAGAGAATTCCAAGTATAAGTACAAGAAAATAAGAGGGACTTAGAAAACTGGTAAAACCTACATTGTTGATAGAGTTGGGAGTACTTAGCACTGTGAAAAGAGCACTTTCTCAGAAAGAAATTTAGTTCTCTAAGTCCGTGAAACAGTGAACAGAGAATGTATGAGTTTCTCAAGATTGGTAACAGATAGAAACAAGAGAAAGTACGCAGTGATTCATCTACCTAGAAAAGTTACAGAGGTTTACACAGAGAATTCCAAGTATAAGTACAAGAAAATAAGAGAGACTTCGAAAACTGGTAAAACCTACATTGTTGATAGAGTTGGGAGTACTTAGCACTGTGAAAACAGCACTTTCGCAGGAAGAAATCTACTTCTCTAAGACTGGGAAACACTGAACAGAGAATGTGTCAGTTTCTCAAGATTGGTAACAGACAGAAAGAAGAGAAAGTACGCAGTGATTCATCTACAGAGAAAAGTTACAGAGGTTTACAAAGAGAATTCCAAGTATAAGTACAAGAAAATAAGAGAGACTTAGAAAACTGGTAAAACCTACATTGTTGATAGAGTTGGGAGTACTTAGCACTGTGAAAACAGCACTTTCGCAGAAGGAAATCTACTTCTCTAACACTGGGAAACAGTGAACAGAGAATGTATGAGTTTCTCAAGATTGGTAACAGATAGAAACAAGAGAAAGTACGCAGTGATTCATCTACCTAGAAAAGTTACAGAGGTTTACACAGAGAATTCCAAGTATAAGTACAACAAAATAAGAGAGACTTAGAAAACTGGTAAAACCTACATTGTTGATAGAGTTGGGAGTACTTAGCACTGTGAAAACAGCACTTTCGCAGAAAGAAATCTACTTCTCTAACACTGGGAAACAGTGAAGAGAGAATGTATGAGTTTCTCAAGATTGGTAACCGATAGAAACAAGAGAAAGTACGCAGTGATTCATCTACCTAGAAAAGTTACAGAGGTTTACACAGACAATTCCAAGTATAAGTACAAGAAAATAAGAGAGACTTAGAAAACTGGTAAAACCTACATTGTTGATAGAGTTGGGAGTACTTAGCACTGTGAAAACAGCACTTTCGCAGAAAGAAATTTAGTTCTCTAAGTCCGTGAAACAGTGAACAGAGAATGTACGAATTTCTCAAGATTGGTAACAGATAGAAACAAGACAAAGTACACATTGATTCATCTACCAAGAAAAGTAACAGAGGTTTACACAGAGAATTCCAAGTATAAGTACAAGAAAATAAGAGAGACTTAGAAAACTGGTAAAACCTACATTGTGGATAGAGTTGGGAGTACTTAGCACTGTGAAAACAGCACTTTCGCAGAAAGAAATCTACTTCTCTAAGACTGGGAAACACTGAACAGAGAATGTGTCAGTTTCTAAAGATTGGTAACAGATAGAAAGAAGAGAAAGTACGCAGTGATTCATCTACCTAGAAAAGTTACAGAGGTTTACACAGAGAATTCCAAGTATAAGTAAAAGAAAATAAGAGAGACTTAGAAAACTGGTAAAACCTACATTGTGGATAGAGTTGGGAGTACTTAGCACTGTGAAAACAGCACTTTCGCAGAAAGAAATCTACTTCTCTAAGACTGGAAAACAGTGAACAGAGAATGTATGAGTTTCTCAAGATTGGTAACAGATACAAACAAGAGAAAGTACACAGTGATTCATCTACCTAGAGAAGTTAAAGAAGTTTACACAGAGAATTCCATGTATAAGTACAAGAAAATAAGAGAGACTTAGAAAACTGGTAAAACCTACATTGTGGATAGAGGTGGGAGTACTTAGCACTGTGAAAACAGCACTTTCGCTGAAAGAAATTTAGTTCTCCAAGTCCGTGAAACAGTGAACAGAGAATGTATGAGTTTCTGAAGATTGGTAACAGATAGAAACAAGAGAAAGTACACAGTGATTCATCTACCTAGAGAAGTTACAGAAGTTTACACAGAGAATTCCAAGTATAAGTACAAGAAAATAACAGAGACTTAGAAAACTGGTAAAACCTACATTGTAAATAGAGCTGGGAGTACTTAGCACTGTGAAAACAGCACTTTCGCAGAAAGAAATCTACTTCTCTAAGACTGGGAAACAGTGAACAGAGAATGTATGAGTTTCTCAAGATTGGTAACAGATACAAACAAGAGAAAGTACACAGTGATTCATCTACCTAGAGTAGTTACAGAAGTTTACACAGAGAATTCCATGTATAAGTACAAGAAAATAAGAGAGACTTAGAAAACTGGTAAAACCAACATTTTGGATAGAGTTGGGAGTACTTAGCACTGTGAAAACAGCACTTTCGCCGAAAGAAATTTAGTTCTCTAAGTCCGTGTAACAGTGAACACAGAATGTATGAGTTTCTCAAGATTGGTAACAGATAGAAAGAAGAGAAAGTACGCAGTGATTCATCTACATAGAAAAGTTACAGAGGTTTACACAGAGAATTCCAAGTATAAGTACAAGAAAATAAGAGAGACTTAGAAAACTGGTAAAACCTACATTGTTGATAGAGTTGGGAGTACTTAGCACTGTGAAAACAGCGCTTTCGCCGAAAGAAATTTAGTTCTCTAAGTCCGTGTAACAGTCAACAGAGAATGTATGAGTTTCTCAAGATTGGTAACAGATAGAAACAAGAGAAAGTACACAGTGATTCATCTACCTAGAAAAGTTTCAGAGGTTTACACAGAGAATTCCAAGTATAAGTACAGGAAAATAAGAGAGACTTAGAAAACTGGTAAAACCTACATTGTGGATAGAGTTGGGAGTACTTAGCACTGTGAAAACAGCACTTACGCAGAAAGAAATTTAGTTCTCTAAGTCCGTGAAACAGTGAACAGAGAATGTATGAGTTTCTCAAGATTGGTAACAGATAGAAACAAGAGAAAGTACGCAGTGATTCATCTACCTAGAAAAGTTACAGAGGTTTACACAGAGAATTCCAAGTATAAGTACAAGAAAATAAGAGAGACTTAGAAAACTGGTAAATCCTACTTTGTTGATAGAGTTGGGAGTACTTAGCACTGTGAAAACAGCACTTTCGCAGAAAGAAATCTACTTCTCTAAGACTGGGAAACAGTGAACAGAGAATGTATGAGTTTCTCAAGATTGGTAACATATAGAAACAAGAGAAAGAACACAGTGATTCATCTACCTAGAGAAGTTACAGAAGTTTACACAGAGAATTCCATGTATAAGTACAAGAAAATAAGAGAGACTTAGAAAACCGGTAAAACCTACATTGTGGATAGAGTTGGGAGTACTTAGCACTGTGAAAACAGCACTTTCGCCGAAAGAAATTTAGTTTTCTAAGTCCGTGAACCAGTGAACAGAGAATGTATGAGTTTCTCAAGATTGGTAACAGATAGAAACAAGAGAAAGTACACAGTGATTCATCTACATAGAAAAGTTACAGAAGTTTACACAGAGAATTCCAAGTATAAGTACAAGAAAATAAGAGATACTTAGAAAACTGGTAAAACCTACATTGTTGATAGAGTTGGGAGTACTTAGCACTGTGAAAACAGCACTTTCGCCGAAAGAAATTTAGTTCTCTAAGTCCGTGAACCAGTGAACAGAGAATGTATGAGTTTCTCAAGATTGGTAACAGATAGAAACAAGAGAAAGTACACAGTGATTCATCTACCTAGAAAAGTTACAGAGGTTTACACAGAGAATTCCAAGTATAAGTACAAGAAAATGAGACACTTAGAAAACTGGTAAAACCTACATTGTGGATAGAGTTGGGAGTACTTAGCACTGTGAAAACAGCACTTTCGCAAAAGGAAATCTACTTCTCTAACACTGGGAAACAGTGAACAGAGAATGTATGAGTTTCTCAAGATTGGTAACAGATAGAAACAAGAGAAAGTACGCAGTGATTCATCTACGTAGAAAAGTTACAGAGGTTTACACAGAGAATTCCAAGTATAAGTACAACAAAATAAGAGAGACTTAGAAAACTGGTAAAACCTACATTGTGGATAGAGTTGGGAGTACTTAGCACTGTGAAAACAGCACTTTCGCAGAAAGAAATCTACTTCTCTAAGACTGGGAAACAGTGAACAGAGAATGTATGAGTTACTCAAGATTGGTAACAGATACACACAAGACAAAGTACACAGTGATTCATCTACCTAGAGAAGTTACAGAAGTTTACACAGAGAATTCCATGTATAAGTACAAGAAAATAAGAGAGACTTAGAAAACTAATAAAACCTACATTGTGGATAGAGTTGGGAGTACTTAGCACTGTGAAAACAGCACTTTCGCAGAAAGAAATCTACTTCTCTAAGACTGGGAAACACTGAACAGAGAATGTGTCAGTTTCTCAAGATTGGTAACAGATAGAAAGAAGAGAAAGTACGCAGTGATTCATCTACATAGAAAAGTTACAGAGGTTTACACAGACAATTCCAAGTATAAGTAAAAGAAAATAAGAGAGACTTAGAAAACTGGTATAACCTACATTGTGGATAGAGTTGGGAGTACTTAGCACTGTGAAAACAGCACTTTCGCAGAAAGAAATCTACTTCTCTAAGACTGGAAAACAGTGAACAGAGAATGTATGAGTTTCTGAAGATTGGTAACAGATACAAACAAGAGAAAGTACACAGTGATTCATCTACATAGAGAAGTTACAGAAGTTTACACAGAGAATTCCATGTATAAGTACAAGAAAATAAGAGAGACTTAGAAAACTGGTAAAACCTACATTGTGGATAGAGTTGGGAGTACTTAGCACTGTGAAAACAGCACTTTCGCAAAAGGAAATCTACTTCTCTAACACTGGGAAACAGTGAACAGAGAATGTATGAGTTTCTCAAGATTGGTAACAGATAGAAACAAGAGAAAGTACGCAGTGATTCATCTACATAGAAAAGTTACAGAGGTTTACACAGAGAATTCCAAGTATAAGTAAAAGAAAATAAGAGAGACTTAGAAAACTGGTAAAACCTACATTGTGGATAGAGTTGGGAGTACTTAGCACTGTGAAAACAGCACTTTCGCAGAAAGAAATCTACTGCTCTAAGACTGGAAAACAGTGAACAGAGAATGTATGAGTTTCTCAAGATTGGTAACAGATACAAACAAGAGAAAGTACACAGTGATTCATCTACCTAGAGAAGTTAAAGAAGTTTACACAGAGAATTCCATGTATAAGTACAAGAAAATAAGAGAGACTTAGAAAACTGGTAAAACCTACATTGTGGATAGAGTTGGGAGTACTTAGCACTGTGAAAACAGCACTTTCGCCGAAAGAAATTTAGTTCTCCAAGTCCGTGAAACAGTGAACAGAGAATGTATGAGTTTCTGAAGATTGGTAACAGATAGAAACAAGAGAAAGTACACAGTGATTCATCTACCTAGAGAAGTTACAGAAGTTTACACAGAGAATTCCAAGTATAAGTACAAGAAAATAACAGAGACTTAGAAAACTGGTAAAACCTACATTGTGGATAGAGTTGGGAGTACTTAGCACTGTGAAAACAGCACTTACGCAGAAAGAAATTTAGTTCTCTAAGTCCGTGAAACAGTGAACAGAGAATGTATGAGTTTCTCAAGATTGGTAACAGATAGAAACAAGAGAAAGTACGCAGTGATTCATCTACCTAGAAAAGTTACAGAGGTTTACACAGAGAATTCCAAGTATAAGTACAAGAAAATAAGAGAGACTTAGAAAACTGGTAAATCCTACTTTGTTGATAGAGTTGGGAGTACTTAGCACTGTGAAAACAGCACTTTCGCAGAAAGAAATCTACTTCTCTAAGACTGGGAAACAGTGAACAGAGAATGTATGAGTTTCTCAAGATTGGTAACATATAGAAACAAGAGAAAGAACACAGTGATTCATCTACCTAGAGAAGTTACAGAAGTTTACACAGAGAATTCCATGTATAAGTACAAGAAAATAAGAGAGACTTAGAAAACCGGTAAAACCTACATTGTGGATAGAGTTGGGAGTACTTAGCACTGTGAAAACAGCACTTTCGCCGAAAGAAATTTAGTTTTCTAAGTCCGTGAACCAGTGAACAGAGAATGTATGAGTTTCTCAAGATTGGTAACAGATAGAAACAAGAGAAAGTACACAGTGATTCATCTACATAGAAAAGTTACAGAAGTTTACACAGAGAATTCCAAGTATAAGTACAAGAAAATAAGAGATACTTAGAAAACTGGTAAAACCTACATTGTTCATAGAGTTGGGAGTACTTAGCACTGTGAAAACAGCACTTTCGCCGAAAGAAATTTAGTTCTCTAAGTCCGTGAACCAGTGAACAGAGAATGTATGAGTTTCTCAAGATTGGTAACAGATAGAAACAAGAGAAAGTACACAGTGATTCATCTACCTAGAAAAGTTACAGAGGTTTACACAGAGAATTCCAAGTATAAGTACAAGAAAATGAGACACTTAGAAAACTGGTAAAACCTACATTGTGGATAGAGTTGGGAGTACTTAGCACTGTGAAAACAGCACTTTCGCAAAAGGAAATCTACTTCTCTAACACTGGGAAACAGTGAACAGAGAATGTATGAGTTTCTCAAGATTGGTAACAGATAGAAACAAGAGAAAGTACGCAGTGATTCATCTACGTAGAAAAGTTACAGAGGTTTACACAGAGAATTCCAAGTATAAGTACAACAAAATAAGAGAGACTTAGAAAACTGGTAAAACCTACATTGTGGATAGAGTTGGGAGTACTTAGCACTGTGAAAACAGCACTTTCGCAGAAAGAAATCTACTTCTCTAAGACTGGGAAACAGTGAACAGAGAATGTATGAGTTACTCAAGATTGGTAACAGATACACACAAGACAAAGTACACAGTGATTCATCTACCTAGAGAAGTTACAGAAGTTTACACAGAGAATTCCATGTATAAGTACAAGAAAATAAGAGAGACTTAGAAAACTAATAAAACCTACATTGTGGATAGAGTTGGGAGTACTTAGCACTGTGAAAACAGCACTTTCGCAGAAAGAAATCTACTTCTCTAAGACTGGGAAACACTGAACAGAGAATGTGTCAGTTTCTCAAGATTGGTAACAGATAGAAAGAAGAGAAAGTACGCAGTGATTCATCTACATAGAAAAGTTACAGAGGTTTACACAGACAATTCCAAGTATAAGTAAAAGAAAATAAGAGAGACTTAGAAAACTGGTATAACCTACATTGTGGATAGAGTTGGGAGTACTTAGCACTGTGAAAACAGCACTTTCGCAGAAAGAAATCTACTTCTCTAAGACTGGAAAACAGTGAACAGAGAATGTATGAGTTTCTGAAGATTGGTAACAGATACAAACAAGAGAAAGTACACAGTGATTCATCTACATAGAGAAGTTACAGAAGTTTACACAGAGAATTCCATGTATAAGTACAAGAAAATAAGAGAGACTTAGAAAACTGGTAAAACCTACATTGTGGATAGAGTTGGGAGTACTTAGCACTGTGAAAACAGCACTTTCGCAAAAGGAAATCTACTTCTCTAACACTGGGAAACAGTGAACAGAGAATGTATGAGTTTCTCAAGATTGGTAACAGATAGAAACAAGAGAAAGTACGCAGTGATTCATCTACATAGAAAAGTTACAGAGGTTTACACAGAGAATTCCAAGTATAAGTAAAAGAAAATAAGAGAGACTTAGAAAACTGGTAAAACCTACATTGTGGATAGAGTTGGGAGTACTTAGCACTGTGAAAACAGCACTTTCGCAGAAAGAAATCTACTGCTCTAAGACTGGAAAACAGTGAACAGAGAATGTATGAGTTTCTCAAGATTGGTAACAGATACAAACAAGAGAAAGTACACAGTGATTCATCTACCTAGAGAAGTTAAAGAAGTTTACACAGAGAATTCCATGTATAAGTACAAGAAAATAAGAGAGACTTAGAAAACTGGTAAAACCTACATTGTGGATAGAGTTGGGAGTACTTAGCACTGTGAAAACAGCACTTTCGCCGAAAGAAATTTAGTTCTCCAAGTCCGTGAAACAGTGAACAGAGAATGTATGAGTTTCTGAAGATTGGTAACAGATAGAAACAAGAGAAAGTACACAGTGATTCATCTACCTAGAGAAGTTACAGAAGTTTACACAGAGAATTCCAAGTATAAGTACAAGAAAATAACAGAGACTTAGAAAACTGGTAAAACCTACATTGTAGATAGAGTTGGGAGTACTTAGCACTGTGAAAACAGCACTTTCGCAGAAAGAAATCTACTTCTCTAAGACTGGGAAACAGTGAACAGAGAATGTATGAGTTTCTGAAGATTGGTAACAGATACAAGCAAGAGAAAGTACACAGTGATTCATCTACCTAGAGAAGTTACAGAAGTTTACACAGAGAATTCCATGTATAAGTACAAGAAAATAAGAGAGACTTAGAAAACTGGTAAAACCTACATTGTGGATAGAGTTGGGAGTACTTAGCACTGTGAAAACAGCACTTTCGCAGAAAGAAATCTACTTCTCTAAGACTGGGAAACAGTGAACAGAGAATGTATGAGTTTCTCAAGATTGGTAACAGATACAAGCAAGAGAAAGTACACAGTGATTCATCTACCTAGAGAAGTTACAGAAGTTCACACAGAGAATTCCATGTATAAGTACAAGAAAATAAGAGAGACTTAGAAAACTGGTAAAACCTACATTGTAGATAGAGTTCGGAGTACTTAGCACTGTGAAAACAGCACTTTCGCAGAAAGAAATCTACTTCTCTAAGACTGGGAAACAGTGAACAGAGAATGTATGAGTTTCTAAAGATTGGTAACAGATACAAACAAGAGAAAGTACACAGTGATTCATCTACCTAGAAAAGTTACAGAGGTTTACACAGAGAATTCCAAGTATAAGTACAAGAAAATAAGAGAGACTTAGAAAACAGGTAAAACCTACATTGTTGATAGAGTTGGGAGTACTTAGCACTGTGAAAACAGGACTTTCGCAGAAAGAAATCTACTTCTCTAAGACTGGGAAACACTGAACAGAGCATGTGTCAGTTTCTCAAGTTTGGTAACAGATAGAAAGAGGAGAAAGTATGCAGTGATTCATCTACATAGAAAAGTTACAGACGTTTACACAGAGAATTCCAAGTATAAGTACAAGAAAATAAGAGAGACTTAGAAAAATGGTAAAACCTACATTGTTGATAGAGTTGGGAGTACTTAGCACTGTGAAAACAGCACTTTCGCCGAAAGAAATTTAGTTCTCCAAGTCCGTGAAACAGTGAACAGAGAATGTATGAGTTTCTGAAGATTGCTAACAGATAGAAACAAGAGAAAGTACACAGTGATTCATCTAGCTAGAAAAGATACAGAGGTTTACACAGAGAATTCCAAGTATAAGTACAAGAAAATAAGAGAGACTTAGAAAACAGGTAAAACCTACATTGTGGATAGAGTTGGGAGTACTTAGCACTGTGAAAACAGCACTTTCGCAGAAAGAAATCTACTTCTCTAAGACTGGGAAACACTGAACAGAGAATGTGTCAGTTTCTCAAGATTGGTAACAGATAGAAAGAAGAGAAAGTACGCAGTGATTCATCTACATAGAAAAGTTACAGAGGTTTACACAGAGAATTCCATGTATAAGTACAAGAAAATAAGAGAGACTTAGAAAACTGGTAAAACCTACATTGTGGATAGAGTTGGGAGTACTTAGCACTGTGAAAACAGCACTTTCGCAGAAAGAAATCTACTTCTCTAAGACTGGGAAACACTGAACAGAGAATGTGTCAGTTTCTCTAGATTGGTAACAGATAGAAAGAAGAGAAAGTACGCAGTGATTCATCTACATAGAAAAGTTACAGAAGTTTACACAGAGAATTCCAAGTATAAGGACAAGAAAATAAGAGAGACTTAGAAAACTGGTATAACCTACATTGTTGATAGAGTTGGGAGTCCTTAGCACTGTGAAAACAGCGCTTTCGCCGAAAGAAATTTAGTTCTCTAAGTCCGTGTAACAGTGAACAGAGAATGTATGAGTTTCTCAAGATTGGTAACAGATAGAAACAAGAGAAAGTACACAATGATTCATCTACCTAGAAAAGTAACAGAGGTTTACACAGAGAATTCCAAGTATAAGTACAAGAAAATAAGAGACACTTAGAAAACAGGTAAAACCTACATTGTGGATAGAGTTGGGAGTACTTAGCACTGTGAAAACAGCACTTACGCAGAAAGAAATTTAGTTCTCTAAGTCCGTGAAACAGTGAACAGAGAATGTATGAGTTTCTCAAGATTGGTAACAGATAGAAACAAGAGAAAGTACGCAGTGATTCATCTACCTAGAAAAGTTACAGAGGTTTACACAGAGAATTCCAAGTATAAGTACAAGAAAATAAGAGAGACTTAGAAAACTGGTAAATCCTACTTTGTTGATAGAGTTGGGAGTACTTAGCACTGTGAAAACAGCACTTTCGCAGAAAGAAATCTACTTCTCTAAGACTGGGAAACAGTGAACACAGAATGTATGAGTTTCTCAAGATTGGTAACAGATAGAAACAAGAGAAAGAACACAGTGATTCATCTACCTAGAGAAGTTACAGAAGTTTACACAGAGAATTCCATGTATAAGTAGAAGAAAATAAGAGAGACTTAGAAAACTGGTAAAACCTACATTGTTGATAGAGTTGGGAGTACTTAGCACTGTGAAAACAGCACTTTCGCCGAAAGAAATTTAGTTCTCTAAGTCCGTGAACCAGTGAACAGAGAATGTATGAGTTTCTCAAGATTGGTAACAGATAGAAACAAGAGAAAGTACACAGTGATTCATCTGCATAGAAAAGTTACAGAAGTTTACACAGAGAATTCCAAGTATAAGTACAAGAAAATAAGAGATACTTAGAAAACTGTTAAAACCTACATTGTTGATAGAGTTGGGAGTACTTAGCACTGTGAAAACAGCACTTTCGCCGAAAGAAATTTAGTTCTCTAAGTCCGTGAACCAGTGAACAGAGAATGTATGAGTTTCTCAAGATTGGTAACAGATAGAAACAAGAGAAAGTACACAGTGATTCATCTACCTAGAAAAGTTACAGAGGTTTACACAGAGAATTCCAAGTATAAGTACAAGAAAATAAGAGAGACTTAGAAAACTGGTAAAACCTACATTGTGGATAGAGTTGGGAGTACTTAGCACTGTGAAAACAGCACTTTCGAAGAAGGAAATCTACTTCTCTAACACTGGGAAACAGTGAACAGAGAATGTATGAGTTTCTCAAGATTGGTAACAGATAGAAACAAGAGAAAGTACGCAGTGATTCATCTACCTAGAAAAGTTACAGAGGTTTACACAGAGAATTCCAAGTATAAGTACAAGAAAATAAGAGAGACTTAGAAAACTGGTAAAACCTACATTGTGGATAGAGTTGGGAGTACTTAGCACTGTGAAAACAGCACTTTCGAAGAAGGAAATCTACTTCTCTAACACTGGGAAACAGTGAACAGAGAATGTATGAGTTACTCAAGATTGGTAACAGATACAAACAAGACAAAGTACACAGTGATTCATCTACCTAGAGAAGTTACAGAAGTTTACACAGAGAATTCCATGTATAAGTACAAGAAAATAAGAGAGACTTAGAAAACTAATAAAACCTACATTGTGGATAGAGTTGGGAGTACTTAGCACTGTGAAAACAGCACTTTCGCAGAAAGAAATCTACTTCTCTAAGACTGGGAAACACTGAACAGAGAATGTGTCAGTTTCTCAAGATTGGTAACAGATAGAAAGAAGAGAAAGTACGCAGTGATTCATCTACAGAGAAAAGTTACAGAGGTTTACAAAGAGAATTCCAAGTATAAGTACAAGAAAATAAGAGAGACTTAGAAACCTGGTAAAACCTACATTGTAGATAGAGTTGGGAGTACTTAGCACTGTGTAAACAGCACTTTCGCAGAAAGAAATGTACTTCTCTAACACTGGGAAACAGTGAACAGAGAATGTATGAGTTTCTCAAGATTGGTAACAGATAGAAACAAGAGAAAGTACAGAGTGATTAATCTACCTAGAAAAGTTACAGAGGTTTACACAGAGAATTCCAAGTATAAGTACAAGAAAATAAGAGAGACTTAGAAAACTGGTAAAACCTACAGTGTGGATAGAGTTGGGAGTACTTAGCACTGTGAAAACAGCACTTTCGCAGAAAGAAATCTACTTCTCTAAGACTGGGAAACACTGAACAGAGAATGTGTCAGTTTCTCAAGATTGGTAACAGATAGAAAGAAGAGAAAGTACGCAGTGATTCATCTGCATACAAAAGTTACAGAAGTTTACACAGAGAATTCCAAGTATAAGTACAAGAAAATAAGAGATACTTCGAAAACTGGTAAAACCTACATTGTTGATAGAGTTGGGAGTACTTAGCACTGTGAAAACAGCACTTTCGCCAAAAGAAATTTAGTTCTCTAAGTCCGTGAAACAGTGAACAGAGAATGTATGAGTTTCTCAAGATTGGTAACAGATAGAAACAAGAGAAAGTACACAGTGATTCATCTACCTAGAGAAGTTACAGAAGTTTACACAGAGAATTCCATGTATAAGTACAAGAAAATAAGAGAGACTTAGAAAACTGGTAAAACCTACACTGTGGATAGAGTTGGGAGTACTTAGCACTGTGAAAACAGCACTTTCGCAGAAAGAAATCTACTTCTCTAAGACTGGGAAACACTGAACAGAGAATGTGTCAGTTTCTCAAGATTGGTAACAGATAGAAAGAAGAGAAAGTACGCAGTGATTCATCTACATAGAAAAGTTACAGAGGTTTACACAGAGAATTCCAAGTATAAGTACAAGAAAATAAGAGAGACTTAGAAAACTGGTAAAACCTACATTGTAGATAGAGTTGGGAGTACTTAGCACTGTGAAAACAGCACTTTCGCAGAAAGAAATCTACTTCTCTAAGACTCGGAAACAGTGAACAGAGAATGTATGAGTTTCTCAAGATTGGTAACAGATACAAACAAGAGAAAGTACACAGTGATTCATCTACCTAGAGAAGTTACAGAAGTTTACACAGAGAATTCCATGTATAAGTACAAGAAAATAAGAGAGACTTAGAAAACTAATAAAACCTACATTGTGGATAGAGTTGGGAGTACTTAGCACTGTGAAAACAGCACTTTCGCAGAAAGAAATCTACTTCTCTAAGACTGGGAAACACTGAACAGAGAATGTGTCAGTTTCTCAAGATTGGTAACAGATAGAAAGAAGAGAAAGTACGCAGTGATTCATCTACGTAGAAAAGTTACAGAGGTTTACACAGAGAATTCCAAGTATAAGTACAAGAAAATAAGAGAGACTTAGAAAACTGGTAAAACCTACATTGTGGATAGAGTTGGTAGTACTTAGCACTGTGAAAACAGCACTTTCGCAGAAAGAAATCTACTTCTCTAAGACTGGGAAACACTGAACAGAGAATGTGTCAGTTTCTCAAGATTGGTAACAGATAGAAACAAGAGAAAGTACGCAGTGATTCATCTACATAGAAAAGTTACAGAGGTTTACACAGAGAATTCCAAGTATAAGTACCACAAAATAAGAGAGACTTAGAAAACTGGTAAAACCTACATTGTAGATAGAGTTGGGAGTACTTAGCACTGTGAAAACAGCACTTTCACAGAAAGAAATCTATTTCTCTAAGACTGGGAAACAGTGAGCAGAGAATGTATGAGTTTCTCAAGATTGGTAACAGATACAAACAAGACAAAGTACACAGTGATTCATGTACCTAGAGAAGTTACAGAAGTTTACACAGAGAATTCCATGTATAAGTACAAGAAAATAAGAGAGACTTAGAAAACTGGTAAAACCAACATTTTGGACAGAGTTGGGAGTACTTAGCA
Source organism: Heterohyrax brucei (assembly GCA_028571685.1). Taxonomy (NCBI): domain Eukaryota; kingdom Metazoa; phylum Chordata; class Mammalia; order Hyracoidea; family Procaviidae; genus Heterohyrax; species Heterohyrax brucei. The sequence continues at coordinate 40,596,984 of CM053156.1, read as the reverse complement.
CTGTGAAAACAGCACTTTCGCCGAAAGAAATTTAGTTCTCTAAGTCCGTGTAACAGTGAACAGAGAATGTATGAGTTTCTCAAGATTGGTAACAGATAGAAACAAGAGAAAGTACACAGTGATTCATCTACCTAGAAAAGTAACAGTGGTTTACACAGAGAATTCCAAGTATAAGTACAAGAAAATAAGAGAGACTTAGAAAACAGGTAAAACCTACATTGTTGATAGAGTTGGGAGTAGTTAGCACTGTGAAAACAGCACTTTCGCAGAAAGGAATCTACTTCTCTAAGACTGGGAAACACTGAACAGAGAATGTGTCAGTTTCTCAAGATTGGTAACAGATAGAAAGAAGAGAAAGTACGCAGTGATTCATCTACATAGAAAAATTACAGAGGTTTACACAGAGAATTCCAAGTATAAGTACAAGAAAATAAGAGGGACTTAGAAAACTGGTAAAACCTACATTGTTGATAGAGTTGGGAGTACTTAGCACTGTGAAAACAGCACTTTCGCAGGAAGAAATCTACTTCTCTAAGACTGGGAAACACTGAACAGAGAATGTGTCAGTTTCTCAAGATTGGTAACAGACAGAAAGAAGAGAAAGTATGCAGTGATTCATCTACAGAGAAAAGTTACAGAGGTTTACAAAGAGAATTCCAAGTATAAGTACAAGAAAATAAGAGAGACTTAGAAAACTGGTAAAACCTACATTGTAGATAGAGTTGGGAGTACTTAGCACTGTGAAAACAGCACTTCCGCAGAAAGAAAAGTACTTCTCTAACACTGGGAAACAGTGAACAGAGAATGTATGAGTTTCTCAAGATTGGTAACAGATAGAAACAAGAGAAAGTACACAGTGATTCATCTACCTAGAAAAGTTACAGAGGTTTACACAGAGAATTCCAAGTATAAGTACAGGAAAATAAGAGAGACTTAGAAAACTGGTAAAACCTACATTGTTGATAGAGTTGGGAGTACTTAGCACTGTGAAAACAGCACTTTCGCCGAAAGAAATTTAGTTCTCTAAGTCCGTGAACCAGTGAACAGAGAATGTATGAGTTTCTCAAGATTGGTAACAGATAGAAACAAGACAAAGTACACAGTGATTCATCTACCTAGAAAAGTTACAGAGGTTTACACAGAGAATTCCAAGTATAAGTACAAGAAAATAAGAGAGACTTAGAAAACTGGTAAAACCTACATTGTTGATAGAGTTGGGAGTACTTAGCACTGTGAAAACAGCACTTTCGCAGAAGGAAATCTACTTCTCTAACACTGGGAAACAGTGAACAGAGAATGTATGAGTTTCTCAAGATTGGTAACAGATAGAAACAAGAGAAAGTACGCAGTGATTCATCTACCTAGAAAAGTTACAGAGGTTTACACAGAGAATTCCAAGTATAAGTACAACAAAATAAGAGAGACTTAGAAAACTGGTAAAACCTACATTGTTGATAGAGTTGGGAGTACTTAGCACTGTGAAAACAGCACTTTCGCAGAAAGAAATCTACTTCTCTAACACTGGGAAACAGTGAAGAGAGAATGTATGAGTTTCTCAAGATTGGTAACCGATAGAAACAAGAGAAAGTACGCAGTGATTCATCTACCTAGAAAAGTTACAGAGGTTTACACAGACAATTCCAAGTATAAGTACAAGAAAATCAGAGAGACTTAGAAAACTGGTAAAATCTACATTGTTGATAGAGTTGGGAGTACTTAGCACTGTGAAAACAGCACTTTTGCAGAAAGAAATTTAGTTCTCTAAGTCCGTGAAACAGTGAACAGAGAATGTACGAATTTCTCAAGATTGGTAACAGATAGAAACAAGACAAAGTACACATTGATTCATCTACCAAGAAAAGTAACAGAGGTTTACACAGAGAATTCCAAGTATAAGTACAAGAAAATAAGAGAGACTTAAAAAACTGGTAAAACCTACATTGTGGATAGAGTTGGGAGTACTTAGCACTGTGAAAACAGCACTTTCGCAGAAAGAAATCTACTTCTCTAAGACTGGGAAACACTGAACAGAGAATGTGGCAGTTTCTAAAGATTGGTAACAGATAGAAAGAAGAGAAAGTACGCAGTGATTCATCTACCTAGAAAAGTTACAGAGGTTTACACAGAGAATTCCAAGTATAAGTAAAAGAAAATAAGAGAGACTTAGAAAACTGGTAAAACCTACATTGTGGATAGAGTTGGGAGTACTTAGCACTGTGAAAACAGCACTTTCGCAGAAAGAAATCTACTTCTCTAAGACTGGAAAACAGTGAACAGAGAATGTATGAGTTTCTCAAGATTGGTAACAGATACAAACAAGAGAAAGTACACAGTGATTCATCTACCTAGAGAACTTAAAGAAGTTTACACAGAGAATTCCATGTATAAGTACAAGAAAATAAGAGAGACTTAGAAAACTGGTAAAACCTACATTGTGGATAGAGGTGGGAGTACTTAGCACTGTGAAAACAGCACTTTCGCTGAAAGAAATTTAGTTCTCCAAGTCCGTGAAACAGTGAACAGAGAATGTATGAGTTTCTGAAGATTGGTAACAGATAGAAACAAGAGAAAGTACACAGTGATTCATCTACCTAGAGAAGTTACAGAAGTTTACACAGAGAATTCCAAGTATAAGTACAAGAAAATAACAGAGACTTAGAAAACTGGTAAAACCTACATTGTAAATAGAGCTGGGAGTACTTAGCACTGTGAAAACAGCACTTTCGCAGAAAGAAATCTACTTCTCTAAGACTGGGAAACAGTGAACAGAGAATGTATGAGTTTCTCAAGATTGGTAACAGATACAAACAAGAGAAAGTACACAGTGATTCATCTACCTAGAGTAGTTACAGAAGTTTACACAGAGAATTCCATGTATAAGTACAAGAAAATAAGAGAGACTTAGAAAACTGGTAAAACCAACATTTTGGATAGAGTTGGGAGTACTTAGCACTGTGAAAACAGCACTTTCGCCGAAAGAAATTTAGTTCTCTAAGTCCGTGTAACAGTGAACACAGAATGTATGAGTTTCTCAAGATTGGTAACAGATAGAAAGAAGAGAAAGTACGCAGTGATTCATCTACATAGAAAAGTTACAGAGGTTTACACAGAGAATTCCAAGTATAAGTACAAGAAAATAAGAGAGACTTAGAAAACTGGTAAAACCTACATTGCTGATAGAGTTGGGAGTACTTAGCACTGTGAAAACAGCGCTTTCGCCGAAAGAAATTTAGTTCTCTAAGTCCGTGTAACAGTCAACAGAGAATGTATGAGTTTCTCAAGATTGGTAACAGATAGAAACAAGAGAAAGTACACAGTGATTCATCTACCTAGAAAAGTTTCAGAGGTTTACACAGAGAATTCCAAGTATAAGTACAGGAAAATAAGAGAGACTTAGAAAACTGGTAAAACCTACATTGTGGATAGAGTTGGGAGTACTTAGCACTGTGAAAACAGCACTTACGCAGAAAGAAATTTAGTTCTCTAAGTCCGTGAAACAGTGAACAGAGAATGTATGAGTTTCTCAAGATTGGTAACAGATAGAAACAAGAGAAAGTACGCAGTGATTCATCTACCTAGAAAAGTTACAGAGGTTTACACAGAGAATTCCAAGTATAAGTACAAGAAAATAAGAGAGACTTAGAAAACTGGTAAATCCTACTTTGTTGATAGAGTTGGGAGTACTTAGCACTGTGAAAACAGCACTTTCGCAGAAAGAAATCTACTTCTCTAAGACTGGGAAACAGTGAACAGAGAATGTATGAGTTTCTCAAGATTGGTAACATATAGAAACAAGAGAAAGAACACAGTGATTCATCTACCTAGAGAAGTTACAGAAGTTTACACAGAGAATTCCATGTATAAGTACAAGAAAATAAGAGAGACTTAGAAAACCGGTAAAACCTACATTGTGGATAGAGTTGGGAGTACTTAGCACTGTGAAAACAGCACTTTCGCCGAAAGAAATTTAGTTTTCTAAGTCCGTGAACCAGTGAACAGAGAATGTATGAGTTTCTCAAGATTGGTAACAGATAGAAACAAGAGAAAGTACACAGTGATTCATCTACATAGAAAAGTTACAGAAGTTTACACAGAGAATTCCAAGTATAAGTACAAGAAAATAAGAGATACTTAGAAAACTGGTAAAACCTACATTGTTGATAGAGTTGGGAGTACTTAGCACTGTGAAAACAGCACTTTCGCCGAAAGAAATTTAGTTCTCTAAGTCCGTGAACCAGTGAACAGAGAATGTATGAGTTTCTCAAGATTGGTAACAGATAGAAACAAGAGAAAGTACACAGTGATTCATCTACCTAGAAAAGTTACAGAGGTTTACACAGAGAATTCCAAGTATAAGTACAAGAAAATGAGACACTTAGAAAACTGGTAAAACCTACATTGTGGATAGAGTTGGGAGTACTTAGCACTGTGAAAACAGCACTTTCGCAAAAGGAAATCTACTTCTCTAACACTGGGAAACAGTGAACAGAGAATGTATGAGTTTCTCAAGATTGGTAACAGATAGAAACAAGAGAAAGTACGCAGTGATTCATCTACGTAGAAAAGTTACAGAGGTTTACACAGAGAATTCCAAGTATAAGTACAACAAAATAAGAGAGACTTAGAAAACTGGTAAAACCTACATTGTGGATAGAGTTGGGAGTACTTAGCACTGTGAAAACAGCACTTTCGCAGAAAGAAATCTACTTCTCTAAGACTGGGAAACAGTGAACAGAGAATGTATGAGTTACTCAAGATTGGTAACAGATACAAACAAGACAAAGTACACAGTGATTCATCTACCTAGAGAAGTTACAGAAGTTTACACAGAGAATTCCATGTATAAGTACAAGAAAATAAGAGAGACTTAGAAAACTAATAAAACCTACATTGTGGATAGAGTTGGGAGTACTTAGCACTGTGAAAACAGCACTTTCGCAGAAAGAAATCTACTTCTCTAAGACTGGGAAACACTGAACAGAGAATGTGTCAGTTTCTCAAGATTGGTAACAGATAGAAACAAGAGAAAGTACGCAGTGATTCATCTACATAGAAAAGTTACAGAGGTTTACACAGAGAATTCCATGTATAAGTACAAGAAAATAAGAGAGACTTAGAAAACTGGTAAAACCTACATTGTGGATAGAGTTGGGAGTACTTAGCACTGTGAAAACAGCACTTTCGCAGAAAGAAATCTACTTCTCTAAGACTGGGAAACACTGAACAGAGAATGTGTCAGTTTCTCTAGATTGGTAACAGATAGAAAGAAGAGAAAGTACGCAGTGATTCATCTACATAGAAAAGTTACAGAAGTTTACACAGAGAATTCCAAGTATAAGTACAAGAAAATAAGAGAGACTTAGAAAACTGGTATAACCTACATTGTTGATAGAGTTGGGAGTCCTTAGCACTGTGAAAACAGCGCTTTCGCCGAAAGAAATTTAGTTCTCTAAGTCCGTGTAACAGTGAACAGAGAATGTATGAGTTTCTCAAGATTGGTAACAGATAGAAACAAGAGAAAGTACACAATGATTCATCTACCTAGAAAAGTAACAGAGGTTTACACAGAGAATTCCAAGTATAAGTACAAGAAAATAAGAGACACTTAGAAAACAGGTAAAACCTACATTGTGGATAGAGTTGGGAGTACTTAGCACTGTGAAAACAGCACTTACGCAGAAAGAAATTTAGTTCTCTAGGTCCGTGAAACAGTGAACAGAGAATGTATGAGTTTCTCAAGATTGGTAACAGATAGAAACAAGAGAAAGTACGCAGTGATTCATCTACCTAGAAAAGTTACAGAGGTTTACACAGAGAATTCCAAGTATAAGTACAAGAAAATAAGAGAGACTTAGAAAACTGGTAAATCCTACTTTGTTGATAGAGTTGGGAGTACTTAGCACTGTGAAAACAGCACTTTCGCAGAAAGAAATCTACTTCTCTAAGACTGGGAAACAGTGAACAGAGAATGTATGAGTTTCTGAAGATTGGTAACAGATACAAGCAAGAGAAAGTACACAGTGATTCATCTACCTAGAGAAGTTACAGAAGTTTACACAGAGAATTCCATGTATAAGTACAAGAAAATAAGAGAGACTTAGAAAACTGGTAAAACCTACATTGTGGATAGAGTTGGGAGTACTTAGCACTGTGAAAACAGCACTTTCGCAGAAAGAAATCTACTTCTCTAAGACTGGGAAACAGTGAACAGAGAATGTATGAGTTTCTCAAGATTGGTAACAGATACAAGCAAGAGAAAGTACACAGTGATTCATCTACCTAGAGAAGTTACAGAAGTTCACACAGAGAATTCCATGTATAAGTACAAGAAAATAAGAGAGACTTAGAAAACTGGTAAAACCTACATTGTAGATAGAGTTCGGAGTACTTAGCACTGTGAAAACAGCACTTTCGCAGAAAGAAATCTACTTCTCTAAGACTGGGAAACAGTTAACAGAGAATGTATGAGTTTCTAAAGATTGGTAACAGATACAAACAAGAGAAAGTACACAGTGATTCATCTACCTAGAAAAGTTACAGAGGTTTACACAGAGAATTCCAAGTATAAGTACAAGAAAATAAGAGAGACTTAGAAAAATGGTAAAACCTACATTGTTGATAGAGTTGGGAGTACTTAGCACTGTGAAAACAGCACTTTCGCCGAAAGAAATTTAGTTCTCCAAGTCCGTGAAACAGTGAACAGAGAATGTATGAGTTTCTGAAGATTGCTAACAGATAGAAACAAGAGAAAGTACACAGTGATTCATCTAGCTAGAAAAGATACAGAGGTTTACACAGAGAATTCCAAGTATAAGTACAAGAAAATAAGAGAGACTTAGAAAACAGGTAAAACCTACATTGTGGATAGAGTTGGGAGTACTTAGCACTGTGAAAACAGCACTTTCGCAGAAAGAAATCTACTTCTCTAAGACTGGGAAACACTGAACAGAGAATGTGTCAGTTTCTCAAGATTGGTAACAGATAGAAAGAAGAGAAAGTACGCAGTGATTCATCTACATAGAAAAGTTACAGAGGTTTACACAGAGAATTCCATGTATAAGTACAAGAAAATAAGAGAGACTTAGAAAACTGGTAAAACCTACATTGTGGATAGAGTTGGGAGTACTTAGCACTGTGAAAACAGCACTTTCGCAGAAAGAAATCTACTTCTCTAAGACTGGGAAACACTGAACAGAGAATGTGTCAGTTTCTCTAGATTGGTAACAGATAGAAAGAAGAGAAAGTACGCAGTGATTCATCTACATAGAAAAGTTACAGAAGTTTACACAGAGAATTCCAAGTATAAGTACAAGAAAATAAGAGAGACTTAGAAAACTGGTATAACCTACATTGTTGATAGATTTGGGAGTCCTTAGCACTGTGAAAACAGCGCTTTCGCCGAAAGAAATTTAGTTCTCTAAGTCCGTGTAACAGTGAACAGAGAATGTATGAGTTTCTCAAGATTGGTAACAGATAGAAACAAGAGAAAGTACACAATGATTCATCTACCTAGAAAAGTAACAGAGGTTTACACAGAGAATTCCAAGTATAAGTACAAGAAAATAAGAGACACTTAGAAAACAGGTAAAACCTACATTGTGGATAGAGTTGGGAGTACTTAGCACTGTGAAAACAGCACTTACGCAGAACGAAATTTAGTTCTCTAAGTCCGTGAAACAGTGAACAGAGAATGTATGAGTTTCTCAAGATTGGTAACAGATAGAAACAAGAGAAAGTACGCAGTGATTCATCTACCTAGAAAAGTTACAGAGGTTTACACAGAGAATTCCAAGTATAAGTACAAGAAAATAAGAGAGACTTAGAAAACTGGTAAATCCTACTTTGTTGATAGAGTTGGGAGTACTTAGCACTGTGAAAACAGCACTTTCGCAGAAAGAAATCTACTTCTCTAAGACTGGGAAACAGTGAACACAGAATGTATGAGTTTCTCAAGATTGGTAACAGATAGAAACAAGAGAAAGAACACAGTGATTCATCTACCTAGAGAAGTTACAGAAGTTTACACAGAGAATTCCATGTATAAGTACAAGAAAATAAGAGAGACTTAGAAAACTGGTAAAACCTACATTGTTGATAGAGTTGGGAGTACTTAGCACTGTGAAAACAGCACTTTCGCCGAAAGAAATTTAGTTCTCTAAGTCCGTGAACCAGTGAACAGAGAATGTATGAGTTTCTCAAGATTGGTAACAGATAGAAACAAGAGAAAGTACACAGTGATTCATCTGCATAGAAAAGTTACAGAAGTTTACACAGAGAATTCCAAGTATAAGTACAAGAAAATAAGAGATACTTAGAAAACTGTTAAAACCTACATTGTTGATAGAGTTGGGAGTACTTAGCACTGTGAAAACAGCACTTTCGCCGAAAGAAATTTAGTTCTCTAAGTCCGTGAACCAGTGAACAGAGAATGTATGAGTTTCTCAAGATTGGTAACAGATAGAAACAAGAGAAAGTACACAGTGATTCATCTACCTAGAAAAGTTACAGAGGTTTACACAGAGAATTCCAAGTATAAGTACAAGAAAATAAGAGAGACTTAGAAAACTGGTAAAACCTACATTGTGGATAGAGTTGGGAGTACTTATCACTGTGAAAACAGCACATTCGAAGAAGGAAATCTACTTCTCTAACACTGGGAAACAGTGAACAGAGAATGTATGAGTTTCTCAAGATTGGTAACCGATAGAAACAAGAGAAAGTACGCAGTGATTCATCTACCTAGAAAAGTTACAGAGGTTTACACAGAGAATTCCAAGTATAAGTACAAGAAAATAAGAGAGACTTAGAAAACTGGTAAAACCTACATTGTGGATAGAGTTGGGAGTACTTAGCACTGTGAAAACAGCACTTTCGAAGAAGGAAATCTACTTCTCTAACACTGGGAAACAGTGAACAGAGAATGTATGAGTTACTCAAGATTGGTAACAGATACAAACAAGACAAAGTACACAGTGATTCATCTACCTAGAGAAGTTACAGAAGTTTACACAGAGAATTCCATGTATAAGTACAAGAAAATAAGAGAGACTTAGAAAACTAATAAAACCTACATTGTGGATAGAGTTGGGAGTACTTAGCACTGTGAAAACAGCACTTTCGCAGAAAGAAATCTACTTCTCTAAGACTGGGAAACACTGAACAGAGAATGTGTCAGTTTCTCAAGATTGGTAACAGATAGAAAGAAGAGAAAGTACGCAGTGATTCATCTACATAGAAAAGTTACAGAGGTTTACACAGAGAATTCCAAGTATAAGTAAAAGAAAATAAGAGAGACTTAGAAAACTGGTAAAACCTACATTGTGGATAGAGTTGGGAGTACTTAGCACTGTGAAAACAGCACTTTCGCAGAAAGAAATCTACTTCTCTAAGACTGGAAAACAGTGAACAGAGAATGTATGAGTTTCTGAAGATTGGTAACAGATACAAACAAGAGAAAGTACACAGTGATTCATCTACATAGAGAAGTTACAGAAGTTTACACAGAGAATTCCATGTATAAGTACAAGAAAATAAGAGAGACTTAGAAAACTGGTAAAACCTACATTGTGGATAGAGTTGGGAGTACTTAGCACTGTGAAAACAGCACTTTCGCCGAAAGAAATTTAGTTCTCCAAGTCCGTGAAACAGGGAACAGAGAATGTATGAGTTTCTGAAGATTGGTAACAGATAGAAACAAGAGAAAGTACACAGTGATTCATCTACCTAGAGAAGTTACAGAAGTTTACACAGAGAATTCCAAGTATAAGTACAAGAAAATAACAGAGACTTAGAAAACTGGTAAAACCTACATTGTAGATAGAGTTGGGAGTACTTAGCACTGTGAAAACAGCACTTTCGCAGAAAGAAATCTACTTCTCTAAGACTGGGAAACAGTGAACAAAGAATGTATGAGTTTCTGAAGATTGGTAACAGATACAAGCAAGAGAAAGTACACAGTGATTCATCTACCTAAAGAAGTTACAGAAGTTTACACAGAGAATTCCATGTATAAGTACAAGAAAATAAGAGAGACTTAGAAAACTGGTAAAACCTACATTGTGGATAGAGTTGGGAGTACTTAGCACTGTGAAAACAGCACTTTCGCAGAAAGAAATCTACTTCTCTAAGACTGGGAAACAGTGAACAGAGAATGTATGAGTTTCTCAAGATTGGTAACAGATACAAGCAAGAGAAAGTACACAGTGATTCATCTACCTAGAGAAGTTACAGATGTTTACACAGAGAATTCAATGTATAAGTACAAGAAAATAAGAGAGACTTAGAAAACTGGTAAAACCTACATTGTAGATAGAGTTGGGAGTACTTAGCACTGTGAAAACAGCACTTTCGCAGAAAGAAATCTACTTCTCTAAGACTGGGAAACAGTGAACAGAGAATGTATGAGTTTCTCAAGATTGGTAACAGATACAAACAAGAGAAAGTACACAGTGATTCATCTACCTAGAAAAGTTACAGAGGTTTACACAGAGAATTCCAAGTATAAGTACAAGAAAATAAGAGAGACTTAGAAAACAGGTAAAACCTACATTGTTGATAGAGTTGGGAGTACTTAGCACTGTGAAAACAGCACTTTCGCAGGAAGAAATCTACTTCTCTAAGACTGGGAAACACTGAACAGAGCATGTGTCAGTTTCTCAAGATTGGTAACAGATAGAAAGAGGAGAAAGTATGCAGTGATTCATCTACATAGAAAAGTTACAGAGGTTTACACAGAGAATTCCAAGTATAAATACAAGAAAATAAGAGAGACTTAGAAAAATGGTAAAACCTACATTGTTGATAGAGTTGGGAGTACTTAGCACTGTGAAAACAGCACTTTCGCCGAAAGAAATTTAGTTCTCCAAGTCCGTGAGACAGTGAACAGAGAATGTATGAGTTTCTGAAGATTGCTAACAGATAGAAACAAGAGAAAGTACACAGTGATTCATCTAGCTAGAAAAGATACAGAGGTTTACACAGAGAATTCCAAGTATAAGTACAAGAAAATAAGAGAGACTTAGAAAACAGGTAAAACCTACATTGTGGATAGAGTTGGGAGTACTTAGCACTGTGAAAACAGCACTTTCGCAGAAAGAAATCTACTTCTCTAAGACTGGGAAACAGTGAACAGAGAATGTATGAGTTTCTCAAGATTGGTAACAGATACAAACAAGAGAAAGTACACAGTGATTCATCTACCTAGAGAAGTTACAGAAGTTTACACAGAGAATTCCATGTATAAGTACAAGAAAATAAGAGAGACTTAGAAAACTGGTAAAACCTACATTGTGGATAGAGTTGGGAGTACTTAGCACTGTGAAAACAGCACTTTCGCAGAAAGAAATCTACTTCTCTAAGACTGGGAAACACTGAACAGAGAATGTGTCAGTTTCTCAAGATCGGTAACAGATAGAAAGAAGAGAAAGTACGCAGTGATTCATCTACATAGAAAAGTTACAGAGGTTTACACAGAGAATTCCATGTATAAGTACAAGAAAATAAGAGAGACTTAGAAAACTGGTAAAACCTACATTGTGGATAGAGTTGGGAGTACTTAGCACTGTGAAAACAGCACTTTCGCAGAAAGAAATCTACTTCTCTAAGACTGGGAAACACTGAACAGAGAATGTGTCAGTTTCTCAAGATTGGTAACAGATAGAAAGAAGAGAAAGTACGCAGTGATTCATCTACATAGAAAAGTTACAGAAGTTTACACAGAGAATTCCAAGTATAAGTACAAGAAAATAAGAGAGACTTAGAAAACTGGTATAACCTACATTGTTGATAGAGTTGGGAGTCCTTAGCACTGTGAAAACAGCGCTTTCGCCGAAAGAAATTTAGTTCTCTAAGTCCGTGTAACAGTGAACAGAGAATGTATGAGTTTCTCAAGATTGGTAACAGATAGAAACAAGAGAAAGTACACAATGATTCATCTACCTAGAAAAGTAACAGAGGTTTACACAGAGAATTCCAAGTATAAGTACAAGAAAATAAGAGACACTTAGAAAACAGGTAAAACCTACATTGTGGATAGAGTTGCGAGTACTTAGCACTGTGAAAACAGCACTTACGCAGAAAGAAATTTAGTTCTCTAAGTCCGTGAAACAGTGAACAGAGAATGTATGAGTTTCTCAAGATTGGTAACAGATAGAAACAAGAGAAAGTACGCAGTGATTCATCTACCTAGAAAAGTTACAGAGGTTTACACAGAGAATTCCAAGTATAAGTACAAGAAAATAAGAGAGACTTAGAAAACTGGTAAAACCTACATTGTGGATAGAGTTGGGAGTACTTAGCACTGTGAAAACAGCACTTTCGAAGAAGGAAATCTACTTCTCTAACACTGGGAAACAGTGAACAGAGAATGTATGAGTTTCTCAAGATTGGTAACAGATAGAAACAAGAGAAAGTACGCAGTGATTCATCTACCTAGAAAAGTTACCGAGGTTTACACAGAGAATTCCAAGTATAAGTACAAGAAAATAAGAGAGACTTAGAAAACTGGTAAACCCTGCATTGTTGATAGAGTTGGGAGTACTTAGCACTGTGAAAACAGCACTTTCGCAGAAAGAAATCTACTTCTCTAAGACTGGGAAACACTGAACAGAGAATGTGTCAGTTTCTCAAGATTGGTAACACATAGAAAGAAGAGAAAGTACGCAGTGATTCATCTACATAGAAAAATTACAGAGGTTTACACAGAGAATTCGAAGTATAAGTACAAGAAAATAAGAGGGACTTAGAAAACTGGTAAAACCTACATTGTTGATAGAGTTGGGAGTACTTAGCACTGTGAAAAGAGCACTTTCTCAGAAAGAAATTTAGTTCTCTAAGTCCGTGAAACAGTGAACAGAGAATGTATGAGTTTCTCAAGATTGGTAACAGATAGAAACAAGAGAAAGTACGCAGTGATTCATCTACCTAGAAAAGTTAAAGAGGTTTACACAGAGAATTCCAAGTATAAGTACAAGAAAATAAGAGAGACTTAGAAAACTGGTAAAACCTACATTGTTGATAGAGTTGGGAGTACTTAGCACTGTGAAAACAGCACTTTCGCAGGAAGAAATCTACTTCTCTAAGACTGGGAAACACTGAACAGAGAATGTGTCAGTTTCTCAAGATTGGTAACAGATAGAAAGAAGAGAAAGTACGCAGTGATTCATCTACAGAGAAAAGTTACAGAGGTTTACAAAGAGAATTCCAAGTATAAGTACAAGAAATTAAGAGAGACTTAGAAAACTGGTAAAACCTACATTGTAGATAGAGTTGGGAGTACTTAGCACTGTGAAAACAGCACTTCCGCAGAAAGAAAAGTACTTCTCTAACACTGGGAAACAGTGAACAGAGAATGTATGAGTTTCTCAAGATTGGTAACAGATAGAAACAAGAGAAAGTACACAGTGATTCATCTACCTAGAAAAGTTACAGAGGTTTACACAGAGAATTCCAAGTATAAGTACAGGAAAATAAGAGAGACTTAGAAAACTGGTAAAACCTACATTGTTGATAGAGTTGGGAGTACTTAGCACTGTGAAAACAGCACTTTCGCCGAAAGAAATTTAGTTCTCTAAGTCCGTGAACCAGTGAACAGAGAATGTATGAGTTTCTCAAGATTGGTAACAGATAGAAACAAGACAAAGTACACAGTGATTCATCTACCTAGAAAAGTTACAGAGGTTTGCACAGAGAATTCCAAGTATAAGTACAAGAAAATAAGAGAGACTTAGAAAACTGGTAAAACCTACATTGTTGATAGAGTTGGGAGTACTTAGCACTGTGAAAACAGCACTTTCGCAGAAGGAAATCTACTTCTCTAACACTGGGAAACAGTGAACAGAGAATGTATGAGTTTCTCAAGATTGGTAACAGATAGAAACAAGAGAAAGTACGCAGTGATTCATCTATCTAGAAAAGTTACAGAGGTTTACACAGAGAATTCCAAGTATAAGTACAACAAAATAAGAGAGACTTAGAAAACTGGTAAAACCTACATTGTGGATAGAGTTGGGAGTACTTAGCACTGTGAAAACAGCACTTTCGCAGAAAGAAATCTACTTCTCTAAGACTGGGAAACAGTGAACAGAGAATGTATGAGTTACTCAAGATTGGTAACAGATACAAACAAGACAAAGTACACAGTGATTCATCTACCTAGAGAAGTTACAGAAGTTTACACAGAGAATTCCATGTATAAGTACAAGAAAATAAGACAGACTTAGAAAACTGGTAAAACCTACATTGTGGATAGAGTTGGGAGTACTTAGCACTGTGAAAACAGCACTTTCGCAGAAAGAAATCTACTTCTCTAAGACTGGGAAACACTGAATAGAGAATGTGTCAGTTTCTCAAGATTGGTAACAGATAGAAAGAAGAGAAAGTACGCAGTGATTCATCTACATAGAAACGTTACAGAGGTTTACACAGAGAATTCCAAGTATAAGTAAAAGAAAATAAGAGAGACTTAGAAAACTGGTAAAACCTACATTGTGGATAGAGTTGGGAGTACTTAGCACTGTGAAAACAGCACATTCGCAGAAAGAAATCTACTTCTCTAAGACTGGAAAACAGTGAACAGAGAATGTATGAGTTTCTGAAGATTGGTAACAGATACAAACAAGAGAAAGTACACAGTGATTCATCTACATAGAGAAGTTACAGAAGTTTACACAGAGAATTCCATGTATAAGTACAAGAAAATAAGAGAGACTTAGAAAACTGGTAAAACCTACATTGTGGATAGAGTTGGGAGTACTTAGCACTGTGAAAACAGCACTTTCGCCGAAAGAAATTTAGTTCTCCAAGTCCGTGAAACAGTGAACAGAGAATGTATGAGTTTCTGAAGAGTGGTAACAGATAGAAACAAGAGAAAGTACACAGTGATTCATCTACCTAGGGAAGTTACAGAAGTTTACACAGAGAATTCCAAGTATAAGTACAAGAAAATAAGAGAGACTTAGAAAACTGGTAAAACCTACATTGTTGATAGAGTTGGGAGTACTTAGCACTGTGAAAACAGCACTTTCGCAGGAAGAAATCTACTTCTCTAACACTGGGAAACAGTGAACAGAGAATGTATGAGTTTCTCAAGATTAGTAACAGATAGAAACAAGAGAAAGTACACACTGATTCATCTACCTAGAGAAGTTACAGAAGTTTACACAGAGAATTCCATGTATAAGTACAAGAAAATAAGAGAGACTTAGAAAACTGGTGAAAGCTACATTGTGGATAGAGTTGAGAGTACTTAGCACTGTGAAATCAGCACTTTCGCAGAAAGAAATCTACTTCTCTAAGACTGGGAAACACTGAACAGAACATGTGTCAGTTTCTCAAGATTGGTAACAGATAGAAACAAGAGAAAGTACGCAGTGATTCATCTACATAGAAAAGTTACAGAGGTTTACACAGAGAATTCCAAGTATAAGTAAAAGAAAATAAGAGAGACTTAGAAAACTGGTAAAACCTACATTGTGGATAGAGTTGGGAGTACTTAGCACTGTGAAAACAGCACTTTCGCAGAAAGAAATCTACTTCTCTAAGACTGGAAAACAGTGAACAGAGAATGTATGAGTTTCTGAAGATTGGTAACAGATACAAACAAGAGAAAGTACACAGTGATTCATCTACCTAGAGAAGTTACAGAAGTTTACACAGAGAATTCCATGTATAAGTACAAGAAAATAAGAGAGACTTAGAAAACTGGTAAAACCTACATTGTGGATAGAGTTGGGAGTACTTAGCACTGTGAAAACAACACTTTCGCCGAAAGAAATTTAGTTCTCCAAGTCCGTGAAACAGTGAAGAGAGAATGTATGAGTTTCTGAAGAGTGGTAACAGATAGAAACAAGAGAAAGTACACAGTGATTCATCTACCTAGAGAAGTTACAGAAGTTTACACAGAGAATTCCAAGTATAAGTACAAAAAATAAGAGAGACTTAGAAAACTGGTAAAACCTACATTGTTGATACAGTTGGGAGTACTTAGCACTGTGAAAACAGCACTTTCGCAGGAAGAAATCTACTTCTCTAACACTGGGAAACACTGAACAGAGAATGTGTCAGTTTCTCTAGATTGGTAACAGATAGAAAGAAGAGAAAGTACGCAGTGATTCATCTACATAGAAAAGTTACAGAGGTTTACACAGAGAATTCCAAGTATAAGTACAAGAAAATAAGAGAGACTTAGAAAAATGGTAAAACCTACATTGTTGATAGAGTTGGGAGTACTTAGCACTGTGAAAACAGCACTTTCGCCGAAAGAAATTTAGTTCTCCAAGTCCGTGAAACAGTGAACAGAGAATGTATGAGTTTCTGAAGATTGCTAACAGATAGAAACAAGAGAAAGTACACAGTGATTCATCTAGCTAGAAAAGATACAGAGGTTTACACAGAGAATTCCAAGTATAAGTACAAGAAAATAAGAGAGACTTAGAAAACAGGTAAAACCTACATTGTGGATAGAGTTGGGAGTACTTAGCACTGTGAAAACAGCACTTTCGCAGAAAGAAATCTACTTCTCTAAGACTGGGAAACACTGAACAGAGAATGTGTCAGTTTCTCAAGATTGGTAACAGATAGAAAGAAGAGAAAGTACGCAGTGATTCATCTACATAGAAAAGTTACAGAGGTTTACACAGAGAATTCCATGTATAAGTACAAGAAAATAAGAGAGACTTAGAAAACTGGTAAAACCTACATTGTGGATAGAGTTGGGAGTACTTAGCACTGTGAAAACAGCACTTTCGCAGAAAGAAATCTACTTCTCTAAGACTGGGAAACACTGAACAGAGAATGTGTCAGTTTCTCTAGATTGGTAACAGATAGAAAGAAGAGAAAGTACGCAGTGATTCATCTACATAGAAAAGTTACAGAAGTTTACACAGAGAATTCCAAGTATAAGTACAAGAAAATAAGAGAGACTTAGAAAACTGGTATAACCTACATTGTTGATAGAGTTGGGAGTCCTTAGCACTGTGAAAACAGCGCTTTCGCCGAAAGAAATTTAGTTCTCTAAGTCCGTGTAACAGTGAACAGAGAATGTATGAGTTTCTCAAGATTGGTAACAGATAGAAACAAGAGAAAGTACACAATGATTCATCTACCTAGAAAAGTAACAGAGGTTTACACAGAGAATTCCAAGTATAAGTGCAAGAAAATAAGAGACACTTAGAAAACAGGTAAAACCTACATTGTGGATAGAGTTGGGAGTACTTAGCACTGTGAAAACAGCACTTACGCAGAAAGAAATTTAGTTCTCTAAGTCCGTGAAACAGTGAACAGAGAATGTATGAGTTTCTCAAGATTGGTAACAGATAGAAACAAGAGAAAGTACGCAGTGATTCATCTACCTAGAAAAGTTACAGAGGTTTACACAGAGAATTCCAAGTATAAGTACAAGAAAATAAGAGAGACTTAGAAAACTGGTAAATCCTACTTTGTTGATAGAGTTGGGAGTACTTAGCACTGTGAAAACAGCACTTTCGCAGAAAGAAATCTACTTCTCTAAGACTGGGAAACAGTGAACACAGAATGTATGAGTTTCTCAAGATTGGTAACAGATAGAAACAAGAGAAAGAACACAGTGATTCATCTACCTAGAGAAGTTACAGAAGTTTACACAGAGAATTCCATGTATAAGTACAAGAAAATAAGAGAGACTTAGAAAACTGGTAAAACCTACATTGTTGATAGAGTTGGGAGTACTTAGCACTGTGAAAACAGCACTTTCGCCGAAAGAAATTTAGTTCTCTAAGTCCGTGAACCAGTGAACAGAGAATGTATGAGTTTCTCAAGATTGGTAACAGATAGAAACAAGAGAAAGTACACAGTGATTCATCTGCATAGAAAAGTTACAGAAGTTTACACAGAGAATTCCAAGTATAAGTACAAGAAAATAAGAGATACTTAGAAAACTGTTAAAACCTACATTGTTGATAGAGTTGGGAGTACTTAGCACTGTGAAAACAGCACTTTCGCCGAAAGAAATTTAGTTCTCTAAGTCCGTGAACCAGTGAACAGAGAATGTATGAGTTTCTCAAGATTGGTAACAGATAGAAACAAGAGAAAGTACACAGTGATTCATCTACCTAGAAAAGTTACAGAGGTTTACACAGAGAATTCCAAGTATAAGTACAAGAAAATAAGAGAGACTTAGAAAACTGGTAAAACCTACATTGTGGATAGAGTTGGGAGTACTTAGCACTGTGAAAACAGCACTTTCGAAGAAGGAAATCTACTTCTCTAACACTGGGAAACAGTGAACAGAGAATGTATGAGTTTCTCAAGATTGGTAACAGATAGAAACAAGAGAAAGTACGCAGTGATTCATCTACCTAGAAAAGTTAAAGAGGTTTACACAGAGAATTCCAAGTATAAGTACAAGAAAATAAGAGAGACTTAGAAAACTGGTAAAACCTACATTGTTGATAGAGTTGGGAGTACTTAGCACTGTGAAAACAGCACTTTCGCAGGAAGAAATCTACTTCTCTAAGACTGGGAAACACTGAACAGAGAATGTGTCAGTTTCTCAAGATTGGTAACAGATAGAAAGAAGAGAAAGTACGCAGTGATTCATCTACAGAGAAAAGTTACAGAGGTTTACAAAGAGAATTCCAAGTATAAGTACAAGAAATTAAGAGAGACTTAGAAAACTGGTAAAACCTACATTGTAGATAGAGTTGGGAGTACTTAGCACTGTGAAAACAGCACTTCCGCAGAAAGAAAAGTACTTCTCTAACACTGGGAAACAGTGAACAGAGAATGTATGAGTTTCTCAAGATTGGTAACAGATAGAAACAAGAGAAAGTACACAGTGATTCATCTACCTAGAAAAGTTACAGAGGTTTACACAGAGAATTCCAAGTATAAGTACAGGAAAATAAGAGAGACTTAGAAAACTGGTAAAACCTACATTGTTGATAGAGTTGGGAGTACTTAGCACTGTGAAAACAGCACTTTCGCCGAAAGAAATTTAGTTCTCTAAGTCCGTGAACCAGTGAACAGAGAATGTATGAGTTTCTCAAGATTGGTAACAGATAGAAACAAGACAAAGTACACAGTGATTCATCTACCTAGAAAAGTTACAGAGGTTTACACAGAGAATTCCAAGTATAAGTACAAGAAAATAAGAGAGACTTAGAAAACTGGTAAAACCTACATTGTTGATAGAGTTGGGAGTACTTAGCACTGTGAAAACAGCACTTTCGCAGAAGGAAATCTACTTCTCTAACACTGGTAAACAGTGAACAGAGAATGTATGAGTTTCTCAAGATTGGTAACAGATAGAAACAAGAGAAAGTACGCAGTGATTCATCTATCTAGAAAAGTTACAGAGGTTTACACAGAGAATTCCAAGTATAAGTACAACAAAATAAGAGAGACTTAGAAAACTGGTAAAACCTACATTGTGGATAGAGTTGGGAGTACTTAGCACTGTGAAAACAGCACTTTCGCAGAAAGAAATCTACTTCTCTAAGACTGGGAAACAGTGAACAGAGAATGTATGAGTTACTCAAGATTGGTAACAGATACAAACAAGACAAAGTACACAGTGATTCATCTACCTAGAGAAGTTACAGAAGTTTACACAGAGAATTCCATGTATAAGTACAAGAAAATAAGACAGACTTAGAAAACTGGTAAAACCTACATTGTGGATAGAGTTGGGAGTACTTAGCACTGTGAAAACAGCACTTTCGCAGAAAGAAATCTACTTCTCTAAGACTGGGAAACACTGAATAGAGAATGTGTCAGTTTCTCAAGATTGGTAACAGATAGAAAGAAGAGAAAGTACGCAGTGATTCATCTACATAGAAAAGTTACAGAGGTTTACACAGAGAATTCCAAGTATAAGTAAAAGAAAATAAGAGAGACTTAGAAAACTGGTAAAACCTACATTGTGGATAGAGTTGGGAGTACTTAGCACTGTGAAAACAGCACTTTCGCAGAAAGAAATCTACTTCTCTAAGACTGGAAAACAGTGAACAGAGAATGTATGAGTTTCTGAAGATTGGTAACAGATACAAACAAGAGAAAGTACACAGTGATTCATCTACATAGAGAAGTTACAGAAGTTTACACAGAGAATTCCATGTATAAGTACAAGAAAATAAGAGAGACTTAGAAAACTGGTAAAACCTACATTGTGGATAGAGTTGGGAGTACTTAGCACTGTGAAAACAGCACTTTCGCCGAAAGAAATTTAGTTCTCCAAGTCCGTGAAACAGTGAACAGAGAATGTATGAGTTTCTGAAGAGTGGTAACAGATAGAAACAAGAGAAAGTACACAGTGATTCATCTACCTAGGGAAGTTACAGAAGTTTACACAGAGAATTCCAAGTATAAGTACAAGAAAATAAGAGAGACTTAGAAAACTGGTAAAACCTACATTGTTGATAGAGTTGGGAGTACTTAGCACTGTGAAAACAGCACTTTCGCAGGAAGAAATCTACTTCTCTAACACTGGGAAACAGTGAACAGAGAATGTATGAGTTTCTCAAGATTAGTAACAGATAGAAACAAGAGAAAGTACACACTGATTCATCTACCTAGAGAAGTTACAGAAGTTTACACAGAGAATTCCATGTATAAGTACAAGAAAATAAGAGAGACTTAGAAAACTGGTGAAAGCTACATTGTGGATAGAGTTGAGAGTACTTAGCACTGTGAAATCAGCACTTTCGCAGAAAGAAATCTACTTCTCTAAGACTGGGAAACACTGAACAGAACATGTGTCAGTTTCTCAAGATTGGTAACAGATAGAAACAAGAGAAAGTACGCAGTGATTCATCTACATAGAAAAGTTACAGAGGTTTACACAGAGAATTCCAAGTATAAGTACCACAAAATAAGAGAGACTTAGAAAACTGGTAAAACCTACATTGTAGATAGAGTTGGGAGTACTTAGCACTGTGAAAACAGCACTTTCGCCGAAAGAAATCTACTTCTCTAAGACTGGGAAACAGTGAGCAGAGAATATATGAGTTTCTCAAGATTGGTAACAGATACAAACAAGACAAAGTACACAGTGATTCATGTACCTAGAGAAGTTACAGAAGTTTACACAGAGAATTCCATGTATAAGTACAAGAAAATAAGAGAGACTTAGAAAACTGGTAAAACCTACATTGTTGATAGAGTTGGGAGTACTTAGCACTGTGAAAACAGCACTTTCGCCGAAAGAAATTTAGTTCTCTAAGTCCGTGAACCAGTGAACAGAGAATGTATGAGTTTCTCAAGATTGGTAACAGATAGAAACAAGAGAAAGTACACAGTGATTCATCTACCTAGAAAAGTTACAGAGGTTTACACAGAGAATTCCAAGTATAAGTACAAGAAAATAAGAGAGACTTAGAAAACTGGTAAAACCTACATTGTGGATAGAGTTGGGAGTACTTAGCACTGTGAAAACAGCACTTTCGCAGAAGGAAATCTACTTCTCTAACACTGGGAAACAGTGAACAGAGAATGTATGAGTTTCTCAAGATTGGTAACAGATAGAAACAAGAGAAAGTACGCAGTGATTCATCTACCTAGAAAAGTTACAGAGGTTTACACAGAGAATTCCAAGTATAAGTACAACAAAATAAGAGAGACTTAGAAAACTGGTAAAACCTACATTGTGGATAGAGTTGGGAGTACTTAGCACTGTGAAAACAGCACTTTCGCAAAAAGAAATCTACTTCTCTAAGACTGGGAAACAGTGAACAGAGAATGTATGAGTTACTCAAGATTGGTAACAGATACAAACAAGACAAAGTACACAGTGATTCATCTACCTAGAGAAGTTACAGAAGTTTACACAGAGAATTCCATGTATAAGTACAAGAAAATAAGAGAGACTTAGAAAACTAATAAAACCTACATTGTGGATAGAGTTGGGAGTACTTAGCACTGTGAAAACAGCACTTTCGCAGAAAGAAATCTACTTCTCTAAGACTGGGAAACACTGAACAGAGAATGTGTCAGTTTCTCAAGATTGGTAACAGATAGAAAGAAGAGAAAGTACGCAGTGATTCATCTACATAGAAAAGTTACAGAGGTTTACACAGAGAATTCCAAGTATAAGTAAAAGAAAATAAGAGAGACTTAGAAAACTGGTAAAACCTACATTGTGGATAGAGTTGGGAGTACTTAGCACTGTGAAAACAGCACTTTCGCAGAAAGAAATCTACTTCTCTAAGACTGGAAAACAGTGAACAGAGAATGTATGAGTTTCTGAAGATTGGTAACAGATACAAACAAGAGAAAGTACACAGTGATTCATCTACCTAGAGAAGTTACAGAAGTTTACACAGAGAATTCCATGTATAAGTACAAGAAAATAAGAGAGACTTAGAAAACTGGTAAAACCTACATTGTGGATAGAGTTGGGAGTACTTAGCACTGTGAAAACAGCACTTTCGCCGAAAGAAATTTAGTTCTCCAAGTCCGTGAAACAGTGAAGAGAGAATGTATGAGTTTCTGAAGAGTGGTAACAGATAGAAACAAGAGAAAGTACACAGTGATTCATCTACCTAGAGAAGTTACAGAAGTTTACACAGAGAATTCCAAGTATAAGTACAAGAAAATAAGAGAGACTTAGAAAACTGGTAAAACCTACATTGTTGATACAGTTGGGAGTACTTAGCACTGTGAAAACAGCACTTTCGCAGGAAGAAATCTACTTCTCTAACACTGGGAAACAGTGAACAGAGAATGTATGAGTTTCTCAAGATTAGTAACAGATAGAAACAAGAGAAAGTACACACTGATTCATCTACCTAGAGAAGTTACAGAAGTTTACACAGAGAATTCCATGTATAAGTACAAGAAAATAAGAGAGACTTAGAAAACTGGTAAAAGCTACATAGTGGATAGAGTTGGGAGTACTTAGCACTGTGAAATCAGCACTTTCGCAGAAAGAAATCTACTTCTATAAGAGTGGGAAACACTGAACAGAGCATGTGTCAGTTTCTCAAGATTGGTAACAGATAGAAAGAAGAGAAAGTACGCAGTGATTCATCTACAGAGAAAAGTTACAGATGTTTACACAGAGAATTCCAAGTATAAGTACAAGAAAATAAGAGAGACTTAGAAAACTGGTAAAACCTACATTGTAGATAGAGTTGGGAGTACTTAACACTGTGAAAACAGCACTTCCGCAGAAAGAAATGTACTTCTCTAACACTGGGAAACAGTGAACAGAGAATGTATGAGTTTCTCAAGATTGGTAACAGATAGAAACAAGAGAAAGTACACAGTGATTCATCTACCTAGAAAAGTTACACAGCTTTACACAGAGAATTCCAAGTATAAGTACAGGAAAATAAGAGAGACTTAGAAAACTGGTAAAACCTACATTGTTGACAGAGTTGGGAGTACTTAGCACTGTGAAAACAGCACTTTCGCAGAAAGAAATCTACTTCTCTAAGACTGGGAAACAGTGAACAGAGAATGTATGAGTTTCTGAAGATTGGTAACAGATACAAGCAAGAGAAAGTACACAGTGATTCATCTACCTAGAGAAGTTACAGAAGTTTACACAGAGAATTCCATGTATAAGTACAAGAAAATAAGAGAGACTTAGAAAACTGGTAAAACCTACATTGTGGATAGAGTTGGGAGTACTTAGCACTGTGAAAACAGCACTTTCGCAGAAAGAAATCTACTTCTCTAAGACTGGGAAACAGTGAACAGAGAATGTATGAGTTTCTCAAGATTGGTAACAGATACAAGCAAGAGAAAGTACACAGTGATTCATCTACCTAGAGAAGTTACAGAAGTTCACACAGAGAATTCCATGTATAAGTACAATAAAATAAGAGAGACTTAGAAAACTGGTAAAACCTACATTGTAGATAGAGTTCGGAGTACTTAGCACTGTGAAAACAGCACTTTCGCAGAAAGAAATCTACTTCTCTAAGACTGGGAAACAGTGAACAGAGAATGTATGAGTTTCTAAAGATTGGTAACAGATACAAACAAGAGAAAGTACACAGTGATTCATCTACCTAGAAAAGTTACAGAGGTTTACACAGAGAATTCCAAGTATAAGTACAAGAAAATAAGAGAGACTTAGAAAACAGGTAAAACCTACATTGTTGATAGAGTTGGGAGTACTTAGCACTGTGAAAACAGGACTTTCGCAGAAAGAAATCTACTTCTCTAAGACTGGGAAACACTGAACAGAGCATGTGTCAGTTTCTCAAGTTTGGTAACAGATAGAAAGAGGAGAAAGTATGCAGTGATT
This sequence comes from Heterohyrax brucei, assembly GCA_028571685.1. Lineage (NCBI taxonomy): Eukaryota > Metazoa > Chordata > Mammalia > Hyracoidea > Procaviidae > Heterohyrax > Heterohyrax brucei. Next base: position 40,572,755 of record CM053156.1, on the reverse strand, counting down.
CATCTACATAGAAAAGTTACAGAGGTTTACACAGAGAATTCCAAGTATAAGTACAAGAAAATAAGAGAGACTTAGAAAAATGGTAAAACCTACATTGTTGATAGAGTTGGGAGTACTTAGCACTGTGAAAACAGCACTTTCGCCGAAAGAAATTTAGTTCTCCAAGTCCGTGAAACAGTGAACAGAGAATGTATGAGTTTCTGAAGATTGCTAACAGATAGAAACAAGAGAAAGTACACAGTGATTCATCTAGCTAGAAAAGATACAGAGGTTTACACAGAGAATTCCAAGTATAAGTACAAGAAAATAAGAGAGACTTAGAAAACAGGTAAAACCTACATTGTGGATAGAGTTGGGAGTACTTAGCACTGTGAAAACAGCACTTTCGCAGAAAGAAATCTACTTCTCTAAGACTGGGAAACACTGAACAGAGAATGTGTCAGTTTCTCAAGATTGGTAACAGATAGAAAGAAGAGAAAGTACGCAGTGATTCATCTACATAGAAAAGTTACAGAGGTTTACACAGAGAATTCCATGTATAAGTACAAGAAAATAAGAGAGACTTAGAAAACTGGTAAAACCTACATTGTGGATAGAGTTGGGAGTACTTAGCACTGTGAAAACAGCACTTTCGCAGAAAGAAATCTACTTCTCTAAGACTGGGAAACACTGAACAGAGAATGTGTCAGTTTCTCTAGATTGGTAACAGATAGAAAGAAGAGAAAGTACGCAGTGATTCATCTACATAGAAAAGTTACAGAAGTTTACACAGAGAATTCCAAGTATAAGTACAAGAAAATAAGAGAGACTTAGAAAACTGGTATAACCTACATTGTTGATAGAGTTGGGAGTCCTTAGCACTGTGAAAACAGCGCTTTCGCCGAAAGAAATTTAGTTCTCTAAGTCCGTGTAACAGTGAACAGAGAATGTATGAGTTTCTCAAGATTGGTAACAGATAGAAACAAGAGAAAGTACACAATGATTCATCTACCTAGAAAAGTAACAGAGGTTTACACAGAGAATTCCAAGTATAAGTGCAAGAAAATAAGAGACACTTAGAAAACAGGTAAAACCTACATTGTGGATAGAGTTGGGAGTACTTAGCACTGTGAAAACAGCACTTACGCAGAAAGAAATTTAGTTCTCTAAGTCCGTGAAACAGTGAACAGAGAATGTATGAGTTTCTCAAGATTGGTAACAGATAGAAACAAGAGAAAGTACGCAGTGATTCATCTACCTAGAAAAGTTACAGAGGTTTACACAGAGAATTCCAAGTATAAGTACAAGAAAATAAGAGAGACTTAGAAAACTGGTAAATCCTACTTTGTTGATAGAGTTGGGAGTACTTAGCACTGTGAAAACAGCACTTTCGCAGAAAGAAATCTACTTCTCTAAGACTGGGAAACAGTGAACACAGAATGTATGAGTTTCTCAAGATTGGTAACAGATAGAAACAAGAGAAAGAACACAGTGATTCATCTACCTAGAGAAGTTACAGAAGTTTACACAGAGAATTCCATGTATAAGTACAAGAAAATAAGAGAGACTTAGAAAACTGGTAAAACCTACATTGTTGATAGAGTTGGGAGTACTTAGCACTGTGAAAACAGCACTTTCGCCGAAAGAAATTTAGTTCTCTAAGTCCGTGAACCAGTGAACAGAGAATGTATGAGTTTCTCAAGATTGGTAACAGATAGAAACAAGAGAAAGTACACAGTGATTCATCTGCATAGAAAAGTTACAGAAGTTTACACAGAGAATTCCAAGTATAAGTACAAGAAAATAAGAGATACTTAGAAAACTGTTAAAACCTACATTGTTGATAGAGTTGGGAGTACTTAGCACTGTGAAAACAGCACTTTCGCCGAAAGAAATTTAGTTCTCTAAGTCCGTGAACCAGTGAACAGAGAATGTATGAGTTTCTCAAGATTGGTAACAGATAGAAACAAGAGAAAGTACACAGTGATTCATCTACCTAGAAAAGTTACAGAGGTTTACACAGAGAATTCCAAGTATAAGTACAAGAAAATAAGAGAGACTTAGAAAACTGGTAAAACCTACATTGTGGATAGAGTAGGGAGTACTTAGCACTGTGAAAACAGCACTTTCGAAGAAGGAAATCTACTTCTCTAACACTGGGAAACAGTGAACAGAGAATGTATGAGTTTCTCAAGATTGGTAACAGATAGAAACAAGAGAAAGTACGCAGTGATTCATCTACCTAGAAAAGTTACAGAGGTTTACACAGAGAATTCCAAGTATAAGTACAAGAAAATAAGAGAGACTTAGAAAACTGGTAAAACCTACATTGTGGATAGAGTTGGGAGTACTTAGCACTGTGAAAACAGCACTTTCGAAGAAGGAAATCTACTTCTCTAACACTGGGAAACAGTGAACAGAGAATGTATGAGTTACTCAAGATTGGTAACAGATACAAACAAGACAAAGTACACAGTGATTCATCTACCTAGAGAAGTTACAGAAGTTTACACAGAGAATTCCATGTATAAGTACAAGAAAATAAGAGAGACTTAGAAAACTAATAAAACCTACATTGTGGATAGAGTTGGGAGTACTTAGCACTGTGAAAACAGCACTTTCGCAGAAAGAAATCTACTTCTCTAAGACTGGGAAACACTGAACAGAGAATGTGTCAGTTTCTCAAGATTGGTAACAGATAGAAAGAAGAGAAAGTACGCAGTGATTCATCTACATAGAAAAGTTACAGAGGTTTACACAGAGAATTCCAAGTATAAGTAAAAGAAAATAAGAGAGACTTAGAAAACTGGTAAAACCTACATTGTGGATAGAGTTGGGAGTACTTAGCACTGTGAAAACAGCACTTTCGCAGAAAGAAATCTACTTCTCTAAGACTGGAAAACAGTGAACAGAGAATGTATGAGTTTCTGAAGATTGGTAACAGATACAAACAAGAGAAAGTACACAGTGATTCATCTACATAGAGAAGTTACAGAAGTTTACACAGAGAATTCCATGTATAAGTACAAGAAAATAAGAGAGACTTAGAAAACTGGTAAAACCTACATTGTGGATAGAGTTGGGAGTACTTAGCACTGTGAAAACAGCACTTTCGCCGAAAGAGATTTAGTTCTCCAAGTCCGTGAAACAGTGAACAGAGAATGTATGAGTTTCTGAAGATTGGTAACAGATAGAAACAAGAGAAAGTACACAGTGATTCATCTACCTAGAGAAGTTACAGAAGTTTACACAGAGAATTCCAAGTATAAGTACAAGAAAATAACAGAGACTTAGAAAACTGGTAAAACCTACATTGTAGATAGAGTTGGGAGTACTTAGCACTGTGAAAACAGCACTTTCGCAGAAAGAAATCTACTTCTCTAAGACTGGGAAACAGTGAACAAAGAATGTATGAGTTTCTCAAGATTGGTAACAGATACAAGCAAGAGAAAGTACACAGTGATTCATCTACCTAGAGAAGTTACAGAAGTTTACACAGAGAATTCCATGTATAAGTACAAGAAAATAAGAGAGACTTAGAAAACTGGTAAAACCTACATTGTGGATAGAGTTGGGAGTACTTAGCACTGTGAAAACAGCACTTTCGCAGAAAGAAATCTACTTCTCTAAGACTGGGAAACAGTGAACAGAGAATGTATGAGTTTCTCAAGATTGGTAACAGATACAAGCAAGAGAAAGTACACAGTGATTCATCTACCTAGAGAAGTTACAGAAGTTTACACAGAGAATTCCATGTATAAGTACAAGAAAATAAGAGAGACTTAGAAAACTGGTAAAACCTACATTGTAGATAGAGTTGGGAGTACTTAGCACTGTGAAAACAGCACTTTCGCAGAAAGAAATCTACTTCTCTAAGACTGGGAAACAGTGAACAGAGAATGTATGAGTTTCTCAAGATTGGTAACAGATACAAACAAGAGAAAGTACACAGTGATTCATCTACCTAGAAAAGTTACAGAGGTTTACACAGAGAATTCCAAGTATAAGTACAAGAAAATAAGAGAGACTTAGAAAACTGGTAAAACCTACATTGTGGATAGAGTTGGGAGTACTTAGCACTGTGAAAACAGCACTTTCGAAGAAGGAAATCTACTTCTCTAACACTGGGAAACAGTGAACAGAGAATGTATGAGTTTCTCAAGATTGGTAACAGATAGAAACAAGAGAAAGTACGCAGTGATTCATCTACCTAGAAAAGTTACAGAGGTTTACACAGAGAATTCCAAGTATAAGTACAACAAAATAAGAGAGACTTAGAAAACTGGTAAAACCTACATTGTGGATAGAGTTGGGAGTACTTAGCACTGTGAAAACAGCACTTTCGCAGAAAGAAATCTACTTCTCTAAGACTGGGAAACACTGAACAGAGAATGTGTCAGTTTCTCAAGATTGGTAACACATAGAAAGAAGAGAAAGTACGCAGTGATTCATCTACATAGAAAAATTACAGAGGTTTACACAGAGAATTCGAAGTATAAGTACAAGAAAATAAGAGGGACTTAGAAAACTGGTAAAACCTACATTGTTGATAGAGTTGGGAGTACTTAGCACTGTGAAAAGAGCACTTTCTCAGAAAGAAATTTAGTTCTCTAAGTCCGTGAAACAGTGAACAGAGAATGTATGAGTTTCTCAAGATTGGTAACAGATAGAAACAAGAGAAAGTACGCAGTGATTCATCTACCTAGAAAAGTTAAAGAGGTTTACACAGAGAATTCCAAGTATAAGTACAAGAAAATAAGAGAGACTTAGAAAACTGGTAAAACCTACATTGTTGATAGAGTTGGGAGTACTTAGCACTGTGAAAACAGCACTTTCGCAGGAAGAAATCTACTTCTCTAAGACTGGGAAACACTGAACAGAGAATGTGTCAGTTTCTCAAGATTGGTAACAGATAGAAAGAAGAGAAAGTACGCAGTGATTCATCTACAGAGAAAAGTTACAGAGGTTTACAAAGAGAATTCCAAGTATAAGTACAAGAAATTAAGAGAGACTTAGAAAACTGGTAAAACCTACATTGTAGATAGAGTTGGGAGTACTTAGCACTGTGAGAACAGCACTTCCGCAGAAAGAAAAGTACTTCTCTAACACTGGGAAACAGTGAACAGAGAATGTATGAGTTTCTCAAGATTGGTAACAGATAGAAACAAGAGAAAGTACACAGTGATTCATCTACCTAGAAAAGTTACAGAGGTTTACACAGAGAATTCCAAGTATAAGTACAGGAAAATAAGAGAGACTTAGAAAACTGGTAAAACCTACATTGTTGATAGAGTTGGGAGTACTTAGCACTGTGAAAACAGCACTTTCGCCGAAAGAAATTTAGTTCTCTAAGTCCGTGAACCAGTGAACAGAGAATGTATGAGTTTCTCAAGATTGGTAACAGATAGAAACAAGACAAAGTACACAGTGATTCATCTACCTAGAAAAGTTACAGAGGTTTACACAGAGAATTCCAAGTATAAGTACAAGAAAATAAGAGAGACTTAGAAAACTGGTAAAACCTACATTGTTGATAGAGTTGGGAGTACTTAGCACTGTGAAAACAGCACTTTCGCAGAAGGAAATCTACTTCTCTAACACTGGGAAACAGTGAACAGAGAATGTATGAGTTACTCAAGATTGGTAACAGATACAAACAAGACAAAGTACACAGTGATTCATCTACCTAGAGAAGTTACAGAAGTTTACACAGAGAATTCCATGTATAAGTACAAGAAAATAAGACAGACTTAGAAAACTGGTAAAACCTACATTGTGGATAGAGTTGGGAGTACTTAGCACTGTGAAAACAGCACTTTCGCAGAAAGAAATCTACTTCTCTAAGACTGGGAAACAGTGAACAGAGAATGTATGAGTTACTCAAGATTGGTAACAGATACAAACAAGACAAAGTACACAGTGATTCATCTACCTAGAGAAGTTACAGAAGTTTACACAGAGAATTCCATGTATAAGTACAAGAAAATAAGACAGACTTAGAAAACTGGTAAAACCTACATTGTGGATAGAGTTGGGAGTACTTAGCACTGTGAAAACAGCACTTTCGCAGAAAGAAATCTACTTCTCTAAGACTGGGAAACACTGAACAGAGAATGTGTCAGTTTCTCAAGATTGGTAACAGATAGAAAGAAGAGAAAGTACGCAGTGATTCATCTACATAGAAAAGTTACAGAGGTTTACACAGAGAATTCCAAGTATAAGTAAAAGAAAATAAGAGAGACTTAGAAAACTGGTAAAACCTACATTGTGGATAGAGTTGGGAGTACTTAGCACTGTGAAAACAGCACTTTCGCAGAAAGAAATCTACTTCTCTAAGACTGGAAAACAGTGAACAGAGAATGTATGAGTTTCTGAAGATTGGTAACAGATACAAACAAGAGAAAGTACACAGTGATTCATCTACATAGAGAAGTTACAGAAGTTTACACAGAGAATTCCATGTATAAGTACAAGAAAATAAGAGAGACTTAGAAAACTGGTAAAACCTACATTGTGGATAGAGTTGGGAGTACTTAGCACTGTGAAAACAGCACTTTCGCCGAAAGAAATTTAGTTCTCCAAGTCCGTGAAACAGTGAACAGAGAATGTATGAGTTTCTGAAGAGTGGTAACAGATAGAAACAAGAGAAAGTACACAGTGATTCATCTACCTAGGGAAGTTACAGAAGTTTACACAGAGAATTCCAAGTATAAGTACAAGAAAATAAGAGAGACTTAGAAAACTGGTAAAACCTACATTGTTGATAGAGTTGGGAGTACTTAGCACTGTGAAAACAGCACATTCGCAGGAAGAAATCTACTTCTCTAACACTGGGAAACAGTGAACAGAGAATGTATGAGTTTCTCAAGATTAGTAACAGATAGAAACAAGAGAAAGTACACACTGATTCATCTACCTAGAGAAGTTACAGAAGTTTACACAGAGAATTCCATGTATAAGTACAAGAAAATAAGAGAGACTTAGAAAACTGGTGAAAGCTACATTGTGGATAGAGTTGAGAGTACTTAGCACTGTGAAATCAGCACTGTCGCAGAAAGAAATCTACTTCTCTAAGACTGGGAAACACTGAACAGAACATGTGTCAGTTTCTCAAGATTGGTAACAGATAGAAACAAGAGAAAGTACGCAGTGATTCATCTACATAGAAAAGTTACAGAGGTTTACACAGAGAATTCCAAGTATAAGTACCACAAAATAAGAGAGACTTAGAAAACTGGTAAAACCTACATTGTAGATAGAGTTGGGAGTACTTAGCACTGTGAAAACAGCACTTTCGCAGAAAGAAATCTACTTCTCTAAGACTGGGAAACAGTGAGCAGAGAATATATGAGTTTCTCAAGATTGGTAACAGATACAAACAAGACAAAGTACACAGTGATTCATGTACTTAGAGAAGTTACAGAAGTTTACACAGAGAATTCCATGTATAAGTACAAGAAAATAAGAGAGACTTAGAAAACTGGTAAAACCTACATTGTTGATAGAGTTGGGAGTACTTAGCACTGTGAAAACAGCACTTTCGCCGAAAGAAATTTAGTTCTCTAAGTCCGTGAACCAGTGAACAGAGAATGTATGAGTTTCTCAAGATTGGTAACAGATAGAAACAAGAGAAAGTACACAGTGATTCATCTACCTAGAAAAGTTACAGAGGTTTACACAGAGAATTCCAAGTATAAGTACAAGAAAATAAGAGAGACTTAGAAAACTGGTAAAACCTACATTGTGGATAGAGTTGGGAGTACTTAGCACTGTGAAAACAGCACTTTCGCAGAAGGAAATCTACTTCTCTAACACTGGGAAACAGTGAACAGAGAATGTATGAGTTTCTCAAGATTGGTAACAGATAGAAACAAGAGAAAGTACGCAGTGATTCATCTACCTAGAAAAGTTACAGAGGTTTACACAGAGAATTCCAAGTATAAGTACAACAAAATAAGAGAGACTTAGAAAACTGGTAAAACCTACATTGTGGATAGAGTTGGGAGTACTTAGCACTGTGAAAACAGCACTTTCGCAGAAAGAAATCTACTTCTCTAAGACTGGGAAACAGTGAACAGAGAATGTATGAGTTCCTCAAGATTGGTAACAGATACAAACAAGACAAAGTACACAGTGATTCATCTACCTAGAGAAGTTACAGAAGTTTACACAGAGAATTCCATGTATAAGTACAAGAAAATAAGAGAGACTTAGAAAACTAATAAAACCTACATTGTGGATAGAGTTGGGAGTACTTAGCACTGTGAAAACAGCACTTTCGCAGAAAGAAATCTACTTCTCTAAGACTGGAAAACAGTGAACAGAGAATGTATGAGTTTCTGAAGATTGGTAACAGATACAAACAAGAGAAAGTACACAGTGATTCATCTACCTAGAGAAGTTACAGAAGTTTACACAGAGAATTCCATGTATAAGTACAAGAAAATAAGAGAGACTTAGAAAACTGGTAAAACCTACATTGTGGATAGAGTTGGGAGTACTTAGCACTGTGAAAACAGCACTTTCGCCGAAAGAAATTTAGTTCTCCAAGTCCGTGAAACTGTGAAGAGAGAATGTATGAGTTTCTGAAGAGTGGTAACAGATAGAAACAAGAGAAAGTACACAGTGATTCATCTACCTAGAGAAGTTACAGAAGTTTACACAGAGAATTCCAAGTATAAGTACAAGAAAATAAGAGAGACTTAGAAAACTGGTAAAACCTACATTGTTGATACAGTTGGGAGTACTTAGCACTGTGAAAACAGCACTTTCGCAGGAAGAAATCTACTTCTCTAACACTGGAAACAGTGAACAGAGAATGTATGAGTTTCTCAAGATTAGTAACAGATAGAAACAAGAGAAAGTACACACTGATTCATCTACCTAGAGAAGTTACAGAAGTTTACACAGAGAATTCCATGTATAAGTACAAGAAAATAAGAGAGACTTAGAAAACTGGTAAAAGCTACATAGTGGATAGAGTTGGGAGTACTTAGCACTGTGAAATCAGCACTTTCGCAGAAAGAAATCTACTTCTCTAAGACTGGGAAACACTGAACAGAGCATGTGTCAGTTTCTCAAGATTGGTAACAGATAGAAAGAAGAGAAAGTACGCAGTGATTCATCTACAGAGAAAAGTTACAGATGTTTACACAGAGAATTCCAAGTATAAGTACAAGAAAATAAGAGAGACTTAGAAAACTGGTAAAACCTACATTGTAGATAGAGTTGGGAGTACTTAACACTGTGAAAACAGCACTTCCGCAGAAAGAAATGTACTTCTCTAACACTGCGAAACAGTGAACAGAGAATGTATGAGTTTCTCAAGATTGGTAACAGATAGAAACAAGAAAAAGTACACAGTGATTCATCTACCTAGAAAAGTTACAGAGCTTTACACAGAGAATTCCAAGTATAAGTACAGGAAAATAAGAGAGACTTAGAAAACTGGTAAAACCTACATTGTTGACAGAGTTGGGAGTACTTAGCACTGTGAAAACAGCACTTTCGCCGAAAGAAATTTAGTTCTCTAAGTCCGGGAACCAGTGAACAGAGAATGTATGAGTTTCTCAAGATTGGTAACAGATAGAAACAAGAGAAAGTACACAGTGATTCATCTACCTAGAAAAGTTACAGAGGTTTACACAGAGAATTCCAAGTATAAGTACAAGAAAATAAGAGAGACTTAGAAAACTGGTAAAGCCTACATTGTTGATAGAGTTGGGAGTACTTAGCACTGTGAAAACAGCACTTTCGCAAAAGGAAATCTACTTCTCTAACACTGGGAAACAGTGAACAGAGAATGTATGAGTTTCTCAAGATTGGTAACAGATAGAAACAAGAGAAAGTCCGCAGTGATTCATCTACATAGAAAAGTTACAGAGATTTACACAGAGAATTCCAAGTATAAGTAAAAGAAAATAAGAGAGACTTAGAAAACTGGTAAAACCTACATTGTGGATAGAGTTGGGAGTACTTAGCACTGTGAAAACAGCACTTTCGCAGAAAGAAATCTACTTCTCTAAGACTGGGAAACAGTGAACAGAGAATGTATGAGTTTCTCAAGATTGGTAACAGATACAAACAAGAGAAAGTACACAGTGATTCATCTACCTAGAGAAGTTACAGAAGTTTACACAGAGAATTCCATGTATAAGTACAAGAAAATAAGAGAGACTTAGAAAACTGGTAAAACCTACATTGTGGATAGAGTTGGGAGTACTTAGCACTGTGAAAACAGCACTTTCGCAGAAAGAAATCTACTTCTCTAAGACTGGGAAACACTGAACAGAGAATGTGTCAGTTTCTCAAGATTGGTACCAGATAGAAAGAAGAGAAAGTACGCAGTGATTCATCTACATAGAAAAGTTACAGAGGTTTACACAGAGAATTCCAAGTATAAGTACAAGAAAATAAGAGAGACTTAGAAAACTGGTAAAACCTACATTGTTGATAGAGTTGGGAGTACTTAGCACTGTGAAAACAGCGCTTTCGCCGAAAGAAATTTAGTTCTCTAAGTCCGTGTAACAGTGAACAGAGAATGTATGAGTTTCTCAAGATTGGTAACAGATAGAAACAAGAGAAAGTACACAATGATTCATCTACCTAGAAAAGTAACAGAGGTTTACACAGAGAATTCCAAGTACAAGTACAAGAAAATAAGAGAGACTTAGAAAACAGGTAAAACCTACATTGTGGATAGAGTTGGGAGTACTTAGCACTGTGAAAACAGCACTTTCGCAGAAAGAAATCTACTTCTCTAAGACTGGGAAACACTGAACAGAGAATGTGTCAGTTTCTCAAGATTGGTAACAGATAGAAACAAGAGAAAGTACGCAGTGATTCATCTACATAGAAAAGTTACAGAGGTTTACACAGAGAATTCCAAGTATAAGTACCACAAAATAAGAGAGACTTAGATAACTGGTAAAACCTACATTGTAGATAGAGTTGGGAGTACTTAGCACTGTGAAAACAGCACTTTCGCAGAAAGAAATCTACTTCTCTAAGACTGGGAAACAGTGAGCAGAGAATGTATGAGTTTCTCAAGATTGGTAACAGATACAAACAAGACAAAGTACACAGTAATTCATGTACCTAGAGAAGTTACAGAAGTTTACACAGAGAATTCCATGTATAAGTACAAGAAAATAAGAGAGACTTAGAAAACTGGTAAAACCAACATTTTGGACAGAGTTGGGAGTACTTAGCACTCTGAAAACAGCACTTTCGCCGAAAGAAATTTAGTTCTCTAAGTCCGTGTAACAGTGAACAGAGAATGTATGAGTTTCTCAAGATTGGTAACAGATAGAAACAAGAGAAAGTACACAGTGATTCATCTACCTAGAAAAGTTACAAAGGTTGACACAGAGAATTCCAAGTATAAGTACAAGAAAATAAGAGAGACTTAGAAAACAGGTAAAACCTACATTGTTGATAGAGTTGGGAGTACTTAGCACTGTGAAAACAGCACTTTCGCAGAAAGAAATCTACTTCTCTAAGACTGGGAAACAGTGAACAGAGAATGTATGAGTTTCTGAAGATTGCTAACAGATAGAAACAAGAGAAAGTACACAGTGATTCATCTAGCTAGAAAAGATACAGAGGTTTACACAGAGAATTCCAAGTATAAGTACAAGAAAATAAGAGAGACTTAGAAAACAGGTAAAACTTACATTGTGGATAGAGTTGGGAGTACTTAGCACTGTGAAAACAGCAATTTCGCAGAAAGAAATCTACTTCTCTAAGACTGGGAAACAGTGAACAGAGAATGTATGAGTTTCTCAAGATTGGTAACAGATAGAAAGAAGAGAAAGTACGCAGTGATTCATCTACATAGAAAAGTTACAGAGGTTTACACAGAGAATTCCAAGTATAAGTACAAGAAAATAAGAGAGACTTAGAAAACTGGTAAAACCTACATTGTTGATAGAGTTGGGAGTACTTAGCACTGTGAAAAAAGCGCTTTCGCCGAAAGAAATTTAGTTCTCTAAGTCCGTGTAACAGTGAACAGAGAATGTATGAGTTTCTCAAGATTGGTAACAGATGGAAACAAGAGAAAGTACACAATGATTCATCTACCTAGAAAAGTAACAGAGGTTTACACAGAGAATTCCAAGTATAAGTACAAGAAAATAAGAGAGACTTAGAAAACAGGTAAAACCTACATTGTGGATAGAGTTGGGAGTACTTAGCACTGTGAAAACAACACTTTCGCAGAAAGAAATCTACTTCTCTAAGACTGGGAAACAGTGAACAGAGAATGTAAGCGTTTCTCAAGATTGGTAACAGATAGAAACAAGAGAAAGTACACAGTGATTCATCTACCTAGAGAAGTTACAGAAGTTTACACAGAGAATTCCATGTATAAGTACAAGAAAATAAGAGAGACTTAGAAAACTGGTAAAACCTACATTGTGGATAGAGTTGGGAGTACTTAGCACTGTGAAAACAGCACTTTCGCAGAAAGAAATCTACTTCTCTAAGACTGGGAAACACTGAACAGAGAATGTGTCAGTTTCTCAAGATTGGTAACAGATAGGAAGAAGAGAAAGTACGCAGTGATTCATCTACATAGAAAAGTTACAGAGGTTTACACAGCGAATTCCATGTATAAGTACAAGAAAATAAGAGAGACTTAGAAAACTGGTAAAACCTACATTGTTGATAGAGTTGGGAGTACTTAGCACTGTGAAAACAGCGCTTTCGCCGAAAGAAATTTAGTTCTCTAAGTCCGTGTAACAGTGAACAGAGAATGTATGAGTTTCTCAAGATTGGTAACAGATAGAAACAAGAGAAAGTACACAATGATTCATCTACCTAGAAAAGTAACAGAGGTTTACACAGAGAATTCCAAGTACAAGTACAAGAAAATAAGAGAGACTTAGAAAACAGGTAAAACCTACATTGTGGATAGAGTTGGGAGTACTTAGCACTGTGAAAACAGCACTTTCGCAGAAAGAAATCTACTTCTCTAAGACTGGGAAACAGTGAACAGAGAATGTATTAGTTTCTCAAGATTGGTAACAGATAGAAACAAGAGAAAGTACACAGTGATTCATCTACCTAGAGAAGTTACAGAAGTTTACACAGAGAATTCCATGTATAAGTACAAGAAAATAAGAGAGACTTAGAAAACTGGTAAAACCTACATTGTGGATAGAGTTGGGAGTACTTAGCACTGTGAAAACAGCACTTTCGCAGAAAGAAATCTACTTCTCTAAGACTGGGAAACACTGAACAGAGAATGTGTCAGTTTCTCAAGATTGGTAACAGATAGAAAGAAGAGAAAGTACGCAGTGATTCATCTACGTAGAAAAGTTACAGAGGTTTACACAGAGAATTCCAAGTATAAGTACAAGAAAATAAGAGAGACTTAGAAAACTGGTAAAACCTACATTGTAGATAGAGCTGAGAGTACTTAGCACTGTGAAAACAGCACTTTCGCAGAAAGAAATCTACTTCTCTAAGACTGGGAAACAGTGAACAGAGAATGTATGAGTTTCTCAAGATTGGTAACAGATACAAACAAGAGAAAGTACACAGTGATTCATCTACCTAGAGAAGTTACAGAGGTTTACACAGAGAATTCCATGTATAAGTACAAGAAAATAAGAGAGACTTAGAAAACTAATAAAACCTACATTGTGGATAGAGTTGGGAGTACTTAGCACTGTGAAAACAGCACTTTCGCAGAAAGAAATCTACTTCTCTAAGACTGGGAAACACTGAACAGAGAATGTGTCAGTTTCTCAAGATTGGTAACAGATAGAAAGAAGAGAAAGTACGCAGTGATTCATCTACGTAGAAAAGTTACAGAGGTTTACACAGAGAATTCCAAGTATAAGTACAAGAAAATAAGAGAGACTTAGAAAACTGGTAAAACATACATTGTGGATAGAGTTGGGAGTACTTAGCACTGTGAAAACAGCACTTTCGCAGAAAGAAATCTACTTCTCTAAGACTGGGAAACACTGAACAGAGAATGTGTCAGTTTCTCAAGATTGGTAACAGATAGAAACAAGAGAAAGTACGCAGTGATTCATCTACATAGAAAAGTTACAGAGGTTTACACAGAGAATTCCAAGTATAAGTACCACAAAATAAGAGAGACTTAGAAAACTGGTAAAACCTACATTGTAGATAGAGTTGGGAGTACTTAGCACTGTGAAAACAGCACTTTCGCAGAAAGAAATCTACTTCTCTAAGACTGGGAAACAGTGAGCAGAGAATGTATGAGTTTCTCAAGATTGGTAACAGATACAAACAAGACAAAGTACACAGTAATTCATGTACCTAGAGAAGTTACAGAAGTTTACACAGAGAATTCCATGTATAAGTACAAGAAAATAAGAGAGACTTAGAAAACTGGTAAAACCAACATTTTGGACAGAGTTGGGAGTACTTAGCACTGTGAAAACAGCACTTTCGCCGAAAGAAATTTAGTTCTCTAAGTCCGTGTAACAGTGAACAGAGAATGTATGAGTTTCTCAAGATTGGTAACAGATAGAAACAAGAGAAAGTACACAGTGATTCATCGACCTAGAAAAGTTACAGAGGTTTACACAGAGAATTCCAAGTATAAGTACAAGAAAATAAGAGAGCCTTAGAAAACAGGTAAAACCTACATTGTTGATAGAGTTGGGAGTAGTTAGCACTGTGAAAACAGCACTTTCGCAGAAAGAAATCTACTTCTCTAAGACTGGGAAACACTGAACAGAGAATGTGTCAGTTTCTCAAGATTGGTAACAGATAGAAAGAAGAGAAAGTACGCAGTGATTCATCTACATAGAAAAGTTACAGAGGTTTACACAGAGAATTCCAAGTATAAGTACAAGAAAATAAGAGGGACTTAGAAAACTGGTAAAACCTACATTGTTGATAGAGTTGGGAGTACTTAGCACTGTGAAAAGAGCACTTTCTCAGAAAGAAACTTAGTTCTCTAAGTCCGTGAAACAGTGAACAGAGAATGTATGAGTTTCTCAAGATTGGTAACAGATAGAAACAAGAGAAAGTACGCAGTGATTCATCTACCTAGAAAAGTTACAGAAGTTTACACAGAGAATTCCAAGTATAAGTACAAGAAAATAAGAGAGACTTAGAAAACTGGTAAAACCTACATTGTTGATAGAGTTGGGAGTACCTAGCACTGTGAAAACAGCACTTTCGCAGGAAGAAATCTACTTCTCTAACACTGGGAAACAGTGAACAGAGAATGTATGAGTTTCTCAAGATTAGTAACAGATAGAAACAAGAGAAAGTACACACTGATTCATCTACCTAGAGAAGTTACAGAAGTTTACACAGAGAATTCCATGTATAAGTACAAGAAAATAAGAGAGACTTAGAAAACTGGTAAAACCTACATTGTGGATAGAGTTGGGAGTACTTAGCACTGTGAAAACAGCACTTTCGCAGAAAGAAATCTACTTCTCTAAGACTGGGAAACACTGAACAGAGAATGTGTCAGTTTCTCAAGATTGGTAACAGATAGAAAGAAGAGAAAGTACGCAGTGATTCATCTACAGAGAAAAGTTACAGAGGTTTACAAAGAGAATTCCAAGTATAAGTAGAAGAAAATAAGAGAGACTTAGAAAACTGGTAAAACCTACCTTGTAGATAGAGTTGGGAGTACTTAGCACTGTGAAAACAGCACTTCTGCAGAAAGAAATGTACTTCTCTAACACTGGGAAACAGTGAACAGAGAATGTATGAGTTTCTCAAGATTGGTAACAGATAGAAACTAGAGAAAGTACACAGTGATTCATCTACCTAGAAAAGTTACAGAGGTTTACACAGAGAATTCCAAGTATAAGTACAGGAAAATAAGAGAGACTTACAAAACTGGTAAAACCTACATTGTTGATAGAGTTGGGAGTACTTAGCACTGTGAAAACAGCACTTTCGCGGAAAGAAATTTAGTTCTCTAAGTCCGTGAACCAGTGAACAGAGAATGTATGAGTTTCTCAAGATTGGTAACAGATAGAAACAAGAGAAAGTACACAGTGATTCATCTACCTAGAGAAGTTACAGAAGTTTACACAGAGAATTCCAAGTATAAGTACAAGAAAATAAGAGAGACTTAGAAAACAGGTAAAACCTACATTGTGGATAGAGTTGGGAGTACTTAGCACTGTGAAAACAGCACTTTCGCAGAAAGAAATCTACTTCTCTAAGACTGGGAAACAGTGAACAGAGAATGTATGAGTTTCTCAAGATTGGTAACAGATAGAAAGAAGAGAAAGTACGCAGTGATTCATCTACATAGAAAAGTTACAGAGGTTTACACAGAGAATTCCAAGTATAAGTACAAGAAAATAAGAGAGACTTAGAAAACTGGTAAAACCTACATTGTTGATAGAGTTGGGAGTACTTAGCACTGTGAAAACAGCGCTTTCGCCGAAAGAAATTTAGTTCTCTAAGTCCGTGTAACAGTGAACAGAGAATGTATGAGTTTCTCAAGATTGGTAACAGATAGAAACAAGAGAAAGTACACAGTGATTCATCTACCTAGAAAAGTTACAGAGGTTTACACAGAGAATTCCAAGTATAAGTACAGGAAAATAAGAGAGACTTAGAAAACTGGTAAAACCTACATTGTTGATAGAGTTGGGAATACTTAGCACTGTGAAAACAGCACTTTCGCAGAAAGAAATCTACTTCTCTAACACTGGGAAACAGTGAACAGAGAATGTATGAGTTTCTCAAGATTGGTAACAGATAGAAACAAGAGAAAGTACACAGTGATTCATCTACCTAGAAAAGTTACAGAGGTTTACACAGAGAATTCCAAGTATAAGTACAGGAAAATAAGAGAGACTTAGAAAACTGGTAAAACCTACATTGTGGATAGAGTTGGGAGTACTTAGCACTGTGAAAACAGCACTTACGCAGAAAGAAATTTAGTTCTCTAAGTCCGTGAAACAGTGAACAGAGAATGTATGAGTTTCTCAAGATTGGTAACAGATAGAAACAAGAGAAAGTACGCAGTGATTCATCTACCTAGAAAAGTTACAGAGGTTTACACAGAGAATTCCAAGTATAAGTACAAGAAAATAAGAGAGACTTAGAAAACTGGTAAATCCTACTTTGTTGATAGAGTTGGGAGTACTTAGCACTGTGAAAACAGCACTTTCGCAGAAAGAAATCTACTTCTCTAAGACTGGGAAACAGTGAACAGAGAATGTATGAGTTTCTCAAGATTGGTAACAGATAGAAACAAGAGAAAGAACACAGTGATTCATCTACCTAGAGAAGTTACAGAAGTTAACACAGAGAATTCCATGTATAAGTACAACAAAATAAGAGAGACTTAGAAAACTAGTAAAACCTACATTGTTGATAGAGTTGGGAGTACTTAGCACTGTGAAAACAGCACTTTCGCCGAAAGAAATTTAGTTCTCTAAGTCCGTGAACCAGTGAACAGAGAATGTATGAGTTTCTCAAGATTGGTAACAGATACAAACAAGAGAAAGTACACAGTGATTCATCTACCTAGAAAAGTTACAGAGGTTTACACAGAGAATTCCAAGTATAAGTACAAGAAAATAAGAGAGACTTAGAAAACTGGTAAAACTTACATTGTGGATAGAGTTGGGAGTACTTAGCACTGTGAAAACAGCACTTCCGCAGAAGGAAATCTACTTCTCTAACACTGGGAAACAGTGAACAGAGAATGTATGAGTTTCTCAAGATTGGTAACAGATAGAAACAAGAGAAAATACGCAGTGATTCATCTACATAGAAAAGTTACAGAGGTTTACACAGAGAATTCCAAGTATAAGTAAAAGAAAATAAGAGAGACTTAGAAAACTGGTAAAACCTACATTGTGGATAGAGTTGGGAGTACTTAGCACTGTGAAAACAGCACTTTCGCAGAAAGAAATCTACTTCTTTAAGACTGGAAAACAGTGAACAGAGAATGTATGAGTTTCTGAATATTGGTAACAGATACAAACAAGAGAAAGTACACAGTGATTCATCTACATAGAGAAGTTACAGAAGTTTACACAGAGAATTCCATGTATAAGTACAAGAAAATAAGAGAGACTTAGAAAACTGGTAAAACCTACATTGTGGATAGAGTTGGGAGTACTTAGCACTGTGAAAACAGCACTTTCGCCGAAAGAAATTTAGTTCTCCAAGTCCGTGAAACAGTGAACAGAGAATGTATGAGTTTCTGAAGAGTGGTAACAGATAGAAACAAGAGAAAGTACACAGTGATTCATCTACCTAGAGAAGTTACAGAAGTTTACACAGAGAATTCCAAGTATAAGTACAAGAAAATAAGAAAGACTTAGAAAACTGGTAAAACCTACATTGTTGATAGAGTTGGGAGTACTTAGCACTGTGAAAACAGCACTTTCGCAGGAAGAAATCTACTTCTCTAACACTGGGAAACAGTGAACAGAGAATGTATGAGTTTCTCAAGATTAGTAACAGATAGAAACAAGAGAAAGTACACACTGATTCATCTACCTAGAGAAGTTACAGAACTTTACACAGAGAATTCCATGTATAAGTACAAGAAAATAAGAGAGACTTAGAAAACTGGTAAAAGCTACATTGTGGATAGAGTTGGGAGTACTTAGCACTGTGAAATCAGCACTTTCGCAGAAAGAAATCTACTTCTCTAAGACTGGGAAACACTGAACAGAGAATGTGTCAGTTTCTCAAGATTGGTAACAGATAGAAAGAAGAGAAAGTAGGCAGTGATTCATCTACAGAGAAAAGTTACAGAGGTTTACAAAGAGAATTCCAAGTATAAGAACAAGAAAATAAGAGAGACTTAGAAAACTGGTAAAACCTACATTGTAGATAGAGTTGGGAGTACTTAACACTCTGAAAACAGCACTTCCGCAGAAAGAAATGTACTTCTCTAACACTGGGAAACAGTGAACAGAGAATGTATGAGTTTCTCAAGATTGGTAACAGATAGAAACAAGAGAAAGTACACAGTGATTCATCTACCTAGAAATGTTACAGAGCTTTACACAGAGAATTCCAAGTATAAGTACAGGAAAATAAGAGAGACTTAGAAAACTGGTAAAACCTACATTGTTGACAGATTTGGGAGTACTTAGCACTGTGAAAACAGCACTTTCGCCGAAAGAAATTTAGTTCTCTAACTCCGTGAACCAGTGAACAGAGAATGTATGAGTTTCTCAAGATTGGTAACAGATAGAAACAAGAGAAAGTACACAGTGATTCATCTACCTAGAAAAGTTACAGAGGTTTACACAGAGAATTCCAAGTATAAGTACAAGAAAATAAGAGAGACTTAGAAAACTGGTAAAGCCTACATTGTTGATAGAGTTGGGAGTACTTAGCACTGTGAAAACAGCACTTTCGCAAAAGGAAATCTACTTCTCTAACACTGGGAAACAGTGAACAGAGAATGTATGAGTTTCTCAAGATTGGTAACAGATAGAAACAAGAGAAAGTACGCAGTGATTCATCTACATAGAAAAGTTACAGAGGTTTACACAGAGAATTTCAAGTATAAGTAAAAGAAAATAAGAGAGACTTAGAAAACTGGTAAAACCTACATTGTGGATAGAGTTGGGAGTACTTAGCACTGTGAAAACAGCACTTTCGCAGAAAGAAATCTACTTCTCTAAGACTGGGAAACAGTGAACAGAGAATGTATGAGTTTCTCAAGATTGGTAACAGATACAAACAAGAGAAAGTACACAGTGATTCATCTACCTAGAGAAGTTACAGAAGTTTACACAGAGAATTCCATGTATAAGTACAAGAAAATAAGAGAGACTTAGAAAACTGGTAAAACCTACATTGTGGATAGAGTTGGGAGTACTTAGCACTGTGAAAACAGCACTTTCGCAGAAAGAAATCTACTTCTCTAAGACTGGGAAACACTGAACAGAGAATGTGTCAGTTTCTCAAGATTGGTAACAGATAGAAAGAAGAGAAAGTACGCAGTGATTCATCTACATAGAAAAGTTACAGAGGTTTACACAGAGAATTCCATGTATAAGTACAAGAAAATAAGAGAGACTTAGAAAACTGGTAAAACCTACGTTGTGGATAGAGTTGGGAGTACTTAGCACTGTGAAAACAGCACTTTCGCAGAAAGAAATCTACTTTTCTAAGACTGGGAAACACTGAACAGAGAATGTGTCAGTTTCTCAAGATTGGTAACAGATAGAAAGAAGAGAAAGTACGCAGTGATTCATCTACATAGAAAAGTTACAGAGGTTTACACAGACAATTCCAAGTATAAGTACAAGAAAATAAGAGAGACTTAGAAAACTGGTATAACCTACATTGTTGATAGAGTTGGGAGTCCTTAGCACTGTGAAAACAGCGCTTTTGCCGAAAGAAATTTAGTTCTCTAAGTCCGTGTAACAGTGAACAGAGAATGTATGAGTTTCTCAAGATTGGTAACAGATAGAAACAAGAGAAAGTACACAATGATTCATCTACCTAGAAAATTAACAGAGGTTTACACAGAGAATTCCAAGTATAAGTACAAGAAAATAAGAGAGACTTAGAAAACTGGTAAAACCTACATTGTGGATAGAGTTGGGAGTACTTAGCACTGTGAAAACAGCACTTTCGCAGAAAGAAATCTACTTCTCTAAGACTGGGAAACACTGAACAGAAAATGTGTCAGTTTCTCAAGATTGGTAACAGATAGAAAGAAGAGAAAGTACACAGTGATTCATCTACAGAGAAAAGTTACAGAGGTTTACAAAGAGAATTCCAAGTATAAGTAGAAGAAAATAAGAGAGACTTAGAAAACTGGTAAAACCTACATTGTAGATAGAGTTGGGAGTACTTAGCACTGTGAAAACAGCACTTCCGCAGAAAGAAAAGTACTTCTCTAACACTGGGAAACAGTGAACAGAGAATGTATGAGTTTCTCAAGATTGGTAAGAGATAGAAACAAGAGAAAGTACACAGTGATTCATCTACCTAGAAAAGTTACAGAGGTTTACACAGAGAATTCCAAGTATAAGTACAGGAAAATAAGAGAGACTTACAAAACTGGTAAAACCTACATTGTTGATAGAGTTGGGAGTACTTAGCACTGTGAAAACAGCACTTTCGCCGAATGAAATTTAGTTCTCTAAGTCCGTGAACCAGTGAACAGAGAATGTATGAGTTTCTCAAGATTGGTAACAGATAGAAACAAGAGAAAGTACACAGTGATTCATCTACCTAGAGAAGTAACAGAAGTTTACACAGAGAATTCCAAGTATAAGTACAAGAAAATAAGAGAGACTTAGAAAACAGGTAAAACCTACATTGTGGATAGAGTTGGGAGTACTTAGCACTGTGAAAACAGCACATACGCAGAAAGAAATTTAGTTCTCTAAGTCCGTGAAACAGTGAACAGAGAATGTATGAGTTTCTCAAGATTGGTAACAGATAGAAACAAGAGAAAGTACGCAGTGATTCATCTACCTAGAAAAGTTACAGAGGTTTACACAGAGAATTCCAAGTATAAGTACAAGAAAATAAGAGAGACTTAGAAAACTGGTAAATCCTACTTTGTTGATAGAGTTGGGAGTACTTAGCACTGTGAAAACAGCACTTTCGCCGAAAGAAATTTAGTTCTCTAAGTCCGTGAACCAGTGAACAGAGAATGTATGAGTTTCTCAAGATTGGTAACAGATAGAAACAAGAGAAAGTACACAGTGATTCATCTACCTAGAAAAGTTACAGAGGTTTACACAGAGAATTCCAAGTATAAGTACAAGAAAATAAGAGAGACTTAGAAAACTGGTAAAACCTACATTGTGGATAGAATTGGGAGTACTTAGCACTGTGAAAACAGCACTTTCGCAGAAGGAAATCTACTTCTCTAACACTGGGAAACAGTGAACAGAGAATGTATGAGTTTCTCAAGATTGGTAACAGATAGAAACAAGAGAAAGTACGCAGTGATTCATCTACCTAGAAAAGTTACAGAGGTTTACACAGAGAATTCCAAGTATAAGTACAACAAAATAAGAGAGACTTAGAAAACTGGTAAAACCTACATTGTGGATAGAGTTGGGAGTACTTAGCACTGTGAAAACAGCACTTTCGCAGAAAGAAATCTACTTCTCTAAGACGGGGAAACAGTGAACAGAGAATGTATGAGTTACTCAAGATTGGTAACAGATACAAACAAGACAAAGTACACAGTGATTCATCTACCTAGAGAAGTTACAGAAGTTTACACAGAGAATTCCATGTATAAGTACAAGAAAATAAGAGAGACTTAGAAAACAGGTAAAACCTACATTGTGGATAGAGTTGGGAGTACTTAGCACTGTGAAAACAGCACTTTCGCAGAAAGAAATCTACTTCTCTAAGACTGGGAAACACTGAACAGAGAATGTGTCAGTTTGTCAAGATTGGTAACAGATAGAAAGAAGAGAAAGTACGCAGTGATTCATCTACATAGAAAAGTTACAGAGGTTTACACAGAGATTTCCAAGTATAAGTAAAAGAAAATAAGAGAGACTTAGAAAACTGGTAAAACCTACATTGTGGATAGAGTTGGGAGTACTTAGCACTGTGAAAACAGCACTTTCGCAGAAAGAAATCTACTTCTCTAAGACTGGAAAACAGTGAACAGAGAATGTATGAGTTTCTGAATATTGGTAACAGATACAAACAAGAGAAAGTACACAGTGATTCATCTACATAGAGAAGTTACAGAAGTTTACACAGAGAATTCCAAGTATAAGTACAAGAAAATAAGAAAGACTTAGAAAACTGGTAAAACCTACATTGTTGATAGAGTTGGGAGTACTTAGCACTGTGAAAACAGCACTTTCGCAGGAAGAAATCTACTTCTCTAACACTGGGAAACAGTGAACAGAGAATGTATGAGTTTCTCAAGATTAGTAACAGATAGAAACAAGAGAAAGTACACACTGATTCATCTACCTAGAGAAGTTACAGAGCTTTACACAGAGAATTCCAAGTATAAGTACAGGAAAATAAGAGAGACTTAGAAAACTGGTAAAACCTACATTGTTGACAGAGTTGGGAGTACTTAGCACTGTGAAAACAGCACTTTCGCCGAAAGAAATTTAGTTCTCTAAGTCCGTGAACCAGTGAACAGAGAATGTATGAGTTTCTCAAGATTGGTAACAGATAGAAACAAGAGAAAGTACACAGTGATTCATCTACCTAGAAAAGTTACAGAGGTTTACACAGAGAATTCCAAGTATAAGTACAAGAAAATAAGAGAGACTTAGAAAACTGGTAAAGCCTACATTGTTGATAGAGTTGGGAGTACTTAGCACTGTGAAAACAGCACTTTCGCAAAAGGAAATCTACTTCTCTAACACTGGGAAACAGTGAACAGAGAATGTATGAGTTTCTCAAGATTGGTAACAGATAGAAACAAGAGAAAGTACGCAGTGATTCATCTACATAGAAAAGTTACAGAGGTTTACACAGAGAATTTCAAGTATAAGTAAAAGAAAATAAGAGAGACTTAGAAAACTGGTAAAACCTACATTGTGGATAGAGTTGGGAGTACTTAGCACTGTGAAAACAGCACTTTCGCAGAAAGAAATCTACTTCTCTAAGACTGGAAAACAGTGAACAGAGAATGTATGAGTTTCTCAAGATTGGTAACAGATACAAACAAGAGAAAGTACACAGTGATTCATCTACCTAGAGAAGTTAAAGAAGTTTACACAGAGAATTCCATGTATAAGTACAAGAAAATAAGAGAGACTTAGAAAACTGGTAAAACCTACATTGTGGATAGAGTTGGGAGTACTTAGCACTGTGAAAACAGCACTTTCGCCGAAAGAAATTTAGTTCTCCAAGTCCGTGAAACAGTGCAAAGAGAATGTATGAGTTTCTGAAGATTGGTAACAGATAGAAACAAGAGAAAGTACACAGTGATTCATCTACCTAGAGAAGTTACAGAAGTTTACACAGAGAATTCCAAGTATAAGTACAAGAAAATAACAGAGACTTAGAAAACTGGTAAAACCTACATTGTAGATAGAGTTGGGAGTACTTAGCACTGTGAAAACAGCACTTTCGCAGAAAGAAATCTACTTCTCTAAGACTGCGAAACAGTGAACAGAGAATGTATGAGTTTCTCAAGATTGGTAACAGATACAAGCAAGAGAAAGTACACAGTGATTCATCTACCTAGAGAAGTTACAGAAGTTTACACAGAGAATTCCATGTATAAGTACAAGAAAATAAGAGATTTAGAAAACTGGTAAAACCAACATTTTGGATAGAGTTGGGAGTACTTAGCACTGTGAAAACAGCACTTTCGCCGAAAGAAATTTAGTTCTCTAAGTCAGTGTAACAGTGAACAGAGAATGTATGAGTTTCTCAAGATTGGTAACAGATAGAAACAAGAGAAAGTACACAGTGATTCATCTACCTAGAAAAGTTACAGAGGTTTACACAGAGAATTCCAAGTATAAGTACAAGAAAATAAGAGAGACTTAGAAAACTGGTAAAACCTACATTGTTGATAGAGTTGGGAGTACTTAGCACTGTGAAAACAGGACTTTCGCAGAAAGAAATCTACTTCTCTAAGACTGGGAAACACTGAACAGAGCATGTGTCAGTTTCTCAAGATTGGTAACAGATAGAAAGAGGAGAAAGTATGCAGTGATTCATCTACATAGAAAAGTTACAGAGGTTTACACAGAGAATTCCAAGTATAAGAACAAGAAAATAAGAGAGACTTAGAAAACTGGTAAAACCTACATTGTAGATAGAGTTGGGAGTACTTAACACTCTGAAAACAGCACTTCCGCAGAAAGAAATGTACTTCTCTAACACTGGGAAACAGTGAACAGAGAATGTATGAGTTTCTCAAGATTGGTAACAGATAGAAACAAGAGAAAGTACACAGTGATTCATCTACCTAGAAATGTTACAGAGCTTTACACAGAGAATTCCAAGTATAAGTACAGGAAAATAAGAGAGACTTAGAAAACTGGTAAAACCTACATTGTTGACAGATTTGGGAGTACTTAGCACTGTGAAAACAGCACTTTCGCCGAAAGAAATTTAGTTCTCTAACTCCGTGAACCAGTGAACAGAGAATGTATGAGTTTCTCAAGATTGGTAACAGATAGAAACAAGAGAAAGTACACAGTGATTCATCTACCTAGAAAAGTTACAGAGGTTTACACAGAGAATTCCAAGTATAAGTACAAGAAAATAAGAGAGACTTAGAAAACTGGTAAAGCCTACATTGTTGATAGAGTTGGGAGTACTTAGCACTGTGAAAACAGCACTTTCGCAAAAGGAAATCTACTTCTCTAACACTGGGAAACAGTGAACAGAGAATGTATGAGTTTCTCAAGATTGGTAACAGATAGAAACAAGAGAAAGTACGCAGTGATTCATCTACATAGAAAAGTTACAGAGGTTTACACAGAGAATTTCAAGTATAAGTAAAAGAAAATAAGAGAGACTTAGAAAACTGGTAAAACCTACATTGTGGATAGAGTTGGGAGTACTTAGCACTGTGAAAACAGCACTTTCGCAGAAAGAAATCTACTTCTCTAAGACTGGGAAACAGTGAACAGAGAATGTATGAGTTTCTCAAGATTGGTAACAGATACAAACAAGAGAAAGTACACAGTGATTCATCTACCTAGAGAAGTTACAGAAGTTTACACAGAGAATTCCATGTATAAGTACAAGAAAATAAGAGAGACTTAGAAAACTGGTAAAACCTACATTGTGGATAGAGTTGGGAGTACTTAGCACTGTGAAAACAGCACTTTCGCAGAAAGAAATCTACTTCTCTAAGACTGGGAAACACTGAACAGAGAATGTGTCAGTTTCTCAAGATTGGTAACAGATAGAAAGAAGAGAAAGTACGCAGTGATTCATCTACATAGAAAAGTTACAGAGGTTTACACAGAGAATTCCATGTATAAGTACAAGAAAATAAGAGAGACTTAGAAAACTGGTAAAACCTACGTTGTGGATAGAGTTGGGAGTACTTAGCACTGTGAAAACAGCACTTTCGCAGAAAGAAATCTACTTTTCTAAGACTGGGAAACACTGAACAGAGAATGTGTCAGTTTCTCAAGATTGGTAACAGATAGAAAGAAGAGAAAGTACGCAGTGATTCATCTACATAGAAAAGTTACAGAGGTTTACACAGACAATTCCAAGTATAAGTACAAGAAAATAAGAGAGACTTAGAAAACTGGTATAACCTACATTGTTGATAGAGTTGGGAGTCCTTAGCACTGTGAAAACAGCGCTTTTGCCGAAAGAAATTTAGTTCTCTAAGTCCGTGTAACAGTGAACAGAGAATGTATGAGTTTCTCAAGATTGGTAACAGATAGAAACAAGAGAAAGTACACAATGATTCATCTACCTAGAAAATTAACAGAGGTTTACACAGAGAATTCCAAGTATAAGTACAAGAAAATAAGAGAGACTTAGAAAACTGGTAAAACCTACATTGTTGATAGAGTTGGGAGTACTTAGCACTGTGAAAACAGCACTTTCGCAGAAAGAAATCTACTTCTCTAAGACTGGGAAACACTGAACAGAGAATGTGTCAGTTTCTCAAGATTGGTAACAGATAGAAACAAGAGAAAGTACGCAGTGATTCATCTACATAGAAAAGTTACAGAGGTTTACACAGAGAATTCCAAGTATAAGTACCACAAAATAAGAGAGACTTAGAAAACTGGTAAAACCTACATTGTAGATAGAGTTGGGAGTACTTAGCACTGTGAAAACAGCACTTTCGCAGAAAGAAATCTACTTCTCTAAGACTGGGAAACAGTGAGCAGAGAATGTATGAGTTTCTCAAGATTGGTAACAGATACAAACAAGACAAAGTACACAGTAATTCATGTACCTAGAGAAGTTACAGAAGTTTACACAGAGAATTCCATGTATAAGTACAAGAAAATAAGAGAGACTTAGAAAACTGGTAAAACCAACATTTTGGACAGAGTTGGGAGTACTTAGCACTGTGAAAACAGCACTTTCGCCGAAAGAAATTTAGTTCTCTAAGTCCGTGTAACAGTGAACAGAGAATGTATGAGTTTCTCAAGATTGGTAACAGATAGAAACAAGAGAAAGTACACAGTGATTCATCTACCTAGAAAAGTTACAGAGGTTTACACAGAGAATTCCAAGTATAAGTACAAGAAAATAAGAGAGCCTTAGAAAACAGGTAAAACCTACATTGTTGATAGAGTTGGGAGTAGTTAGCACTGTGAAAACAGCACTTTCGCAGAAAGAAATCTACTTCTCTAAGACTGGGAAACACTGAACAGAGAATGTGTCAGTTTCTCAAGATTGGTAACAGATAGAAAGAAGAGAAAGTACGCAGTGATTCATCTACATAGAAAAGTTACAGAGGTTTACACAGAGAATTCCAAGTATAAGTACAAGAAAATAAGAGGGACTTAGAAAACTGGTAAAACCTACATTGTTGATAGAGTTGGGAGTACTTAGCACTGTGAAAAGAGCACTTTCTCAGAAAGAAATTTAGTTCTCTAAGTCCGTGAAACAGTGAACAGAGAATGTATGAGTTTCTCAAGATTGGTAACAGATAGAAACAAGAGAAAGTACGCAGTGATTCATCTACCTAGAAAAGTTACAAAAGTTTACACAGAGAATTCCAAGTATAAGTACAAGAAAATAAGAGAGACTTAGAAAACTGGTAAAACCTACATTGTTGATAGAGTTGGGAGTACTTAGCACTGTGAAAACAGCACTTTCGCAGGAAGAAATCTACTTCTCTAACACTGGGAAACACTGAACAGAGAATGTATGAGTTTCTCAAGATTAGTAACAGATAGAAACAAGAGAAAGTACACACTAATTCATCTACCTAGAGAAGTTACAGAAGTTTACACAGAGAATTCCATGTATAAGTACAAGAAAATAAGAGAGACTTAGAAAACTGGTAAAACCTACATTGTGGATAGAGTTGGGAGTACTTAGCACTGTGAAAACAGCACTTTCGCAGAAAGAAATCTACTTCTCTAAGACTGGGAAACACTGAACAGAAAATGTGTCAGTTTCTCAAGATTGGTAACAGATAGAAAGAAGAGAAAGTACACAGTGATTCATCTACAGAGAAAAGTTACAGAGGTTTACAAAGAGAATTCCAAGTATAAGTAGAAGAAAATAAGAGAGACTTAGAAAACTGGTAAAACCTACATTGTAGATAGAGTTGGGAGTACTTAGCACTGTGAAAACAGCACTTCCGCAGAAAGAAAAGTACTTCTCTAACACTGGGAAACAGTGAACAGAGAATGTATGAGTTTCTCAAGATTGGTAAGAGATAGAAACAAGAGAAAGTACACAGTGATTCATCTACCTAGAAAAGTTACAGAGGTTTACACAGAGAATTCCAAGTATAAGTACAGGAAAATAAGAGAGACTTACAAAACTGGTAAAACCTACATTGTTGATAGAGTTGGGAGTACTTAGCACTGTGAAAACAGCACTTTCGCCGAATGAAATTTAGTTCTCTAAGTCCGTGAACCAGTGAACAGAGAATGTATGAGTTTCTCAAGATTGGTAACAGATAGAAACAAGAGAAAGTACACAGTGATTCATCTACCTAGAGAAGTAACAGAAGTTTACACAGAGAATTCCAAGTATAAGTACAAGAAAATAAGAGAGACTTAGAAAACAGGTAAAACCTACATTGTGGATAGAGTTGGGAGTACTTAGCACTGTGAAAACAGCACATACGCAGAAAGAAATTTAGTTCTCTAAGTCCGTGAAACAGTGAACAGAGAATGTATGAGTTTCTCAAGATTGGTAACAGATAGAAACAAGAGAAAGTACGCAGTGATTCATCTACCTAGAAAAGTTACAGAGGTTTACACAGAGAATTCCAAGTATAAGTACAAGAAAATAAGAGAGACTTAGAAAACTGGTAAATCCTACTTTGTTGATAGAGTTGGGAGTACTTAGCACTGTGAAAACAGCACTTTCGCCGAAAGAAATTTAGTTCTCTAAGTCCGTGAACCAGTGAACAGAGAATGTATGAGTTTCTCAAGATTGGTAACAGATAGAAACAAGAGAAAGTACACAGTGATTCATCTACCTAGAAAAGTTACAGAGGTTTACACAGAGAATTCCAAGTATAAGTACAAGAAAATAAGAGAGACTTAGAAAACTGGTAAAACCTACATTGTGGATAGAATTGGGAGTACTTAGCACTGTGAAAACAGCACTTTCGCAGAAGGAAATCTACTTCTCTAACACTGGGAAACAGTGAACAGAGAATGTATGAGTTTCTCAAGATTGGTAACAGATAGAAACAAGAGAAAGTACGCAGTGATTCATCTACCTAGAAAAGTTACAGAGGTTTACACAGAGAATTCCAAGTATAAGTACAACAAAATAAGAGAGACTTAGAAAACTGGTAAAACCTACATTGTGGATAGAGTTGGGAGTACTTAGCACTGTGAAAACAGCACTTTCGCAGAAAGAAATCTACTTCTCTAAGACGGGGAAACAGTGAACAGAGAATGTATGAGTTACTCAAGATTGGTAACAGATACAAACAAGACAAAGTACACAGTGATTCATCTACCTAGAGAAGTTACAGAAGTTTACACAGAGAATTCCATGTATAAGTACAAGAAAATAAGAGAGACTTAGAAAACAGGTAAAACCTACATTGTGGATAGAGTTGGGAGTACTTAGCACTGTGAAAACAGCACTTTCGCAGAAAGAAATCTACTTCTCTAAGACTGGGAAACACTGAACAGAGAATGTGTCAGTTTGTCAAGATTGGTAACAGATAGAAAGAAGAGAAAGTACGCAGTGATTCATCTACATAGAAAAGTTACAGAGGTTTACACAGAGATTTCCAAGTATAAGTAAAAGAAAATAAGAGAGACTTAGAAAACTGGTAAAACCTACATTGTGGATAGAGTTGGGAGTACTTAGCACTGTGAAAACAGCACTTTCGCAGAAAGAAATCTACTTCTCTAAGACTGGAAAACAGTGAACAGAGAATGTATGAGTTTCTGAATATTGGTAACAGATACAAACAAGAGAAAGTACACAGTGATTCATCTACATAGAGAAGTTACAGAAGTTTACACAGAGAATTCCAAGTATAAGTACAAGAAAATAAGAAAGACTTAGAAAACTGGTAAAACCTACATTGTTGATAGAGTTGGGAGTACTTAGCACTGTGAAAACAGCACTTTCGCAGGAAGAAATCTACTTCTCTAACACTGGGAAACAGTGAACAGAGAATGTATGAGTTTCTCAAGATTAGTAACAGATAGAAACAAGAGAAAGTACACACTGATTCATCTACCTAGAGAAGTTACAGAGCTTTACACAGAGAATTCCAAGTATAAGTACAGGAAAATAAGAGAGACTTAGAAAACTGGTAAAACCTACATTGTTGACAGAGTTGGGAGTACTTAGCACTGTGAAAACAGCACTTTCGCCGAAAGAAATTTAGTTCTCTAAGTCCGTGAACCAGTGAACAGAGAATGTATGAGTTTCTCAAGATTGGTAACAGATAGAAACAAGAGAAAGTACACAGTGATTCATCTACCTAGAAAAGTTACAGAGGTTTACACAGAGAATTCCAAGTATAAGTACAAGAAAATAAGAGAGACTTAGAAAACTGGTAAAGCCTACATTGTTGATAGAGTTGGGAGTACTTAGCACTGTGAAAACAGCACTTTCGCAAAAGGAAATCTACTTCTCTAACACTGGGAAACAGTGAACAGAGAATGTATGAGTTTCTCAAGATTGGTAACAGATAGAAACAAGAGAAAGTACGCAGTGATTCATCTACATAGAAAAGTTACAGAGGTTTACACAGAGAATTTCAAGTATAAGTAAAAGAAAATAAGAGAGACTTAGAAAACTGGTAAAACCTACATTGTGGATAGAGTTGGGAGTACTTAGCACTGTGAAAACAGCACTTTCGCAGAAAGAAATCTACTTCTCTAAGACTGGAAAACAGTGAACAGAGAATGTATGAGTTTCTCAAGATTGGTAACAGATACAAACAAGAGAAAGTACACAGTGATTCATCTACCTAGAGAAGTTAAAGAAGTTTACACAGAGAATTCCATGTATAAGTACAAGAAAATAAGAGAGACTTAGAAAACTGGTAAAACCTACATTGTGGATAGAGTTGGGAGTACTTAGCACTGTGAAAACAGCACTTTCGCCGAAAGAAATTTAGTTCTCCAAGTCCGTGAAACAGTGCAAAGAGAATGTATGAGTTTCTGAAGATTGGTAACAGATAGAAACAAGAGAAAGTACACAGTGATTCATCTACCTAGAGAAGTTACAGAAGTTTACACAGAGAATTCCAAGTATAAGTACAAGAAAATAACAGAGACTTAGAAAACTGGTAAAACCTACATTGTAGATAGAGTTTGGAGTACTTAGCACTGTGAAAACAGCACTTTCGCAGAAAGAAATCTACTTCTCTAAGACTGCGAAACAGTGAACAGAGAATGTATGAGTTTCTCAAGATTGGTAACAGATACAAGCAAGAGAAAGTACACAGTGATTCATCTACCTAGAGAAGTTACAGAAGTTTACACAGAGAATTCCATGTATAAGTACAAGAAAATAAGAGATTTAGAAAACTGGTAAAACCAACATTTTGGATAGAGTTGGGAGTACTTAGCACTGTGAAAACAGCACTTTCGCCGAAAGAAATTTAGTTCTCTAAGTCAGTGTAACAGTGAACAGAGAATGTATGAGTTTCTCAAGATTGGTAACAGATAGAAACAAGAGAAAGTACACAGTGATTCATCTACCTAGAAAAGTTACAGAGGTTTACACAGAGAATTCCAAGTATAAGTACAAGAAAATAAGAGAGACTTAGAAAACTGGTAAAACCTACATTGTTGATAGAGTTGGGAGTACTTAGCACTGTGAAAACAGGACTTTCGCAGAAAGAAATCTACTTCTCTAAGACTGGGAAACACTGAACAGAGCATGTGTCAGTTTCTCAAGATTGGTAACAGATAGAAAGAGGAGAAAGTATGCAGTGATTCATCTACATAGAAAAGTTACAGAGGTTTACACAGAGAATTCCAAGTATAAGTACAAGAAAATAAGAGAGACTTAGAAAACTGGTAAAACCGACATTGTTGATAGAGTTGGGAGTACTTAGCACTGTGAAAACAGCACTTTCGCCGAAAGAAATTTAGTTCTCCAAGTCCGTGAAACAGTGCAAAGAGAATGTATGAGTTTCTGAAGATTGGTAACAGATAGAAACAAGAGAAAGTACACAGTGATTCATCTACCTAGAGAAGTTACAGAAGTTTACACAGAGAATTCCAAGTATAAGTACAAGAAAATAACAGAGACTTAGAAAACTGGTAAAACCTACATTGTAGATAGAGTTGGGAGTACTTAGCACTGTGAAAACAGCACTTTCGCAGAAAGAAATCTACTTCTCTAAGACTGCGAAACAGTGAACAGAGAATGTATGAGTTTCTCAAGATTGGTAACAGATACAAGCAAGAGAAAGTACACAGTGATTCATCTACCTAGAGAAGTTACAGAAGTTTACACAGAGAATTCCATGTATAAGTACAAGAAAATAAGAGAGACTTAGAAAACTGGTAAAACCAACATTTTGGATAGAGTTGGGAGTACTTAGCACTGTGAAAACAGCACTTTCGCCGAAAGTAATTTAGTTCTCTAAGTCAGTGTAACAGTGAACAGAGAATGTATGAGTTTCTCAAGATTGGTAACAGATAGAAACAAGAGAAAGTACACAGTGATTCATCTACCTAGAAAAGTTACAGAGGTTTACACAGAGAATTCCAAGTATAAGTACAAGAAAATAAGAGAGACTTAGAAAACTGGTAAAACCTACATTGTTGATAGAGTTGGGAGTACTTAGCACTGTGAAAACAGGACTTTCGCAGAAAGAAATCTACTTCTCTAAGACTGGGAAACACTGAACAGAGCATGTGTCAGTTTCTCAAGATTGGTAACAGATAGAAAGAGGAGAAAGTATGCAGTGATTCATCTACATAGAAAAGTTACAGAGGTTTACACAGAGAATTCCAAGTATAAGTACAAGAAAATAAGAGAGACTTAGAAAACTGGTAAAACCGACATTGTTGATAGAGTTGGGAGTACTTAGCACTGTGAAAACAGCACTTTCGCCGAAAGAAATTTAGTTCTCCAAGTCCGTGAAACAGTGAACAGAGAATGTATGAGTTTCTGAAGATTGCTAACAGATAGAAACAAGAGAAAGTACACAGTGATTCATCTACCTAGAGAAGTTACAGAAGTTTACACAGAGAATTCCATGTATAAGTACAAGAAAATAAGAGAGACTTAGAAAACTGGTAAAACCTACATTGTGGATAGAGTTGGGAGTACTTAGCACTGTGAAAACAGCACTTTCGCAGAAAGAAATCTACTTCTCTAAGACTGGGAAACACTGAACAGAGAATGTGTCAGTTTCTCAAGATTGGTAACAGATAGAAAGAAGAGAAAGTACGCAGTGATTCATCTACATAGAAAAGTTACAGAGGTTTACACAGAGAATTCCATGTATAAGTACAAGAAAATAAGAGAGACTTAGAAAACTGGTAAAACCTACATTGTGGATAGAGTTGGGAGTACTTAGCACTGTGAAAACAGCACTTTCGCAGAAAGAAATCTACTTCTCTAAGACTGGGAAACACTGAACAGAGAATGTGTCAGTTTCTCAAGATTGGTAACAGATAGAAAGAAGAGAAAGTACGCAGTGATTCATCTACATAGAAAAGTTACAGAGGTTTACACAGAGAATTCCAAGTATAAGTACAAGAAAATAAGAGAGACTTAGAAAACTGGTATAACCTACATTGTTGATAGAGTTGGGAGTCCTTAGCACTGTGAAAACAGCGCTTTCGCCGAAAGAAATTTTGTTCTCTAAGTCCGTGTAACAGTGAACAGAGAATGTATGAGTTTCTCAAGATTGGTAACAGATAGAAACAAGAGAAAGTACACAATGATTCATCTACCTAGAAAAGTAACAGAGGTTTACACAGAGAATTCCAAGTATAAGTACAAGAAAATAAGAGACACTTAGAAAACAGGTAAAACCTACATTGTGGATAGAGTTGGGAGTACTTAGCACTGTGAAAACAGCACTTTCGCAGAAAGAAATCTACTTCTCTAAGACTGGGAAACAGTGAACAGAGAATGTATGAGTTTCTCAAGATTGGTAACAGATACAAACAAGAGAAAGTACACAGTGATTCATCTACCTAGAGAAGTTACAGAAGTTTACACAGAGAATTCCATGTATAAGTACAAGAAAATGAGAGAGACTTAGAAAACTGGTAAAACCTACATTGTGAATAGAGTTGGGAGTACTTAGCACTGTGAAAACAGCACTTTCGCAGAACGAAAGCTACTTCTCTAAGACTGGGAAACACTGAACAGAGAATGTGTCAGTTTCTCAAGATTGGTAACAGATAGAAAGAAGAGAAAGTACGCAGTGATTCATCTACATAGAAAAGTTACAGAGGTTTACACAGAGAATTCCAAGTATAAGTAAAAGAAAATAAGAGAGACTTAGAAAACTGGTAAAACCTACATTGTGGATAGAGTTGGGAGTACTTAGTACTGTGAAAACAGCACTTTCGCAGAAAGAAATCTACTTCTCTAAGACTGGAAAACAGTGAACAGAGAATGTATGAGTTTCTGAAGATTGGTAACAGATACAAACAAGAGAAAGTACACAGTGATTCATCTACCTAGAGAAGTTACAGAAGTTTACACAGAGAATTCCATGTATAAGTACAAGAAAATAAGAGAGACTTAGAAAACTGGTAAAACCTACATTGTGGATAGAGTTGGGAGTACTTAGCACTGTGAAAACAGCACTTTCGCCGAAAGAAATTTAGTTCTCCAAGTCCGTGAAACAGTGAACAGAGAATGTATGAGTTTCTGAAGAGTGGTAACAGATAGAAACAAGAGAAAGTACACAGTGATTCATCTACCTAGAGAAGTTACAGAAGTTTACACAGAGAATTCCAAGTATAAGTACAAGAAAATAAGAGAGACTTAGAAAACTGGTAAAACCTACATTGTTGATAGAGTTGGGAGTACTTAGCACTGTGAAAACAGCACTTTCGCCGAAAGAAATTTAGTTTTCCAAGTCCGTGAAACAGTGAACAGAGAATGTATGAGTTTCTGAAGATTGCTAACAGATAGAAACAAGAGAAAGTACACAGTGATTCATCTAGCTAGAAAAGATACAGAGGTTTACACAGAGAATTCCAAGTATAAGTACAAGAAAATAAGAGAGACTTAGAAAACTGGTAAAACCTACATTGTAGATAGAGTTGGGAGTACTTAGCACTGTGAAAACAGCACTTTCGCAGAAAGAAATCTACTTCTCTAACACTGGGAAACAGTGAACAGAGAATGTATGAGTTTCTCAAGATTGGTAACAGATAGAAACAAGAGAAAGTACGCAGTGATTCATCTACCTAGAAAAGTTACAGAGGTTTACACAGAGAATTCCAAGTATAAGTACAACAAAATAAGAGAGACTTAGAAAACTGGTAAAACCTACATTGTGGATAGAGTTGGGAGTACTTAGCACTGTGAAAACAGCACTTTCGCAGAAAGAAATCTACTTCTCTAAGACTGGGAAACAGTGAACAGAGAATGTATGAGTTACTCAAGATTGGTAACAGATACAAACAAGACAAAGTACACAGTGATTCATCTACCTAGAGAAGTTACAGAGGTTTACACAGAGAATTCAAGTATAAATACAGGAAAATAAGAGAGACTTAGAAAACTGGTAAAACCTACATTGTGGATAGAGTTGGGAGTACTTAGCACTGTGAAAACAGCACTTTCGCCTAAAGAAATTTAATCCTCTAAGTCCGTGTAACAGTGAACACAGAATGTATGAGTTTCTCAAGATTGGTAACAGATAGAAACAAGAGAAAGTACACAGTGATTCATCTACCTAGAAAAGTTACAGAGGTTTACATAGAGAATTCCATGTATAAGTACAAGAAAATAAGAGAGACTTAGAAAACTGGTAAAACCTACATTGTTGATAGAGTTGGGAGTACTTAGCACTGTGAAAACAGCACTTTCGCAGAAAGAAATCTACTTCTCTAACACTGGGAAACAGTGAACAGAGAATGAATGAGTTTCTCAAGATTGGTAACAGATAGAAACAAGAGAAAGTACACAGTGATTCATCTACCTAGAGAAGTTACAGAAGTTTACACAGAGAATTCCATGTATAAGTACAAGAAAATAAGAGAGACTTAGAAAACTGGTAAAACCTACATTGTGGATAGCGTTGGGAGTACTTAGCACTGTGAAAACAGCACTTTCGCAGAAAGAAATCTACTTCTCTAAGACTGGGAAACAGTGAAGAGAGAATGTATCAGTTTCTAAAGATTGGTAACAGATAGAAAGAAGAGAAAGTACGCAGTGATTCATCTACATAGAAAAGTTACAGAGGTTTACACAGAGAATTCCAAGTATAAGTACAAGAGAATAAGAGAGACTTAGAAAACAGGTAAAACCTAAATTGTTGATAGAGTTGGGAGTACTTAGCACTGTGAAAACAGCACGTTCGCAGAAAGAAATCTACTTCTCTAAGACTGGGAAACAGTGAAAAGAGAATGCATGAGTTTCTCAAGATTGGTAACAGATAGAAACAAGAGAAACTACACAGTGATTCATCTACCTAGAGAAGTTACAGAAGTTTACACAGAGAATTCCATGTATAAGTACAAGAAAATAAGAGAGACTTAGAAAACTGGTAAAACCTACATTGTGGATAGAGTTGGGAGTACTTAGCACTGTGAAAACAACACTTTCGCAGAAAGAAATCTACTTCTCTAAGACTGGGAAACACTGAACAGAGAACGTGTCAGTTTCTCAAGATTGGTAACAGATAGAAAGAAGAGAAAGTACGCAGTGATTCATCTACATACAAAAGTACCAGAGGTTTACACAGAGAATTCCAAGTATAAGTACAAGAAAATAAGAGAGACTTAGAAAACTGGTAAAACCTACATTGTGGATAGCGTTGGGAGTACTTAGCACTGTGAAAACAGCACTTTCGCAGAAAGAAATCTACTTCTCTAACACTGGGAAACAGTGAACAGAGAATGTATGAGTTTCTCAAGATTGGTAACAGATAGAAACAAGAGAAAGTATGCAGTGATTCATCTACCTAGAAAAGTTACAGAGGTTTACACAGAGAATTCCAAGTATAAGTACAACAAAATAAGAGAGACTTAGAAAACTGGTAAAACCTACATTGTGGATAGAGTTGGGAGTACTTAGCACTGTGAAAACAGCACTTTCGCAGAAAGAAATCTACTTCTCTAAGACTGGGAAACAGTGAACAGAGAATGTATGAGTTACTCAAGATTGGTAACAGATACAAACAAGACAAAGTACACAGTGATTCATCTACCTAGAGAAGTTACAGAGGTTTACACAGAGAATTCAAGTATAAGTACAGGAAAATAAGAGAGACTTAGAAAACTGGTAAAACCTACATTGTGGATAGAGTTGGGAGTACTTAGCACTGTGAAAACAGCACTTTCGCCTAAATAAATTTAATTTTTTAAGTCCATGTAACAGTGAACACAGAATGTATGAGTTTCTCAAGATTGGTAACAGATAGAAACAAGAGAAAGTACACAGTGATTCATCTACCTAGAAAAGTTACAGAGGTTTACACAGAGAATTCCATGTATAAGTACAAGAAAATAAGAGAGACTTAGAAAACTGGTAAAACCTACATTGTTGATAGAGTTGGGAGTACTTAGCACTGTGAAAACAGCACTTTCGCAGAAAGAAATCTACTTCTCTAACACTGGGAAACAGTGAACAGAGAATGAATGAGTTTCTCAAGATTGGTAACAGATAGAAACAAGAGAAAGTACACAGTGATTCATCTACCTAGAGAAGTTACAGAAGTTTACACAGAGAATTCCATGTATAAGTACAAGAAAATGAGAGAGTCTTAGAAAACTGGTAAAACCTACATTGTGGATAGCGTTGGGAGTACTTAGCACTGTGAAAACAGCACTTTCGCAGAAAGAAATCTACTTCTCTAAGTCCGTGTAACAGTTAACAGAGAATGTATGAGTTTCTCAAGATTGGTAACAGATAGAAACAAGAGAAAGTACACAGTGATTCATCTACCTAGAGAAGTTACAGAAGTTTACACATAGAATTCCATGTATAAGTACAAGAAAATAAGAGAGACTTAGAAAACTGGTAAAACCTACATTGTGGATAGAGTTGGGAGTACTTAGCACTGTGAAAACAGCACTTTCGCAGAAAGAAATCTACTTCTCTAAGACTGGGAAACACTGAACAGAGAATGTGTCAGTTTCTCAAGATTGGTAACAGATAGAAAGAAGAGAAAGTACGCAGTGATTCATCTACAGAGAAAAGTTACAGAGGTTTACAAAGAGAATTCCAAGTATAAGTACAAGAAAATAAGAGAGACTTAGAAAACTGGTAAAACCTACATTGTAGATAGAGTTGGGAGTACTTAGCACTGTGTAAACAGCACTTTCGCAGAAAGAAATGTACTTCTCTAACACTGGGAAACAGTGAACAGAGAATGTATGAGTTTCTCAAGATTGGTAACAGATAGAAACAAGAGAAAGTACAGAGTGATTAATCTACCTAGAAAAGTTACAGAGGTTTACACAGAGAATTCCAAGTATAAGTACAAGAAAATAAGAGAGACTTAGAAAACTGGTAAAACCTACAGTGTGGATAGAGTTGGGAGTACTTAGCACTGTGAAAACAGCACTTTCGCAGAAAGAAATCTACTTCTCTAACACTGGGAAACAGTGAACAGAGAATGTATGAGTTTCTCAAGATTGGTAACAGATAGAAACAAGAGAAAGTACACAGTGATTAATCTACCTAGAAAAGTTACAGAGGTTTACACAGAGAATTCCAAGTATAAGTACAAGAAAATAAGAGAGACTTAGAAAACTGGTAAAACCTACATTGTAGATAGAGTTGGGAGTACTTAACACTGTGAAAACAGCACTTCCGCAGAAAGAAATGTACTTCTCTAACACTGGGAAACAGTGAACAGAGAATGTATGAGTTTCTCAAGATTGGTAACAGATAGAAACAAGAGAAAGTACACAGTGATTCATCTACCTAGAAAAGTTACAGAGCCTTACACAGAGAATTCCAAGTATAAGTACAGGAAAATAAGAGAGACTTAGAAAACTGGTAAAACCTATATTGTTGACAGAGTTGGGAGTACTTAGCACTGTGAAAACAGCACTTTCGCCGAAAGAAATTTAGTTCTCTAAGTCGGTGAACCAGTGAACAGAGAATGTATGAGTTTCTCAAGATTGGTAACAGATAGAAACAAGAGAAAGTACACGTGATTCATCTACCTAGAAAAGTTACTGAGGTTTACACAGAGAATTCCAAGTATAAGTACAAGAAAATAAGAGAGACTTAGAAAACTGGTAAAGCCTACATTGTTGATAGAGTTGGGAGTACTTAGCACTGTGAAAACAGCACTTTCGCAAAAGGAAATCTACTTCTCTAACACTGGGAAACAGTGAACAGAGAATGTATGAGTTTCTCAAGATTGGTAACAGATAGAAACAAGAGAAAGTACGCAGTGATTCATCTACATAGAAAAGTTACAGAGGTTTACACAGAGAATTCCAAGTATAAGTAAAAGCAAATAAGAGAGACTTAGAAAACTGGTAAAACCTACATTGTGGATAGAGTTGGGAGTACTTAGCACTGTGAAAACAGCACTATCGCAGAAAGAAATCTACTTCTCTAAGACTGGAAAACAGTGAACAGAGAATGTATGAGTTTCTCAAGATTGGTAACAGATACAAACCAGACAAAGTACACAGTGATTCATCTACCTAGAGAAGTTAAAGAAGTTTACACAGAGAATTCCATGTATAAGTACAAGAAAATAAGAGAGACTTAGAAAACTGGTAAAACCTACATTGTGGATAGAGTTGGGAGTACTTAGCACTGTGAAAACAGCACTTTCGCCGAAAGAAATTTAGTTCTCCAAGTCCGTGAAACAGTGAACAGAGAATGTATGAGTTTCTGAAGATTGGTAACAGATAGAAACAAGAGAAAGTACACAGTGATTCATCTACCTAGAGAAGTTACAGAAGTTTACACAGAGAATTCCAAGTATAAGTACAAGAAAATAACAGAGACTTAGAAAACTGGTAAAACCTACATTGTAGATAGAGTTGGGAGTACTTAGCACTGTGAAAACAGCACTTTCGCAGAAAGAAATCTACTTCTCTAAGACTGGGAAACAGTGAACAGAGAATGTATGAGTTTCTCAAGATTGGTAACAGATACAAGCAAGAGAAAGTACACAGTGATTCATCTACCTAGAGAAGTTACAGAAGTTTACACAGAGAATTCCATGTATAAGTACAAGAAAATAAGAGAGACTTAGAAAACTGGTAAAACCTACATTGTGGATAGAGTTGGGAGTACTTAGCACTGTGAAAACAGCACTTTCGCAGAAAGAAATCTACTTCTCTAAGACTGGGAAACAGTGAACAGAGAATGTATGAGTTTCTCAAGATTGGTAACAGATACAAACAAGAGAAAGTACACAGTGATTCATCTACCTAGAAAAGTTACAGAGGTTTACACAGAGAATTCCAAGTATAAGTACAAGAAAATAAGAGAGACTTAGAAAACAGGTAAAACCTACATTGTTGATAGAGTTGGGAGTACTTAGCACTGTGAAAACAGGACTTTCGCAGAAAGAAATCTACTTCTCTAAGACTGGGAAACACTGAACAGAGCATGTGTCAGTTTCCCAAGATTGGTAACAGATAGAAAGAGGAGAAAGTATGCAGTGATTCATCTACATAGAAAAGTTAC
Source organism: Heterohyrax brucei (assembly GCA_028571685.1). Classification (NCBI taxonomy): domain Eukaryota; kingdom Metazoa; phylum Chordata; class Mammalia; order Hyracoidea; family Procaviidae; genus Heterohyrax; species Heterohyrax brucei. The sequence continues at coordinate 40,531,907 of CM053156.1, read as the reverse complement.
AGAGGTTTACACAGAGAATTCCAAGTATAAGTACAAGAAAATAAGAGAGACTTAGAAAACTGGTAAAACCTACATTGTTGATAGAGTTGGGAGTACTTAGCACTGTGAAAACAGCACTTTCGCCGAAAGAAATTTAGTTCTCCAAGTCCGTGAAACAGTGAACAGAGAATGTATGAGTTTCTGAAGATTGCTAACAGATAGAAACAAGAGAAAGTACACAGTGATTCATCTAGCTAGAAAAGATACAGAGGTTTACACAGAGAATTCCAAGTATAAGTACAAGAAAATAAGAGAGACTTAGAAAACAGGTAAAACCTACATTGTGGATAGAGTTGGGAGTACTTAGCACTGTGAAAACAGCACTTTCGCAGAAAGAAATCTACTTCTCTAAGACTGGGAAACAGTGAACAGGGAATGTGTGAGTTTCTCAAGATTGGTAACAGATACAAACAAGAGAAAGTACACAGTGATTCATCTACCTAGAGAAGTTACAGAAGTTTACACAGAGAATTCCATGTATAAGTACAAGAAAATAAGAGAGACTTAGAAAACTGGTAAAACCTACATTGTGGATAGAGTTGGGAGTACTTAGCACTGTGAAAACAGCACTTCCGCAAAAGGAAATCTACTTCTCTAACACTGGGAAACAGTGAACAGAGAATGTATGAGTTTCTCAAGATTGGTAACAGATAGAAACAAGAGAAAGTACGCAGTGATTCATCTACCTAGAAAAGTTACACAGGTTTACACAGAGAATTCCAAGTATAAGTACAACAAAATAAGAGAGACTTAGAAAACTGGTAAAACCTACATTGTGGATAGAGTTGGGAGTACTTAGCACTGTGAAAACAGCACTTTCGCAGAAAGAAATCTACTTCTCTAAGACTGGGAAACAGTGAACAGAGAATGTATGAGTTACTCAAGATTGGTAACAGATACAAACAAGACAAAGTACACAGTGATTCATCTACCTAGAGAAGTTACAGAAGTTTACACAGAGAATTCCATGTATAAGTACAAGAAAATAAGAGAGACTTAGAAAACTAATAAAACCTACATTGTGGATAGAGTTGGGAGTACTTAGCACTGTGAAAACAGCACTTTTGCAGAAAGAAATCTACTTCTCTAAGACTGGGAAACACTGAACAGAGAATGTGTCAGTTTCTCAAGATTGGTAACAGATAGAAAGAAGAGAAAGTACGCAGTGATTCATCTACATAGAAAAGTTACAGAGGTTTACACAGAGAATTCCAAGTATAAGTAAAAGAAAATAAGACAGACTTAGAAAACTGGTAAAACCTACATTGTGGATAGAGTTGGGAGTACTTAGCACTGTGAAAACAGCACTTTCGCAGAAAGAAATCTACTTCTCTAAGACTGGAAAACAGTGAACAGAGAATGTATGAGTTTCTGAAGATTGGTAACAGATACAAACAAGAGAAAGTACACAGTGATTCATCTACATAGAGAAGTTACAGAAGTTTACACAGAGAATTCCATGTATAAGTACAAGAAAATAAGAGAGACTTAGAAAACTGGTAAAACCTACATTGTGGATAGAGTTGGGAGTACTTAGCACTGTGAAAACAGCACTTTCGCCGAAAGAAATTTAGTCCTCCAAGTCCGTGAAACAGTGAACAGAGAATGTATGAGTTTCTGAAGAGTGGTAACAGATAGAAACAAGAGAAAGTACACAGTGATTCATCTACCTAGAGAAGTTACAGAAGTTTACACAGAGAATTCCAAGTATAAGTACAAGAAAATAAGAGAGACTTAGAAAACTGGTAAAACCTACATTGTTGATAGAGTTGGGAGTACTTAGCACTGTGAAAACAGCACTTTCGCAGGAAGAAATCTACTTCTCTAACACTGGGAAAAAGTGAACAGAGAATGTATGAGTTTCTCAAGATTAGTAACAGATAGAAACAAGAGAAAGTACACATTGATTCATCTACCTAGAGAAGTTACAGAAGTTTACACAGAGAATTCCATGTATAAGTACAAGAAAATAAGAGAGACTTAGAAAACTGGTAAAAGCTACATTGTGGATAGAGTTGGGAGTACTTAGCACTGTGAAATCAGCACTTTCGCAGAAAGAAATCTACTTCTCTAAGACTGGGAAACACTGAACAGAGCATGTGTCAGTTTCTCAAGATTGGTAACAGATAGAAAGAAGAGAAAGTACGCAGTGATTCATCTACAGAGAAAAGTTACAGAGGTTTACAAAGAGAATTCCAAGTATAAGTACAAGAAAATAAGAGAGACTTAGAAAACTGGTAAAACCTACATTGTTGATAGAGTTGGGAGTACTTAGCACTGTGAAAACAGCACTTTCGCCGAAAGAAATTTAGTTCTCCAAGTCCGTGAAACAGTGAACAGAGAATGTATGAGTTTCTGAAGATTGCTAACAGATAGAAACAAGAGAAAGTACACAGTGATTCATCTAGCTAGAAAAGATACAGAGGTTTACACAGAGAATTCCAAGTATAAGTACAAGAAAATAAGAGAGACTTAGAAAACAGGTAAAACCTACATTGTGGATAGAGTTGGGAGTACTTAGCACTGTGAAAACAGCACTTTCGCAGAAAGAAATCTACTTCTCTAAGACTGGGAAACAGTGAACAGAGAATGTATGAGTTTCTCAAGATTGGTAACAGATACAAACAAGAGAAAGTACACAGTGATTCATCTACCTAGAGAAGTTACAGAAGTTTACACAGAGAATTCCATGTATAAGTACAAGAAAATAAGAGAGACTTAGAAAACTGGTAAAACCTACATTGTGGATAGAGTTGGGAGTACTTAGCACTGTGAAAACAGCACTTTCGCAGAAAGAAATCTACTTCTCTAAGACTGGGAAACACTGAACAGAGAATGTGTCAGTTTCTCAAGATTGGTAACAGATAGAAACAAGAGAAAGTACGCAGTGATTCATCTACATAGAAAAGTTACAGAGGTTTACACAGAGAATTCCAAGTATAAGTACCACAAAATAAGAGAGACTTAGAAAACTGGTAAAACCTACATTGTAGATAGAGTTGGGAGTACTTAGCACTGTGAAAACAGCATTTTCACAGAAAGAAATCTACTTCTCTAAGACTGGGAAACAGTGAGCAGAGAATGTATGAGTTTCTCAAGATTGGTAACAGATACAAACAAGACAAAGTACACAGTGATTCATGTACCTAGAGAAGTTACAGAAGTTTACACAGAGAATTCCATGTGTAAGTACAAGAAAATAAGAGAGACTTAGAAAACTGGTAAAACCAACATTTTGGACAGAGTTGGGAGTACTTAGCACTGTGAAAACAGCACTTTCGCCGAAAGAAATTTAGTTCTCTAAGTCCGTGTAACAGTGAACAGAGAATGTATGAGTTTCTCAAGATTGGTAACAGATAGAAACAAGAGAAAGTACACAGTGATTCATCTACCTAGAAAAGTAACAGTGGTTTACACAGAGAATTCCAAGTATAAGTACAAGAAAATAAGAGAGACTTAGAAAACAGGTAAAACCTACATTGTTGATAGAGTTGGGAGTACTTAGCACTGTGAAAACAGCACTTTCGCAGGAAGAAATCTACTTCTCTAAGACTGGGAAACACTGAACAGAGAATGTGTCAGTTTCTCAAGATTGGTAACAGATAGAAAGAAGAGAAAGTACGCAGTGATTCATCTACAGAGAAAAGTTACAGAGGTTTACAAAGAGAATTCCAAGTATAAGTACAAGAAAATAAGAGAGACTTAGAAAACTGGTAAAACCTACATTGTGGATAGAGTTGGGAGTACTTAGCACTGTGAAAACAGCACTTTCGCAGAACGAAATCTACTTCTCTAACACTGGGAAACAGTGAACAGAGAATGTATGAGTTTCTCAAGATTGGTAACAGATAGAAACAAGAGAAAGTACGCAGTGATTCATCTACCTAGAAAAGTTACAGAGGTTTACACAGACAATTCCAAGTATAAGTACAAGAAAATAAGAGAGACTTAGAAAACTGGTAAAACCTACATTGTGGATAGAGTTGGGAGTACTTAGCACTGTGAAAACAGCACTTTCGCCGAAAGAAATTTAGTTCTCTAAGTCCGTGAAACAGTGAACAGAGAATGTACGAATTTCTCAAGATTGGTAACAGATAGAAACAAGAGAAAGTACACAGTGATTCATCTACCTAGAAAAGTTACAGAGGTTTACACAGAGAATTCCAAGTATAAGTACAAGAAAATAAGAGAGACTTAGAAAACTGGTAAAACCTACATTGTGGATAGAGTTGGGAGTACTTAGCACTGTGAAAACAGCACTTTCGCAGAAGGAAATCTACTTCTCTAACACTGGGAAACAGTGAACAGAGAATGTATGAGTTTCTCAAGATTGGTAACAGATAGAAACAAGAGAAAGTACGCAGTGATTCATCTACCTAGAAAAGTTACAGAGGTTTACACAGAGAATTCCAAGTATAAGTACAACAAAATAAGAGAGACTTAGAAAACTGGTAAAACCTACATTGTGGATAGAGTTGGGAGTACTTAGCACTGTGAAAACAGCACTTTCGCAGAAAGAAATCTACTTCTCTAAGACTGGGAAACAGTGAACAGAGAATGTATGAGTTACTCAAGATTGGTAACAGATACAAACAAGACAACGTACACAGTGATTGATCTACCTAGAGAAGTTACAGAAGTTTACACAGAGAATTCCATGTATAAGTACAAGAAAATAAGAGAGACTTAGAAAACTAATAAAACCTACATTGTGGATAGAGTTGGGAGTACTTAGCACTGTGAAAACAGCACTTTCGCAGAAAGAAATCTACTTCTCTAAGACTGGGAAACACTGAACAGAGAATGTGTCAGTTTCTCAAGATTGGTACCAGATAGAAAGAAGAGAAAGTACGCAGTGATTCATCTACATAGAAAAGTTACAGAGGTTTACACAGAGAATTCCAAGTATAAGTACAAGAAAATAAGAGGGACTTAGAAAACTGGTAAAACCTACATTTTGGATAGAGTTGGGAGTACTTAGCACTGTGAAAACAGCACTTTCTCAGAAAGAAATTTAGTTCTCTAAGTCCGTGAAACAGTGAACAGAGAATGTATGAGTTTCTCAAGATTGGTAACAGATAGAAACAAGAGAAAGTACGCAGTGATTCATCTACCTAGAAAAGTTACAGAGGTTTACACAGAGAATTCCAAGTATAAGTACAAGAAAATAAGAGAGACTTAGAAAACTGGTAAAACCTACATTGTTGATAGAGTTGGGAGTACTTAGAACTGTGAAAACAGCACTTTCGCAGGAAGAAATCTACTTCTCTAACACTGGGAAACAGTGAACAGAGAATGTATGACTTTCTCAAGATTAGTAACAGATAGAAACAAGAGAAAGTACACACTGATTCATCTACCTAGAGAAGTTACAGAAGTTTACACAGAGAATACCATGTATAAGTACAAGAAAATAAGAGAGACTTAGAAAACTGGTAAAACCTACATTGTGGATAGAGTTGGGAGTACTTAGCACTGTGAAAACAGCACTTTCGCAGAAAGAAATCTACTTCTCTAAGACTGGGAAACACTGAACAGAGAATGTGTCAGTTTCTCAAGATTGGTAACAGATAGAAAGAAGAGAAAGTACGCAGTGATTCATCTACAGAGAAAAGTTACAGAGGTTTACAAAGAGAATTCCAAGTATAAGTAGAAGAAAATAAGAGAGACTTAGAAAACTGGTAAAACCTACATTGTAGATAGAGTTGGGAGTACTTAGCACTGTGAAAACAGCACTTCCGCAGAAAGAAATGTACTTCTCTAACACTGGGAAACAGTGAACAGAGAATGTATGAGTTTCTCAAGATTGGTAACAGATAGAAACAAGAGAAAGTACACAGTGATTCATCTACCTAGAAAAGTTACAGAGGTTTACACAGAGAATTCCAAGTATAAGTACAGGAAAATAAGAGAGACTTAGAAAACTGGTAAAACCTACATTGTTGATAGAGTTGGGAGTACTTAGCACTGTGAAAACAGCACTTTCACCGAAAGAAATTTAGTTCTCTAAGTCCGTGAACCAGTGAACAGAGAATGTATGAGTTTCTCAAGATTGGTAACAGATAGAAACAAGAGAAAGTACACAGTGATTCATCTACCTAGAGAAGTTACAGAAGTTTACACAGAGAATTCCATGTATAAGTACAAGAAAATAAGAGAGACTTAGAAAACTGGTTAAACCTACATTGTGGATAGAGTTGGGAGTACTTAGCACTGTGAAAACAGCACTTTCGCAGAAAGAAATCTACTTCTCTAAGACTGGGAAACACTGAACAGAGAATGTGTCAGTTTCTCAAGATTGGTAACAGATAGAAAGAAGAGAAAGTACGCAGTGATTCATCTACATAGAAAAGTTACAGAGGTTTACACAGAGAATTCCAAGTATAAGTACAAGAAAATAAGAGAGACTTAGAAAACTGGTAAAACCTACATTGTTGATAGAGTTGGGAGTACTTAGCACTGTGAAAACAGCGCTTTCGCCGAAAGAATTTTAGTTCTCTAAGTCCGTGTAACAGTGAACAGAGAATGTATGAGTTTCTCAAGATTGGTAACAGATAGAAACAAGAGAAAGTACACAATGATTCATCTACCTAGAGAAGTTACAGAAGTTTACACAGAGAATTCCATGTATAAGTACAAGAAAATAAGAGAGACTTAGAAAACTGGTAAAACCAACATTTTGGACAGAGTTGGGAGTACTTAGCACTGTGAAAACAGCACTTTCGCCGAAAGAAATTTAGTTTTCTAAGTCCGTATAACAGTGAACAGAGAATGTATGAGTTTCTCAAGATTGGTAACAGATAGAAACAAGAGAAAGTACACAGTGATTCATCTACCTAGAAAAGTAACAGTGGTTTACACAGAGAATTCCAAGTATAAGTACAAGAAAATAAGAGAGACTTAGAAAACAGGTAAAACCTACATTGTTGATAGAGTTGGGAGTAGTTAGCACTGTGAAAACAGCACTTTCGCAGAAAGAAATCTACTTCTCTAAGACTGGGAAACACTGAACAGAGAATGTGTCAGTTTCTCAAGATTGGTAACAGATAGAAAGAAGAGAAAGTACGCAGTGATTCATCTACATAGAAAAGTTACAGAGGTTTACACAGAGAATTCCAAGTATAAGTACAAGAAAATAAGAGAGACTTAGAAAACTGGTAAAACCTACATTGTTGATAGAGTTGGGAGTACTTAGCACTGTGAAAACAGCACTTTCGCAGAAAGAAATCTACTTCTCTAAGACTGGGAAACAGTGAACAGAGAATGTATGAGTTTCTCAAGATTGGTAAGAGATAGAAACAAGAGAAAGAACACAGTGATTCATCTACCTAGAGAAGTTACAGAAGTTAACACAGAGAATTCCATGTATAAGTACAAGAAAATAAGAGAGACTTAGAAAACTGGTAAAACCTACATTGTAGATAGAGTTGGGAGTACTTAGCACTGTGAAAACAGCACTTTCGCCGAAAGAAATTTAGTTCTCTAAGTCCGTGAACCAGTGAACAGAGAATGTATGAGTTTCTCAAGATTGGTGACAGATAGAAACAAGAGAAAGTACACACTGATTCATCTACCTAGAAAAGTTACAGAGGTTTACACAGAGAATTCCAAGTATAAGTACAAGAAAATAAGAGAGACTTAGAAAACTGGTAAAACCTACATTGTGGATAGAGTTGGGAGTACTTAGCACTGTGAAAACAGCGCTTCCGCAGAAGGAAATCTACTTCTCTAAGACGGGGAAACAGTGAACAGAGAATGTATGAGTTACTCAAGATTGGTAACAGATACAAACAAGACAAAGTACACAGTGATTCATCTACCTAGAGAAGTTACAGAAGTTTACACAGAGAATTCCATGTATAAGTACAAGAAAATAAGAGAGACTTAGAAAACTAATAAAACCTACATTGTGGATAGAGTTGGGAGTACTTAGCACTGTGAAAACAGCACTTTCGCAGAAAGAAATCTACTTCTCTAAGACTGGGAAACACTGAACAGAGAATGTGTCAGTTTCTCAAGATTGGTACCAGATAGAAAGAAGAGAAAGTACGCAGTGATTCATCTACATAGAAAAGTTACAGAGGTTTACACAGAGAATTCCAAGTATAAGTAAAAGAAAATAAGAGAGACTTAGAAAACTGGTAAAACCTACATTGTGGATAGAGTTGGGAGTACTTAGCACTGTGAAAACAGCACTTTCGCAGAAAGAAATCTACTTCTCTAAGACTGGAAAACAGTGAACAGAGAATGTATGAGTTTCTCAAGATTGGTAACAGATACAAACAAGAGAAAGTACACAGTGATTCATCTACCTAGAGAAGTTACAGAAGTTTACACAGAGAATTCCATGTATAAGTACAAGAAAATAAGAGAGACTTAGAAAACTGGTAAAACCTACATTGTTGATAGAGTTGGGAGTACTTAGCACTGTGAAAACAGCACTTTCGCAGAAAGAAATCTACTTCTCTAAGACTGGGAAACACTGAACAGAGAATGTGTCAGTTTCTCAAGATTGGTAACAGATAGAAAGAAGAAGTAGTACGCAGTGATTCATCTACAGAGAAAAGTTACAGAGGTTTACAAAGAGAATTCCAAGTATAAGTACAAGAAAATAAGAGAGACTTAGAAAACTGGTAAAACCTACATTGTAGATAGAGTGGGGAGTACTTAGCACTGTGTAAACAGCACTTTCGCAGAAAGAAATGTACTTCTCTAACACTGGGAAACAGTGAACAGAGAATGTATGAGTTTCTCAAGATTGGTAACAGATAGAAACAAGAGAAAGTACACAGTGATTCATCTACCTAGAAAAGTTACAGAGGTTTACACAGAGAATTCCAAGTATAAGTACAGGAAAATAAGAGAGACTTAGAAAACTGGTAAAACCTACATTGTTGACAGAGTTGGGAGTACTTAGCACTGTGAAAACAGCACTTTCGCCGAAAGAAATATAGTTCTCTAAGTCCGTGAACCAGTGAACAGAGAATGTATGAGTTTCTCAAGATTGGTAACAGATAGAAACAAGAGAAAGTACACAGTGATTCATCTACCTAGAAAAGTTACAGAGGTTTACACAGAGAATTCCAAGTATAAGTACAAGAAAATAAGAGAGACTTAGAAAACTGGTAAAGCCTACATTGTTGATAGAGTTGGGAGTACTTAGCACTGTGAAAACAGCACTTTCGCAAAAGGAAATCTACTTCTCTAACACTGGGAAACAGTGAACAGAGAATGTATGAGTTTCTCAAGATTGGTAACAGATAGAACCAAGAGAAAGTACGCAGTGATTCATCTACATAGAAAAGTTACAGAGGTTTACACAGAGAATTTCAAGTATAAGTAAAAGAAAATAAGAGAGACTTAGAAAACTGGTAAAACCTACATTGTGGATAGAGTTGGGAGTACTGAGCACTGTGAAAACAGCACTTTCGCAGAAAGAAATCTACTTCTCTAAGACTGGAAAACAGTGAACAGAGAATGTATGAGTTTCTCAAGATTGGTAACAGATACAAACAAGAGAAAGTACACAGTGATTCATCTACCTAGAGAAGTTAAAGAAGTTTACACAGAGAATTCCATGTATAAGTACAAGAAAATAAGAGAGACTTAGAAAACTGGTAAAATCTACATTGTGGATAGAGTTGGGAGTACTTAGCACTGTGAAAACAGCACTTTCGCCGAAAGAAATTTAGTTCTCCAAGTCCGTGAAACAGTGAAAAGAGAATGTATGAGTTTCTGAAGATTGGTAACAGATAGAAACAAGAGAAAGTACACAGTGATTCATCTACTTAGAGAAGTTACAGAAGTTTACACAGAGAATTCCAAGTATAAGTACAAGAAAATAAGAGAGACTTAGAAAACTGGTAAAACCTACATTGTAGATAGAGTTGGGAGTACTTAGCACTGTGAAAACAGCACTTTCGCAGAAAGAAATCTACTTCTCTAAGACTGGGAAACAGTGAACAGAGAATGTATGAGTTTCTCAAGATTGGTAACAGATACAAGCAAGAGAAAGTACACAGTGATTCATCTACCTAGAGAAGTTACAGAAGTTTACACAGAGAATTCCATGTATAAGTACAAGAAAATAAGAGAGACTTAGAAAACTGGTAAAACCAACATTTTGGATAGAGTTGGGAGTACTTAGCACTGTGAAAACAGCACTTTCGCCGAAAGAAATTTAGTTCTCTAAGTCAGTGTAACAGTGAACAGAGAATGTATGAGTTTCTCAAGATTGGTAACAGATAGAAACAAGAGAAAGTACACAGTGATTCATCTACCTAGAAAAGTTACAGAGGTTTACACAGAGAATTCCAAGTATAAGTACAAGAAAATAAGAGAGACTTAGAAAACTGGTAAAACCTACATTGTTGATAGAGTTGGGAGTACTTAGCACTGTGAAAACAGGACTTTCGCAGAAAGAAATCTACTTCTCTAAGACTGGGAAACACTGAACAGAGCATGTGTCAGTTTCGCAAGATTGGTAACAGATAGAAAGAGGAGAAAGTATGCAGTGATTCATGTACATAGAAAAGTTACAGAGGTTTACACAGAGAATTCCAAGTATAAGTACAAGAAAATAAGAGAGACTTAGAAAACTGGTAAAACCTACATTGTTGATAGAGTTGGGAGTCCTTAGCACTGTGAAAACAGCGCTTTCGCCGAAAGAAATTTAGTTCTCTAAGTCCGTGTAACAGTGAACAGAGAATGTACGACTTTCTCAAGATTGGTAACAGATAGAAACAAGAGAAAGTACACAATGATTCATCTACCTAGAAAAGTAACAGAGGTTTACACAGAGAATTCCAAGTATAAGTACAAGAAAATAAGAGACACTTAGAAAACAGGTAAAACCTACATTGTGGATAGAGTTGGGAGTACTTAGCACTGTGAAAACAGCACTTTCGCAGAAAGAAATCTACTTCTCTAAGACTGGGAAACAGTGAACAGAGAATGTATGAGTTTCTCAAGATTGGTAACAGATACAAACAAGAGAAAGTACACAGTGATTCATCTACCTAGAGAAGTTACAGAAGTTTACACAGAGAATTCCATGTATAAGTACAAGAAAATGAGAGAGACTTAGAAAACTGGTAAAGCCTACATTGTGGATAGAGTTGGGAGTACTTAGCACTGTGAAAAAGCACTTTCGCAGAACGAAAGCTACTTCTCTAAGACTGGGAAACACTGAACAGAGAATGTGTCAGTTTCTCAAGATTGGTAACAGATAGAAACAAGAGAAAGTACGCAGTGATTCATCTACAGAGAAAAGTTACAGAGGTTTACAAAGAGAATTCCAAGTATAAGTACAAGAAAATAAGAGAGACTTAGAAAACTGGTAAAACCTACATTGTAGATAGAGTTGGGAGTACTTAGCACTGTGAAAACAGCACTTTCGCAGAAAGAAATGTACTTCTCTAACACTGGGAAACAGTGAACAGAGAATGTATGAGTTTCTCAAGATTGGTAACAGATAGAAACAAGAGAAAGTACACAGTGATTCATCTACCTAGAAAAGTTACAGAGGTTTACACATAGAATTCCAAGTATAAGTACAGTAAAATAAGAGAGACTTAGAAAACTGGTAAAACCTACACTGTGGATAGAGTTGGGAGTACTTAGCACTGTGAAAACAGCACTTACGCAGAAAGAAATTTAGTTCTCTAAGTCCGTGAAACAGTGAACAGAGAATGTATGAGTTTCTCAAGATTGGTAACAGATAGAAACAAGAGAAAGTACGCAGTGATTCATCTACCTAGAAAAGTTACAGAGGTTTACACAGAGAATTCCAAGTATAAGTACAAGAAAATAAAAGAGACTTAGAAAACTGGTAAATCCTACTTTGTTGATAGAGTTGGGAGTACTTAGCACTGTGAAAACAGCACTTTCGTATAAAGAAATCTACTTCTCTAAGACTGGGAAACAGTGAACAGAGAATGTATGAGTTTCTCAAGATTGGTAACAGATACAAACAAGAGAAAGTACACAGTGATTCATCTACCTAGAGAAGTTACAGACGTTTACACAGAGAATTCCAAGTATAAGTACAAGAAAATAGGAGATACTTAGAAAACTGGTAAAACCTACATTGTTGATAGAGTTGGGAGTACTTAGCACTGTGAAAACAGCACTTTCGCCGAAAGAAATTTAGTTCTCTAAGTCCGTGAACCAGTGAACAGAGAATGTATGAGTTTCTCAAGATTGGTAACAGATAGAAACAAGAGAAAGTACACAGTGATTCATCTACCTAGAAAAGTTACAGAGGTTTACACAGAGAATTCCAAGTATAAGTACAAGAAAATAAGAGAGACTTAGAAAACAGGTAAAACCTACATTGTTGATAGAGTTGGGAGTACTTAGCACTGTGAAAACAGCACTTTCGCAGAAAGAAATCTACTTCTCTAAGACTGGGAAACAGTGAACAGAGAATGTATGAGTTTCTGAAGATTGCTAACAGATAGAAACAAGAGAAAGTACACAGTGATTCATCTAGCTAGAAAAGATACAGAGGTTTACACAGAGAATTCCAAGTATAAGTACAAGAAAATAAGAGAGACTTAGAAAACAGGTAAAACTTACTTTGTGGATAGAGTTGGGAGTACTTAGCACTGTGAAAACAGCACTTTCGCAGAAAGAAATCTACTTCTCTAAGACTGGGAAACAGTGAACAGAGAATGTATGAGTTTCTCAAGATTGGTAACAGATAGAAAGAAGAGAAAGTACGCAGTGATTCATCTACATAGAAAAGTTACAGAGGTTTACACAGAGAATTCCAAGTATAAGTGCAAGAAAATAAGAGAGACTTAGAAAACTGGTAAAACCTACATTGTTGATAGAGTTGGGAGTACTTAGCACTGTGAAAACAGCGCTTTCGACGAAAGAAATTTAGTTCTCTAAGTCCGTGTAACAGTGAACAGAGAATGTATGAGTTTCTCAAGATTGGTAACAGATAGAAACAAGAGAAAGTACACAATGATTCATCTACCTAGAAAAGTAACAGAGGTTTACACAGAGAATTCCAAGTAAAAGTACAAGAAAATAAGAGAGACTTAGAAAACAGGTAAAACCTACATTGTGGATAGAGTTGGGAGTACTTAGCACTGTGAAAACAACACTTTCGCAGAAAGAAATCTACTTCTCTAAGACTGGGAAACAGTGAACAGAGAATGTAAGCGTTTCTCAAGATTGGTAACAGATAGAAACAAGAGAAAGTACACAGTGATTCATCTACCTAGAGAAGTTACAGAAGTTTACACAGAGAATTCCATGTATAAGTACAAGAAAATAAGAGAGACTTAGAAAACTGGTAAAACCTACATTGTGGATAGAGTTGGGAGTACTTAGCACTGTGAAAACAGCACTTTCGCAGAAAGAAATCTACTTCTCTAAGACTGGGAAACACTGAACAGAGAATGTGTCAGTTTCTCAAGATTGGTAACAGATACAAACAAGAGAAAGTACACAGTGATTCATCTACCTAGAGAAGTTACAGAAGTTTACACAGAGAATTCCATGTATAAGTACAAGAAAATAAGAGAGACTTAGAAAACTGGTAAAACCTACATTGTGGATAGAGTTGGGAGTACTTAGCACTGTGAAAACAGCACTTTCGCAGAAAGAAATCTACTTCTCTAAGACTGGGAAACACTGAACAGAGAATGTGTCAGTTTCTCAAGATTGGTAACAGATAGAAAGAAGAGAAAGTACGCAGTGATTCATCTACGTAGAAAAGTTACAGAGGTTTACACAGAGAATTCCAAGTATAAGTACAAGAAAATAAGAGAGACTTAGAAAACTGGTAAAACCTGCATTGTAGATAGAGTTGAGAGTACTTAGCACTGTGAAAACAGCACTTTCGCAGAAAGAAATCTACTTCTCTAAGACTGGGAAACAGTGAACAGAGAATGTATGAGTTTCTCAAGATTGGTAACAGATACAAACAAGAGAAAGTACACAGTGATTCATCTACCTAGAGAAGTTACAGAGGTTTACACAGAGAATTCCATGTATAAGTACAAGAAAATAAGAGAGACTTAGAAAACTGGTAAAACCTACATTGTTGATAGAGTTGGGAGTCCTTAGCACTGTGAAAACAGCGCTTTCGCCGAAAGAAATTTAGTTCTCTAAGTCCGTGTAACAGTGAACAGAGAATGTATGAGTTTCTCAAGATTGGTAACAGATAGAAACAAGAGAAAGTACACAATGATTCATCTACCTAGAAAAGTAACAGAGGTTTACACAGAGAATTCCAAGTATAAGTACAAGAAAATAAGAGACACTTAGAAAACAGGTAAAACCTACATTGTGGATAGAGTTGGGAGTACTTAGCACTGTGAAAACAGCACTTTCGCAGAAAGAAATCTACTTCTCTAAGACTGGGAAACAGTGAACAGAGAATGTATGAGTTTCTCAAGATTGGTAACAGATACAAACAAGAGAAAGTACACAGTGATTCATCTACCTAGAGAAGTTACAGAAGTTTACACAGAGAATTCCATGTATAAGTACAAGAAAATGAGAGAGACTTAGAAAACTGGTAAAACCTACATTGTGGATAGAGTTGGGAGTACTTAGCACTGTGAAAAAGCACTTTCGCAGAACGAAAGCTACTTCTCTGAGACTGGGAAACACTGAACAGAGAATGTGTCAGTTTCTCAAGATTGGTAACAGATAGAAACAAGAGAAAGTACGCAGTGATTCATCTACAGAGAAAAGTTACAGAGGTTTACAAAGAGAATTCCAAGTATAAGTACAAGAAAATAAGAGAGACTTAGAAAACTGGTAAAACCTACATTGTAGATAGAGTTGGGAGTACTTAGCACTGTGAAAACAGCACTTTCGCAGAAAGAAATGTACTTCTCTAACACTGGGAAACAGTGAACAGAGAATGTATGAGTTTCTCAAGATTGGTAACAGATAGAAACAAGAGAAAGTACACAGTGATTCATCTACCTAGAAAAGTTACAGAGGTTTACACATAGAATTCCAAGTATAAGTACAGGAAAATAAGAGAGACTTAGAAAACTGGTAAAACCTACATTGTGGATAGAGTTGGGAGTACTTAGCACTGTGAAAACAGCACTTACGCAGAAAGAAATTTAGTTCTCTAAGTCCGTGAAACAGTGAACAGAGAATGTATGAGTTTCTCAAGATTGGTAACAGATAGAAACAAGAGAAAGTACGCAGTGATTCATCTACCTAGAAAAGTTACAGAGGTTTACACAGAGAATTCCAAGTATAAGTACAAGAAAATAAGAGAGACTTAGAAAACTGGTAAATCCTACTTTGTTGATAGAGTTGGGAGTACTTAGCACTGTGAAAACAGCACTTTCGTAGAAAGAAATCTACTTCTCTAAGACTGGGAAACAGTGAACAGAGAATGTATGAGTTTCTCAAGATTGGTAACAGATACAAACAAGAGAAAGTACACAGTGATTCATCTACCTAGAGAAGTTACAGACGTTTACACAGAGAATTCCAAGTATAAGTACAAGAAAATAGGAGATACTTAGAAAACTGGTAAAACCTACATTGTTGATACAGTTGGGAGTACTTAGCACTGTGAAAACAGCACTTTCGCCGAAAGAAATTTAGTTCTCTAAGTCCGTGAACCAGTGAACAGAGAATGTATGAGTTTCTCAAGATTGGTAACAGATAGAAACAAGAGAAAGTACACAGTGATTCATCTACCTAGAAAAGTTACAGAGGTTTACACAGAGAATTCCAAGTATAAGTACAAGAAAATAAGAGAGACTTAGAAAGCAGGTAAAACCTACATTGTTGATAGAGTTGGGAGTACTTAGCACTGTGAAAACAGCACTTTCGCAGAAAGAAATCTACTTCTCTAAGACTGGGAAACAGTGAACAGAGAATGTATGAGTTTCTGAAGATTGCTAACAGATAGAAACAAGAGAAAGTACACAGTGATTCATCTAGCTAGAAAAGATACAGAGGTTTACACAGAGAATTCCAAGTATAAGTACAAGAAAATAAGAGAGACTTAGAAAACAGGTAAAACTTACATTGTGGATAGAGTTGGGAGTACTTAGCACTGTGAAAACAGCACTTTCGCAGAAAGAAATCTACTTCTCTAAGACTGGGAAACAGTGAACAGAGAATGTATGAGTTTCTCAAGATTGGTAACAGATAGAAAGAAGAGAAAGTACGCAGTGATTCATCTACATAGAAAAGTTACAGAGGTTTACACAGAGAATTCCAAGTATAAGTGCAAGAAAATAAGAGAGACTTAGAAAACTGGTAAAACCTACATTGTTGATAGAGTTGGGAGTACTTAGCACTGTGAAAACAGCGCTTTCGCCGAAAGAAATTTAGTTCTCTAAGTCCGTGTAACAGTGAACAGAGAATGTATGAGTTTCTCAAGATTGGTAACAGATAGAAACAAGAGAAAGTACACAATGATTCATCTACCTAGAAAAGTAACAGAGGTTTACACAGAGAATTCCAAGTAAAAGTACAAGAAAATAAGAGAGACTTAGAAAACAGGTAAAACCTACATTGTGGATAGAGTTGGGAGTACTTAGCACTGTGAAAACAACACTTTCGCAGAAAGAAATCTACTTCTCTAAGACTGGGAAACAGTGAACAGAGAATGTAAGCGTTTCTCAAGATTGGTAACAGATAGAAACAAGAGAAAGTACACAGTGATTCATCTACCTAGAGAAGTTACAGAAGTTTACACAGAGAATTCCATGTATAAGTACAAGAAAATAAGAGAGACTTAGAAAACTGGTAAAACCTACATTGTGGATAGAGTTGGGAGTACTTAGCACTGTGAAAACAGCACTTTCGCAG
Organism: Heterohyrax brucei; assembly: GCA_028571685.1. Classification (NCBI taxonomy): domain Eukaryota; kingdom Metazoa; phylum Chordata; class Mammalia; order Hyracoidea; family Procaviidae; genus Heterohyrax; species Heterohyrax brucei. Next base: position 40,515,056 of record CM053156.1, on the reverse strand, counting down.
AAAGAAATCTACTTCTCTAAGACTGGGAAACACTGAACAGAGAATGTGTCAGTTTCTCAAGATTGGTAACAGATACAAACAAGAGAAAGTACACAGTGATTCATCTACCTAGAGAAGTTACAGAAGTTTACACAGAGAATTCCATGTATAAGTACAAGAAAATAAGAGAGACTTAGAAAACTGGTAAAACCTACATTGTGGATAGAGTTGGGAGTACTTAGCACTGTGAAAACAGCACTTTCGCAGAAAGAAATCTACTTCTCTAAGACTGGGAAACACTGAACAGAGAATGTGTCAGTTTCTCAAGATTGGTAACAGATAGAAAGAAGAGAAAGTACGCAGTGATTCATCTACGTAGAAAAGTTACAGAGGTTTACACAGAGAATTCCAAGTATAAGTACAAGAAAATAAGAGAGACTTAGAAAACTGGTAAAACCTGCATTGTAGATAGAGTTGAGAGTACTTAGCACTGTGAAAACAGCACTTTCGCAGAAAGAAATCTACTTCTCTAAGACTGGGAAACAGTGAACAGAGAATGTATGAGTTTCTCAAGATTGGTAACAGATACAAACAAGAGAAAGTACACAGTGATTCATCTACCTAGAGAAGTTACAGAGGTTTACACAGAGAATTCCATGTATAAGTACAAGAAAATAAGAGAGACTTAGAAAACTGGTAAAACCTACATTGTTGATAGAGTTGGGAGTCCTTAGCACTGTGAAAACAGCGCTTTCGCCGAAAGAAATTTAGTTCTCTAAGTCCGTGTAACAGTGAACAGAGAATGTATGAGTTTCTCAAGATTGGTAACAGATAGAAACAAGAGAAAGTACACAATGATTCATCTACCTAGAAAAGTAACAGAGGTTTACACAGAGAATTCCAAGTATAAGTACAAGAAAATAAGAGACACTTAGAAAACAGGTAAAACCTACATTGTGGATAGAGTTGGGAGTACTTAGCACTGTGAAAACAGCACTTTCGCAGAAAGAAATCTACTTCTCTAAGACTGGGAAACAGTGAACAGAGAATGTATGAGTTTCTCAAGATTGGTAACAGATACAAACAAGAGAAAGTACACAGTGATTCATCTACCTAGAGAAGTTACAGAAGTTTACACAGAGAATTCCATGTATAAGTACAAGAAAATGAGAGAGACTTAGAAAACTGGTAAAACCTACATTGTGGATAGAGTTGGGAGTACTTAGCACTGTGAAAAAGCACTTTCGCAGAACGAAAGCTACTTCTCTGAGACTGGGAAACACTGAACAGAGAATGTGTCAGTTTCTCAAGATTGGTAACAGATAGAAACAAGAGAAAGTACGCAGTGATTCATCTACAGAGAAAAGTTACAGAGGTTTACAAAGAGAATTCCAAGTATAAGTACAAGAAAATAAGAGAGACTTAGAAAACTGGTAAAACCTACATTGTAGATAGAGTTGGGAGTACTTAGCACTGTGAAAACAGCACTTTCGCAGAAAGAAATGTACTTCTCTAACACTGGGAAACAGTGAACAGAGAATGTATGAGTTTCTCAAGATTGGTAACAGATAGAAACAAGAGAAAGTACACAGTGATTCATCTACCTAGAAAAGTTACAGAGGTTTACACATAGAATTCCAAGTATAAGTACAGGAAAATAAGAGAGACTTAGAAAACTGGTAAAACCTACATTGTGGATAGAGTTGGGAGTACTTAGCACTGTGAAAACAGCACTTACGCAGAAAGAAATTTAGTTCTCTAAGTCCGTGAAACAGTGAACAGAGAATGTATGAGTTTCTCAAGATTGGTAACAGATAGAAACAAGAGAAAGTACGCAGTGATTCATCTACCTAGAAAAGTTACAGAGGTTTACACAGAGAATTCCAAGTATAAGTACAAGAAAATAAGAGAGACTTAGAAAACTGGTAAATCCTACTTTGTTGATAGAGTTGGGAGTACTTAGCACTGTGAAAACAGCACTTTCTTAGAAAGAAATCTACTTCTCTAAGACTGGGAAACAGTGAACAGAGAATGTATGAGTTTCTCAAGATTGGTAACAGATACAAACAAGAGAAAGTACACAGTGATTCATCTACCTAGAGAAGTTACAGACGTTTACACAGAGAATTCCAAGTATAAGTACAAGAAAATAGGAGATACTTAGAAAACTGGTAAAACCTACATTGTTGATACAGTTGGGAGTACTTAGCACTGTGAAAACAGCACTTTCGCCGAAAGAAATTTAGTTCTCTAAGTCCGTGAACCAGTGAACAGAGAATGTATGAGTTTCTCAAGATTGGTAACAGATAGAAACAAGAGAAAGTACACAGTGATTCATCTACCTAGAAAAGTTACAGAGGTTTACACAGAGAATTCCAAGTATAAGTACAAGAAAATAAGAGAGACTTAGAAAGCAGGTAAAACCTACATTGTTGATAGAGTTGGGAGTACTTAGCACTGTGAAAACAGCACTTTCGCAGAAAGAAATCTACTTCTCTAAGACTGGGAAACAGTGAACAGAGAATGTATGAGTTTCTGAAGATTGCTAACAGATAGAAACAAGAGAAAGTACACAGTGATTCATCTAGCTAGAAAAGATACAGAGGTTTACACAGAGAATTCCAAGTATAAGTACAAGAAAATAAGAGAGACTTAGAAAACAGGTAAAACTTACATTGTGGATAGAGTTGGGAGTACTTAGCACTGTGAAAACAGCACTTTCGCAGAAAGAAATCTACTTCTCTAAGACTGGGAAACAGTGAACAGAGAATGTATGAGTTTCTCAAGATTGGTAACAGATAGAAAGAAGAGAAAGTACGCAGTGATTCATCTACATAGAAAAGTTACAGAGGTTTACACAGAGAATTCCAAGTATAAGTGCAAGAAAATAAGAGAGACTTAGAAAACTGGTAAAACCTACATTGTTGATAGAGTTGGGAGTACTTAGCACTGTGAAAACAGCGCTTTCGCCGAAAGAAATTTAGTTCTCTAAGTCCGTGTAACAGTGAACAGAGAATGTATGAGTTTCTCAAGATTGGTAACAGATAGAAACAAGAGAAAGTACACAATGATTCATCTACCTAGAAAAGTAACAGAGGTTTACACAGAGAATTCCAAGTAAAAGTACAAGAAAATAAGAGAGACTTAGAAAACAGGTAAAACCTACATTGTGGATAGAGTTGGGAGTACTTAGCACTGTGAAAACAACACTTTCGCAGAAAGAAATCTACTTCTCTAAGACTGGGAAACAGTGAACAGAGAATGTAAGCGTTTCTCAAGATTGGTAACAGATAGAAACAAGAGAAAGTACACAGTGATTCATCTACCTAGAGAAGTTACAGAAGTTTACACAGAGAATTCCATGTATAAGTACAAGAAAATAAGAGAGACTTAGAAAACTGGTAAAACCTACATTGTGGATAGAGTTGGGAGTACTTAGCACTGTGAAAACAGCACTTTCGCAGAAAGAAATCTACTTCTCTAAGACTGGGAAACACTGAACAGAGAATGTGTCAGTTTCTCAAGATTGGTAACATATACAAACAAGAGAAAGTACACAGTGATTCATCTACCTAGAGAAGTTACAGAAGTTTACACAGAGAATTCCATGTATAAGTACAAGAAAATAAGAGAGACTTAGAAAACTGGTAAAACCTACATTGTGGATAGAGTTGGGAGTACTTAGCACTGTGAAAACAGCACTTTCGCAGAAAGAAATCTACTTCTCTAAGACTGGGAAACACTGAACAGAGAATGTGTCAGTTTCTCAAGATTGGTAACAGATAGAAAGAAGAGAAAGTACGCAGTGATTCATCTACGTAGAAAAGTTACAGAGGTTTACACAGAGAATTCCAAGTATAAGTACAAGAAGATAAGAGAGACTTAGAAAACTGGTAAAACCTACATTGTAGATAGAGTTGAGAGTACTTAGCACTGTGAAAACAGCACTTTCGCAGAAAGAAATCTACTTCTCTAAGACTGGGAAACAGTGAACAGAGAATGTATGAGTTTCTCAAGATTGGTAACAGATACAAACAAGAGAAAGTACACAGTGATTCATCTACCTAGAGAAGTTACAGAGGTTTACACAGAGAATTCCATGTATAAGTACAAGAAAATAAGAGAGACTTAGAAAACTGGTAAAACCTACATTGTTGATAGAGTTGGGAGTCCTTAGCACTGTGAAAACAGCGCTTTCGCCGAAAGAAATTTAGTTCTCTAAGTCCGTGTAACAGTGAACAGAGAATGTATGAGTTTCTCAAGATTGGTAACAGATAGAAACAAGAGAAAGTACACAATGATTCATCTACCTAGAAAAGTAACAGAGGTTTACACAGAGAATTCCAAGTATAAGTACAAGAAAATAAGAGACACTTAGAAAACAGGTAAAACCTACATTGTGGATAGAGTTGGGAGTACTTAGCACTGTGAAAACAGCACTTTCGCAGAAAGAAATCTACTTCTCTAAGACTGGGAAACAGTGAACAGAGAATGTATGAGTTTCTCAAGATTGGTAACAGATACAAACAAGAGAAAGTACACAGTGATTCATCTACCTAGAGAAGTTACAGAGGTTTACACAGAGAATTCCATGTATAAGTACAAGAAAATAAGAGAGACTTAGAAAACTGGTAAAACCTACATTGTTGATAGAGTTGGGAGTCCTTAGCACTGTGAAAACAGCGCTTTCGCCGAAAGAAATTTAGTTCTCTAAGTCCGTGTAACAGTGAACAGAGAATGTATGAGTTTCTCAAGATTGGTAACAGATAGAAACAAGAGAAAGTACACAATGATTCATCTACCTAGAAAAGTAACAGAGGTTTACACAGAGAATTCCAAGTATAAGTACAAGAAAATAAGAGACACTTAGAAAACAGGTAAAACCTACATTGTGGATAGAGTTGGGAGTACTTAGCACTGTGAAAACAGCACTTTCGCAGAAAGAAATCTACTTCTCTAAGACTGGGAAACAGTGAACAGAGAATGTATGAGTTTCTCAAGATTGGTAACAGATACAAACAAGAGAAAGTACACAGTGATTCATCTACCTAGAGAAGTTACAGAAGTTTACACAGAGAATTCCATGTATAAGTACAAGAAAATGAGAGAGACTTAGAAAACTGGTAAAACCTACATTGTGGATAGAGTTGGGAGTACTTAGCACTGTGAAAAAGCACTTTCGCAGAACGAAAGCTACTTCTCTGAGACTGGGAAACACTGAACAGAGAATGTGTCAGTTTCTCAAGATTGGTAACAGATAGAAACAAGAGAAAGTACGCAGTGATTCATCTACAGAGAAAAGTTACAGAGGTTTACAAAGAGAATTCCAAGTATAAGTACAAGAAAATAAGAGAGACTTAGAAAACTGGTAAAACCTACATTGTAGATAGAGTTGGGAGTACTTAGCACTGTGAAAACAGCACTTTCGCAGAAAGAAATGTACTTCTCTAACACTGGGAAACAGTGAACAGAGAATGTATGAGTTTCTCAAGATTGGTAACAGATAGAAACAAGAGAAAGTACACAGTGATTCATCTACCTAGAAAAGTTACAGAGGTTTACACATAGAATTCCAAGTATAAGTACAGGAAAATAAGAGAGACTTAGAAAACTGGTAAAACCTACATTGTGGATAGAGTTGGGAGTACTTAGCACTGTGAAAACAGCACTTACGCAGAAAGAAATTTAGTTCTCTAAGTCCGTGAAACAGTGAACAGAGAATGTATGAGTTTCTCAAGATTGGTAACAGATAGAAACAAGAGAAAGTACGCAGTGATTCATCTACCTAGAAAAGTTACAGAGGTTTACACAGAGAATTCCAAGTATAAGTACAAGAAAATAAGAGAGACTTAGAAAACTGGTAAATCCTACTTTGTTGATAGAGTTGGGAGTACTTAGCACTGTGAAAACAGCACTTTCGTAGAAAGAAATCTACTTCTCTAAGACTGGGAAACAGTGAACAGAGAATGTATGAGTTTCTCAAGATTGGTAACAGATACAAACAAGAGAAAGTACACAGTGATTCATCTACCTAGAGAAGTTACAGACGTTTACACAGAGAATTCCAAGTATAAGTACAAGAAAATAGGAGATACTTAGAAAACTGGTAAAACCTACATTGTTGATACAGTTGGGAGTACTTAGCACTGTGAAAACAGCACTTTCGCCGAAAGAAATTTAGTTCTCTAAGTCCGTGAACCAGTGAACAGAGAATGTATGAGTTTCTCAAGATTGGTAACAGATAGAAACAAGAGAAAGTACACAGTGATTCATCTACCTAGAAAAGTTACAGAGGTTTACACAGAGAATTCCAAGTATAAGTACAAGAAAATAAGAGAGACTTAGAAAGCAGGTAAAACCTACATTGTTGATAGAGTTGGGAGTACTTAGCACTGTGAAAACAGCACTTTCGCAGAAAGAAATCTACTTCTCTAAGACTGGGAAACAGTGAACAGAGAATGTATGAGTTTCTGAAGATTGCTAACAGATAGAAACAAGAGAAAGTACACAGTGATTCATCTAGCTAGAAAAGATACAGAGGTTTACACAGAGAATTCCAAGTATAAGTACAAGAAAATAAGAGAGACTTAGAAAACAGGTAAAACTTACATTGTGGATAGAGTTGGGAGTACTTAGCACTGTGAAAACAGCACTTTCGCAGAAAGAAATCTACTTCTCTAAGACTGGGAAACAGTGAACAGAGAATGTATGAGTTTCTCAAGATTGGTAACAGATAGAAAGAAGAGAAAGTACGCAGTGATTCATCTACATAGAAAAGTTACAGAGGTTTACACAGAGAATTCCAAGTATAAGTGCAAGAAAATAAGAGAGACTTAGAAAACTGGTAAAACCTACATTGTTGATAGAGTTGGGAGTACTTAGCACTGCGAAAACAGCGCTTTCGCCGAAAGAAATTTAGTTCTCTAAGTCCGTGTAACAGTGAACAGAGAATGTATGAGTTTCTCAAGATTGGTAACAGATAGAAACAAGAGAAAGTACACAATGATTCATCTACCTAGAAAAGTAACAGAGGTTTACACAGAGAATTCCAAGTAAAAGTACAAGAAAATAAGAGAGACTTAGAAAACAGGTAAAACCTACATTGTGGATAGAGTTGGGAGTACTTAGCACTGTGAAAACAACACTTTCGCAGAAAGAAATCTACTTCTCTAAGACTGGGAAACAGTGAACAGAGAATGTAAGCGTTTCTCAAGATTGGTAACAGATAGAAACAAGAGAAAGTACACAGTGATTCATCTACCTAGAGAAGTTACAGAAGTTTACACAGAGAATTCCATGTATAAGTACAAGAAAATAAGAGAGACTTAGAAAACTGGTAAAACCTACATTGTGGATAGAGTTGGGAGTACTTAGCACTGTGAAAACAGCACTTTCGCAGAAAGAAATCTACTTCTCTAAGACTGGGAAACACTGAACAGAGAATGTGTCAGTTTCTCAAGATTGGTAACATATACAAACAAGAGAAAGTACACAGTGATTCATCTACCTAGAGAAGTTACAGAAGTTTACACAGAGAATTCCATGTATAAGTACAAGAAAATAAGAGAGACTTAGAAAACTGGTAAAACCTACATTGTGGATAGAGTTGGGAGTACTTAGCACTGTGAAAACAGCACTTTCGCAGAAAGAAATCTACTTCTCTAAGACTGGGAAACACTGAACAGAGAATGTGTCAGTTTCTCAAGATTGGTAACAGATAGAAAGAAGAGAAAGTACGCAGTGATTCATCTACGTAGAAAAGTTACAGAGGTTTACACAGAGAATTCCAAGTATAAGTACAAGAAGATAAGAGAGACTTAGAAAACTGGTAAAACCTACATTGTAGATAGAGTTGAGAGTACTTAGCACTGTGAAAACAGCACTTTCGCAGAAAGAAATCTACTTCTCTAAGACTGGGAAACAGTGAACAGAGAATGTATGAGTTTCTCAAGATTGGTAACAGATACAAACAAGAGAAAGTACACAGTGATTCATCTACCTAGAGAAGTTACAGAGGTTTACACAGAGAATTCCATGTATAAGTACAAGAAAATAAGAGAGACTTAGAAAACTGGTAAAACCTACATTGTTGATAGAGTTGGGAGTCCTTAGCACTGTGAAAACAGCGCTTTCGCCGAAAGAAATTTAGTTCTCTAAGTCCGTGTAACAGTGAACAGAGAATGTATGAGTTTCTCAAGATTGGTAACAGATAGAAACAAGAGAAAGTACACAATGATTCATCTACCTAGAAAAGTAACAGAGGTTTACACAGAGAATTCCAAGTATAAGTACAAGAAAATAAGAGACACTTAGAAAACAGGTAAAACCTACATTGTGGATAGAGTTGGGAGTACTTAGCACTGTGAAAACAGCACTTTCGCAGAAAGAAATCTACTTCTCTAAGACTGGGAAACAGTGAACAGAGAATGTATGAGTTTCTCAAGATTGGTAACAGATACAAACAAGAGAAAGTACACAGTGATTCATCTACCTAGAGAAGATACAGAAGTTTACACAGAGAATTCCATGTATAAGTACAAGAAAATGAGAGAGTCTTAGAAAACTGGTAAAACCTACATTGTGGATAGAGTTGGGAGTACTTAGCACTGTGAAAAAGCACTTTCGCAGAACGAAAGCTACTTCTCTCAGACTGGGAAACACTGAACAGAGAATGTGTCAGTTTCTCAAGATTGGTAACAGATAGAAACAAGAGAAAGTACGCAGTGATTCATCTACAGAGAAAAGTTACAGAGGTTTACAAAGAGAATTCCAAGTATAAGTACAAGAAAATAAGAGAGACTTAGAAAACTGGTAAAACCTACATTGTAGATAGAGTTGGGAGTACTTAGCACTGTGAAAACAGCACTTTCGCAGAAAGAAATGTACTTCTCTAACACTGGGAAACAGTGAACAGAGAATGTATGAGTTTCTCAAGATTGGTAACAGATAGAAACAAGAGAAAGTACACAGTGATTCATCTACCTAGAAAAGTTACAGAGGTTTACACATAGAATTCCAAGTATAAGTACAGGAAAATAAGAGAGACTTAGAAAACTGGTAAAACCTACATTGTGGATAGAGTTGGGAGTACTTAGCACTGTGAAAACAGCACTTACGCAGAAAGAAATTTAGTTCTCTAAGTCCGTGAAACAGTGAACAGAGAATGTATGAGTTTCTCAAGATTGGTAACAGATAGAAACAAGAGAAAGTACGCAGTGATTCATCTACCTAGAAAAGTTACAGAGGTTTACACAGAGAATTCCAAGTATAAGTACAAGAAAATAAGAGAGACTTAGAAAACTGGTAAATCCTACTTTGTTGATAGAGTTGGGAGTACTTAGCACTGTGAAAACAGCACTTTCGTAGAAAGAAATCTACTTCTCTAAGACTGGGAAACAGTGAACAGAGAATGTATGAGTTTCTCAAGATTGGTAACAGATACAAACAAGAGAAAGTACACAGTGATTCATCTACCTAGAGAAGTTACAGACGTTTACACAGAGAATTCCATGTATAAGTACAAGAAAATAAGAGAGACTTAGAAAACCGGTAAAACCTACATTGTGGATAGAGTTGGGAGTACTTAGCACTGTGAAAACAGCACTTTCGCCGAAAGAAATTTAGTTCTCTAAGTCCGTGAACCAGTGAACAGAGAATGTATGAGTTTCTCAAGATTGGTAACAGATAGAAACAAGAGAAAGTACACAGTGATTCATCTGCATAGAAAAGTTACAGAAGTTTACACAGAGAATTCCAAGTATAAGTACAAGAAAATAGGAGATACTTAGAAAACTGGTAAAACCTACATTGTTGATAGAGTTGGGAGTACTTAGCACTGTGAAAACAGCACTTTCGCCGAAAGAAATTTAGTTCTCTAAGTCCGTGAACCAGTGAACAGAGAATGTATGAGTTTCTCAAGATTGGTAACAGATAGAAACAAGAGAAAGTACACAGTGATTCATCTACCTAGAAAAGTTACAGAGGTTTACACAGAGAATTCCAAGTATAAGTACAAGAAAATAAGAGAGACTTAGAAAACAGGTAAAACCTACATTGTTGATAGAGTTGGGAGTACTTAGCACTGTGAAAACAGCACTTTCGCAGAAAGAAATCTACTTCTCTAAGACTGGGAAACAGTGAACAGAGAATGTATGAGTTTCTGAAGATTGCTAACAGATAGAAACAAGAGAAAGTACACAGTGATTCATCTAGCTAGAAAAGATACAGAGGTTTACACAGAGAATTCCAAGTATAAGTACAAGAAAATAAGAGAGACTTAGAAAACAGGTAAAACTTACATTGTGGATAGAGTTGGGAGTACTTAGCACTGTGAAAACAGCACTTTCGCAGAAAGAAATCTACTTCTCTAAGACTGGGAAACAGTGAACAGAGAATGTATGAGTTTCTCAAGATTGGTAACAGATAGAAAGAAGAGAAAGTACGCAGTGATTCATCTACATAGAAAAGTTACAGAGGTTTACACAGAGAATTCCAAGTATAAGAGCAAGAAAATAAGAGAGACTTAGAAAACTGGTAAAACCTACATTGTTGATAGAGTTGGGAGTACTTAGCACTGTGAAAACAGCGCTTTCGCCGAAAGAAATTTAGTTCTCTAAGTCCGTGTAACAGTGAACAGAGAATGTATGAGTTTCTCAAGATTGGTAACAGATAGAAACAAGAGAAAGTACACAATGATTCATCTACCTAGAAAAGTAACAGAGGTTTACACAGAGAATTCCAAGTAAAAGTACAAGAAAATAAGAGAGACTTAGAAAACAGGTAAAACCTACATTGTGGATAGAGTTGGGAGTACTTAGCACTGTGAAAACAACACTTTCGCAGAAAGAAATCTACTTCTCTAAGACTGGGAAACAGTGAACAGAGAATGTAAGCGTTTCTCAAGATTGGTAACAGATAGAAACAAGAGAAAGTACACAGTGATTCATTTACCTAGAGAAGTTACAGAAGTTTACACAGAGAATTCCATGTATAAGTACAAGAAAATAAGAGAGACTTAGAAAACTGGTAAAACCTACATTGTGGATAGAGTTGGGAGTACTTAGCACTGTGAAAACAGCACTTTCGCAGAAAGAAATCTACTTCTCTAAGACTGGGAAACACTGAACAGAGAATGTGTCAGTTTCTCAAGATTGGTAACATATACAAACAAGAGAAAGTACACAGTGATTCATCTACCTAGAGAAGTTACAGAAGTTTACACAGAGAATTCCATGTATAAGTACAAGAAAATAAGAGAGACTTAGAAAACTGGTAAAACCTACATTGTGGATAGAGTTGGGAGTACTTAGCACTGTGAAAACAGCACTTTCGCAGAAAGAAATCTACTTCTCTAAGACTGGGAAACACTGAACAGAGAATGTGTCAGTTTCTCAAGATTGGTAACAGATAGAAAGAAGAGAAAGTACGCAGTGATTCATCTACGTAGAAAAGTTACAGAGGTTTACACAGAGAATTCCAAGTATAAGTACAAGAAGATAAGAGAGACCTAGAAAACTGGTAAAACCTACATTGTAGATAGAGTTGAGAGTACTTAGCACTGTGAAAACAGCACTTTCGCAGAAAGAAATCTACTTCTCTAAGACTGGGAAACAGTGAACAGAGAATGTATGAGTTTCTCAAGATTGGTAACAGATACAAACAAGAGAAAGTACACAGTGATTCATCTACCTAGAGAAGTTACAGAGGTTTACACAGAGAATTCCATGTATAAGTACAAGAAAATAAGAGAGACTTAGAAAACTGGTAAAACCTACATTGTTGATAGAGTTGGGAGTCCTTAGCACTGTGAAAACAGCGCTTTCGCCGAAAGAAATTTAGTTCTCTAAGTCCGTGTAACAGTGAACAGAGAATGTATGAGTTTCTCAAGATTGGTAACAGATAGAAACAAGAGAAAGTACACAATGATTCATCTACCTAGAAAAGTAACAGAGGTTTACACAGAGAATTCCAAGTATAAGTACAAGAAAATAAGAGACACTTAGAAAACAGGTAAAACCTACATTGTGGATAGAGTTGGGAGTACTTAGCACTGTGAAAACAGCACTTTCGCAGAAAGAAATCTACTTCTCTAAGACTGGGAAACAGTGAACAGAGAATGTATGAGTTTCTCAAGATTGGTAACAGATACAAACAAGAGAAAGTACACAGTGATTCATCTACCTAGAGAAGTTACAGAAGTTTACACAGAGAATTCCATGTATAAGTACAAGAAAATGAGAGAGACTTAGAAAACTGGTAAAACCTACATTGTGGATAGAGTTGGGAGTACTTAGCACTGTGAAAAAGCACTTTCGCAGAACGAAAGCTACTTCTCTCAGACTGGGAAACACTGAACAGAGAATGTGTCAGTTTCTCAAGATTGGTAACAGATAGAAACAAGAGAAAGTACGCAGTGATTCATCTACAGAGAAAAGTTACAGAGGTTTACAAAGAGAATTCCAAGTATAAGTACAAGAAAATAAGAGAGACTTAGAAAACTGGTAAAACCTACATTGTAGATAGAGTTGGGAGTACTTAGCACTGTGAAAACAGCACTTTCGCAGAAAGAAATGTACTTCTCTAACACTGGGAAACAGTGAACAGAGAATGTATGAGTTTCTCAAGATTGGTAACAGATAGAAACAAGAGAAAGTACACAGTGATTCATCTACCTAGAAAAGTTACAGAGGTTTACACATAGAATTCCAAGTATAAGTACAGGAAAATAAGAGAGACTTAGAAAACTGGTAAAACCTACATTGTGGATAGAGTTGGGAGTACTTAGCACTGTGAAAACAGCACTTACGCAGAAAGAAATTTAGTTCTCTAAGTCCGTGAAACAGTGAACAGAGAATGTATGAGTTTCTCAAGATTGGTAACAGATAGAAACAAGAGAAAGTACGCAGTGATTCATCTACCTAGAAAAGTTACAGAGGTTTACACAGAGAATTCCAAGTATAAGTACAAGAAAATAAGAGAGACTTAGAAAACTGGTAAATCCTACTTTGTTGATAGAGTTGGGAGTACTTAGCACTGTGAAAACAGCACTTTCGTAGAAAGAAATCTACTTCTCTAAGACTGGGAAACAGTGAACAGAGAATGTATGAGTTTCTCAAGATTGGTAACAGATACAAACAAGAGAAAGTACACAGTGATTCATCTACCTAGAGAAGTTACAGACGTTTACACAGAGAATTCCATGTATAAGTACAAGAAAATAAGAGAGACTTAGAAAACCGGTAAAACCTACATTGTGGATAGAGTTGGGAGTACTTAGCACTGTGAAAACAGCACTTTCGCCGAAAGAAATTTAGTTCTCTAAGTCCGTGAACTAGTGAACAGAGAATGTATGAGTTTCTCAAGATTGGTAACAGATAGAAACAAGAGAAAGTACACAGTGATTCATCTGCATAGAAAAGTTACAGAAGTTTACACAGAGAATTCCAAGTATAAGTACAAGAAAATAGGAGATACTTAGAAAACTGGTAAAACCTACATTGTTGATAGAGTTGGGAGTACTTAGCACTGTGAAAACAGCACTTTCGCCGAAAGAAATTTAGTTCTCTAAGTCCGTGAAACAGTGAACAGAGAATGTATGAGTTTCTCAAGATTGGTAACAGATAGAAACAAGAGAAAGTACACAGTGATTCATCTACCTAGAAAAGTTACAGAGGTTTACACAGAGAATTCCAAGTATAAGTACAAGAAAATAAGAGAGACTTAGAAAACAGGTAAAACCTACATTGTTGATAGAGTTGGGAGTACTTAGCACTGTGAAAACAGCACTTTCGCAGAAAGAAATCTACTTCTCTAAGACTGGGAAACAGTGAACAGAGAATGTATGAGTTTCTGAAGATTGCTAACAGATAGAAACAAGAGAAAGTACACAGTGATTCATCTAGCTAGAAAAGATACAGAGGTTTACACAGAGAATTCCAAGTATAAGTACAAGAAAATAAGAGAGACTTAGAAAACAGGTAAAACTTACATTGTGGATAGAGTTGGGAGTACTTAGCACTGTGAAAACAGCACTTTCGCAGAAAGAAATCTACTTCTCTAAGACTGGGAAACAGTGAACAGAGAATGTATGAGTTTCTCAAGATTGGTAACAGATAGAAAGAAGAGAAAGTACGCAGTGATTCATCTACATAGAAAAGTTACAGAGGTTTACACAGAGAATTCCATGTATAAGTACAAGAAAATAAGAGAGACTTAGAAAACTGGTAAAACCTACATTGTTGATAGAGTTGGGAGTCCTTAGCACTGTGAAAACAGCGCTTTCGCCGAAAGAAATTTAGTTCTCTAAGTCCGTGTAACAGTGAACAGAGAATGTATGAGTTTCTCAAGATTGGTAACAGATAGAAACAAGAGAAAGTACACAATGATTCATCTACCTAGAAAAGTAACAGAGGTTTACACAGAGAATTCCAAGTAAAAGTACAAGAAAATAAGAGAGACTTAGAAAACAGGTAAAACCTACATTGTGGATAGAGTTGGGAGTACTTAGCACTGTGAAAACAACACTTTCGCAGAAAGAAATCTACTTCTCTAAGACTGGGAAACAGTGAACAGAGAATGTAAGCGTTTCTCAAGATTGGTAACAGATAGAAACAAGAGAAAGTACACAGTGATTCATTTACCTAGAGAAGTTACAGAAGTTTACACAGAGAATTCCATGTATAAGTACAAGAAAATAAGAGAGACTTAGAAAACTGGTAAAACCTACATTGTGGATAGAGTTGGGAGTACTTAGCACTGTGAAAACAGCACTTTCGCAGAAAGAAATCTACTTCTCTAAGACTGGGAAACACTGAACAGAGAATGTGTCAGTTTCTCAAGATTGGTAACAGATATAAAGAAGAGAAAGTACGCAGTGATTCATCTACATAGAAAAGTTACAGAGGTTTACACAGAGAATTCCAAGTATAAGTACAAGAAAATAAGAGAGACTTAGAAAACTGGTAAAACCTACATTGTTGATAGAGTTGGGAGTACTTAGCACTGTGAAAACAGCGCTTTCGCCGAAAGAAATTTAGTTCTCTAAGTCCGTGTAACAGTGAACAGAGAATGTATGAGTTTCTCAAGGTTGGTAACAGATAGAAACAAGAGAAAGTACACAATGATTCATCTACCTAGAAAAGTAACAGAGGTTTACACAGAGAATTCCAAGTACAAGTACAAGAAAATAAGAGAGACTTAGAAAACAGGTAAAACCTACATTGTGGATAGAGTTGGGAGTACTTAGCACTGTGAAAACAGCACTTTCGCAGAAAGAAATCTACTTCTCTAAGACTGGGAAACACTGAACAGAGAATGTGTCAGTTTCTCAAGATTGGTAACAGATAGAAAGAAGAGAAAGTACGCAGTGATTCATCTACGTAGAAAAGTTACAGAGGTTTACACAGAGAATTCCAAGTATAAGTACAAGAAAATAAGAGAGACTTAGAAAACTGGTAAAACCTACATTGTAGATAGAGTTGAGAGTACTTAGCACTGTGAAAACAGCACTTTCGCAGAAAGAAATCTACTTCTCTAAGACTGGGAAACAGTGAACAGAGAATGTATGAGTTTCTCAAGATTGGTAACAGATACAAACAAGAGAAAGTACACAGTGATTCATCTCCCTAGAGAAGTTACAGAGGTTTACACAGAGAATTCCATGTATAAGTACAAGAAAATAAGAGAGACATAGAAAACTAATAAAACCTACATTGTGAATAGAGTTGGGAGTACTTAGCACTGTGAAAACAGCACTTTCGCAGAAAGAAATCTACTTCTCTAAGACTGGGAAACACTGAACAGAGAATGTGTCAGTTTCTCAAGATTGGTAACAGATAGAAAGAAGAGAAAGTACGCAGTGATTCATCTACGTAGAAAAGTTACAGAGGTTTACACAGAGAATTCCAAGTATAAGTACAAGAAAATAAGAGAGACTTAGAAAACTGGTAAAACCTACATTGTGGATAGAGTTGGGAGTACTTAGCACTGTGAAAACAGCACTTTCGCAGAAAGAAATCTACTTCTCTAAGACTGGGAAACACTGAACAGAGAATGTGTCAGTTTCTCAAGATTGGTAACAGATAGAAACAAGAGAAAGTACGCAGTGATTCATCTACATAGAAAAGTTACAGAGGTTTACACAGAGAATTCCAAGTATAAGTACCACAAAATAAGAGAGACTTAGAAAACTGGTAAAACCTACATTGTAGATAGAGTTGGGAGTACTTAGCACTGTGAAAACAGCACTTTCGCAGAAAGAAATCTACTTCTCTAAGACTGGGAAACAGTGAGCAGAGAATGTATGAGTTTCTCAAGATTGGTAACAGATACAAACAAGACAAAGTACACAGTAATTCATGTAACTAGAGAAGTTACAGAAGTTTACACAGAGAATTCCATGTATAAGTACAAGAAAATAAGAGAGACTTAGAAAACTGGTAAAACCAACATTTTGGACAGAGTTGGGAGTACTTAGCACTGTGAAAACAGCACTTTCGCCGAAAGAAATTTAGTTCTCTAAGTCCGTGTAACAGTGAACAGAGAATGTATGAGTTTCTCAAGATTGGTAACAGATAGAAACAAGAGAAAGTACACAGTGATTCATCGACCTAGAAAAGTTACAGAGGTTTACACAGAGAATTCCAAGTATAAGTACAAGAAAATAAGAGAGCCTTAGAAAACAGGTAAAACCTACATTGTTGATAGAGTTGGGAGTAGTTAGCACTGTGAAAACAGCACTTTCGCAGAAAGAAATCTACTTCTCTAAGACTGGGAAACACTGAACAGAGAATGTGTCAGTTTCTCAAGATTGGTAACAGATAGAAAGAAGAGAAAGTACGCAGTGATTCATCTACATAGAAAAGTTACAGAGGTTTACACAGAGAATTCCAAGTATAAGTACAAGAAAATAAGAGGGACTTAGAAAACTGGTAAAACCTACATTGTTGATAGAGTTGGGAGTACTTAGCACTGTGAAAAGAGCACTTTCTCAGAAAGAAATTTAGTTCTCTAAGTCCGTGAAACAGTGAACAGAGAATGTATGAGTTTCTCAAGATTGGTAACAGATAGAAACAAGAGAAAGTACGCAGTGATTCATCTACCTAGAAAAGTTACAGAAGTTTACACAGAGAATTCCAAGTATAAGTACAAGAAAATAAGAGAGACTTAGAAAACTGGTAAAACCTACATTGTTGATAGAGTTGGGAGTACTTAGCACTGTGAAAACAGCACTTTCGCAGGAAGAAATCTACTTCTCTAACACTGGGAAACAGTGAACAGAGAATGTATGAGTTTCTCAAGATTAGTAACAGATAGAAACAAGAGAAAGTACACACTGATTCATCTACCTAGAGAAGTTACAGAAGTTTACACAGAGAATTCCAAGTATAAGTACAAGAAAATAAGAGAGACTTAGAAAACAGGTAAAACCTACATTGTGGATAGAGTTGGGAGTACTTAGCACTGTGAAAACAGCACTTTCGCAGAAAGAAATCTACTTCTCTAAGACTGGGAAACAGTGAACAGAGAATGTATGAGTTTCTCAAGATTGGTAACAGATAGAAAGAAGAGAAAGTACGCAGTGATTCATCTACATAGAAAAGTTACAGAGGTTTACACAGACAATTCCAAGTATAAGTACAAGAAAATAAGAGAGACTTAGAAAACTGGTAAAACCTACATTGTTGATAGAGTTGGGAGTACTTAGCACTGTGAAAACAGCGCTTTCGCCGAAAGAAATTTAGTTCTCTAAGTCCGTGTAACAGTGAACAGAGAATGTATGAGTTTCTCAAGATTGGTAACAGATAGAAACAAGAGAAAGTACACAGTGATTCATCTACCTAGAAAAGTTACAGAGGTTTACACAGAGAATTCCAAGTATAAGTACAGGAAAATAAGAGAGACTTAGAAAACTGGTAAAACCTACATTGTTGATAGAGTTGGGAATACTTAGCACTGTGAAAACAGCACTTTCGCAGAAAGAAATCTACTTCTCTAACACTGGGAAACAGTGAACAGAGAATGTATGAGTTTCTCAAGATTGGTAACAGATAGAAACAAGAGAAAGTACACAGTGATTCATCTACCTAGAAAAGTTACAGAGGTTTACACAGAGAATTCCAAGTATAAGTACAGGAAAATAAGAGAGACTTAGAAAACTGGTAAAACCTACATTGTGGATAGAGTTGGGAGTACTTAGCACTGTGAAAACAGCACTTACGCAGAAAGAAATTTAGTTCTCCAAGTCCGTGAAACAGTGAACAGAGAATGTATGAGTTTCTGAAGAGTGGTAACAGATAGAAACAAGAGAAAGTACACAGTGATTCATCTACCTAGAGAAGTTACAGAAGTTTACACAGAGAATTCCAAGTATAAGTACAAGAAAATAAGAAAGACTTAGAAAACTGGTAAAACCTACATTGTTGATAGAGTTGGGAGTACTTAGCACTGTGAAAACAGCACTTTCGCAGGAAGAAATCTACTTCTCTAACACTGGGAAACAGTGAACAGAGAATGTATGAGTTTCTCAAGATTAGTAACAGATAGAAACAAGAGAAAGTACACACTGATTCATCTACCTAGAGAAGTTACAGAAGTTTACACAGAGAATTCCATGTATAAGTACAAGAAAATAAGAGAGACTTAGAAAACTGGTAAAAGCTACATTGTGGATAGAGTTGGGAGTACTTAGCACTGTGAAATCAGCACTTTCGCAGAAAGAAATCTACTTCTCTAAGACTGGGAAACACTGAACAGAGAATGTGTCAGTTTCTCAAGATTGGTAACAGATAGAAAGAAGAGAAAGAAGGCAGTGATTCATCTACAGAGAAAAGTTACAGAGGTTTACAAAGAGAATTCCAAGTATAAGTACAAGAAAATAAGAGAGACTTAGAAAACTGGTAAAACCTACATTGTAGATAGAGTTGGGAGTACTTAACACTCTGAAAACAGCACTTCCGCAGAAAGAAATGTACTTCTTTAACACTGGGAAACAGTGAACAGAGAATGTATGAGTTTCTCAAGATTGGTAACAGATAGAAACAAGAGAAAGTACACAGTGATTCATCTACCTAGAAAAGTTACAGAGCTTTACACAGAGAATTCCAAGTATAAGTACAGGAAAATAAGAGAGACTTAGAAAACTGGTAAAACCTACATTGTTGACAGAGTTGGGAGTACTTAGCACTGTGAAAACAGCACTTTCGCCGAAAGAAATTTAGTTCTCTAAGTCCGTGAACCAGTGAACAGAGAATGTATGAGTTTCTCAAGATTGGTAACAGATAGAAACAAGAGAAAGTACACAGTGATTCATCTACCTAGAAAAGTTACAGAGGTTTACACAGAGAATTCCAAGTATAAGTACAAGAAAATAAGAGAGACTTAGAAAACTGGTAAAACCTACTTTGTGGATAGAGTTGGGAGTACTTAGCACTGTGAAAACAGCACTTTCGCAGAAGGAAATCTACTTCTCTAACACTGGGAAACAGTGAACAGAGAATGTATGAGTTTCTCAAGATTGGTAACAGATAGAAACAAGAGAAAGTACGCAGTGATTCATCTACCTAGAAAAGTTACAGAGGTTTACACAGAGAATTCCAAGTATAAGTACAACAAAATAAGAGAGACTTAGAAAACTGGTAAAACCTACATTGTGGATAGAGTTGGGAGTACTTAGCACTGTGAAAACAGCACTTTCGCAGAAAGAAATCTACTTCTCTAAGACTGGGAAACAGTGAACAGAGAATGTATGAGTTACTCAAGATTGGTAACAGATACAAACAAGACAAAGTACACAGTGATTCATCTACCTAGAGAAGTTACAGAAGTTTACACAGAGAATTCCATGTATAAGTACAAGAAAATAAGAGAGACTTAGAAAACTAATAAAACCTACATTGTGGATAGAGTTGGGAGTACTTAGCACTGTGAAAACAGCACTTTCGCAGAAAGAAATCTACTTCTCTAAGACTGGGAAACACTGAACAGAGAATGTGTCAGTTTCTCAAGATTGGTAACAGATAGAAAGAAGAGAAAGTACGCAGTGATTCATCTACATAGAAAAGTTACAGAGGTTTACACAGAGAATTCCAAGTATAAGTAAAAGAAAATAAGAGAGACTTAGAAAACTGGTAAAACCTACATTGTGGATAGAGTTGGGAGTACTTAGCACTGTGAAAACAGCACTTTCGCAGAAAGAAATCTACTTCTCTAAGACTGGAAAACAGTGAACAGAGAATGTATGAGTTTCTGAAGATTGGTAACAGATACAAACAAGAGAAAGTACACAGTGATTCATCTACCTAGAGAAGTTACAGAAGTTTACACAGAGAATTCCATGTATAAGTACAAGAAAATAAGAGAGACTTAGAAAACTGGTAAAACCTACATTGTGGATAGAGTTGGGAGTACTTAGCACTGTGAAAACAGCACTTTCGCCGAAAGAAATTTAGTTCTCCAAGTCCGTGAAACAGTGAACAGAGAATGTATGAGTTTCTGAAGATTGCTAACAGATAGAAACAAGAGAAAGTACACAGTGATTCATCTAGCTAGAAAAGATACAGAGGTTTACACAGAGAATTCCAAGTATAAGTACAAGAAAATAAGAGAGACTTAGAAAACTGGTAAAACCTACATTGTAGATAGAGTTGGGAGTACTTAGCACTGTGAAAACAGCACTTTCGCAGAAAGAAATCTACTTCTCTAACACTGGGAAACAGTGAACAGAGAATGTATGAGTTTCTCAAGATTGGTAACAGATAGAAACAAGAGAAAGTACGCAGTGATTCATCTACCTAGAAAACTTACAGAGGTTTACACAGAGAATTCCAAGTATAAGTACAACAATATAAGAGAGACTTAGAAAACTGGTAAAACCTACATTGTGGGTAGAGTTGGGAGTACATAGCACTGTGAAAACAGCACTTTCGCAGAAAGAAATCTACTTCTCTAAGACTGGGAAACAGTGAACAGAGAATGTATGAGTTACTCAAGATTGGTAACAGATACAAACAAGACAAAGTACACAGTGATTCATCTACCTACAGAAGTTACAGAAGTTTACACAGAGAATTCCATGTATAAGTACAAGAAAATAAGAGAGACTTAGAAAACTAATAAAACCTACATTGTGGATAGAGTTGGGAGTACTTAGCACTGTGAAAACAGCACTTTCGCAGAAAGAAATCTACTTCTCTAAGACTGGGAAACACTGAACAGAGAATGTGTCAGTTTCTCAAGATTGGTAACAGATAGAAAGAAGAGAAAGTACGCAGTGATTCATCTACATAGAAAAGGTACAGAGGTTTACACAGAGAATTCCAAGTATAAGTAAAAGAAAATAAGAGAGACTTAGAAAACTGGTAAAACCTACATTGTGGATAGAGTTGGGAGTACTTAGCACTGTGAAAACAGCACTTTCGCAGAAAGAAATCTACTTCTCTAAGACTGGATAACAGTGAACAGAGAATGTATGAGTTTCTGAAGATTGGTAACAGATACAAACAAGAGAAAGTACACAGTGATTCATCTACCTAGAGAAGTTACAGAAGTTTACACAGAGAATTCCATGTATAAGTAAAAGAAAATAAGAGAGACTTAGAAAACTGGTAAAACCTACATTGTGGATAGAGTTGGGAGTACTTAGCACTGTGAAAACAGCACTTTCGCAGAAAGAAATCTACTTCTCTAAGACTGGAAAACAGTGAACAGAGAATGTATGAGTTTCTCAAGATTGGTAACAGATACAAACAAGAGAAAGTACACAGTAATTCATCTACCTAGAGAAGTTAAAGAAGTTTACACAGAGAATTCCATGTATAAGTACAAGAAAATAAGAGAGACTTAGAAAACTGGTAAAACCTACATTGTGGATAGAGTTGGGAGTACTTAGCACTGTGAAAACAGCACTTTCGCCGAAAGAAATTTAGTTCTCCAAGTCCGTGAAACAGTGAACAGAGAATGTATGAGTTTCTGAAGATTGGTAACAGATAGAAACAAGAGAAAGTACACAGTGATTCATCTAGCTAGAAAAGATACAGAGGTTTACACAGAGAATTCCAAGTATAAGTACAAGAAAATAAGAGAGACTTAGAAAACTGGTAAAACCTACATTGTAGATAGAGTTGGGAGTACTTAGCACTGTGAAAACAGCACTTTCGCAGAAAGAAATCTACTTCTCTAACACTGGGAAACAGTGAACAGAGAATGTATGAGTTTCTCAAGATTGGTAACAGATAGAAACAAGAGAAAGTACACAGTGATTAATCTACCTAGAAAAGTTACAGAGGTTTGCACAGAGAATTCCAAGTATAAGTACAAGAAAATAAGAGAGACTTAGAAAACTGGTAAAACCTACAGTGTGGATAGAGTTGGGAGTACTTAGCACTGTGAAAACAGCACTTTCGCAGAAAGAAATCTACCTCTCTAAGACTGGGAAACACTGAACAGAGAATGTGTCAGTTTCTCAAGATTGGTAACAGATAGAAAGAAGAGAAAGTACGCAGTGATTCATCTACATAGAAAAGTTACAGAGGTTTACACAGAGAATTCCAAGTATAAGTACAAGAAAATAAGAGAGACTTAGAAAACTGGTAAAACCTACATTGTGGATGGAGTTGGGAGTACTTAGCACTGTGAAAACAGCACTTTCGCAGAAAGAAATCTACTTCTCTAAGTCGGTGTAACAGTGAACAGAGAATGTATGAGTTTCTCAAGATTGGTAACAGATAGAAACAAGAGAAAGTACACAGTGATTCATCTACCTAGAGAAGTTACAGAAGTTTACACAGAGAATTCCATGTATAAGTACAAGAAAATAAGAGAGACTTAGAAAACTGGTAAAACCTACATTGTTGATAGAGTTGGGAGTACTTAGCACTGTGAAAACAGCACTTTCGCAGAAAGAAATCTACTTCTCTAACACTGGGAAACAGTGAAAAGAGAATGAATGAGTTTCTCAAGATTGGTAACAGATAGACACAAGAGAAAGTACACAGTGATTCATCTACCTAGAGAAGTTACAGAGGTTTACACAGAGAATTCCAAGTATAAGTACAAGAGAATAAGAGAGACTTTGAAAACTGGTAAAACCTAAATTGTTGATAGAGTTGGGAGTACTTAGCACTGTGAAAACAGCAGGTTCGCAGAAAGAAATCTACTTCTCTAAGACTGGGAAACAGTGAACAGAGAATGTATGAGTTTCTCAAGATTGGTAACAGATAGAAACAAGAGAAAGTACACAGTGATTCATCTACCTAGAGAAGTTACAAAAGTTTACACAGAGAATTCCATGTATAAGTACAAGAAAATAAGAGAGACTTAGAAAACTGGTAATACCTACATTGTGGATAGCGTTGGGAGTACTTAGCACTGTGAAAACAGCACTTTCGGAGAAAGAAATCTAATTCTCTAAGACTGGGAGACAGTGAACAGAGAATGTATCAGTTTCTAAAGATTGGTAACAGATAGAAAGAAGAGAAAGTACGCAGTGATTCATCTACATAGAAAAGTTACAGAGGTTTACACAGAGAATTCCAAGTATAAGTACAAGAGAATAAGAGAGACTTAGAAAACTGGTAAAACCTAAATTGTTGATAGAGTTGGGAGTACTTAGCACTGTGAAAACAGCACGTTCGCAGAAAGAAATCTACTTCTCTAAGACTGGGAAACAGTGAACAGAGAATGTATGAGTTTCTCAAGATTGGTAACAGATAGAAACAAGAGAAAGTACACAGTGATTCATCTACCTAGAGAAGTTACAGAAGTTTACACAGAGAATTCCATGTATAAGTACAAGAAAATAAGAGAGACTTAGAAAACTGGTAAAACCTACATTGTGGATAGAGTTGGGAGTACTTAGCACTGTGAAAACAGCACTTTCGTCGAAAGAAATTTAGTTCTCCAAGTCCGTGAAACAGTGAACAGAGAATGTATGAGTTTCTGAAGATTGCTAACAGATAGAAACAAGAGAAAGTACACAGTGATTCATCTAGCTAGAAAAGATACAGAGGTTTACACAGAGAATTCCAAGTATAAGTATAAGAAAATAAGAGAGACTTAGAAAACTGGTAAAACCTACATTGTAGATAGAGTTGGGAGTACTTAGCACTGTGAAAACAGCACTTTCGCAGAAAGAAATCTACTTCTCTAACACTGGGAAACAGTGAACAGAGAATGTATGAGTTTCTCAAGATTGGTAACAGATAGAAACAAGAGAAAGTACACACTGATTCATCTACCTAGAGAAGTTGCAGAAGTTTACACAGAGAATTCCATGTATAAGTACAAGAAATTAAGAGAGACTTAGAAAACTGGTAAAACCTACATTTTGGATAGAGTTGGGAGTACTTAGCACTGTGAAAATAGCACTTTCGCCGAAAGAAATTTAGTTCTCTAAGTCCGTGTAACAGTGAACAGAGAATGTATGAGTTTCTCAAGATTGGGAACAGATAGAAACAAGAGAAAGTACACAATGATTCATCTACCTAGAAAAGTAACAGAGGTTTACACAGAGAATTCCAAGTATAACTACAAGAAAATAAGAGAGACTTAGAAAACAGGTAAAACCTACATTGTGAATAGAGTTGGGAGTACTTAGCACTGTGAAAACAGCACTTTCGCAGAAAGAAATCTACTTCTCTAAGACTGGGAAACAGTGAACAGAGAATGTATGAGTTTCTCAAGATTGGTAACAGATACAAACAAGAGAAAGTACACAGTGATTCATCTACCTAGAGAAGCTACAGAAGTTTACACAGAGAATTCCATGTATAAGTACAAGAAAATAAGAGAGACTTAGAAAACTGGTAAAACCTACATTGTGGATAGAGTTGGGAGTACTTAGCACTGTGAAAACAGCACTTTCGCCGAAAGAAATTTAGTTCTCCAAGTCCGTGAAACAGTGAACAGAGAATGTATGAGTTTCTGAAGATTGGTAACAGATAGAAACAAGAGAAAGTACACAGTGATTCATCTAGCTAGAAAAGATACAGAGGTTTACAGAGAATTCCAAGTATAAGTACAAGAAAATAAGAGAGACTTAGAAACCTGGTAAAACCTACATTGTAGATAGAGTTGGGAGTACTTAGCACTGTGAAAACAGCACTTTCGCAGAAAGAAATCTACTTTTCTAAGACTGGGAAACAGTGAACAGAGAATGTATGAGTTTCTGAAGATTGCTAACAGATAGAAACAAGAGAAAGTACACAGTGATTCATCTAGCTAGAAAAGATACAGAGGTTTACACAGAGAATTCCAAGTATAAGTACAAGAAAATAAGAGAGACTTAGAAAACAGGTAAAACTTACATTGTGGATAGAGTTGGGAGTACTTAGCACTGTGAAAACAGCACTTTCGCAGAAAGAAATCTACTTCTCTAAGACTGGGAAACAGTGAACAGAGAATGTATGAGTTTCTCAAGATTGGTAACAGATACAAACAAGACAAAGTACACAGTGATTCATCTACCTACAGAAGTTACAGAAGTTTACACAGAGAATTCCATGTATAAGTACAAGAAAATAAGAGAGACTTAGAAAACTAATAAAACCTACATTGTGGATAGAGTTGGGAGTACTTAGCACTGTGAAAACAGCACTTTCGCAGAAAGAAATCTACTTCTCTAAGACTGGGAAACACTGAACAGAGAATGTGTCAGTTTCTCAAGATTGGTAACAGATAGAAAGAAGAGAAAGTACGCAGTGATTCATCTACATAGAAAAGGTACAGAGGTTTACACAGAGAATTCCAAGTATAAGTAAAAGAAAATAAGAGAGACTTAGAAAACTGGTAAAACCTACATTGTGGATAGAGTTGGGAGTACTTAGCACTGTGAAAACAGCACTTTCGCAGAAAGAAATCTACTTCTCTAAGACTGGATAACAGTGAACAGAGAATGTATGAGTTTCTGAAGATTGGTAACAGATACAAACAAGAGAAAGTACACAGTGATTCATCTACCTAGAGAAGTTACAGAAGTTTACACAGAGAATTCCATGTATAAGTAAAAGAAAATAAGAGAGACTTAGAAAACTGGTAAAACCTACATTGTGGATAGAGTTGGGAGTACTTAGCACTGTGAAAACAGCACTTTCGCAGAAAGAAATCTACTTCTCTAAGACTGGAAAACAGTGAACAGAGAATGTATGAGTTTCTCAAGATTGGTAACAGATACAAACAAGAGAAAGTACACAGTAATTCATCTACCTAGAGAAGTTAAAGAAGTTTACACAGAGAATTCCATGTATAAGTACAAGAAAATAAGAGAGACTTAGAAAACTGGTAAAACCTACATTGTGGATAGAGTTGGGAGTACTTAGCACTGTGAAAACAGCACTTTCGCCGAAAGAAATTTAGTTCTCCAAGTCCGTGAAACAGTGAACAGAGAATGTATGAGTTTCTGAAGATTGGTAACAGATAGAAACAAGAGAAAGTACACAGTGATTCATCTAGCTAGAAAAGATACAGAGGTTTACACAGAGAATTCCAAGTATAAGTACAAGAAAATAAGAGAGACTTAGAAAACTGGTAAAACCTACATTGTAGATAGAGTTGGGAGTACTTAGCACTGTGAAAACAGCACTTTCGCAGAAAGAAATCTACTTCTCTAACACTGGGAAACAGTGAACAGAGAATGTATGAGTTTCTCAAGATTGGTAACAGATAGAAACAAGAGAAAGTACACAGTGATTAATCTACCTAGAAAAGTTACAGAGGTTTGCACACAGAATTCCAAGTATAAGTACAAGAAAATAAGAGAGACTTAGAAAACTGGTAAAACCTACAGTGTGGATAGAGTTGGGAGTACTTAGCACTGTGAAAACAGCACTTTCGCAGAAAGAAATCTACCTCTCTAAGACTGGGAAACACTGAACAGAGAATGTGTCAGTTTCTCAAGATTGGTAACAGATAGAAAAAAGAGAAAGTACGCAGTGATTCATCTACAGAGAAAAGTTACAGAGGTTTACACAGAGAATTCCAAGTATAAGTACAAGAAAATAAGAGAGACTTAGAAAACTGGTAAAACCTACATTGTTGATAGAGTTGGGAGTACTTAGCACTGTGAAAACAGCACTTTCGCCTAAAGAAATTTAATTCTCTAAGTCCGTGTAACAGTGAACACAGAATGTATGAGTTTCTCAAGATTGGTAACAGATAGAAGCAAGAGAAAGTACACAGTGATTCATCTACATAGAAAAGTTACAGAGGTTTACACAGAGAATTCCATGTATAAGTACAAGAAAATAAGAGAGACTTAGAAAACTGGTAAAACCTACATTGTTGATAGAGTTGGGAGTACTTAGCACTGTGAAAACAGCACTTTCGCAGAAAGAAATCTACTTCTCTAACACTGGGAAACAGTGAAAAGAGAATGAATGAGTTTCTCAAGATTGGTAACAGATAGACACAAGAGAAAGTACACAGTGATTCATCTACCTAGAGAAGTTACAGAGGTTTACACAGAGAATTCCAAGTATAAGTACAAGAGAATAAGAGAGACTTTGAAAACTGGTAAAACCTAAATTGTTGATAGAGTTGGGAGTACTTAGCACTGTGAAAACAGCAGGTTCGCAGAAAGAAATCTACTTCTCTAAGACTGGGAAACAGTGAACAGAGAATGTATGAGTTTCTCAAGATTGGTAACAGATAGAAACAAGAGAAAGTACACAGTGATTCATCTACCTAGAGAAGTTACAAAAGTTTACACAGAGAATTCCATGTATAAGTACAAGAAAATAAGAGAGACTTAGAAAACTGGTAATACCTACATTGTGGATAGCGTTGGGAGTACTTAGCACTGTGAAAACAGCACTTTCGCAGAAAGAAATCTAATTCTCTAAGACTGGGAGACAGTGAACAGAGAATGTATCAGTTTCTAAAGATTGGTAACAGATAGAAAGAAGAGAAAGTACGCAGTGATTCATCTACATAGAAAAGTTACAGAGGTTTACACAGAGAATTCCAAGTATAAGTACAAGAGAATAAGAGAGACTTAGAAAACTGGTAAAACCTAAATTGTTGATAGAGTTGGGAGTACTTAGCACTGTGAAAACAGCACGTTCGCAGAAAGAAATCTACTTCTCTAAGACTGGGAAACAGTGAACAGAGAATGTATGAGTTTCTCAAGATTGGTAACAGATAGAAACAAGAGAAAGTACACAGTGATTCATCTACCTAGAGAAGTTACAGAAGTTTACACAGAGAATTCCATGTATAAGTACAAGAAAATAAGAGAGACTTAGAAAACTGGTAAAACCTACATTGTGGATAGAGTTGGGAGTACTTAGCACTGTGAAAACAGCACTTTCGTCGAAAGAAATTTAGTTCTCCAAGTCCGTGAAACAGTGAACAGAGAATGTATGAGTTTCTGAAGATTGCTAACAGATAGAAACAAGAGAAAGTACACAGTGATTCATCTAGCTAGAAAAGATACAGAGGTTTACACAGAGAGTTCCAAGTATAAGTATAAGAAAATAAGAGAGACTTAGAAAACTGGTAAAACCTACATTGTAGATAGAGTTGGGAGTACTTAGCACTGTGAAAACAGCACTTTCGCAGAAAGAAATCTACTTCTCTAACACTGGGAAACAGTGAACAGAGAATGTATGAGTTTCTCAAGATTGGTAACAGATAGAAACAAGAGAAAGTACACACTGATTCATCTACCTAGAGAAGTTGCAGAAGTTTACACAGAGAATTCCATGTATAAGTACAAGAAATTAAGAGAGACTTAGAAAACTGGTAAAACCTACATTTTGGATAGAGTTGGGAGTACTTAGCACTGTGAAAATAGCACTTTCGCCGAAAGAAATTTAGTTCTCTAAGTCCGTGTAACAGTGAACAGAGAATGTATGAGTTTCTCAAGATTGGGAACAGATAGAAACAAGAGAAAGTACACAATGATTCATCTACCTAGAAAAGTAACAGAGGTTTACACAGAGAATTCCAAGTATAACTACAAGAAAATAAGAGAGACTTAGAAAACAGGTAAAACCTACATTGTGAATAGAGTTGGGAGTACTTAGCACTGTGAAAACAGCACTTTCGCAGAAAGAAATCTACTTCTCTAAGACTGGGAAACAGTGAACAGAGAATGTATGAGTTTCTCAAGATTGGTAACAGATACAAACAAGAGAAAGTACACAGTGATTCATCTACCTAGAGAAGCTACAGAAGTTTACACAGAGAATTCCATGTATAAGTACAAGAAAATAAGAGAGACTTAGAAAACTGGTAAAACCTACATTGTGGATAGAGTTTGGAGTGCTTAGCACTGTGAAAACAGCGCTTTCGCCGAAAGAAATCTACTTCTCTAAGACTGGGAAACACTGAACAGAGAATGTGTCAGTTTCTCAAGATTGGTAACAGATAGAAAGAAGAGAAAGTACGCAGTGATTCATCTACATAGAAAAGTTACAGAGGTTTACACAGAGAATTCCAAGTATAAGTAAAAGAAAATAAGAGAGACTTAGAAAACTGGTAAAACCTACATTGTGGATAGAGTTGGGAGTACTTAGCACTGTGAAAACAGCACGTTCGCAGAAAGAAATCTACTTCTCTAAGACTGGGAAACAGTGAACAGAGAATGTATGAGTTTCTCAAGATTGGTAACAGATAGAAACAAGAGAAAGTACACAGTGATTCATCTACCTAGAGAAGTTAAAGAAGTTTACACAGAGAATTCCATGTATAAGTACAAGAAAATAAGAGAGACTTAGAAAACTGGTAAAACCTACATTGTGGATAGAGTTGGGAGTACTTAGCACTGTGAAAACAGCACTTTCGCCGAAAGAAATTTAGTTCTCCAAGTCCGTGAAACAGTGAACAGAGAATGTATGAGTTTCTGAAGATTGGTAACAGATAGAAACAAGAGAAAGTACACAGTGATTCATCTAGCTAGAAAAGATACAGAGGTTTACAGAGAATTCCAAGTATAAGTACAAGAAAATAAGAGAGACTTAGAAACCTGGTAAAACCTACATTGTAGATAGAGTTGGGAGTACTTAGCACTGTGAAAACAGCACTTTCGCAGAAAGAAATCTACTTTTCTAAGACTGGGAAACAGTGAACAGAGAATGTATGAGTTTCTGAAGATTGCTAACAGATAGAAACAAGAGAAAGTACACAGTGATTCATCTAGCTAGAAAAGATACAGAGGTTTACACAGAGAATTCCAAGTATAAGTACAAGAAAATAAGAGAGACTTAGAAAACAGGTAAAACTTACATTGTGGATAGAGTTGGGAGTACTTAGCACTGTGAAAACAGCACTTTCGCAGAAAGAAATCTACTTCTCTAAGACTGGGAAACAGTGAACAGAGAATGTATGAGTTTCTCAAGATTGGTAACAGATAGAAAGAAGAGAAAGTACGCAGTGATTCATCTACATAGAAAAGTTACAGAGGTTTACACAGAGAATTCCAAGTATAAGTGCAAGAAAATAAGAGAGACTTAGAAAACTGGTAAAACCTACATTGTTGATAGAGTTGGGAGTACTTAGCACTGTGAAAACAGCGCTTTCGCCGAAAGAAATTTAGTTCTCTAAGTCCGTGTATCAGTGAACAGAGAATGTATGAGTTTCTCAAGATTGGTAACAGATAGAAACAAGAGAAAGTACACAATGATTCATCTACCTAGAAAAGTAACAGAGGTTTACACAGAGAATTCCAAGTAAAAGTACAAGAAAATAGGAGAGACTTAGAAAACAGGTAAAACCTACATTGTGGATAGAGTTGGGAGTACTTAGCACTGTGAAAACAACACTTTCGCAGAAAGAAATCTACTTCTCTAAGACTGGGAAACAGTGAACAGAGAATGTAAGCGTTTCTCAAGATTGGTAACAGATAGAAACAAGAGAAAGTACACAGTGATTCATCTACCTAGAGAAGTTACAGAAGTTTACACAGAGAATTCCATGTATAAGTACAAGAAAATAAGAGAGACTTAGAAAACTGGTAAAACCTACATTGTGGATAGAGTTGGGAGTACTTAGCACTGTGAAAACAGCACTTTCGCAGAAAGAAATCTACTTCTCTAAGACTGGGAAACACTGAACAGAGAATGTGTCAGTTTCTCAAGATTGGTAACAGATACAAACAAGAGAAAGTACACAGTGATTCATCTACCTAGAGAAGTTACAGAAGTTTACACAGAGAATTCCATGTATAAGTACAAGAAAATAAGAGAGACTTAGAAAACTGGTAAAACCTACATTGTGGATAGAGTTGGGAGTACTTAGCACTGTGAAAACAGCACTTTCGCAGAAAGAAATCTACTTCTCTAAGACTGGGAAACACTGAACAGAGAATGTGTCAGTTTCTCAAGATTGGTAACAGATAGAAAGAAGAGAAAGTACGCAGTGATTCATCTACGTAGAAAAGTTACAGAGGTTTACACAGAGAATTCCAAGTATAAGTACAAGAAAATAAGAGAGACTTAGAAAACTGGTAAAACCTACATTGTAGATAGAGTTGAGAGTACTTAGCACTGTGAAAACAGCACTTTCGCAGAAAGAAATCTACTTCTCTAAGACTGGGAAACAGTGAACAGAGAATGTATGAGTTTCTCAAGATTGGTAACAGATACAAACAAGAGAAAGTACACAGTGATTCATCTACCTAGAGAAGTTACAGAGGTTTACACAGAGAATTCCATGTATAAGTACAAGAAAATAAGAGAGACTTAGAAAACTGGTAAAACCTACATTGTTGATAGAGTTGGGAGTCCTTAGCACTGTGAAAACAGCGCTTTCGCCGAAAGAAATTTAGTTCTCTAAGTCCGTGTAACAGTGAACAGAGAATGTATGAGTTTCTCAAGATTGGTAACAGATCGAAACAAGAGAAAGTACACAGTGATTCATCTACCTAGAAAAGTTACAGAGGTTTACACAGAGAATTCCAAGTATAAGTACAAGAAAATAAGAGAGACTTAGAAAACAGGTAAAACCTACATTGTTGATAGAGTTGGGAGTACTTAGCACTGTGAAAACAGCACTTTCGCAGAAAGAAATCTACTTCTCTAAGACTGGGAAACAGTGAACAGAGAATGTATGAGTTTCTGAAGATTGCTAACAGATAGAAACAAGAGAAAGTACACAGTGATTCATCTAGCTAGAAAAGATACAGAGGTTTACACAGAGAATTCCAAGTATAAGTACAAGAAAATAAGAGAGACTTAGAAAACAGGTAAAACCTACATTGTGGATAGAGTTGGGAGTACTTAGCACTGTGAAAACAGCACTTTCGCAGAAAGAAATCTACTTCTCTAAGACTGGGAAACAGTGAACAGAGAATGTATGAGTTTCTCAAGATTGGTAACAGATAGAAAGAAGAGAAAGTACGCAGTGATTCATCTACATAGAAAAGTTACAGAGGTTTACACAGAGAATTCCAAGTATAAGTGCAAGAAAATAAGAGAGACTTAGAAAACTGGTAAAACCTACATTGTTGATAGAGTTGGGAGTACTTAGCACTGTGAAAACAGCGCTTTCGCCGAAAGAAATTTAGTTCTCTAAGTCCGTGTAACAGTGAACAGAGAATGTATGAGTTTCTCAAGATTGGTAACAGATAGAAACAAGAGAAAGTACACAATGATTCATCTACCTAGAAAAGTAACAGAGGTTTACACAGAGAATTCCAAGTAAAAGTACAAGAAAATAAGAGAGACTTAGAAAACAGGTAAAACCTACATTGTGGATAGAGTAGGGAGTACTTAGCACTGTGAAAACAACACTTTCGCAGAAAGAAATCTACTTCTCTAAGACTGGGAAACAGTGAACAGAGAATGTAAGCGTTTCTCAAGATTGGTAACAGATAGAAACAAGAGAAAGTACACAGTGATTCATCTACCTAGAGAAGTTACAGAAGTTTACACAGAGAATTCCATGTATAAGTACAAGAAAATAAGAGAGACTTAGAAAACTGGTAAAACCTACATTGTGGATAGAGTTGGGAGTACTTAGCACTGTGAAAACAGCACTTTCGCAGAAAGAAATCTACTTCTCTAAGACTGGGAAACACTGAACAGAGAATGTGTCAGTTTCTCAAGATTGGTAACAGATAGAAAGAAGAGAAAGTACGCAGTGATTCATCTACATAGAAAAGTTACAGAGGTTTACACAGAGAATTCCAAGTATAAGTACAAGAAAATAGGAGAGACTTAGAAAACTGGTAAAACCTACATTGTAGATAGAGTTGAGAGTACTTAGCACTGTGAAAACAGCACTTTCGCAGAAAGAAATCTACTTCTCTAAGACTGGGAAACAGTGAACAGAGAATGTATGAGTTTCTCAAGATTGGTAACAGATACAAACAAGAGAAAGTACACAGTGATTCATCTACCTAGAGAAGTTACAGAGGTTTACACAGAGAATTCCATGTATAAGTACAAGAAATAAGAGAGACTTAGAAAACTAATAAAACCTACATTGTGAATAGAGTTGGGAGTACTTAGCACTGTGAAAACAGCACTTTCGCAGAAAGAAATCTACTTCTCTAAGACTGGGAAACACTGAACAGAGAATGTGTCAGTTTCTCAAGATTGGTAACAGATAGAAAGAAGAGAAAGTACGCAGTGATTCATCTACGTAGAAAAGTTACAGAGGTTTACACAGAGAATTCCAAGTATAAGTACAAGAAAATAAGAGAGACTTAGAAAACTGGTAAAACCTACATTGTGGATAGAGTTGGGAGTACTTAGCACTGTGAAAACAGCACTTTCGCAGGAAGAAATCTACTTCTCTAACACTGGGAAACAGTGAACAGAGAATGTATGAGTTTCTCAAGATTAGTAACAGATAGAAACAAGAGAAAGTACACACTGATTCATCTACCTAGAGAAGTTACAGAAGTTTACACAGAGAATTCCATGTATAAGTACAAGAAAATAAGAGAGACTTAGAAAACTGGTAAAACCTACATTGTGGATAGAGTTGGGAGTACTTAGCACTGTGAAAACAGCACTTTCGCAGAAAGAAATCTACTTCTCTAAGACTGGGAAACACTGAACAGAGAATGTGTCAGTTTCTCAAGATTGGTAACAGATAGAAAGAAGAGAAAGTACGCAGTGATTCATCTACAGAGAAAAATTACAGAGGTTTACAAAGAGAATTCCAAGTATAAGTAGAAGAAAATAAGAGAGACTTAGAAAACTGGTAAAACCTACATTGTAGATAGAGTTGGGAGTACTTAGCACTGTGAAAACAGCACTTCCGCAGAAAGAAATGTACTTCTCTAACACTGGGAAACAGTGAACAGAGAATGTATGAGTTTCTCAAGATTGGTAACAGATAGAAACAAGAGAAAGTACACAGTGATTCATCTACCTAGAAAAGTTACAGAGGTTTACACAGAGAATTCCAAGTATAAGTACAGGAAAACAAGAGAGACTTACAAAACTGGTAAAACCTACATTGTTGATAGAGTTGGGAGTACTTAGCACTGTGAAAACAGCACTTTCGCCGAAAGAAATTTAGTTCTCTAAGTCCGTGAACCAGTGAAAAGAGAATGTATGAGTTTCTCAAGATTGGTAACAGATAGAAACAAGAGAAAGTACACAGTGATTCATCTACCTAGAGAAGTTACAGAAGTTTACACAGAGAATTCCAAGTATAAGTACAAGAAAATAAGAGAGACTTAGAAAACAGGTAAAACCTACATTGTGGATAGAGTTGGGAGTACTTAGCACTGTGAAAACAGCACTTTCGCAGAAAGAAATCTACTTCTCTAAGACTGGGAAACAGTGAACAGAGAATGTATGAGTTTCTCAAGATTGGTAACAGATAGAAAGAAGAGAAAGTACGCAGTGATTCATCTACATAGAAAAGTTACAGAGGTTTACACAGAGAATTCCAAGTATAAGTACAAGAAAATAAGAGAGACTTAGAAAACTGGTAAAACCTACATTGTTGATAGAGTTGGGAGTACTTAGCACTGTGAAAACAGCGCTTTCGCCGAAAGAAATTTAGTTCTCTAAGTCCGTGTAACAGTGAACAGAGAATGTATGAGTTTCTCAAGATTGGTAACAGATAGAAACAAGAGAAAGTACACAGTGATTCATCTACCTAGAAAAGTTACAGAGGTTTACACAGAGAATTCCAAGTATAAGTACAGGAAAATAAGAGAGACTTAGAAAACTGGTAAAACCTACATTGTTGATAGAGTTGGGAATACTTAGCACTGTGAAAACAGCACTTTCGCAGAAAGAAATCTACTTCTCTAACACTGGGAAACAGTGAACAGAGAATGTATGAGTTTCTCAAGATTGGTAACAGATAGAAACAAGAGAAAGTACACAGTGATTCATCTACCTAGAAAAGTTACAGAGGTTTACACAGAGAATTCCAAGTATAAGTACAGGAAAATAAGAGAGACTTAGAAAACTGGTAAAGCCTACATTGTGGATAGAGTTGGGAGTACTTAGCACTGTGAAAACAGCACTTACGCAGAAAGAAATTTAGTTCTCTAAGTCCGTGAAACAGTGAACAGAGAATGTATGAGTTTCTCAAGATTGGTAACAGATAGAAACAAGAGAAAGTACGCAGTGATTCATCTACCTAGAAAAGTTACAGAGGTTTACACAGAGAATTCCAAGTATAAGTAAAAGAAAATAAGAGAGACTTAGAAAACTGGTAAATCCTACTTTGTTGATAGAGTTGGGAGTACTTAGCACTGTGAAAACAGCACTTTCGCAGAAAGAAATCTACTTCTCTAAGACTGGGAAACAGTGAACAGAGAATGTATGACTTTCTCAAGATTGGTAACAGATAGAAACAAGAGAAAGAACACAGTGATTCATCTACCTAGAGAAGTTACAGAAGTTAACACAGAGAATTCCATGTATAAGTACAAGAAAATAAGAGAGACTTAGAAAACCGGTAAAACCTACATTGTGGATAGAGTTGAGAGTACTTAGCACTGTGAAAACAGCACTTTCGCCGAAAGAAATTTAGTTCTCTAAGTCCGTGAACCAGTGAACAGAGAATGTATGAGTTTCTCAAGATTGGTAACAGATAGAAACAAGAGAAAGTACACAGTGATTCATCTGCATAGAAAAGTTACAGAAGTTTACACAGAGAATTCCAAGTATAAGTACAAGAAAATAAGAGATACTTAGAAAACTGGTAAAACCTACATTGTTGATAGAGTTGGGAGTACTTAGCACTGTGAAAACAGCACTTTCGCCGAAAGAAATTTAGTTCTCTAAGTCCGTTAACCAGTGAACAGACAATGTATGAGTTTCTCAAGATTGGTAACAGATACAAACAAGAGAAAGTACACAGTGATTCATCTACCTAGAAAAGTTACAGAGGTTTACACAGAGAATTCCAAGTATAAGTACAAGAAAATAAGAGAGACTTAGAAAACAGGTAAAACCTACATTGTGGATAGAGTTGGGAGTACTTAGCACTGTGAAAACAGCACTTTCGCAGAAGGAAATCTACTTCTCTAACACTGGGAAACAGTGAACAGAGAATGTATGAGTTTCTCAAGATTGGTAACAGATAGAAACAAGACAAAGTACGCAGTGATTCATCTACCTAGAAAAGTTACAGAGGTTTACACAGAGAATTCCAAGTATAAGTACAACAAAATAAGAGTGACTTAGAAAACTGGTAAAACCTACATTGTGGATAGAGTTGGGAGTACTTAGCACTGTGAAAACAGCACTTTCGCAGAAAGAAATCTACTTCTCTAAGACTGGGAAACACTGAACAGAGAATGTGTCAGTTTCTCAAGATTGGTAACAGATAGAAAGAAGAGAAAGTACGCAGTGATTCATCTACATAGAAAAGTTACAGAGGTTTACACAGAGAATTCCAAGTATAAGTAAAAGAAAATAAGAGAGACTTAGAAAACTGGTAAAACCTACATTGTGGATAGAGTTGGGAGTACTTAGCACTGTGAAAACAGCACTTTCGCAGAAAGAAATCTACTTCTCTAAGACTGGAAAACAGTGAACAGAGAATGTATGAGTTTCTGAATATTGGTAACAGATACAAACAAGAGAAAGTACACAGTGATTCATCTACATAGAGAAGTTACAGAAGTTTACACAGAGAATTCCATGTATAAGTACAAGAAAATAAGAGAGACTTAGAAAACTGGTAAAACCTACATTGTGGATAGAGTTGGGAGTACTTAGCACTGTGAAAACAGCACTTTCGCCGAAAGAAATTTAGTTCTCCAAGTCCGTGAAACAGTGAACAGAGAATGTATGAGTTTCTGAAGAGTGGTAACAGATAGAAACAAGAGAAAGTACACAGTGATTCATCTACCTAGAGAAGTTACAGAAGTTTACACAGAGAATTCCAAGTATAAGTACAAGAAAATAAGAAAGACTTAGAAAACTGGTAAAACCTACATTGTTGATAGAGTTGGGAGTACTTAGCACTGTGAAAACAGCACTTTCGCAGGAAGAAATCTACTTCTCTAACACTGGGAAACAGTGAACAGAGAATGTATGAGTTTCTCAAGATTAGTAACAGATAGAAACAAGAGAAAGTACACACTAATTCATCTACCTAGAGAAGTTACAGAAGTTTACACAGAGAATTCCATGTATAAGTACAAGAAAATAAGAGAGACTTAGAAAACTGGTAAAAGCTACATTGTGGATAGAGTTGGGAGTACTTAGCACTGTGAAATCAGCACTTTCGCAGAAAGAAATCTACTTCTCTAAGACTGGGAAACACTGAACAGAGAATGTGTCAGTTTCTCAAGATTGGTAACAGATAGAAAGAAGAGAAAGAAGGCAGTGATTCATCTACAGAGAAAAGTTACAGAGGTTTACAAAGAGAATTCCAAGTATAAGTACAAGAAAATAAGAGAGACTTAGAAAACTGGTAAAACCTACATTGTAGATAGAGTTGGGAGTACTTAACACTCTGAAAACAGCACTTCCGCAGAAAGAAATGTACTTCTCTAACACTGGGAAACAGTGAACAGAGAATGTATGAGTTTCTCAAGATTGGTAACAGATAGAAACAAGAGAAAGTACACAGTGATTCATCTACCTAGAAAAGTTACAGAGCTTTACACAGAGAATTCCAAGTATAAGTACAGGAAAATAAGAGAGACTTAGAAAACTGGTAAAACCTACATTGTTGACAGAGTTGGGAGTACTTAGCACTGTGAAAACAGCACTTTCGCCGAAAGAAATTTAGTTCTCTAAGTCCGTGAACCAGTGAACAGAGAATGTATGAGTTTCTCAAGATTGGTAACAGATAGAAACAAGAGAAAGTACACAGTGATTCATCTACCTAGAAAAGTTACAGAGGTTTACACAGAGAATTCCAAGTATAAGTACAAGAAAATAAGAGAGACTTAGAAAACTGGTAAATCCTACTTTGTTGATAGAGTTGGGAGTACTTAGCACTGTGAAAACAGCACTTTCGTAGAAAGAAATCTACTTCTCTAAGACTGGGAAACAGTGAACAGAGAATGTATGAGTTTCTCAAGATTGGTAACAGATACAAACAAGAGAAAGTACACAGTGATTCATCTACCTAGAGAAGTTACAGACGTTTACACAGAGAATTCCATGTATAAGTACAAGAAAATAAGAGAGACTTAGAAAACCGGTAAAACCTACATTGTGGATAGAGTTGGGAGTACTTAGCACTGTGAAAACAGCACTTTCGCCGAAAGAAATTTAGTTCTCTAAGTCCGTGAACCAGTGAACAGAGAATGTATGAGTTTCTCAAGATTGGTAACAGATAGAAACAAGAGAAAGTACACAGTGATTCATCTACCTAGAAAAGTTACAGAGGTTTACACAGAGAATTCCAAGTATAAGTACAAGAAAATAAGAGAGACTTAGAAAACTGGTAAAACCTACTTTGTGGATAGAGTTGGGAGTACTTAGCACTGTGAAAACAGCACTTTCGCAGAAGGAAATCTACTTCTCTAACACTGGG
Source organism: Heterohyrax brucei (assembly GCA_028571685.1). NCBI lineage: Eukaryota > Metazoa > Chordata > Mammalia > Hyracoidea > Procaviidae > Heterohyrax > Heterohyrax brucei. The sequence continues at coordinate 40,476,170 of CM053156.1, read as the reverse complement.
AAACAGTGAACAGAGAATGTATGAGTTTCTCAAGATTGGTAACAGATAGCAACAAGAGAAAGTACGCAGTGATTCATCTACCTAGAAAAGTTACAGAGGTTTACACAGAGAATTCCAAGTATAAGTACAACAAAATAAGAGAGACTTAGAAAACTGGTAAAACCTACATTGTGGATAGAGTTGGGAGTACTTAGCACTGTGAAAACAGCACTTTCGCAGAAAGAAATCTACTTCTCTAAGACTGGGAAACAGTGAACAGAGAATGTATGAGTTACTCAAGATTGGTAACAGATACAAACAAGACAAAGTACACAGTGATTCATCTACCTAGAGAAGTTACAGAAGTTTACACAGAGAATTCCATGTATAAGTACAAGAAAATAAGAGAGACTTAGAAAACTAATAAAACCTACATTGTGGATAGAGTTGGGAGTACTTAGCACTGTGAAAACAGCACTTTCGCAGAAAGAAATCTACTTCTCTAAGACTGGGAAACACTGAACAGAGAATGTGTCAGTTTCTCAAGATTGGTAACAGATAGAAAGAAGAGAAAGTACGCAGTGATTCATCTACGTAGAAAAGTTACAGAGGTTTACACAGAGAATTCCAAGTATAAGTACAAGAAAATAAGAGAGACTTAGAAAACTGGTAAAACCTACATTGTGGATAGAGTTGGGAGTACTTAGCACTGTGAAAACAGCACTTTCGCAGAAAGAAATCTACTTCTCTAAGACTGGGAAACACTGAACAGAGAATGTGTCAGTTTCTCAAGATTGGTAACAGATAGAAACAAGAGAAAGTACGCAGTGATTCATCTACATAGAAAAGTTACAGAGGTTTACACAGAGAATTCCAAGTATAAGTACCACAAAATAAGAGAGACTTAGAAAACTGGTAAAACCTACATTGTAGATAGAGTTGGGAGTACTTAGCACTGTGAAAACAGCACTTTCGCAGAAAGAAATCTACTTCTCTAAGACTGGGAAACAGTGAGCAGAGAATTTATGAGTTTCTCAAGATTGGTAACAGATACAAACAAGACAAAGTACACAGTAATTCATGTACCTAGAGAAGTTACAGAAGTTTACACAGAGAATTCCATGTATAAGTACAAGAAAATAAGAGAGACTTAGAAAACTGGTAAAACCAACATTTTGGACAGAGTTGGGAGTACTTAGCACTGTGAAAACAGCACTTTCGCCGAAAGAAATTTAGTTCTCTAAGTCCGTGTAACAGTGAACAGAGAATGTATGAGTTTCTCAAGATTGGTAACACATAGAAACAAGAGAAAGTACACAGTGATTCATCGACCTAGAAAAGTTACAGAGGTTTACACAGAGAATTCCAAGTATAAGTACAAGAAAATAAGAGAGCCTTAGAAAACAGGTAAAACCTACATTGTTGATAGAGTTGGGAGTAGTTAGCACTGTGAAAACAGCACTTTCGCAGAAAGAAATCTACTTCTCTAAGACTGGGAAACACTGAACAGAGAATGTGTCAGTTTCTCAAGATTGGTAACAGATAGAAAGAAGAGAAAATACGCAGTGATTCATCTACATAGAAAAGTTACAGAGGTTTACACAGAGAATTCCAAGTATAAGTACAAGAAAATAAAAGGGACTTAGAAAACTGGTAAAACCTACATTGTTGATAGAGTTGGGAGTACTTAGCACTGTGAAAAGAGCACTTTCTCAGAAAGAAATTTAGTTCTCTAAGTCCGTGAAACAGTGAACAGAGAATGTATGAGTTTCTCAAGATTGGTAACAGATAGAAACAAGAGAAAGTACGCAGTGATTCATCTACCTAGAAAAGTTACAGAAGTTTACACAGAGAATTCCAAGTATAAGTACAAGAAAATAAGAGAGACTTAGAAAACTGGTAAAACCTACATTGTAGATAGAGTTGGGAGTACTTAGCACTGTGAAAACAGCACTTTCGCAGGAAGAAATCTACTTCTCTAACACTGGGAAACAGTGAACAGAGAATGTATGAGTTTCTCAAGATTAGTAACAGATAGAAACAAGAGAAAGTACACACTGATTCATCTACCTAGAGAAGTTACAGAAGTTTACACAGAGAATTCCATGTATAAGTACAAGAAAATAAGAGAGACTTAGAAAACTGGTAAAACCTACATTGTGGATAGAGTTGGGAGTACTTAGCACTGTGAAAACAGCACTTTCGCAGAAAGAAATCTACTTCTCTAAGACTGGGAAACACTGAACAGAGAATGTGTCAGTTTCTCAAGATTGGTAACAGATAGAAAGAAGAGAAAGTACGCAGTGATTCATCTACAGAGAAAAATTACAGAGGTTTACAAAGAGAATTCCAAGTATAAGTAGAAGAAAATAAGAGAGACTTAGAAAACTGGTAAAACCTACATTGTAGATAGAGTTGGGAGTACTTAGCACTGTGAAAACAGCACTTCCGCAGAAAGAAATGTACTTCTCTAACACTGGGAAACAGTGAACAGAGAATGTATGAGTTTCTCAAGATTGGTAACAGATAGAAACAAGAGAAAGTACACAGTGACTTATCTACCTAGAAAAGTTACAGAGGTTTACACAGAGAATTCCATGTATAAGTACAAGAAAATAAGAGAGACTTAGAAAACTGGTAAAACCTACATTGTTGATAGAGTTGGGAGTACTTAGCACTGTGAAAACAGCACTTTCGCAGAAAAAAATCTACTTCTCTAACACTGGGAAACAGTGAACAGAGAAAGAATGAGTTTCTCAAGATTGGTAACAGATAGAAACAAGAGAAAGTACACACTGATTCATCTACCTAGAGAAGTTACAGAAGTTTACACAGAGAATTCCATGTATAAATACAAGAAAATAAGAGACACTTAGAAAACTGGTAAAACCTACATTGTTGATAGAGTTGGGAGTACTTAGCACTGTGAAAATAGCACTTTCGCAGAAAGAAATCTACTTCTCTAAGACTGGGAAACAGTGAACAGAGAATGTATCAGTTTCTAAAGATTGGTAACAGATAGAAAGAAGAGAAAGTACGCAGTGATTCATCTACATAGAAAAGTTACAGAGGTTTACACAGAGAATTCCAAGTATAAGTACAAGAGAATAAGAGAGACTTAGAAAACTGGTAAAACCTAAATTGTTGATAGAGTTGGGAGTACTTAGCACTGTGAAAACAGCACGTTCGCAGAAAGAAATCTACTTCTCTAAGACTGGGAAACAGTGAACAGAGAACGTATGAGTTTCTCAAGATTGGTAAGAGATAGAAACAAGAGAAAGTACACAGTGATTCATCTACCTAGAAAAGTTACAGAAGTTTACACAGAGAATTCCATGTATAAGTACAAGAAAATAAGAGAGACTTAGAAAACTGGTAAAACCTACATTGTGGATAGAGTTGGGAGTACTTAGCACTGTGAAAACAGCACTTTCGCAGAAAGAAATCTACTTCTCTAAGACTGGGAAACTCTGAACAGAGAACGTGTCAGTTTCTCAAGATTGGTAACAGATAGAAAGAAGAGAAAGTACGCAGTGATTCATCTACATACAAAAGTACCAGAAGTTTACACAGAGAATTCCAAGTATAAGTACAAGAAAATAAGAGAGACTTAGAAAACTGGTAAAACCTACATTGTGGATAGAGTTGGGAGTACTTAGCACTGTGAAAACAGCACTTTCGCAGAAAGAAATCTACTTCTCTAAGACTGGGAAACACTGAACAGAGAATGTGTCAGTTTCTCAAGATTGGTAACAGATAGAAAGAAGAGAAAGTACGCAGTGATTCATCTACATAGAAAAGTTACAGAGGTTTACACAGAGAATTCCAAGTATAAGTACAAGAAAATAAGAGAGACTTAGAAAACTGGTAAAACCTACATTGTGGATAGAGTTGGGAGTACTTAGCACTGTGAAAACAGCACTTTCGCCTAAATAAATTTAATTTTTAAGTCCGTGTAACAGTGAACACAGAATGTATGAGTTTCTCAAGATTGGTAACAGATAGAAACAAGAGAAAGTACACAGTGATTCATCTACCTAGAAAAGTTACAGAGGTTTACACAGAGAATTCCATGTATAAGTACAAGAAAATAAGAGAGACTTAGAAAACTGGTAAAACCTACATTGTAGATAGAGTTGGGAGTACTTAGCACTGTGAAAACAGCACTTTCGCAGAAAGAAATCTACTTCTCTAACACTGGGAAACAGTGAACAGAGAATGAATGAGTTTCTCAAGGTTGGTAACAGATAGAAACAAGAGAAAGTACACAGTGATTCATCTACCTAGAGAAGTTACAGAAGTTTACACAGAGAATTCCATGTATAAGTACAAGAAAATAAGAGAGACTTAGAAAACTGGTAAAACCTACATTGTGGATAGCGTTGGGAGTACTTAGCACTGTGAAAACAGCACTTTCGCAGAAAGAAATCTACTTCTCTAAGTCCGTGTAACAGTTAACAGAGAATGTATGACTTTCTCAAGATTGGTAACAGATAGAAACAAGAGAAAGTACACAGTGATTCATCTACCTAGAGAAGTTATAGAAGTTTACACAGAGAATTCCATGTATAAGTACAAGAAAATAAGAGAGACTTAGGAAACTGGTAAAACCTACATTGTGGATAGAGTTGGGAGTACTTAGCACTGTGAAAACAGCACTTTCGCAGAAAGAAATCTACTTCTCTAACACTGGGAAACAGTGAACAGAGAATGTATGAGTTTCTCAAGATTGGTAACAGATAGAAGCAAGAGAAAGTACAGAGTGATTAATCTACCTAGAAAAATTACAGAGGTGTACACAGAGAATTCCAAGTATAAGTACAAGAAAATAAGAGAGACTTAGAAAACTGGTAAAACCTACAGTGTGGATAGAGTTGGGAGTACTTAGCACTGTGAAAACAGCACTTTCGCAGAAAGAAATCTACTTCTCTAAGACTGGGAAACACTGAACAGAGAATGTGTCAGTTTCTCAAGATTGGTAACAGATAGAAAAAAGAGAAAGTACGCAGTGATTCATCTATATAGAAAAGTTACAGAGGTTTACACAGAGAATTCCAAGTATAAGTACAAGAAAATGAGAGAGACTTAGAAAACTGGTAAAACCTACATTGTTGATAGAGTTGGGAGTACTTAGCACTGTGAAAACAGCACTTTCGCCGAAAGAAATTTAATTCTCTAAGTCCGTGTAACAGTGAACACAGAATGTATGAGTTTCTCAAGATTGGTAACAGATAGAAACAAGAGAAAGTACACAGTGATTCATCTACATAGAAAAGTTACAGAGGTTTACACAGAGAATTCCAAGTATAAGTACAAGAGAATAAGAGAGATTTAGAAAACTGGTAAAACCTAAATTGTTGATAGAGTTGGGAGTACTTAGCACTGTGAAAACAGCACGTTCGCAGAAAGAAATCTACTTCTCTAAGACTGGGAAACAGTGAACAGAGAATGTATGAGTTTCTCAAGATTGGTAAGAGATACAAACAAGAGAAAGTACACAGTGATTCATCTACCTAGAGAAGTTACAGAAGTTTACACAGAGAATTCCATGTATAAGTACAAGAAAATAAGAGAGACTTAGAAAACTGGTAAAACCTACATTGTGGATAGAGTTGGGAGTACTTAGCACTGAGAAAACAGCACTTTCGCAGAAAGAAATCTACTTCTCTAAGACTGGGAAACTCTGAACAGAGAACGTGTCAGTTTCTCAAGATTGGTAACAGATAGAAAGAAGAGAAAGTACGCAGTGATTCATCTACATACAAAAGTACCAGAGGTTTACACAGAGAATTCCAAGTATAAGTACAAGAAAATAAGAGAGACTTAGAAAACTGGTAAAACCTACATTGTTGATAGAGTTGGGAGTACTTAGCACTGTGAAAACAGCAGTTTCGCAGAAAGAAATCTACTTCTTTAAGACTGGGAAACAGTGAACAGAGAATGTATGAGTTTCTCAAGATTGGTAACAGATAGAAAGAAGAGAAAGTACGCAGTGATTCATCTACATAGAAAAGTTACAGAGGTTTACACAGAGAATTCCAAGTATAAGTGCAAGAAAATAAGAGAGACTTAGAAAACTGGTAAAACCTACATTGTTGATAGAGTTGGGAGTACTTAGCACTGTGAAAACAGCACTTTCGCCGAAAGAAATTTAGTTCTCTAAGTCCGTGAAACAGTGAACAGAGAATGTATGAGTTTCTCAAGATTGGTAACAGATAGAAACAAGAGAAAGTACACAGTGATTCATCTACCTAGAGAAGTTACAGAAGTTGACACAGAGAATTCCATGTATAAGTACAAGAAAATAAGAGAGACTTAGGAAACTGGTAAAACCTACATTGTGGATAGAGTTGGGAGTACTTAGCACTGTGAAAACAGCACTTTCGCAGAAAGAAATCTACTTCTCTAAGACTGGGAAACAGTGAACAGAGAATGTATGAGTTTCTCAAGATTGGTAACAGATAGAAAGAAGAGAAAGTACGCAGTGATTCATCTACCTAGAAAAGTAACAGAGGTTTACACAGAGAATTCCAAGTATAAGTGCAAGAAAATAAGAGAGACTTAGAAAACTGGTAAAACCTACATTGTTGATAGAGTTGGGAGTACGTAGCACTGTGAAAACAGCACTTTCGCCGAAAGAAATTTAGTTCTCTAAGTCCGTGAAACAGTGAACAGAGAATGTATGAGTTTCTCAAGATTGGTAACAGATAGAAACAAGAGAAAGTACACAGTGATTCATCTGCATACAAAAGTTACAGAAGTTTACACAGAGAATTCCAAGTATAAGTACAAGAAAATAAGAGAGACTTAGAAAACTGGTAAAACCTACATTGTTGATAGAGTTGGGAGTACTTAGCACTGTGAAAACAGCACTTTCGCAGAAAGAAATCTACTTCTCTAACACTGGGAAACAGTGAACAGAGAATGTATGAGTTTCTCAAGATTGGTAACAGATAGAAACAAGAGAAAGTACGCAGTGATTCATCTACCTAGAGAAGTTACAGAAGTTTACACGGAGAATTCCACGTATAAGTACAAGAAAATAAGAGAGACTTAGAAAACTGGTAAAACCTACATTGTGGATAGAGTTGGGAGTACTTAGCACTGTGAAAACAGCACTTTCGCAGAAAGAAATCTACTTCTCTAAGACTGGGAAACAGTGAACAGAGAATGTATCAGTTTCTAAAGATTGGTAACAGATAGAAAGAAGAGAAAGTACGCAGTGATTCATCTACATAGAAAAGTTACAGAGGTTTACACAGAGAATTCCAAGTATAAGTACAAGAGAATAAGAGAGACTTAGAAAACTGGTAAAACCCAAATTGTTGATAGAGTTGGGAGTACTTAGCACTGTGAAAACAGCACGTTCGCAGAAAGAAATCTACTTCTCTAAGACTGGGAAACAGTGAACAGAGAACGTATGAGTTTCTCAAGATTGGTAAGAGATAGAAACAAGAGAAAGTACACAGTGATTCATCTACCTAGAGAAGTTACAGAAGTTTACACAGAGAATTCCATGTATAAGTACAAGACAATAAGAGAGACTTAGAAAACTGGTAAAACCTACATTGTGGATAGAGTTGGGAGTACTTAGCACTGTGAAAACAGCACTTTCGCAGAAAGAAATCTACTTCTCTAAGACTGGGAAACTCTGAACAGAGAACGTGTCAGTTTCTCAAGATTGGTAACAGATAGAAAGAAGAGAAAGTACGCAGTGATTCATCTACATACAAAAGTACCAGAAGTTTACACAGAGAATTCCAAGTATAAGTACAAGAAAATAAGAGAGACTTAGAAAACTGGTAAAACCTACATTGTGGATAGAGTTGGGAGTACTTAGCACTGTGAAAACAGCACTTTCGCAGAGAGAAATCTACTTCTCTAAGACTGGGAAACAGTGAACAGAGAATGTATGAGTTTCTCAAGATTGGTAACAGATACAAACAAGAGAAAGTACACAGTGATTCATCTACCTAGAGAAGTTACAGAAGTTTACACAGAGAATTCCATGTATAAGTACAAGAAAATAAGAGAGACTTAGAAAACTGGTAAAACCAACATTTTGGATAGAGTTGGGAGTACTTAGCACTGTGAAAACAGCACTTTCGCCGAAAGAAATTTAGTTCTCTAAGTCCGTGTAACAGTGAACAGAGAATGTATGAGTTTCTCAAGATTGGTAACAGATAGAAAAAAGAGAAAGTACACAGTGATTCATCTACCTAGAAAAGTAACAGAGGTTTACACAGAGAATTCCAAGTATAAGTACAAGAAAATAAGAGAGACTTAGAAAACTGGTAAAACCTACATTGTGGATAGAGTTGGGAGTACTTAGCAGTGTGAAAACAGCATTTTCGCCGAAAGAAATTTAGTTCTCCAAGTCCGTGAAACAGTGAACAGAGAATGTATGAGTTTCTGAAGATTGGTAACAGATAGAAACAAGAGAAAGTACACAGTGATTCATCTAGCTAGAAAAGATACGGAGGTTTACACAGAGAATTCCAAGTATAAGTACAAGAAAATAAGAGAGACTTAGAAAACAGGTAAAACCTACATTGTTGATAGAGTTGGGAGTACTTAGCACTGTGAAAACAGCACTTTCGCAGAAAGAAATCTACTTCTCTAAGACTGGGAAACACTGAACAGAGCATGTGTCAGTTTCTCAAGATTGGTAACAGATAGAAAGAAGAGAAAGTATGCAGTGATTCATCTACATAGAAAAGTTACAGAGGTTTACACAGAGAATTCCAAGTATAAGTACAAGAAAATAAGAGAGACTTAGAAAACTGGTAAAACCTACATTGTTGATAGAGTTGGGAGTACTTAGCACTGTGAAAACAGCACTTTCGCCGAAAGAAATTTAGTTCTCCAAGTCCGTGAAACAGTGAACAGAGAATGTATGAGTTTCTGAAGATTGGTAACAGATAGAAACAAGAGAAAGTACACAGTGATTCATCTAGCTAGAAAAGATACAGAGGTTTACACAGAGAATTCCAAGTATAAGTACAAGAAAATAAGAGAGACTTAGAAAACTGGTAAAACCTACATTGTAGATAGAGTTGGGAGTACTTAGCACTGTGAAAACAGCACTTTCGCAGAAAGAAATCTACTTCTCTAACACTGGGAAACAGTGAACAGAGAATGAATGAGTTTCTCAAGATTGGTAACAGATAGAAACAAGAGAAAGTACACAGTGATTCATCTACCTAGAGAAGTTACAGAAGTTTACACAGAGAATTCCATGTATAAGTACAAGAAAATAAGAGAGACTTAGAAAACTGGTAAAACCTACATTGTGGATAGCGTTGGGAGTACTTAGCACTGTGAAAACAGCACTTTCGCAGAAAGAAATCTACTTCTCTAAGACTGGGAAACAGTAAACAGAGAATGTATCAGTTTCTCAAGATTGGTAACAGATAGAAAGAAGAGAAAGTACGCAGTGATTCATCTACATAGAAAAGTTACAGAGGTTTACACAGAGAATTCCAAGTATAAGTACAAGAGGATAAGAGAGACTTAGAAAACTGGTAAAACCTAAATTGTTGATAGAGTTGGGAGTACTTAGCACTGTGAAAACAGCACGTTCGCAGAAAGAAATCTACTTCTCTAAGACTGGGAAACAGTTAACAGAGAATGTATGAGTTTCTCAAGATTGGTAACAGATAGAAACAAGAGAAAGTACGCAGTGATTCATCTACCTAGAGAAGTTACAGAAGTTTACACGGAGAATTCCACGTATAAGTACAAGAAAATAAGAGAGACTTAGAAAACTGGTAAAACCTACACTGTGGATAGAGTTGGGAGTACTTAGCACTGTGAAAACAGCACTTTTGCAGAAAGAAATCTACTTCTCTAAGACTGGGAAACACTGAACAGTGAACGTGTCAGTTTCTCAAGATTGGTAACAGATAGAAAGAAGAGAAAGTACGCAGTGATTCATCTACAAACAAAAGTACCAGAGGTTTACACAGAGAATTCCAAGTATAAGTACAAGAAAATAAGAGAGACTTAGAAAACTGGTAAAACCTACATTGTAGATAGAGTTGGGAGTACTTAGCACTGTGAAAACAGCACTTTCGCAGAAAGAAATGTACTTCTCTAACACTGGGAAACAGTGAACAGAGAATGTATGAGTTTCTCAAGATTGGTAACAGATAGAAACAAGAGAAAGTACACAGTGATTCATCTACCTAGAAATGTTACAGAGGTTTACACAGAGAATTCCAAGTATAAGTACAGAAAAATAAGAGAGACTTAGAAAACTGGTAAAACCTACATTGTTGATAGAGTTGGGAGTACTTAGCACTGTGAAAACAGCACTTTCGCAGAAAGAAATCTACTTCTCTAAGACTGGGAAACAGTGAACAGAGAATGTATGAGTTTCTCAAGATTGGTAACAGATAGAAACAAGAGAAAGTACACACTGATTCATCTACCTAGAGAAGTTACATAAGTTTACACAGAGAATTCCATGTATAAGTACAAGAAAATAAGAGAGACTTAGAAAACTGGTAAAACCTACATTGTGGATAGAGTTGGGAGTACTTAGCACTGTGAAAACAGCACTTTCGCAGAAAGAAATCTACTGCTCTAAGACTGGGAAACACTGAACAGAGAATGTGTCAGTTTCTCAAGATTGGTAACAGATAGAAAGAAGAGAAAGTACGCAGTGATTCATCTACATAGAAAAGTTACAGAGGTTTACACAGAGAATTCCAAGTATAAGTACAAGAAAATAAGAGAGACTTAGAAAACTGGTAAAACCTACATTGTAGATAGAGTTGGGAGTACTTAGCACTGTGAAAACAGCACTTTCGCAGAAAGAAATCTACTTCTCTAAGACTGGGAAACAGTGAACAGAGAATGTATGAGTTTCTCAAGATTGGTAACAGATACAAACAAGAGAAAGTACACAGTGATTCATCTACCTAGAGAAGTTACAGAAGTTTACACAGAGAATTCCATGTATAAGTACAAGAAAATAAGAGAGACTTAGAAAACTAATAAAACCTACATTGTGGATAGAGTTGGGAGTACTTAGCACTGTGAAAACAGCACTTTCGCAGAAAGAAATCTACTTCTCTAAGACTGGGAAACACTGAACAGAGAATGTGTCAGTTTCTCAAGATTGGTAACAGATAGAAAGAAGAGAAAGTACGCAGTGATTCATCTACGTAGAAAAGTTACAGAGGTTTACACAGAGAATTCCAAGTATAAGTACAAGAAAATAAGAGAGACTTAGAAAACTGGTAAAACCTACATTGTGGATAGAGTTGGAAGTACTTAGCACTGTGAAAACAGCACTTTCGCAGAAAGAAATCTACTTCTCTAAGACTGGGAAACACTGAACAGAGAATGTGTCAGTTTCTCAAGATTGGTAACAGATAGAAACAAGAGAAAGTACTCAGTGATTCATCTACATAGAAAAGTTACAGAGGTTTACACAGAGAATTCCAAGTATAAGTACCACAAAATAAGAGAGACTTAGAAAACTGGTAAAACCTACATTGTAGATAGAGTTGGGAGTACTTAGCACTGTGAAAACAGCACTTTCGCAGAAAGAAATCTACTTCTCTAAGACTGGGAAACAGTGAACAGAGAATGTATGAGTTTCTCAAGATTGGTAACACATACAAACAAGAGAAAGTACACAGTGATTCATGTACCTAGAGAAGTTACAGAAGTTTACACAGAGAATTCCATGTATAAGTACAAGAAAAGAAGAGAGACTTAGAAATCTGGTAAAACCAACATTTTGGACAGAGTTGGGAGTACTTAGCACTGTGAAAACAGCACTTTCGCCGAAAGAAATTTAGTTCTCTAAGTCCGTGTAACAGTGAACAGAGAATGTATGAGTTTCTCAAGATTGGTAACAGATAGAAACAAGAGAAAGTACACAGTGATTCATCTACCTAGAAAAGTAACAGTGGTTTACACAGAGAATTCCAAGTATAAGTACAAGAAAATAAGAGAGACTTAGAAAACAGGTAAAACCTACATTGTTGATAGAGTTGGGAGTAGTTAGCACTGTGAAAACAGCACTTTCGCAGAAAGAAATCTACTTCTCTAAGACTGGGAAACACTGAGCAGAGAATGTGTCAGTTTCTTAAGATTGGTAACAGATAGAAAGAAGGGAAAGTACGCAGTGATTCATCTACATAGAAAAATTACAGAGGTTTACACAGAGAATTCCAAGTATAAGTACAAGAAAATAAGAGGGACTTAGAAAACTGGTAAAACCTACATTGTTGATAGAGTTGGGAGTACTTAGCACTGTGAAAGGAGCACTTTCTCAGAAAGAAATTTAGTTCTCTAAGTCCGTGAAACAGTGAACAGAGAATGTATGAGTTTCTCAAGATTGGTAACAGATAGAAACAAGAGAAAGTACGCAGTGATTCATCTACCTAGAAAAGTTACAGAGGTTTACACAGAGAATTCCAAGTATAAGTACAAGAAAATAAGAGAGACTTAGAAAACTGGTAAAACCTACATTGTTGATAGAGTTGGGAGTGCTTAGCACTGTGAAAACAGCACTTTCGCAGGAAGAAATCTACTTCTCTAAGACTGGGAAACACTGAACAGAGAATGTGTCAGTTTCTCAAGATTGGTAACAGATAGAAAGAAGAGAAAGTACGCAGTGATTCATCTACAGAGAAAAGTTACAGAGGTTTACAAAGAGAATTCCAAGTATAAGTACAAGAAAATAAGAGAGACTTAGAAAACTGGTAAAACCTACATTGTAGATAGAGTTGGGAGTACTTAGCACTGTGAAAACAGCACTTCCGCAGAAAGAAAAGTACTTCTCTAACACTGGGAAACAGTGAACAGAGAATGTATGAGTTTCTCAAGATTGGTAACAGATAGAAACAAGAGAAAGTACACAGTGATTCATCTACCTAGAAAAGTTACAGAGGTTTACACAGAGAATTCCAAGTATAAGTACAGGAAAATAAGAGAGACTTAGAAAACTGGTAAAACCTACATTGTTGATAGAGTTGGGAGTACTTAGCACTGTGAAAACAGCACATTCACTGAAAGAAATTTAGTTCTCTAAGTCCGTGAACCAGTGAACAGAGAATGTATGAGTTTCTCAAGATTGGTAACAGATAGAAACAAGACAAAGTACACAGTGATTCATCTACCTAGAAAAGTTACAGAGGTTTACACAGAGAATTCCAAGTATAAGTACAAGAAAATAAGAGAGACTTAGAAAACTGGTAAAACCTACATAGTTGATAGAGTTGGGAGTACTTAGCACTGTGAAAACAGCACTTTCGGAGAAGGAAATCTACTTCTCTAACACTGGGAAACAGTGAACAGAGAATGTATGACTTTCTCAAGATTGGTAACAGATAGAAACAAGAGAAAGTACGCAGTGATTCATCTACCTAGAAAAGTTACAGAGGTTTACACAGAGAATTCCAAGTATAAGTACAACAAAATAAGAGAGACTTAGAAAACTGGTAAAACCTACATTGTTGATAGAGTTGGGAGTACTTAGCACTGTGAAAACAGCACTTTCGCCGAAAGAAATTTAGTTCTCTAAGTCCGTGAACCAGTGAACAGAGAATGTATGAGTTTCTCAAGATTGGTAACAGATAGAAACAAGACAAAGTACACAGTGATTCATCTACCTAGAAAAGTTACAGAGGTTTACACAGAGAATTCCAAGTATAAGTACAAGAAAATAAGAGAGACTTAGAAAACTGGTAAAACCTACATTGTTGATAGAGTTGGGAGTACTTAGCACTTTGAAAACAGCACTTTCGCAGAAGGAAATCTACTTCTCTAACACTGGGAAACAGTGAACAGAGAATGTATGAGTTTCTCAAGATTGGTAACAGATAGAAACAAGAGAAAGTACGCAGTGATTCATCTACCTAGAAAAGTTACAGAGGTTTACACAGAGAATTCCAAGTATAAGTACAACAAAATAAGAGAGACTTAGAAAACTGGTAAAACCTACATTGTGAATAGAGTTGGGAGTACTTAGCACTGTGAAAACAGCACTTTCGCAGAAAGAAATCTACTTCTCTAAGACTGGGAAACAGTGAAGAGACAATGTAAGCGTTTCTCAAGATTGGTAACAGATAGAAACAAGAGAAAGTACACAGTGATTCATCTACCTAGAGAAGTTACAGAAGTTTACACAGAGAATTCCATGTATAAGTACAAGAAAATAAGAGAGACTTAGAAAACTGGTAAAACCTACATTGTTGATAGAGTTGGGAGTACTTAGCACTGTGAAAACAGCACTTTCGCAGAAAGAAATCTACTTCACTAAGACTGGAAAACACTGAACAGAGAATGTGTCAGTTTCTCAAGATTGGTAACAGATACAAACAAGAGAAAGTACACAGTGATTCATCTACCTAGAGAAGTTACAGAAGTTTACACAGAGAATTCCATGTATAAGTACAAGAAAATAAGAGAGACTTAGAAAACTGGTAAAACCTACATTGTGGATAGAGTTGGGAGTACTTAGCACTGTGAAAACAGCACTTTCGCAGAAAGAAATCTACTTCTCTAAGACTGGGAAACACTGAACAGAGAATGTGTCAGTTTCTCAAGATTGGTAACAGATAGAAAGAAGAGAAAGTACGCAGTGATTCATCTACGTAGAAAAGTTACAGAGGTTTACACAGAGAATTCCAAGTATAAGTACAAGAAAATAAGAGAGACTTAGAAAACTGGTAAAACCTACATTGTAGATAGAGTTGAGAGTACTTAGCACTGTGAAAACAGCACTTTCGCAGAAAGAAATCTACTTCTCTAAGACTGGGAAACAGTGAACAGAGAATGTATGAGTTTCTCAAGATTGGTAACAGATACAAACAAGAGAAAGTACACAGTGATTCATCTACCTAGAGAAGTTACAGAGGTTTACACAGAGAATTCCATGTATAAGTACAAGAAAATAAGAGAGACTTAGAAAACTGGTAAAACCTACATTGTTGATAGAGTTGGGAGTCCTTAGCACTGTGAAAACAGCGCTTTCGCCGAAAGAAATTTAGTTCTCTAAGTCCGTGTAACAGTGAACAGAGAATGTATGAGTTTCTCAAGATTGGTAACAGATAGAAACAAGAGAAAGTACACAATGATTCATCTACCTAGAAAAGTAACAGAGGTTTACACAGAGAATTCCAAATATAAGTACAAGAAAATAAGAGACACTTAGAAAACAGGTAAAACCTACATTGTGGATAGAGTTGGGAGTACTTAGCACTGTGAAAACAGCACTTTCGCAGAAAGAAATCTACTTCTCTAAGACTGGGAAACAGTGAACAGAGAATGTATGAGTTTCTCAAGATTGGTAACAGATAAAAACAAGAGAAAGTACACAGTGATTCATCTACCTAGAGAAGTTACAGAAGTTTACACAGAGAATTCCATGTATAAGTACAAGAAAATGAGAGAGACTTAGAAAACTGGTAAAACCTACATTGTGGATAGAGTTGGGAGTACTTAGCACTGTGAAAAAGCACTTTCGCAGAACGAAAGCTACTTCTCTAAGACTGGGAAACACTGAACAGAGAATGTGTCAGTTTCTCAAGATTGGTAACAGATAGAAACAAGAGAAAGTACGCAGTGATTCATCTACAGAGAAAAGTTACAGAGGTTTACAAAGAGAATTCCAAGTATAAGTACAAGAAAATAAGAGAGACTTAGAAAACTGGTAAAACCTACATTGTAGATAGAGTTGGGAGTACTTAGCACTGTGAAAACAGCACTTTCGCAGAAAGAAATGTACTTCTCTAACACTGGGAAACAGTGAACAGAGAATGTATGAGTTTCTCAAGATTGGTAACAGATAGAAACAAGAGAAAGTACACAGTGATTCATCTACCTAGAAAAGTTACAGAGGTTTACACATAGAATTCCAAGTATAAGTACAGGAAAATAAGAGAGACTTAGAAAACTGGTAAAACCTACATTGTGGATAGAGTTGGGAGTACTTAGCACTGTGAAAACAGCACTTACGCAGAAAGAAATTTAGTTCTCTAAGTCCGTGAAACAGTGAACAGAGAATGTATGAGTTTCTCAAGATTGGTAACAGATAGAAACAAGAGAAAGTACGCAGTGATTCATCTACCTAGAAAAGTTACAGAGGTTTACACAGAGAATTCCAAGTATAAGTACAAGAAAATAAGAGAGACTTAGAAAACTGGTAAATCCTACTTTGTTGATAGAGTTGGGAGTACTTAGCACTGTGAAAACAGCACTTTCGTAGAAAGAAATCTACTTCTCTAAGACTGGGAAACAGTGAACAGAGAATGTATGAGTTTCTCAAGATTGGTAACAGATACAAACAAGAGAAAGTACACAGTGATTCATCTACCTAGAGAAGTTACAGACGTTTACACAGAGAATTCCATGTATAAGTACAAGAAAATAAGAGAGACTTAGAAAACCGGTAAAACCTACATTGTGGATAGAGTTGGGAGTACTTAGCACTGTGAAAACAGCACTTTCGCCGAAAAAAATTTAGTTCTCTAAGTCCGTGAACCAGTGAACAGAGAATGTATGAGTTTCTCAAGATTGGTAACAGATAGAAACAAGAGAAAGTACACAGTGATTCATCTGCATAGAAAAGTTACAGAGGTTTACACAGAGAATTCCAAGTATAAGTACAAGAAAATAAGAGAGACTTAGAAAACAGGTAAAACCTACATTGTTGATAGAGTTGGGAGTACTTAGCACTGTGAAAACAGCACTTTCGCAGAAAGAAATCTACTTCTCTAAGACTGGGAAACAGTGAACAGAGAATGTATGAGTTTCTGAAGATTGCTAACAGATAGAAACAAGAGAAAGTACACAGTGATTCATCTAGCTAGAAAAGATACAGAGGTTTACACAGAGAATTCCAAGTATAAGTACAAGAAAATAAGAGAGACTTAGAAAACAGGTAAAACTTACATTGTGGATAGAGTTGGGAGTACTTAGCACTGTGAAAACAGCACTTTCGCAGAAAGAAATCTACTTCTCTAAGACTGGGAAACAGTGAACAGAGAATGTATGAGTTTCTCAAGATTGGTAACAGATAGAAAGAAGAGAAAGTACGCAGTGATTCATCTACATAGAAAAGTTACAGAGGTTTACACAGAGAATTCCAAGTATAAGTGCAAGAAAATAAGAGAGACTTAGAAAACTGGTAAAACCTACATTGTTGATAGAGTTGGGAGTACTTAGCACTGTGAAAACAGCACTTTCGCCGAAAGAAATTTAGTTCTCTAAGTCCGTGTAACAGTGAACAGAGAATGTATGAGTTTCTCAAGATTGGTAACACATAGAAACAAGAGAAAGTACACAGTGATTCATCGACCTAGAAAAGTTACAGAGGTTTACACAGAGAATTCCAAGTATAAGTACAAGAAAATAAGAGAGCCTTAGAAAACAGGTAAAACCTACATTGTTGATAGAGTTGGGAGTAGTTAGCACTGTGAAAACAGCACTTTCGCAGAAAGAAATCTACTTCTCTAAGACTGGGAAACACTGAACAGAGAATGTGTCAGTTTCTCAAGATTGGTAACAGATAGAAAGAAGAGAAAATACGCAGTGATTCATCTACATAGAAAAGTTACAGAGGTTTACACAGAGAATTCCAAGTATAAGTACAAGAAAATAAAAGGGACTTAGAAAACTGGTAAAACCTACATTGTTGATAGAGTTGGGAGTACTTAGCACTGTGAAAAGAGCACTTTCTCAGAAAGAAATTTAGTTCTCTAAGTCCGTGAAACAGTGAACAGAGAATGTATGAGTTTCTCAAGATTGGTAACAGATAGAAACAAGAGAAAGTACGCAGTGATTCATCTACCTAGAAAAGTTACAGAAGTTTACACAGAGAATTCCAAGTATAAGTACAAGAAAATAAGAGAGACTTAGAAAACTGGTAAAACCTACATTGTTGATAGAGTTGGGAGTACTTAGCACTGTGAAAACAGCACTTTCGCAGGAAGAAATCTACTTCTCTAACACTGGGAAACAGTGAACAGAGAATGTATGAGTTTCTCAAGATTAGTAACAGATAGAAACAAGAGAAAGTACACACTGATTCATCTACCTAGAGAAGTTACAGAAGTTTACACAGAGAATTCCATGTATAAGTACAAGAAAATAAGAGAGACTTAGAAAACTGGTAAAACCTACATTGTGGATAGAGTTGGGAGTACTTAGCACTGTGAAAACAGCACTTTCGCAGAAAGAAATCTACTTCTCTAAGACTGGGAAACACTGAACAGAGAATGTGTCAGTTTCTCAAGATTGGTAACAGATAGAAAGAAGAGAAAGTACGCAGTGATTCATCTACAGAGAAAAATTACAGAGGTTTACAAAGAGAATTCCAAGTATAAGTAGAACAAAATAAGAGAGACTTAGAAAACTGGTAAAACCTACATTGTAGATAGAGTTGGGAGTACTTAGCACTGTGAAAACAGCACTTCCGCAGAAAGAAATGTACTTCTCTAACACTGGGAAACAGTGAACAGAGAATGTATGAGTTTCTCAAGATTGGTAACAGATAGAAACAAGAGAAAGTACACAGTGATTCATCTACCTAGAAAAGTTACAGAGGTTTACACAGAGAATTCCAAGTATAAGTACAGGAAAACAAGAGAGACTTACAAAACTGGTAAAACCTACATTGTTGATAGAGTTGGGAGTACTTAGCACTGTGAAAACAGCACTTTCGCCGAAAGAAATTTAGTTCTCTAAGTCCGTGAACCAGTGAAAAGAGAATGTATGAGTTTCTCAAGATTGGAAACAGATAGAAACAAGAGAAAGTACACAGTGATTCATCTACCTAGAGAAGTTACAGAAGTTTACACAGAGAATTCCAAGTATAAGTACAAGAAAATAAGAGAGACTTAGAAAACAGGTAAAACCTACATTGTGGATAGAGTTGGGAGTACTTAGCACTGTGAAAACAGCACTTTCGCAGAAAGAAATCTACTTCTCTAAGACTGGGAAACAGTGAACAGAGAATGTATGAGTTTCTCAAGATTGGTAACAGATAGAAACAAGAGAAAGTACGCAGTGATTCATCTACCTAGAAAAGTTACAGAGGTTTACACAGAGAATTCCAAGTATAAGTACAGGAAAATAAGAGAGACTTAGAAAACTGGTAAAACCTACATTGTTGATAGAGTTGGGAATACTTAGCACTGTGAAAACAGCACTTTCGCAGAAAGAAATCTACTTCTCTAACACTGGGAAACAGTGAACAGAGAATGTATGAGTTTCTCAAGATTGGTAACAGATAGAAACAAGAGAAAGTACACAGTGATTCACCTACCTAGAAAAGTTACAGAGGTTTACACAGAGAATTCCAAGTATAAGTACAGGAAAATAAGAGAGACTTAGAAAACTGGTAAAGCCTACATTGTGGATAGAGTTGGGAGTACTTAGCACTGTGAAAACAGCACTTACGCAGAAAGAAATTTAGTTCTCTAAGTCCGTGAAACAGTGAACAGAGAATGTATGAGTTTCTCAAGATTGGTAACAGATAGAAACAAGAGAAAGTACGCAGTGATTCATCTACCTAGAAAAGTTACAGAGGTTTACACAGAGAATTCCAAGTATAAGTACAAGAAAATAAGAGAGACTTAGAAAACTGGTAAATCCTACTTTGTTGATAGAGTTGGGAGTACTTAGCACTGTGAAAACAGCACTTTCGCAGAAAGAAATCTACTTCTCTAAGACTGGGAAACAGTGAACAGAGAATGTATGACTTTCTCAAGATTGGTAACAGATAGAAACAAGAGAAAGAACACAGTGATTCATCTACCTAGAGAAGTTACAGAAGTTAACAAAGAGAATTCCATGTATAAGTACAAGAAAATAAGAGAGACTTAGAAAACCGGTAAAACCTACATTGTGGATAGAGTTGAGAGTACTTAGCACTGTGAAAACAGCACTTTCGCCGAAAGAAATTTAGTTCTCTAAGTCCGTGAACCAGTGAACAGAGAATGTATGAGTTTCTCAAGATTGGTAACAGATAGAAACAAGAGAAAGTACACAGTGATTCATCTGCATAGAAAAGTTACAGAAGTTTACACAGAGAATTCCAAGTATAAGTACAAGAAAATAAGAGATACTTAGAAAACTGGTAAAACCTACATTGTTGATAGAGTTGGGAGTACTTAGCACTGTGAAAACAGCACTTTCGCTGAAAGAAATTTAGTTCTCTAAGTCCGTTAACCAGTGAACAGACAATGTATGAGTTTCTCAAGATTGGTAACAGATACAAACAAGAGAAAGTACACAGTGATTCATCTACCTAGAAAAGTTACAGAGGTTTACACAGAGAATTCCAAGTATAAGTACAAGAAAATAAGAGAGACTTAGAAAACTGGTAAAACCTACATTGTGGATAGAGTTGGGAGTACTTAGCACTGTGAAAACAGCACTTTCGCAGAAGGAAATCTACTTCTCTAACACTGGGAAACAGTGAACAGAGAATGTATGAGTTTCTCAAGATTGGTAACAGATAGAAACAAGAGAAAGTACGCAGTGATTCATCTACCTAGAAAAGTTACAGAGGTTTACACAGAGAATTCCAAGTATAAGTACAACAAAATAAGAGTGACTTAGAAAACTGGTAAAACCTACATTGTGGATAGAGTTGGGAGTACTTAGCACTGTGAAAACAGCACTTTCGCAGAAAGAAATCTACTTCTCTAAGACGGGGAAACAGTGAACAGAGAATGTATGAGTTACTCAAGATTGGTAACAGATACAAACAAGACAAAGTACACAGTGATTCATCTACCTAGAGAAGTTACAGAAGTTTACACAGAGAATTCCATGTATAAGTACAAGAAAATAAGAGAGACTTAGAAAACTAATAAAACCTACATTGTGGATAGAGTTGGGAGTACTTAGCACTGTGAAAACAGCACTTTCGCAGAAAGAAATCTACTTCTCTAAGACTGGGAAACACTGAACAGAGAATGTGTCAGTTTCTCAAGATTGGTAACAGATAGAAAGAAGAGAAAGTACGCAGTGATTCATCTACATAGAAAAGTTACAGAGGTTTACACAGAGAATTCCAAGTATAAGTAAAAGAAAATAAGAGAGACTTAGAAAACTGGTAAAACCTACATTGTGGATAGAGTTGGGAGTACTTAGCACTGTGAAAACAGCACTTTCGCAGAAAGAAATCTACTTCTCTAAGACTGGAAAACAGTGAACAGAGAATGTATGAGTTTCTGAATATTGGTAACAGATACAAACAAGAGAAAGTACACAGTGATTCATCTACATAGAGAAGTTACAGAAGTTTACACAGAGAATTCCATGTATAAGTACAAGAAAATAAGAGAGACTTAGAAAACTGGTAAAACCTACATTGTGGATAGAGTTGGGAGTACTTAGCACTGTGAAAACAGCACTTTCGCCGAAAGAAATTTAGTTCTCCAAGTCCGTGAAACAGTGAACAGAGAATGTATGAGTTTCTGAAGAGTGGTAACAGATAGAAACAAGAGAAAGTACACAGTGATTCATCTACCTAGAGAAGTTACAGAAGTTTACACAGAGAATTCCAAGTATAAGTACAAGAAAATAAGAAAGACTTAGAAAACTGGTAAAACCTACATTGTTGATAGAGTTGGGAGTACTTAGCACTGTGAAAACAGCACTTTCGCAGGAAGAAATCTACTTCTCTAACACTGGGAAACAGTGAACAGAGAATGTATGAGTTTCTCAAGATTAGTAACAGATAGAAACAAGAGAAAGTACACACTGATTCATCTACCTAGAGAAGTTACAGAAGTTTACACAGAGAATTCCATGTATAAGTACAAGAAAATAAGAGAGACTTAGAAAACTGATAAAAGCTACATTGTGGATAGAGTTGGGAGTACTTAGCACTGTGAAATCAGCACTTTCGCAGAAAGAAATCTACTTCTCTAAGACTGGGAAACACTGAACAGAGAATGTGTCAGTTTCTCAAGATTGGTAACAGATAGAAAGAAGAGAAAGAAGGCAGTGATTCATCTACAGAGAAAAGTTACAGAGGTTTACAAAGAGAATTCCAAGTATAAGTACAAGAAAATAAGAGAGACTTAGAAAACTGGTAAAACCTACATTGTAGATAGAGTTGGGAGTACTTAACACTCTGAAAACAGCACTTCCGCAGAAAGAAATGTACTTCTCTAACACTGGGAAACAGTGAACAGAGAATGTATGAGTTTCTCAAGATTGGTAACAGATAGAAACAAGAGAAAGTACACAGTGATTCATCTACCTAGAAAAGTTACAGAGCTTTACACAGAGAATTCCAAGTATAAGTACAGGAAAATAAGAGAGACTTAGAAAACTGGTAAAACCTACATTGTTGACAGAGTTGGGAGTACTTAGCACTGTGAAAACAGCACTTTCGCCGAAAGAAATTTAGTTCTCTAAGTCCGTGAACCAGTGAACAGAGAATGTATGAGTTTCTCAAGATTGGTAACAGATAGAAACAAGAGAAAGTACACAGTGATTCATCTACCTAGAAAAGTTACAGAGGTTTACACAGAGAATTCCAAGTATAAGTACAAGAAAATAAGAGAGACTTAGAAAACTGGTAAATCCTACTTTGTTGATAGAGTTGGGAGTACTTAGCACTGTGAAAACAGCACTTTCGTAGAAAGAAATCTACTTCTCTAAGACTGGGAAACAGTGAACAGAGAATGTATGAGTTTCTCAAGATTGGTAACAGATACAAACAAGAGAAAGTACACAGTGATTCATCTACCTAGAGAAGTTACAGACGTTTACACAGAGAATTCCATGTATAAGTACAAGAAAATAAGAGAGACTTAGAAAACCGGTAAAACCTACATTGTGGATAGAGTTGGGAGTACTTAGGACTGTGAAAACAGCACTTTCGCCGAAAGAAATTTAGTTCTCTAAGTCCGTGAACCAGTGAACAGAGAATGTATGAGTTTCTCAAGATTGGTAACAGATAGAAACAAGAGAAAGTACACAGTGATTCATCTACCTAGAAAAGTTACAGAGGTTTACACAGAGAATTCCAAGTATAAGTACAAGAAAATAAGAGAGACTTAGAAAACTGGTAAAACCTACTTTGTGGATAGAGTTGGGAGTACTTAGCACTGTGAAAACAGCACTTTCGCAGAAGGAAATCTACTTCTCTAACACTGGGAAACAGTGAACAGAGAATGTATGAGTTTCTCAAGATTGGTAACAGATAGAAACAAGAGAAAGTACGCAGTGATTCATCTACCTAGAAAAGTTACAGAGGTTTACACAGAGAATTCCAAGTATAAGTACAACAAAATAAGAGAGACTTAGAAAACTGGTAAAACCTACATTGTGGATAGAGTTGGGAGTACTTAGCACTGTGAAAACAGCACTTTCGCAGAAAGAAATCTACTTCTCTAAGACTGGGAAACAGTGAACAGAGAATGTATGAGTTACTCAAGATTGGTAACAGATACAAACAAGACAAAGTACACAGTGATTCATCTACCTAGAGAAGTTACAGAAGTTTACACAGAGAATTCCATGTATAAGTACAAGAAAATAAGAGAGACTTAGAAAACTAATAAAACCTACATTGTGGATAGAGTTGGGAGTACTTAGCACTGTGAAAACAGCACTTTCGCAGAAAGAAATCTACTTCTCTAACACTGGGAAACACTGAACAGAGAATGTGTCAGTTTCTCAAGATTGGTAACAGATAGAAAGAAGAGAAAGTACGCAGTGATTCATCTACATAGAAAAGTTACAGAGGTTTACACAGAGAATTCCAATAATAAGTAAAAGAAAATAAGAGAGACTTAGAAAACTGGTAAAACCTACATTGTGGATAGAGTTGGGAGTACTTAGCACTGTGAAAACAGCACTTTCGCAGAAAGAAATCTACTTCTCTAAGACTGGAAAACAGTGAACAGAGAATGTATGAGTTTCTGAAGATTGGTAACAGATACAAACAAGAGAAAGTACACAGTGATTCATCTACCTAGAGAAGTTACAGAAGTTTACACAGAGAATTCCATGTATAAGTACAAGAAAATAAGAGAGACTTAGAAAACTGGTAAAACCTACATTGTGGATAGAGTTGGGAGTACTTAGCACTGTGAAAACAGCACTTTCGCCGAAAGAAATTTAGTTCTCCAAGTCCGTGAAACAGTGAACAGAGAATGTATGAGTTTCTGAAGATTGCTAACAGATAGAAACAAGAGAAAGTACACAGTGATTCATCTAGCTAGAAAAGATACAGAGGTTTACACAGAGAATTCCAAGTATAAGTACAAGAAAATAAGAGAGACTTAGAAAACTGGTAAAACCTACATTGTAGATAGAGTTGGGAGTACTTAGCACTGTGAAAACAGCACTTTCGCAGAAAGAAATCTACTTCTCTAACACTGGGAAACAGTGAACAGAGAATGTATGAGTTTCTCAAGATTGGTAACAGATAGAAACAAGAGAAAGTACGCAGTGATTCATCTACCTAGAAAACTTACAGAGGTTTACACAGAGAATTCCAAGTATAAGAACAACAAAATAAGAGAGACTTAGAAAACTGGTAAAACCTACATTGTGGATAGAGTTGGGAGTACTTAGCACTGTGAAAACAGCACTTTCGCAGAAAGAAATCTACTTCTCTAAGACTGGGAAACAGTGAACAGAGAATGTATGAGTTACTCAAGATTGGTAACAGATACAAACAAGACAAAGTACACAGTGATTCATCTACCTACAGAAGTTACAGAAGTTTACACAGAGAATTCCATGTATAAGTACAAGAAAATAAGAGAGACTTAGAAAACTAATAAAACCTACATTGTGGATAGAGTTGGGAGTACTTAGCACTGTGAAAACAGCACTTTCGCAGAAAGAAATCTACTTCTCTAAGACTGGGAAACACTGAACAGAGAATGTGTCAGTTTGTCAAGATTGGTAACAGATAGAAAGAAGAGAAAGTACGCAGTGATTCATCTACATAGAAAAGGTACAGAGGTTTACACAGAGAATTCCAAGTATAAGTAAAAGAAAATAAGAGAGACTTAGAAAACTGGTAAAACCTACATTGTGGATAGAGTTGGGAGTACTTAGCACTGTGAAAACAGCACTTTCGCAGAAAGAAATCTACTTCTCTAAGACTGGAAAACAGTGAACAGAGAATGTATGAGTTTCTCAAGATTGGTAACAGATACAAACAAGAGAAAGTACACAGTGATTCATCTACCTAGAGAAGTTACAGAAGTTTACACAGAGAATTCCATGTATAAGTAAAAGAAAATAAGAGAGACTTAGAAAACTGGTAAAACCTACATTGTGAATAGAGTTGGGAGTACTTAGCACTGTGAAAACAGCACTTTCGCAGAAAGAAATCTACTTCTCTAAGACTGGAAAACAGTGAACAGAGAATGTATGAGTTTCTCAAGATTGGTAACAGATACAAACAAGAGAAAGTACACAGTAATTCATCTACCTAGAGAAGTTAAAGAAGTTTACACAGAGAATTCCATGTATAAGTACAAGAAAATAAGAGAGACTTAGAAAACTGGTAAAACCTACATTGTGGATAGAGTTGGGAGTACTTAGCACTGTGAAAACAGCACTTTCGCCGAAAGAAATTTAGTTCTCCAAGTCCGTGAAACAGTGAACAGAGAATGTATGAGTTTCTGAAGATTGGTAACAGATAGAAACAAGAGAAAGTACACAGTGATTCATCTAGCTAGAAAAGATACAGAGGTTTACACAGAGAATTCCAAGTATAAGTACAAGAAAATAAGAGAGACTTAGAAAACTGGTAAAACCTACATTGTGGATAGCGTTGGGAGTACTTAGCACTGTGAAAACAGCACTTTCGCAGAAAGAAATCTACTTCTCTAAGTCCGTGTAACAGTGAACAGAGAATGTATGAGTTTCTCAAGATTGGTAACAGATAGAAACAAGAGAAAGTACACAGTGATTCATCTACCTAGAGAAGTTACAGAAGTTTACACAGAGAATTCCATGTATAAGTACAAGAAAATAAGAGAGACTTAGAAAACTGGTAAAACCTACATTGTTGATAGAGTTGGGAGTACTTAGCACTGTGAAAACAGCACTTTCGCAGAAAGAAATCTACTTCTCTAAGACTGGGAAACACTGAACAGAGAATGTGTCAGTTTCTCAAGATTGGTAACAGATAGAAAGAAGAGAAAGTACGCAGTGATTCATCTACAGAGAAAAGTTACAGAGGTTTACAAAGAGAATTCCAAGTATAAGTACAAGAAAATAAGAGAGACTTAGAAAACTGGTAAAACCTACATTGTAGATAGAGTTGGGAGTACTTAGCACTGTGTAAACAGCACTTTCGCAGAAAGAAATGTACTTCCCTAACACTGGGAAACAGTGAACAGAGAATGTATGAGTTTCTCAAGATTGGTAACAGATAGAAACAAGAGAAAGTACACAGTGATTCATCTACCTAGAAAAGTTACAGAGGTTTACACAGAGAATTCCAAGTATAAGTACAGGAAAATAAGAGAGACTTAGAAAACTGGTAAAACCTACATTGTTGATAGAGTTGGGAGTACTTAGCACTGTGAAAACAGCACTTTCGCAGGAAGAAATCTACTTCTCTAAGACCGGGAATCAGTGAAAAGAGAATGTATGAGTTTCTCAAGATTGGTAACAGAGAGAAACAAGAGAAAGTACACAGTGATTAATCTACCTAGAAAAGTTACAGAGGTTTACACAGAGAATTCCAAGTATAAGTACAAGAAAATAAGAGAGACTTAGAAAACTGGTAAAACCTACAGTGTGGATAGAGTTGGGAGTACTTAGCACTGTGAAAACAGCACTTTCGCAGAAAGAAATCTACTTCTCTAAGACTGGAAAACACTGAACAGAGAATGTGTCAGTTTCTCAAGATTGGTAACAGATAGAAAAAAGAGAAAGTACGCAGTGATTCATCTACATAGAAAAGTTACAGAGGTTTACACAGAGAATTCCAAGTATAAGTACAAGAAAATAAGAGAGACTTAGAAAACTGGTAAAACCTACATAGTTGATAGAGTTGGGAGTACTTAGCACTGTGAAAACAGCACTTTCGCCTAAAGAAATTTAATTCTCTAAGTCCGTGTAACAGTGAACACAGAATGTATGAGTTTCTCAAGATTGGTAACAGATAGAAGCAAGAGAAAGTACACAGTGATTCATCTACATAGAAAAGTTACAGAGGTTTACACAGAGAATTCCATGTATAAGTACAAGAAAATAAGAGAGACTTAGAAAACTGGTAAAACCTACATTGTGGATAGAGTTGGGAGTACTTAGCACTCTGAAAACAGCACTTTCGCAGAAAGAAATCTACTTCTCTAAGACTGGGAGACAGTGAACAGAGAATGTATCAGTTTCTAAAGATTGGTAACAGATAGAAAGAAGAGAAAGTACGCAGTGATTCATCTACATAGAAAAGTTACACAGGTTTACACAGAGAACTCCAAGTATAAGTACAAGAGAATAAGAGAGACTTAGAAAACTGGTAAAACCTAAATTGTTGATAGACTTGGGAGTACTTAGCACTGTGAAAACAGCACGTTCGCAGAAAGAAATCTACTTCTCTAAGACTGGGAAACAGTGAACAGAGAATGTATGAGTTTCTCAAGATTGGTAACAGATAGAAACAAGAGAAAGTACACAGTGATTCATCTACCTAGAGAAGTTACAGAAGTTTACACAGAGAATTCCATGTATAAGTACAAGAAAATAAGAGAGACTTAGAAAACTGGTAAAACCTACATTGTGGATAGCGTTGGGAGTACTTAGCAGTGTGAAAACAGCACTTTCGCAGAAAGAAATCTACTTCTCTAAGACTGGGAGACAGTGAACAGAGAATGTATCAGTTTCTCAAGATTGGTAACAGATAGAAAGAAGAGAAAGTACGCAGTGATTCATCTACATTGAAAAGTTACAGAGGTTTACACAGAGAATTCCAAGTATAAGTACAAGAGAATAAGAGAGACTTAGAAAACTGGTAAAACCTAAATTGTTGATAGAGTTGGGAGTACTTAGCACTGTGAAAACAGCACGTTCGCAGAAAGAAATCTACTTCTCTAAGACTGGGAAACAGTGAACAGAGAATGTATGAGTTTCTCAAGATTGGTAACAGATAGAAACAAGAGAAAGTACACAGTGATTCATCTACCTAGAGAAGTTACAGAAGTTTACACAGAGAATTCCATGTATAAGTACAAGAAAATAAGAGAGACTTAGAAAACTGGTAAAACCTACATTGTGGATAGAGTTGGGAGTACTTAGCACTGTGAAAACAGCACTTTCGCAGAAAGAAATCTACTTCTCTAAGACTGGGAAACACTGAACGGAGAATGTGTCAGTTTCTCAAGATTGGTAACAGATAGAAACAAGAGAAAGTACACAGTGATTCATCTACCTAGAGAAGTTACAGAAGTTTACACAGAGAATTCCATGTATAAGTACAAGAAAATAAGAGAGACTTAGAAAACTGGTAAAACCTACATTGTGGATAGAGTTGGGAGTACTTAGTACTGTGAAAACAGCACTTTCGCCGAAAGAAATTTAGTTCTCCAAGTCCTTGAAACAGTGGACAGAGAATGTATGATTTTCTGAAGAGTGGTAACAGATAGAAACAAGAGAAAGTACACAGTGATTCATCTACCTAGAGAAGTTACAGAAGTTTACACAGAGAATTCCAAGTATAAGTACAAGAAAATAAGAGAGACTTAGAAAACTGGTAAAACCTACATTGTAGATAGAGTTGGGAGTACTTAGCACTGTGAAAACAGCACTTTCACAGAAAGAAATCTACTTCTCTAAGACTGGGAAACAGTGAACAGAGAATGTATGAGTTTCTCAAGATTGGGAACAGATACAAACAAGAGAAAGTACACAGTGATTCATCTACCTAGAGAAGTTACAGAAGTTTACACAGAGAATTCCATGTATAAGTACAAGAAAATAAGAGAGACTTAGAAAACTGGTAAAACCAACATTTTGGATAGAGTTGGTAGTACTTAGCACTGTGAAAACAGCACTTTCGCCGAAAGAAATTTAGTTCTCTAAGTCCGTGTAACAGTGAACAGAGAATGTATGAGTTTCTCAAGATTGGTAACAGATAGAAAAAAGAGAAAGTACACAGTGATTCATCTACCTAGAAAAGTAACAGAGGTTTACACAGAGAATTCCAAGTATAAGTACTAGAAAATAAGAGAGACTTAGAAAACTGGTAAAACCTACATTGTGGATAGAGTTGGGAGTACTTAGCACTGTGAAAACAGCACTTTCGCCGAAAGAAATTTAGTTCTCCAAGTCCGTGAAACAGTGAACAGAGAATGTATGAGTTTCTGAAGATTGGTAACAGATAGAAACAAGAGAAAGTACACAGTGATTCATCTAGCTAGAAAAGATACAGAGGTTTACACAGAGAATTCCAAGTATAAGTACAAGAAAATAAGAGAGACTTAGAAAACTGGTAAAACCTACATTGTGGATAGCGTTGGGAGTACTTAGCACTGTGAAAACAGCACTTTCGCAGAAAGAAATCTACTTCTCTAAGTCCGTGTAACAGTGAACAGAGAATGTATGAGTTTCTCAAGATTGGTAACAGATAGAAACAAGAGAAAGTACACAGTGATTCATCTACCTAGAGAAGTTACAGAAGTTTACACAGAGAATTCCATGTATAAGTACAAGAAAATAAGAGAGACTTAGAAAACTGGTAAAACCTACATTGTTGATAGAGTTGGGAGTACTTAGCACTGTGAAAACAGCACTTTCGCAGAAAGAAATCTACTTCTCTAAGACTGGGAAACACTGAACAGAGAATGTGTCAGTTTCTCAAGATTGGTAACAGATAGAAAGAAGAGAAAGTACGCAGTGATTCATCTACAGAGAAAAGTTACAGAGGTTTACAAAGAGAATTCCAAGTATAAGTACAAGAAAATAAGAGAGACTTAGAAAACTGGTAAAACCTACATTGTAGATAGAGTTGGGAGTACTTAGCACTGTGTAAACAGCACTTTCGCAGAAAGAAATGTACTTCCCTAACACTGGGAAACAGTGAACAGAGAATGTATGAGTTTCTCAAGATTGGTAACAGATAGAAACAAGAGAAAGTACACAGTGATTCATCTACCTAGAAAAGTTACAGAGGTTTACACAGAGAATTCCAAGTATAAGTACAGGAAAATAAGAGAGACTTAGAAAACTGGTAAAACCTACATTGTTGATAGAGTTGGGAGTACTTAGCACTGTGAAAACAGCACTTTCGCAGGAAGAAATCTACTTCTCTAAGACCGGGAATCAGTGAAAAGAGAATGTATGAGTTTCTCAAGATTGGTAACAGAGAGAAACAAGAGAAAGTACACAGTGATTAATCTACCTAGAAAAGTTACAGAGGTTTACACAGAGAATTCCAAGTATAAGTACAAGAAAATAAGAGAGACTTAGAAAACTGGTAAAACCTACAGTGTGGATAGAGTTGGGAGTACTTAGCACTGTGAAAACAGCACTTTCGCAGAAAGAAATCTACTTCTCTAAGACTGGAAAACACTGAACAGAGAATGTGTCAGTTTCTCAAGATTGGTAACAGATAGAAAAAAGAGAAAGTACGCAGTGATTCATCTACATAGAAAAGTTACAGAGGTTTACACAGAGAATTCCAAGTATAAGTACAAGAAAATAAGAGAGACTTAGAAAACTGGTAAAACCTACATTGTTGATAGAGTTGGGAGTACTTAGCACTGTGAAAACAGCACTTTCGCCTAAAGAAATTTAATTCTCTAAGTCCGTGTAACAGTGAACACAGAATGTATGAGTTTCTCAAGATTGGTAACAGATAGAAGCAAGAGAAAGTACACAGTGATTCATCTACATAGAAAAGTTACAGAGGTTTACACAGAGAATTCCATGTATAAGTACAAGAAAATAAGAGAGACTTAGAAAACTGGTAAAACCTACATTGTGGATAGAGTTGGGAGTACTTAGCACTCTGAAAACAGCACTTTCGCAGAAAGAAATCTACTTCTCTAAGACTGGGAGACAGTGAACAGAGAATGTATCAGTTTCTAAAGATTGGTAACAGATAGAAAGAAGAGAAAGTACGCAGTGATTCATCTACATAGAAAAGTTACACAGGTTTACACAGAGAACTCCAAGTATAAGTACAAGAGAATAAGAGAGACTTAGAAAACTGGTAAAACCTAAATTGTTGATAGACTTGGGAGTACTTAGCACTGTGAAAACAGCACGTTCGCAGAAAGAAATCTACTTCTCTAAGACTGGGAAACAGTGAACAGAGAATGTATGAGTTTCTCAAGATTGGTAACAGATAGAAACAAGAGAAAGTACACAATGATTCATCTACCTAGAGAAGTTACAGAAGTTTACACAGAGAATTCCATGTATAAGTACAAGAAAATAAGAGAGACTTAGAAAACTGGTAAAACCTACATTGTGGATAGCGTTGGGAGTACTTAGCACTGTGAAAACAGCACTTTCGCAGAAAGAAATCTACTTCTCTAAGACTGGGAGACAGTGAACAGAGAATGTATCAGTTTCTAAAGATTGGTAACAGATAGAAAGAAGAGAAAGTACGCAGTGATTCATCTACATTGAAAAGTTACAGAGGTTTACACAGAGAATTCCAAGTATAAGTACAAGAGAATAAGAGAGACTTAGAAAACTGGTAAAACCTAAATTGTTGATAGAGTTGGGAGTACTTAGCACTGTGAAAACAGCACGTTCGCAGAAAGAAATCTACTTCTCTAAGACTGGGAAACAGTGAACAGAGAATGTATGAGTTTCTCAAGATTGGTAACAGATAGAAACAAGAGAAAGTACACAGTGATTCATCTACCTAGAGAAGTTACAGAAGTTTACACAGAGAATTCCATGTATAAGTACAAGAAAATAAGAGAGACTTAGAAAACTGGTAAAACCTACATTGTGGATAGAGTTGGGAGT
This sequence comes from Heterohyrax brucei, assembly GCA_028571685.1. NCBI lineage: Eukaryota > Metazoa > Chordata > Mammalia > Hyracoidea > Procaviidae > Heterohyrax > Heterohyrax brucei. The sequence goes on along the minus strand of CM053156.1, from coordinate 40,444,250 downwards.
ACTTAGTACTGTGAAAACAGCACTTTCGCCGAAAGAAATTTAGTTCTCCAAGTCCTTGAAACAGTGGACAGAGAATGTATGATTTTCTGAAGAGTGGTAACAGATAGAAACAAGAGAAAGTACACAGTGATTCATCTACCTAGAGAAGTTACAGAAGTTTACACAGAGAATTCCAAGTATAAGTACAAGAAAATAAGAGAGACTTAGAAAACTGGTAAAACCTACATTGTAGATAGAGTTGGGAGTACTTAGCACTGTGAAAACAGCACTTTCACAGAAAGAAATCTACTTCTCTAAGACTGGGAAACAGTGAACAGAGAATGTATGAGTTTCTCAAGATTGGGAACAGATACAAACAAGAGAAAGTACACAGTGATTCATCTACCTAGAGAAGTTACAGAAGTTTACACAGAGAATTCCATGTATAAGTACAAGAAAATAAGAGAGACTTAGAAAACTGGTAAAACCAACATTTTGGATAGAGTTGGTAGTACTTAGCACTGTGAAAACAGCACTTTCGCCGAAAGAAATTTAGTTCTCTAAGTCCGTGTAACAGTGAACAGAGAATGTATGAGTTTCTCAAGATTGGTAACAGATAGAAACAAGAGAAAGTACACAGTGATTCATCTAGCTAGAAAAGATACAGAGGTTTACACAGAGAATTCCAAGTATAAGTACAAGAAAATAAGAGAGACTTAGAAAACAGGTAAAACCTACATTGTTGATAGAGTTGGGAGTACTTAGCACTGTGAAAACAGCACTTTCGCAGAAAGAAATCTACTTCTCCAAGACTGGGAAACACTGAACAGAGCATGTGTCAGTTTCTCAAGATTGGTAACAGATAGAAAGAAGAGAAAGTATGCAGTGATTCATCTACATAGAAAAGTTACAGAGGTTTACACAGAGAATTCCAAGTATAAGTACAAGAAAATAAGAGAGACTTCGAAAACTGGTAAAACCTACATTGTGGATAGAGTTGGGAGTACTTAGCACTGTGAAAACAGCGCTTTCTCCGAAAGAAATCTACTTCTCTAAGACTGGGAAACACTGAACAGAGAATGTGTCAGTTTCTCAAGATTGGTAACAGATAGAAAGAAGAGAAAGTACGCAGTGATTCATCTACATAGAAAAGTTACAGAGGTTTACACAGAGAATTCCAAGTATAAGTAAAAGAAAATAAGAGAGACTTAGAAAACTGGTAAAACATACATTGTGGATAGAGTTGGGAGTACTTAGCACTGTGAAAACAGCACTTTCGCAGAAAGAAATCTACTTCTCTAAGACTGGAAAACAGTGAACAGAGAATGTATGAGTTTCTCAAGATTGGTAACAGATAGAAACAAGAGAAAGTACACAGTGATTCATCTACCTAGAGAAGTTAAAGAAGTTTACACAGAGAATTCCATGTATAAGTACAAGAAAATAAGAGAGACTTAGAAAACTGGTAAAACCTACATTGTTGATAGAGTTGGGAGTACTTAGCACTGTGAAAACAGCACTTTCGCAGAAAGAAATCTACTTCTCTAAGACTGGGAAACACTGAACAGAGAATGTGTCAGTTTCTCAAGATTGGTAACAGATAGAAAGAAGAGAAAGTACGCAGTGATTCATCTACAGAGAAAAGTTACAGAGGTTTACAAAGAGAATTCCAAGTATAAGTACAAGAAAATAAGAGAGACTTAGAAAACTGGTAAAACCTACATTGTAGATAGAGTTGGGAGTACTTAGCACTGTGTAAACAGCACTTTCGCAGAAAGAAATGTACTTCCCTAACACTGGGAAACAGTGAAGAGAGAATGTATGAGTTTCTCAAGATTGGTAACAGATAGAAACAAGAGAAAGTACACAGTGATTCATCTACCTAGAAAAGTTACAGAGGTTTACACAGAGAATTCCAAGTATAAGTACAGGAAAATAAGAGAGACTTAGAAAACTGGTAAAACCTACATTGTTGATAGAGTTGGGAGTACTTAGCACTGTGAAAACAGCACTTTCGCAGGAAGAAATCTACTTCTCTAAGACCGGGAATCAGTGAAAAGAGAATGTATGAGTTTCTCAAGATTGGTAACAGAGAGAAACAAGAGAAAGTACACAGTGATTAATCTACCTAGAAAAGTTACAGAGGTTTACACAGAGAATTCCAAGTATAAGTACAAGAAAATAAGAGAGACTTAGAAAACTGGTAAAACCTACAGTGTGGATAGAGTTGGGAGTACTTAGCACTGTGAAAACAGCACTTTCGCAGAAAGAAATCTACTTCTCTAAGACTGGAAAACACTGAACAGAGAATGTGTCAGTTTCTCAAGATTGGTAACAGATAGAAAAAAGAGAAAGTACGCAGTGATTCATCTACATAGAAAAGTTACAGAGGTTTACACAGAGAATTACAAGTATAAGTACAAGAAAATAAGAGAGACTTAGAAAACTGGTAAAACCTACATTGTTGATAGAGTTGGGAGTACTTAGCACTGTGAAAACAGCACTTTCGCCTAAAGAAATTTAATTCTCTAAGTCCGTGTAACAGTGAACACAGAATGTATGAGTTTCTCAAGATTGGTAACAGATAGAAACAAGAGAAAGTACACAGTGATTCATCTACCTAGAGAAGTTACAGAAGTTTACACAGAGAATTCCATGTATAAGTACAAGAAAATAAGAGAGACTTAGAAAACTGGTAAAACCTAGATTGTGGATAGCGTTGGGAGTACTTAGCACTGTGAAAACAGCACTTTCGCAGAAAGAAATCTACTTCTCTAAGACTGGGAGACAGTGAACAGAGAATGTATCAGTTTCTAAAGATTGGTAACAGATAGAAAGAAGTACGCAGTGATTCATCTACATAGAAAAGTTACAGAGGTTTACACAGAGAATTCCAAGTATAGGTACAAGAGAATAAGAGAGACTTAGAAAACTGGTAAAACCTAAATTGTTGATAGAGTTGGGAGTACTTAGCACTGTGAAAACAGCACGTTCGCAGAAAGAAATCTACTTCTCTAAGACTGGGAAACAGTGAACAGAGAATGTATGAGTTTCTCAAGATTGGTAACAGATAGAAACAAGAGAAAGTACACAGTGATTCATCTACCTAGAGAAGTTACAGAAGTTTACACAGAGAATTCCATGTATAAGTACAAGAAAATAAGAGAGACTTAGAAAACTGGTAAAACCTACATTGTGGATAGAGTTGGGAGTACTTAGCACTGTGAAAACAGCACTTTCGCAGAAAGAAATCTACTTCTCTAAGACTGGGAAACACTGAACAGAGAATGTGTCAGTTTCTCAAGATTGGTAACAGATAGAAACAAGAGAAAGTACACAGTGATTCATCTACCTAGAGAAGTTACAGAAGTTTACACAGAGAATTCCATGTATAAGTACAAGAAAATAAGAGAGACTTAGAAAACTGGTAAAACCTACATTGTGGATAGAGTTGGGAGTACTTAGTACTGTGAAAACAGTACTTTCGCCGAAAGAAATTTAGTTCTCCAAGTCCTTGAAACAGTGGACAGAGAATGTATGATTTTCTGAAGAGTGGTAACAGATAGAAACAAGAGAAAGTACACAGTGATTCATCTACCTAGAGAAGTTACAGAAGTTTACACAGAGAAATCCAAGTATAAGTACAAGAAAATAAGAGAGACTTAGAAAACTGGTAAAACCTACATTGTAGATAGAGTTGGGAGTACTTAGCACTGTGAAAACAGCACTTTCACAGAAAGAAATCTACTTCTCTAAGACTGGGAAACAGTGAACAGAGAATGTATGAGTTTCTCAAGATTGGTAACAGATACAAACAAGAGAAAGTACACAGTGATTCATCTACCTAGAGAAGTTACAGAAGTTTACACAGAGAATTCCATGTATAAGTACAAGAAAATAAGAGAGACTTAGAAAACTGGTAAAACCAACATTTTGGATAGAGTTGGGAGTACTTAGCACTGTGAAAACAGCACTTTCGCCGAAAGAAATTTAGTTCTCTAAGTCCGTGTAACAGTGAACAGAGAATGTATGAGTTTCTCAAGATTGGTAACAGATAGAAAAACGAGAAAGTACACAGTGATTCATCTACCTAGAAAAGTAACAGAGGTTTACACAGAGAATTCCAAGTATAAGTACAAGAAAATAAGAGAGACTTAGAAAACTGGTAAAACCTACATTGTGGATAGAGTTGGGAGTACTTAGCACTGTGAAAACAGCACTTTCGCCGAAAGAAATCTAGTTCTCCAAGTCCGTGAAACAGTGAACGGAGAATGTATGAGTTTCTGAAGATTGGTAACAGATAGAAACAAGAGAAAGTACACAGTGATTCATCAAGCTAGAAAAGATACAGAGGTTTACACAGAGAATTCCTAGTATAAGTACAAGAAAATAAGAGAGACTTAGAAAACAGGTAAAACCTACATTGTTGATAGAGTTGGGAGTACTTAGCACTGTGAAAACAGCACTTTCGCAGAAAGAAATCTACTTCTCTAACACTGGGAAACAGTGAACAGAGAATGAATGAGTTTCTCAAGATTGGTAACAGATAGAAACAAGAGAAAGTACACAGTGATTCATCTACCTAGAGAAGTTACAGAAGTTTACACAGAGAATTCCATGTATAAGTACAAGAAAATAAGAGAGACTTAGAAAACTGGTAAAACCTACATTGTGGATAGCGTTGGGAGTACTTAGCACTGTGAAAACAGCACATTCGCAGAAAGAAATCTACTTCTCTAAGACTGGGAAACAGTGAACAGAGAATGTATCAGTTTCTAAAGATTGGTAACAGATAGAAAGAAGAGAAAGTACGCAGTGATTCATCTACATAGAAAAGTTACAGAGGTTTACACAGAGAATTCCAAGTATAAGTACAAGAGAATAAGAGAGACTTAGAAAACTGGTAAAACCTAAATTGTTGATAGAGTTGGGAGTACTTAGCACTGTGAAAACAGCACGTTCGCAGAAAGAAATCTACTTCTCTAAGACTGGGAAACAGTGAACAGAGAATGTATGAGTTTCTCAAGATTGGTAACAGATAGAAACAAGAGAAAGTACACAGTGATTCATCTACCTAGAGAAGTTACAGAAGTTTACACAGAGAATTATACGTATAAGTACAAGAAAATAAGAGAGACTTAGAAAACTGGTAAAACCTACATTGTGGATAGAGTTGGGAGTACTTAGCACTGTGAAAACAGCACTTTCGCAGAAAGAAATCTACTTCTCTAAGACTGGGAAACACTGAACAGAGAACGTGTCAGTTTCTCAAGATTGGTAACAGATAGAAAGAAGAGAAAGTACGCAGTGATTCATCTATAAACAAAAGTACCAGAGGTTTACACAGAGAATTCCAAGTATAAGTACAAGAGAATAAGAGAGACTTAGAAAACTGGTAAAACCTACATTGTGGATAGAGTTGGGAGTACTTAGCTCGGTGAAAACAGCACTTTCGCCTAAATAAATTTAATTTTCTAAGTCCGTGTAACAGTGAACACAGAATGTATGAGTTTCTCAAGATTGGTAACAGATAGAAACAAGAGAAAGTACACAGTGATTCATCTACCTAGAAAAGTTACAGAGGTTTACACAGAGAATTCCATGTATAAGTACAAGAAAATAAGAGAGACTTAGAAAACTGGTAAAACCTACATTGTTGATAGAGTTGGGAGTACTTAGCACTGTGAAAACAGCACTTTCGCAGAAAGAAATCTACTTCTCTAACACTGGGAAACAGTGAACAGAGAATGAATGAGTTTCTCAAGATTGGTAACAGATAGAAACAAGAGAAAGTACACAGTGATTCATCTACCTAGAGAAGTTACAGAAGTTTACACAGAGAATTCCATGTATAAGTACAGGAAAATAAGAGAGACTTAGAAAACTGGTAAAACCTACATTGTGGATAGCGTTGGGAGTACTTAGCACTGTGAAAACAGCACTTTCGCAGAAAGAAATCTACTTCTCTAAGTCCGTGTAACAGTGAACAGAGAATGTATGAGTTTCTCAAGATTGGTAACAGATAGAAACAAGAGAAAGTACACAGTGATTCATCTACCTAGAGAAGTTACAGAAGTTTACACAGAGAATTCCATGTATAAGTACAAGAAAATAAGAGAGACTTAGAAAACTGGTAAAACCTACATTGTTGATAGAGTTGGGAGTACTTAGCACTGTGAAAACAGCACTTTCGCAGAAAGAAATCTACTTCTCTAAGACTGGGAAACAGTGAACAGAGAATGTATCAGTTTCTAAAGATTGGTAACAGATAGAAAGAAGAGAAAGTACGCAGTGATTCATCTACATAGAAAAGTTACAGAGGTTTACACAGAGAATTCCAAGTATAAGTACAAGAGAATAAGAGAGACTTAGAAAACTGGTAAAACCTAAATTGTTGATAGAGTTGGGAATACTTAGCACTGTGAAAATAGCACTTTCGCCGAAAGAAATTTAGTTCTCTAAGTCCGTGTAACAGTGAACAGAGAATGTATGAGTTTCTCAAGATTGGGAACAGATAGAAACAAGAGAAAGTACACAATGATTCATCTACCTAGAAAAGTAACAGAGGTTTACACAGAGAATTCCAAGTATAACTACAAGAAAATAAGAGAGACTTAGAAAACAGGTAAAACCTACATTGTGAATAGAGTTGGGAGTACTTAGCACTGTGAAAACAGCACTTTCGCAGAAAGAAATCTACTTCTCTAAGACTGGGAAACAGTGAACAGAGAATGTATGAGTTTCTCAAGATTGGTAACAGATACAAACAAGAGAAAGTACACAGTGATTCATCTACCTAGAGAAGCTACAGAAGTTTACACAGAGAATTCCATGTATAAGTACAAGAAAATAAGAGAGACTTAGAAAACTGGTAAAACCTACATTGTGGATAGAGTTGGGAGTACTTAGCACTGTGAAAACAGCGCTTTCTCCGAAAGAAATCTACTTCTCTAAGACTGGGAAACACTGAACAGAGAATGTGTCAGTTTCTCAAGATTGGTAACAGATAGAAAGAAGAGAAAGTACGCAGTGATTCATCTACATAGAAAAGTTACAGAGGTTTACACAGAGAATTCCAAGTATAAGTAAAAGAAAATAAGAGAGACTTAGAAAACTGGTAAAACCTACATTGTGGATAGAGTTGGGAGTACTTAGCACTGTGAAAACAGCACTTTCGCAGAAAGAAATCTACTTCTCTAAAACTGGAAAACAGTGAACAGAGAATGTATGAGTTTCTCAAGATTGGTAACAGATAGAAACAAGAGAAAGTACACAGTGATTCATCTACCTAGAGAAGTTAAAGAAGTTTACACAGAGAATTCCATGTATAAGTACAAGAAAATAAGAGAGACTTAGAAAACTGGTAAAACCTACATTGTTGATAGAGTTGGGAGTACTTAGCACTGTGAAAACAGCACTTTCGCAGAAAGAAATCTACTTCTCTAAGACTGGGAAACACTGAACAGAGAATGTGTCAGTTTCTCAAGATTGGTAACAGATAGAAAGAAGAGAAAGTACGCAGTGATTCATCTACAGAGAAAAGTTACAGAGGTTTACAAAGAGAATTCCAAGTATAAGTACAAGAAAATAAGAGAGACTTAGAAAACTGGTAAAACCTACATTGTAGATAGAGTTGGGAGTACTTAGCACTGTGTAAACAGCACTTTCGCAGAAAGAAATGTACTTCCCTAACACTGGGAAACAGTGAAGAGAGAATGTATGAGTTTCTCAAGATTGGTAACAGATAGAAACAAGAGAAAGTACACAGTGATTCATCTACCTAGAAAAGTTACAGAGGTTTACACAGAGAATTCCAAGTATAAGTACAGGAAAATAAGAGAGACTTAGAAAACTGGTAAAACCTACATTGTTGATAGAGTTGGGAGTACTTAGCACTGTGAAAACAGCACTTTCGCAGGAAGAAATCTACTTCTCTAAGACCGGGAATCAGTGAAAAGAGAATGTATGAGTTTCTCAAGATTGGTAACAGAGAGAAACAAGAGAAAGTACACAGTGATTAATCTACCTAGAAAAGTTACAGAGGTTTACACAGAGAATTCCAAGTATAAGTACAAGAAAATAAGAGAGACTTAGAAAACTGGTAAAACCTACAGTGTGGATAGAGTTGGGAGTACTTAGCACTGTGAAAACAGCACTTTCGCAGAAAGAAATCTACTTCTCTAAGACTGGAAAACACTGAACAGAGAATGTGTCAGTTTCTCAAGATTGGTAACAGATAGAAAAAAGAGAAAGTACGCAGTGATTCATCTACATAGAAAAGTTACAGAGGTTTACACAGAGAATTACAAGTATAAGTACAAGAAAATAAGAGAGACTTAGAAAACTGGTAAAACCTACATTGTTGATAGAGTTGGGAGTACTTAGCACTGTGAAAACAGCACTTTCGCCTAAAGAAATTTAATTCTCTAAGTCCGTGTAACAGTGAACACAGAATGTATGAGTTTCTCAAGATTGGTAACAGATAGAAACAAGAGAAAGTACACAGTGATTCATCTACCTAGAGAAGTTACAGAAGTTTACACAGAGAATTCCATGTATAAGTACAAGAAAATAAGAGAGACTTAGAAAACTGGTAAAACCTAGATTGTGGATAGCGTTGGGAGTACTTAGCACTGTGAAAACAGCACTTTCGCAGAAAGAAATCTACTTCTCTAAGACTGGGAGACAGTGAACAGAGAATGTATCAGTTTCTAAAGATTGGTAACAGATAGAAAGAAGAGAAAGTACGCAGTGATTCATCTACATAGAAAAGTTACAGAGGTTTACACAGAGAATTCCAAGTATAAGTACAAGAGAATAAGAGAGACTTAGAAAACTGGTAAAACCTAAATTGTTGATAGAGTTGGGAGTACTTAGCACTGTGAAAACAGCACGTTCGCAGAAAGAAATCTACTTCTCTAAGACTGGGAAACAGTGAACAGAGAATGTATGAGTTTCTCAAGATTGGTAACAGATAGAAACAAGAGAAAGTACACAGTGATTCATCTACCTAGAGAAGTTACAGAAGTTTACACAGAGAATTCCATGTATAAGTACAAGAAAATAAGAGAGACTTAGAAAACTGGTAAAACCTACATTGTGGATAGAGTTGGGAGTACTTAGCACTGTGAAAACAGCACTTTCGCAGAAAGAAATCTACTTCTCTAAGACTGGGAAACACTGAACAGAGAATGTGTCAGTTTCTCAAGATTGGTAACAGATAGAAACAAGAGAAAGTACACAGTGATTCATCTACCTAGAGAAGTTACAGAAGTTTACACAGAGAATTCCATGTATAAGTACAAGAAAATAAGAGAGACTTAGAAAACTGGTAAAACCTACATTGTGGATAGAGTTGGGAGTACTTAGTACTGTGAAAACAGTACTTTCGCCGAAAGAAATTTAGTTCTCCAAGTCCTTGAAACAGTGGACAGAGAATGTATGATTTTCTGAAGAGTGGTAACAGATAGAAACAAGAGAAAGTACACAGTGATTCATCTACCTAGAGAAGTTACAGAAGTTTACACAGAGAAATCCAAGTATAAGTACAAGAAAATAAGAGAGACTTAGAAAACTGGTAAAACCTACATTGTAGATAGAGTTGGGAGTACTTAGCACTGTGAAAACAGCACTTTCACAGAAAGAAATCTACTTCTCTAAGACTGGGAAACAGTGAACAGAGAATGTATGAGTTTCTCAAGATTGGTAACAGATACAAACAAGAGAAAGTACACAGTGATTCATCTACCTAGAGAAGTTACAGAAGTTTACACAGAGAATTCCATGTATAAGTACAAGAAAATAAGAGAGACTTAGAAAACTGGTAAAACCAACATTTTGGATAGAGTTGGGAGTACTTAGCACTGTGAAAACAGCACTTTCGCCGAAAGAAATTTAGTTCTCTAAGTCCGTGTAACAGTGAACAGAGAATGTATGAGTTTCTCAAGATTGGTAACAGATAGAAAAACGAGAAAGTACACAGTGATTCATCTACCTAGAAAAGTAACAGAGGTTTACACAGAGAATTCCAAGTATAAGTACAAGAAAATAAGAGAGACTTAGAAAACTGGTAAAACCTACATTGTGGATAGAGTTGGGAGTACTTAGCACTGTGAAAACAGCACTTTCGCCGAAAGAAATCTAGTTCTCCAAGTCCGTGAAACAGTGAACAGAGAATGTATGAGTTTCTGAAGATTGGTAACAGATAGAAACAAGAGAAAGTACACAGTGATTCATCAAGCTAGAAAAGATACAGAGGTTTACACAGAGAATTCCTAGTATAAGTACAAGAAAATAAGAGAGACTTAGAAAACAGGTAAAACCTACATTGTTGATAGAGTTGGGAGTACTTAGCACTGTGAAAACAGCACTTTCGCAGAAAGAAATCTACTTCTCTAACACTGGGAAACAGTGAACAGAGAATGAATGAGTTTCTCAAGATTGGTAACAGATAGAAACAAGAGAAAGTACACAGTGATTCATCTACCTAGAGAAGTTACAGAAGTTTACACAGAGAATTCCATGTATAAGTACAAGAAAATAAGAGAGACTTAGAAAACTGGTAAAACCTACATTGTGGATAGCGTTGGGAGTACTTAGCACTGTGAAAACAGCACATTCGCAGAAAGAAATCTACTTCTCTAAGACTGGGAAACAGTGAACAGAGAATGTATCAGTTTCTAAAGATTGGTAACAGATAGAAAGAAGAGAAAGTACGCAGTGATTCATCTACATAGAAAAGTTACAGAGGTTTACACAGAGAATTCCAAGTATAAGTACAAGAGAATAAGAGAGACTTAGAAAACTGGTAAAACCTAAATTGTTGATAGAGTTGGGAGTACTTAGCACTGTGAAAACAGCACGTTCGCAGAAAGAAATCTACTTCTCTAAGACTGGGAAACAGTGAACAGAGAATGTATGAGTTTCTCAAGATTGGTAACAGATAGAAACAAGAGAAAGTACACAGTGATTCATCTACCTAGAGAAGTTACAGAAGTTTACACAGAGAATTATACGTATAAGTACAAGAAAATAAGAGAGACTTAGAAAACTGGTAAAACCTACATTGTGGATAGAGTTGGGAGTACTTAGCACTGTGAAAACAGCACTTTCGCAGAAAGAAATCTACTTCTCTAAGACTGGGAAACACTGAACAGAGAACGTGTCAGTTTCTCAAGATTGGTAACAGATAGAAAGAAGAGAAAGTACGCAGTGATTCATCTACAAACAAAAGTACCAGAGGTTTACACAGAGAATTCCAAGTATAAGTACAAGAGAATAAGAGAGACTTAGAAAACTGGTAAAACCTACATTGTGGATAGAGTTGGGAGTACTTAGCTCGGTGAAAACAGCACTTTCGCCTAAATAAATTTAATTTTCTAAGTCCGTGTAACAGTGAACACAGAATGTATGAGTTTCTCAAGATTGGTAACAGATAGAAACAAGAGAAAGTACACAGTGATTCATCTACCTAGAAAAGTTACAGAGGTTTACACAGAGAATTCCATGTATAAGTACAAGAAAATAAGAGAGACTTAGAAAACTGGTAAAACCTACATTGTTGATAGAGTTGGGAGTACTTAGCACTGTGAAAACAGCACTTTCGCAGAAAGAAATCTACTTCTCTAACACTGGGAAACAGTGAACAGAGAATGAATGAGTTTCTCAAGATTGGTAACAGATAGAAACAAGAGAAAGTACACAGTGATTCATCTACCTAGAAAAATTACAGAGGTTTACACAGAGAATTCCAAGTATAAGTACAGGAAAATAAGAGAGACTTAGAAAACTGGTAAAACCTACATTGTTGATAGAGTTGGGAGTACTTAGTACTGTGAAAACAGCACTTTCGCAGGAAGAAATCTACTTCTCTAAGACCGGGAATCAGTGAAATGAGAATGTATGAGTTTCTCAAGATTGGTGACAGATAGAAACAAGAGAAAGTACACAGTGATTAATCTACCTAGAAAAGTTACAGAGGTTTACACAGAGAATTCCAAGTATAAGTACAAGAAAATAAGAGAGACTTAGAAAACTGGTAAAACCTACAGTGTGGATAGAGTTGGGAGTACTTAGCACTGTGAAAACAGCACTTTCGCAGAAAGAAATCTACTTCTCTAAGACTGGGAAACACTGAACAGAGAATGTGTCAGTTTCTCAAGATTGGTAACAGATAGAAACAAGAGAAAGTACGCAGTGATTCATCTACATAGAAAAGTTACAGAGGTTTACACAGAGAATTCCAAGTATAAGTACAAGAAAATAAGAGAGACTTAGAAAACTGGTAAAACCTACATTGTTGATAGAGTTGGGAGTACTTAGCACTGTGAAAACAGCACTTTCGCCTAAAGAAATTTAATTCTCTAAGTCCGTGTAACAGTGAACACAGAATGTATGAGTTTCTCAAGATTGATAACAGATAGAAGCAAGAGAAAGTACACAGTGATTCATCTACATAGAAAAGTTACAGAGGTTTACACAGAGAATTCCATGTATAAGTACAAGAAAATAAGAGAGACTTAGAAAACTGGTAAAACCTACATTGTTGATAGAGTTGGGAGTACTTAGCACTGTGAAAACAGCACTTTCGCAGAAAGAAATCTACTTCTCTAACACTGGGAAACAGTGAACAGAGAATGAATGAGTTTCTCAAGATTGGTAACAGATAGAAACAAAAGAAAGTACACAGTGATTCATCTACCTAGAGAAGTTACAGAAGTTTACACAGAGAATTCCATGTATAAGTACAAGAAAATAAGAGAGACTTAGAAAACTGGTAAAACCTACATTGTGGATAGCGTTGGGAGTACTTAGCACTGTGAAAACAGCACTTTCGCAGAAAGAAATCTTCTTCTCTAAGTCCGTGTAACAGTGAACAGAGAATGTATGAGTTTCTCAAGATTGGTAACAGATAGAAACAAGAGAAAGTACACAGTGATTCATCTACCTAGAGAAGTTACAGAAGTTTACACAGAGAATTCCATGTATAAGTACAAGAAAATAAGAGAGACTTAGAAAACTGGTAAAACCTACATTGTTGATAGAGTTGGGAGTACTTAGCACTGTGAAAGCAGCACTTTCGCAGAAAGAAATCTACTTCTCTAAGACTGGGAAACACTGAACAGAGAATGTGTCAGTTTCTCAAGATTGGTAACAGATGGAAAAAAGAGAAAGTACGCAGTGATTCATCTACAGAGAAAAGTTACAGAGGTTTACAAAGAGAATTCCAAGTATAAGTACAAGAAAATAAGAGAGACTTAGAAAACTGGTAAAACCTAAATTGTAGATAGAGTTGGGAGTACTTAGCACTGTGTAAACAGCACTTTCGCAGAAAGAAATGTACTTCTCTAACACTGGGAAACAGTGAACAGAGAATGTATGAGTTTCTCAAGATTGGTAACAGATAGAAACAAGAGAAAGTACACAGTGATTCATCTACCTAGAAAAATTACAGAGGTTTACACAGAGAATTCCAAGTATAAGTACAGGAAAATAAGAGAGACTTAGAAAACTGGTAAAACCTACATTGTTGATAGAGTTGGGAGTACTTAGTACTGTGAAAACAGCACTTTCGCAGGAAGAAATCTACTTCTCTAAGACCGGGAATCAGTGAAATGAGAATGTATGAGTTTCTCAAGATTGGTGACAGATAGAAACAAGAGAAAGTACACAGTGATTAATCTACCTAGAAAAGTTACAGAGGTTTACACAGAGAATTCCAAGTATAAGTACAAGAAAATAAGAGAGACTTAGAAAACTGGTAAAACCTACAGTGTGGATAGAGTTGGGAGTACTTAGCACTGTGAAAACAGCACTTTCGCAGAAAGAAATCTACTTCTCTAAGACTGGGAAACACTGAACAGAGAATGTGTCAGTTTCTCAAGATTGGTAACAGATAGAAACAAGAGAAAGTACGCAGTGATTCATCTACATAGAAAAGTTACAGAGGTTTACACAGAGAATTCCAAGTATAAGTACAAGAAAATAAGAGAGACTTAGAAAACTGGTAAAACCTACATTGTTGATAGAGTTGGGAGTACTTAGCACTGTGAAAACAGCACTTTCGCCTAAAGAAATTTAATTCTCTAAGTCCGTGTAACAGTGAACACAGAATGTATGAGTTTCTCAAGATTGATAACAGATAGAAGCAAGAGAAAGTACACAGTGATTCATCTACATAGAAAAGTTACAGAGGTTTACACAGAGAATTCCATGTATAAGTACAAGAAAATAAGAGAGACTTAGAAAACTGGTAAAACCTACATTGTTGATAGAGTTGGGAGTACTTAGCACTGTGAAAACAGCACTTTCGCAGAAAGAAATCTACTTCTCTAACACTGGGAAACAGTGAACAGAGAATGAATGAGTTTCTCAAGATTGGTAACAGATAGAAACAAGAAAAAGTACACAGTGATTCATCTACCTAGAGAAGTTACAGAAGTTTACACAGAGAATTCCATGTATAAGTACAAGAAAATAAGAGAGACTTAGAAAACTGGTAAAACCTACATTGTGGATGGCGTTGGGAGTACTTAGCACTGTGAAAACAGCACTTTCGCAGAAAGAAATCTACTTCTCTAAGACTGGGAGACAGTGAACAGAGAATGTATCAGTTTCTAAACATTGGTAACAGATAGAAAGAAGAGAAAGTACGCAGTGATTCATCTACATAGAAAAGTTACAGAGGTTTACACAGAGAATTCCAAGTATAAGTACAAGAGAATAAGAGAGACTTAGAAAACTGGTAAAACCTAAATTGTTGATAGAGTTGGGAGTACTTAGCACTGTGAAAACAGCACGTTCGCAGAAAGAAATCTACTTCTCTAAGACTGGGAAACAGTGAACAGAGAATGTATGAGTTTCTCAAGATTGGTAACAGATAGAAACAAGAGAAAGTACACAGTGATTCATCTACCTAGAGAAGTTACAGAAGTTTACACAGCGAATTCCATGTATAAGTACAAGAAAATAAGAGAGACTTAGAAAACTGGTAAAACCTACATTGTGGATAGAGTTGGGAGTACTTAGCACTGTGAAAACAGCACTTTCGCAGAAAGAAATCTACTTCTCTAAGACTGGGAAACACTGAACAGAGAATGTGTCAGTTTCTCAAGATTGGTAACAGATAGAAACAAGAGAAAGTACACAGTGATTCATCTACCTAGAGAAGTTACAGAAGTTTACACAGAGAATTCCATGTATAAGTACAAGAAAATAAGAGAGACTTAGAAAACTGGTAAAACCTACATTGTGGATAGAGTTGGGAGTACTTAGTACTGTGAAAACAGCACTTTCGCCGAAAGAAATTTAGTTCTCCAAGTCCGTGAAACAGTGGACAGAGAATGTATGATTTTCTGAAGAGTGGTAACAGATAGAAACAAGAGAAAGTACACAGTGATTCATCTACCTAGAGAAGTTACAGAAGTTTACACAGAGAATTCCAAGTATAAGTACAAGAAAATAAGAGAGACTTAGAAAACTGGTAAAACCTACATTGTAGATAGAGTTGGGAGTACTTAGCACTGTGAAAACAACACTTTCACAAAAAGAAATCTACTTCTCTAAGACTGGGAAACAGTGAACAGAGAATGTATGAGTTTCTCAAGATTGGTAACAGATACAAACAAGAGAAAGTACACAGTGATTCATCTACCTAGAGAAGTTACAGAAGTTTACACAGAGAATTCCATGTATAAGTACAAGAAAATAAGAGAGACTTAGAAAACTGGTAAAACCAACATTTTGGATAGAGTTGGGAGTACTTAGCACTGTGAAAACAGCACTTTCGCCGAAAGAAATTTAGTTCTCTAAGTCCGTGTAACAGTGAACAGAGAATGTATGAGTTTCTCAAGATTGGTAACAGATAGAAAAAAGAGAAAGTACACAGTGATTCATCTACCTAGAAAAGTAACAGAGGTTTACACAGAGAATTCCAAGTATAAGTACAAGAAAATAAGAGAGACTTAGAAAACTGGTAAAACCTACATTGTGGATAGAGTTGGGAGTACTTAGCACTGTGAAAACAGCGCTTTCGCCTAAATAAATTTAATTTTCTAAGTCCGTGTAACAGTGAACACAGAATGTATGAGTTTCTCAAGATTGGTAACAGATAGAAACAAGAGAAAGTACACAGTGATTCATCTACCTAGAAAAGTTACAGAGGTTTAACAGAGAATTCCATGTATAAGTACAAGAAAATAAGAGAGACTTAGAAAACTGGTAAAACCTACATTGTTGATAGAGTTGGGAGTACTTAGCACTGTGAAAACAGCACTTTCGCAGAAAGAAATCTACTTCTCTAACACTGGGAAACAGTGAACAGAGAATGAATGAGTTTCTCAAGATTGGTAACAGATAGAAACAAGAGAAAGTACACAGTGATTCATCTACCTAGAGAAGTTACAGAAGTTTACACAGAGAATTCCATGTATAAGTACAAGAAAATAAGAGAGACTTAGAAAACTGGTAAAACCTACATTGTGGATAGCGTTGGGAGTACTTAGCACTGTGAAAACAGCACTTTCGCAGAAAGAAATCTACTTCTCTAAGTCCGTGTAACAGTGAACAGAGAATGTATGAGTTTCTCAAGATTGGTAACAGATAGAAACAAGAAAAAGTACACAGTGATTCATCTAACTAGAGAAGTTACAGAAGTTTACACAGAGAATTCCATGTATAAGTACAAGAAAATAAGAGAGACTTAGAAAACTGGTAAAACCTACATTGTTGATAGAGTTGGGAGTACTTAGCACTGTGAAAACAGCACTTTCGCAGAAAGAAATCTACTTCTCTAAGACTGGGAAACACTGAACAGAGAATGTGTCCGTTTCTCAAGATTGGTAACAGATAGAAAGAAGAGAAAGTACGCAGTGATTCATCTACAGAGAAAAGTTACAGAGGTTTACAAAGAGAATTCCAAGTATAAGTACAAGAAAATAAGAGAGACTTAGAAAACTGGTAAAACCTACATTGTAGATAGAGTTGGGAGTACTTAGCACTGTGTAAACAGCACTTTCGCAGAAAGAAATGTACTTCTCTAACACTGGGAAACAGTGAACAGAGAATGTATGAGTTTCTCAAGATTGGTAACATATAGAAACAAGAGAAAGTACACAGTGATTCATCTACCTAGATAAGTTACAGAGGTTTACACAGAGAATTCCAAGTATAAGTACAGGAAAATAAGAGAGACTTAGAAAACTGGTAAAACCTACATTGTTGATAGAGTTGGGAGTACTTAGCACTGTGAAAACAGCACTTTCGCAGGAAGAAATCTACTTCTCTAAGACCGGGAATCAGTGAAAAGAGAATGTATGAGTTTCTCAAGATTGGTAACAGATAGAAACAAGAGAAAGTACACAGTGATTCATCTACCTAGAAAAGTTACAGAGGTTTAACAGAGAATTCCATGTATAAGTACAAGAAAATAAGAGAGACTTAGAAAACTGGTAAAACCTACATTGTTGATAGAGTTGGGAGTACTTAGCACTGTGAAAACAGCACTTTCGCCTAAAGAAATTTAATTCTCTAAGTCCGTGTAACAGTGAACACAGAATGTATGAGTTTCTCAAGATTGGTAACAGATAGAAGCAAGAGAAAGTACACAGTGATTCATCTACATAGAAAAGTTACAGAGGTTTACACAGAGAATTCCATGTATAAGTACAAGAAAATAAGAGAGACTTAGAAAACTGGTAAAACCTACATTGTTGATAGAGTTGGGAGTACTTAGCACTGTGAAAACAGCACTTTCGCAGAAAGAAATCTACTTCTCTAACACTGGGAAACAGTGAACAGAGAATGAATGAGTTTCTCAAGATTGGTAACAGATAGAAACAAGAGAAAGTACACAGTGATTCATCTACCTAGAGAAGTTACAGAAGTTTACACAGAGAATTCCATGTATAAGTACAAGAAAATAAGAGAGACTTAGAAAACTGGTAAAACCTACATTGTGGATAGAGTTGGGAGTACTTAGCACTGTGAAAACAGCACTTTCGCAGAAAGAAACCTACTTCTCTAAGACTGGGAAACACTGAACAGAGAATGTGTCAGTTTCTCAAGATTGGTAACAGATAGAAAGAAGAGAAAGTACGCAGTGATTCATCTACGTAGAAAAGTTACAGAGGTTTACACAGTGAATTCCAAGTATAAGTACAAGAAAATAAGAGAGACTTAGAAAACTGGTAAAACCTACATTGTAGATAGAGTTGAGAGTACTTAGCACTGTGAAAACAGCACTTTCGCAGAAAGAAATCTACTTCTCTAAGACTGGGAAACAGTGAACAGAGAATGTATGAGTTTCTCAAGATTGGTAACAGATACAAACAAGAGAAAGTACACAGTGATTCATCTACCTAGAGAAGTTACAGAGGTTTACACAGAGAATTCCATGTATAAGTACAAGAAAATAAGAGAGACTTAGAAAACTAATAAAACCTACATTGTGAATAGAGTTGGGAGTACTTAGCACTGTGAAAACAGCACTTTCGCAGAAAGAAATCTACTTCTCTAAGACTGGGAAACACTGAACAGAGAATGTGTCAGTTTCTCAAGATTGGTAACAGATAGAAAGAAGAGAAAGTACGCAGTGATTCATCTACGTAGAAAAGTTACAGAGGTTTACACAGAGAATTCCAAGTATAAGTACAAGAAAATAAGAGAGACTTAGAAAACTGGTAAAACCTACATTGTGGATAGAGTTGGGAGTACTTAGCACTGTGAAAACAGCACTTTCGCAGAAAGAAATCTACTTCTCTAAGACTGGGAAACACTGAACAGAGAATGTGTCAGTTTCTCAAGATTCGTAACAGATAGAAACAAGAGAAAGTACGCAGTGATTCATCTACATAGAAAAGTTACAGAGGTTTACACAGAGAATTCCAAGTATAAGTACCACAAAATAAGAGAGACTTACAAAACTGGTAAAACCTACATTGTAGATAGAGTTGGGAGTACTTAGCACTGTGAAAACAGCACTTTCACAGAAAGAAATCTACTTCTCTAAGACTGGGAAACAGTGAACAGAGAATGTATGAGTTTCTCAAGATTGGTAACAGATACAAACAAGACAAAGTACACAGTAATTCATGTACCTAGAGAAGTTACAGAAGTTTACACAGAGAATTCCATGTATAAGTACAAGAAAATAAGAGAGACTTAGAAAACTGGTAAAACCAACATTTTGGACAGAGTTGGGAGTACTTAGCACTGTGAAAACAGCACTTTCGCCGAAAGAAATTTAGTTCTCTAAGTCCGTGTAACAGTGAACAGAGAATGTATGAGTTTCTCAAGATTGGTAACACATAGAAACAAGAGAAAGTACACAGTGATTCATCGACCTAGAAAAGTTACAGAGGTTTACACAGAGAATTCCAAGTATAAGTACAAGAAAATAAGAGAGCCTTAGAAAACAGGTAAAACCTACATTGTTGATAGAGTTGGGAGTACTTAGCACTGTGAAAACAGCACTTTCGCAGAAAGAAATCTACTTCTCTAAGACTGGGAAACACTGAACAGAGAATGTGTCAGTTTCTCAAGATTGGTAACAGATAGAAAGAAGAGAAAATACGCAGTGATTCATCTACATAGAAAAGTTACAGAGGTTTACACAGAGAATTCCAAGTATAAGTACAAGAAAATAAAAGGGACTTAGAAAACTGGTAAAACCTACATTGTTGATAGAGTTGGGAGTACTTAGCACTGTGAAAAGAGCACTTTCTCAGACAGAAATTTAGTTCTCTAAGTCCGTGAAACAGTGAACAGAGAATGTATGAGTTTCTCAAGATTGGTAACAGATAGAAACAAGAGAAAGTACGCAGTGATTCATCTACCTAGAAAAGTTACAGAAGTTTACACAGAGAATTCCAAGCATAAGTACAAGAAAATAAGAGAGACTTAGAAAACTGGTAAAACCTACATTGTTGATAGAGTTGGGAGTACTTAGCACTGTGAAAACAGCACTTTCGCAGGAAGAAATCTACTTCTCTAACACTGGGAAACACTGAACAGAGAATGTATGAGTTTCTCAAGATTAGTAACAGATAGAAACAAGAGAAAGTACACACTGATTCATCTACCTAGAGAAGTTACAGAAGTTTACACAGAGAATTCCATGTATAAGAACAAGAAAATAAGAGAGACTTAGAAAACTGGTAAAACCTACATTGTGGATAGAGTTGGGAGTACTTAGCACTGTGAAAACAGCACTTTCGCAGAAAGAAATCTACTTCTCTAAGACTGGGAAACACTGAACAGAGAATGTGTCAGTTTCTCAAGATTGGTAACAGATAGAAAGAAGAGAAAGTACGCAGTGATTCATCTACAGAGAAAAATTACAGAGGTTTACAAAGAGAATTCCAAGTATAAGTAGAAGAAAATAAGAGAGACTTAGAAAACTGGTAAAACCTACATTGTAGATAGAGTTGGGAGTACTTAGCACTGTGAAAACAGCACTTCCGCAGAAAGAAATGTACTTCTCTAACACTGGGAAACAGTGAACAGAGAATGTATGAGTTTCTCAAGATTGGTAACAGATAGAAACAAGAGAAAGTACACAGTGATTCATCTACCTAGAAAAGTTACAGAGGTTTACACAGAGAATTCCAAGTATAAGTACAGGAAAACAAGAGAGACTTACAAAACTGGTAAAACCTACATTGTTGATAGAGTTGGGAGTACTTAGCACTGTGAAAACAGCACTTTCGCCGAAAGAAATTTAGTTCTCTAAGTCCGTGAACCAGTGAAAAGAGAATGTATGAGTTTCTCAAGATTGGTAACAGATAGAAACAAGAGAAAGTACACAGTGATTCATCTACCTAGAGAAGTTACAGAAGTTTACACAGAGAATTCCAAGTATAAGTACAAGAAAATAAGAGAGACTTAGAAAACAGGTAAAACCTACATTGTGGATAGAGTTGGGAGTACTTAGCACTGTGAAAACAGCACTTTCGCAGAAAGAAATCTACTTCTCTAAGACTGGGAAACAGTGAACAGAGAATGTATGAGTTTCTCAAGATTGGTAACAGATAGAAAGAAGAGAAAGTACGCAGTGATTCATCTACATAGAAAAGTTACAGAGGTTTACACAGAGAATTCCAAGTATAAGTACAAGAAAATAAGAGAGACTTAGAAAACTGGTAAAACCTACATTGTTGATAGAGTTGGGAGTACTTAGCACTGTGAAAACAGCGCTTTCGCCGAAAGAAATTTAGTTCTCTAAGTCCGTGTAACAGTGAACAGAGAATGTATGAGTTTCTCAAGATTGGTAACAGATAGAAACAAGAGAAAGTACACAGTGATTCATCTACCTAGAAAAGTTACAGAGGTTTACACAGAGAATTCCAAGTATAAGTACAGGAAAATAAGAGAGACTTAGAAAACTGGTAAAACCTACATTGTTGATAGAGTTGGGAATACTTAGCACTGTGAAAACAGCACTTTCGCAGAAAGAAATCTACTTCTCTAACACTGGGAAACAGTGAACAGAGAATGTATGAGTTTCTCAAGATTGGTAACAGATAGAAACAAGAGAAAGTACACAGTGATTCATCTACCTAGAAAAGTTACAGAGGTTTACACAGAG
The DNA here is from genome assembly GCA_028571685.1 of Heterohyrax brucei. Classification (NCBI taxonomy): domain Eukaryota; kingdom Metazoa; phylum Chordata; class Mammalia; order Hyracoidea; family Procaviidae; genus Heterohyrax; species Heterohyrax brucei. The sequence goes on along the minus strand of CM053156.1, from coordinate 40,422,688 downwards.
AATTCCAAGTATAAGTACAGGAAAATAAGAGAGACTTAGAAAACTGGTAAAGCCTACATTGTGGATAGAGTTGGGAGTACTTAGCACTGTGAAAACAGCACTTACGCAGAAAGAAATTTAGTTCTCTAAGTCCGTGAAACAGTGAACAGAGAATGTATGAGTTTCTCAAGATTGGTAACAGATAGAAACAAGAGAAAGTACGCAGTGATTCATCTACCTAGAAAAGTTACAGAGGTTTACACAGAGAATTCCAAGTATAAGTAAAAGAAAATAAGAGAGACTTAGAAAACTGGTAAATCCTACTTTGTTGATAGAGTTGGGAGTACTTAGCACTGTGAAAACAGCACTTTCGCAGACAGAAATCTACTTCTCTAAGACTGGGAAACAGTGAACAGAGAATGTATGACTTTCTCAAGATTGGTAACAGATAGAAACAAGAGAAAGAACACAGTGATTCATCTACCTAGAGAAGTTACAGAAGTTAACACAGAGAATTCCATGTATAAGTACAAGAAAATAAGAGAGACTTAGAAAACCGGTAAAACCTACATTGTGGATAGAGTTGAGAGTACTTAGCACTGTGAAAACAGCACTTTCGCCGAAAGAAATTTAGTTCTCTAAGTCCGTGAACCAGTGAACAGAGAATGTATGAGTTTCTCAAGATTGGTAACAGATAGAAACAAGAGAAAGTACACAGTGATTCATCTGCATAGAAAAGTTACAGAAGTTTACACAGAGAATTCCAAGTATAAGTACAAGAAAATAAGAGATACTTAGAAAACTGGTAAAACCTACATTGTTGATAGAGTTGGGAGTACTTAGCACTGTGAAAACAGCACTTTCGCCGAAAGAAATTTAGTCCTCTAAGTCCGTTAACCAGTGAACAGACAATGTATGAGTTTCTCAAGATTGGTAACAGATACAAACAAGAGAAAGTACACAGTGATTCATCTACCTAGAAAAGTTACAGAGGTTTACACAGAGAATTCCAAGTATAAGTACAAGAAAATAAGAGAGACTTAGAAAACTGGTAAAACCTACATTGTGGATAGAGTTGGGAGTACTTAGCACTGTGAAAACAGCACTTTCGCAGAAGGAAATCTACTTCTCTAACACTGGGAAACAGTGAACAGAGAATGTATGAGTTTCTCAAGATTGGTAACAGATAGAAACAAGAGAAAGTACGCAGTGATTCATCTACCTAGAAAAGTTACAGAGGTTTACACAGAGAATTCCAAGTATAAGTACAACAAAATAAGAGTGACTTAGAAAACTGGTAAAACCTACATTGTGGATAGAGTTGGGAGTACTTAGCACTGTGAAAACAGCACTTTCGCAGAAAGAAATCTACTTCTCTAAGACTGGGAAACACTGAACAGAGAATGTGTCAGTTTCTCAAGATTGGTAACAGATAGAAAGAAGAGAAAGTACGCAGTGATTCATCTACATAGAAAAGTTACAGAGGTTTACACAGAGAATTCCAAGTATAAGTAAAAGAAAATAAGAGAGACTTAGAAAACTGGTAAAACCTACATTGTGGATAGAGTTGGGAGTACTTAGCACTGTGAAAACAGCACTTTCGCAGAAAGAAATCTACTTCTCTAAGACTGGAAAACAGTGAACAGAGAATGTATGAGTTTCTGAATATTGGTAACAGATACAAACAAGAGAAAGTACACAGTGATTCATCTACATAGAGAAGTTACAGAAGTTTACACAGAGAATTCCATGTATAAGTACAAGAAAATAAGAGAGACTTAGAAAACTGGTAAAACCTACATTGTGGATAGAGTTGGGAGTACTTAGCACTGTGAAAACAGCACTTTCGCCGAAAGAAATTTAGTTCTCCAAGTCCGTGTAACAGTGAACAGAGAATGTATGAGTTTCTGAAGAGTGGTAACAGATAGAAACAAGAGAAAGTACACAGTGATTCATCTACCTAGAGAAGTTACAGAAGTTTACACAGAGAATTCCAAGTATAAGTACAAGAAAATAAGAAAGACTTAGAAAACTGGTAAAACCTACATTGTTGATAGAGTTGGGAGTACTTAGCACTGTGAAAACAGCACTTTCGCAGGAAGAAATCTACTTCTCTAACACTGGGAAACAGTGAACAGAGAATGTATGAGTTTCTCAAGATTAGTAACAGATAGAAACAAGAGAAAGTACACACTAATTCATCTACCTAGAGAAGTTACAGAAGTTTACACAGAGAATTCCATGTATAAGTACAAGAAAATAAGAGAGACTTAGAAAACTGGTAAAAGCTACATTGTGGATAGAGTTGGGAGTACTTAGCACTGTGAAATCAGCACTTTCGCAGAAAGAAATCTACTTCTCTAAGACTGGGAAACACTGAACAGAGAATGTGTCAGTTTCTCAAGATTGGTAACAGATAGAAAGAAGAGAAAGAAGGCAGTGATTCATCTACAGAGAAAAGTTACAGAGGTTTACAAAGAGAATTCCAAGTATAAGTACAAGAAAATAAGAGAGACTTAGAAAACTGGTAAAACCTACATTGTAGATAGAGTTGGGAGTACTTAACACTCTGAAAACAGCACTTCCGCAGAAAGAAATGTACTTCTCTAACACTGGGAAACAGTGAACAGAGAATGTATGAGTTTCTCAAGATTGGTAACAGATAGAAACAAGAGAAAGTACACAGTGATTCATCTACCTAGAAAAGTTACAGAGCTTTACACAGAGAATTCCAAGTATAAGTACAGGAAAATAAGAGAGACTTAGAAAACTGGTAAAACCTACATTGTTGACAGAGTTGGGAGTACTTAGCACTGTGAAAACAGCACTTTCGCCGAAAGAAATTTAGTTCTCTAAGTCCGTGAACCAGTGAACAGAGAATGTATGAGTTTCTCAAGATTGGTAACAGATAGAAACAAGAGAAAGTACACAGTGATTCATCTACCTAGAAAAGTTACAGAGGTTTACACAGAGAATTCCAAGTATAAGTACAAGAAAATAAGAGAGACTTAGAAAACTGGTAAATCCTACTTTGTTGATAGAGTTGGGAGTACTTAGCACTGTGAAAACAGCACTTTCGTAGAAAGAAATCTACTTCTCTAAGACTGGGAAACAGTGAACAGAGAATGTATGAGTTTCTCAAGATTGGTAACAGATACAAACAAGAGAAAGTACACAGTGATTCATCTACCTAGAGAAGTTACAGACGTTTACACAGAGAATTCCATGTATAAGTACAAGAAAATAAGAGAGACTTAGAAAACCGGTAAAACCTACATTGTGGATAGAGTTGGGAGTACTTAGCACTGTGAAAACAGCACTTTCGCCGAAAGAAATTTAGTTCTCTAAGTCCGTGAACCAGTGAACAGAGAATGTATGAGTTTCTCAAGATTGGTAACAGATAGCAACAAGAGAAAGTACGCAGTGATTCATCTACCTAGAAAAGTTACAGAGGTTTACACAGAGAATTCCAAGTATAAGTACAACAAAATAAGAGAGACTTAGAAAACTGGTAAAACCTACATTGTGGATAGAGTTGGGAGTACTTAGCACTGTGAAAACAGCACTTTCGCAGAAAGAAATCTACTTCTCTAAGACTGGGAAACAGTGAACAGAGAATGTATGAGTTACTCAAGATTGGTAACAGATACAAACAAGACAAAGTACACAGTGATTCATCTACCTAGAGAAGTTACAGAAGTTTACACAGAGAATTCCATGTATAAGTACAAGAAAATAAGAGAGACTTAGAAAACTAATAAAACCTACATTGTGGATAGAGTTGGGAGTACTTAGCACTGTGAAAACAGCACTTTCGCAGAAAGAAATCTACTTCTCTAAGACTGGGAAACACTGAACAGAGAATGTGTCAGTTTCTCAAGATTGGTAACAGATAGAAAGAAGAGAAAGTACGCAGTGATTCATCTACGTAGAAAAGTTACAGAGGTTTACACAGAGAATTCCAAGTATAAGTACAAGAAAATAAGAGAGACTTAGAAAACTGGTAAAACCTACATTGTGGATAGAGTTGGGAGTACTTAGCACTGTGAAAACAGCACTTTCGCAGAAAGAAATCTACTTCTCTAAGACTGGGAAACACTGAACAGAGAATGTGTCAGTTTCTCAAGATTGGTAACAGATAGAAACAAGAGAAAGTACGCAGTGATTCATCTACATAGAAAAGTTACAGAGGTTTACACAGAGAATTCCAAGTATAAGTACCACAAAATAAGAGAGACTTAGAAAACTGGTAAAACCTACATTGAAGATAGAGTTGGGAGTACTTAGCACTGTGAAAACAGCACTTTCGCAGAAAGAAATCTACTTCTCTAAGACTGGGAAACAGTGAGCAGAGAATTTATGAGTTTCTCAAGATTGGTAACAGATACAAACAAGACAAAGTACACAGTAATTCATGTACCTAGAGAAGTTACAGAAGTTTACACAGAGAATTCCATGTATAAGTACAAGAAAATAAGAGAGACTTAGAAAACTGGTAAAACCAACATTTTGGACAGAGTTGGGAGTACTTAGCACTGTGAAAACAGCACTTTCGCCGAAAGAAATTTAGTTCTCTAAGTCCGTGTAACAGTGAACAGAGAATGTATGAGTTTCTCAAGATTGGTAACACATAGAAACAAGAGAAAGTACACAGTGATTCATCGACCTAGAAAAGTTACAGAGGTTTACACAGAGAATTCCAAGTATAAGTACAAGAAAATAAGAGAGCCTTAGAAAACAGGTAAAACCTACATTGTTGATAGAGTTGGGAGTAGTTAGCACTGTGAAAACAGCACTTTCGCAGAAAGAAATCTACTTCTCTAAGACTGGGAAACACTGAACAGAGAATGTGTCAGTTTCTCAAGATTGGTAACAGATAGAAAGAAGAGAAAATACGCAGTGATTCATCTACATAGAAAAGTTACAGAGGTTTACACAGAGAATTCCAAGTATAAGTACAAGAAAATAAAAGGGACTTAGAAAACTGGTAAAACCTACATTGTTGATAGAGTTGGGAGTACTTAGCACTGTGAAAAGAGCACTTTCTCAGAAAGAAATTTAGTTCTCTAAGTCCGTGAAACAGTGAACAGAGAATGTATGAGTTTCTCAAGATTGGTAACAGATAGAAACAAGAGAAAGTACGCAGTGATTCATCTACCTAGAAAAGTTACAGAAGTTTACACAGAGAATTCCAAGTATAAGTACAAGAAAATAAGAGAGACTTAGAAAACTGGTAAAACCTACATTGTAGATAGAGTTGGGAGTACTTAGCACTGTGAAAACAGCACTTTCGCAGGAAGAAATCTACTTCTCTAACACTGGGAAACAGTGAACAGAGAATGTATGAGTTTCTCAAGATTAGTAACAGATAGAAACAAGAGAAAGTACACACTGATTCATCTACCTAGAGAAGTTACAGAAGTTTACACAGAGAATTCCATGTATAAGAACAAGAAAATAAGAGAGACTTAGAAAACTGGTAAAACCTACATTGTGGATAGAGTTGGGAGTACTTAGCACTGTGAAAACAGCACTTTCGCAGAAAGAAATCTACTTCTCTAAGACTGGGAAACACTGAACAGAGAATGTGTCAGTTTCTCAAGATTGGTAACAGATAGAAAGAAGAGAAAGTACGCAGTGATTCATCTACAGAGAAAAATTACAGAGGTTTACAAAGAGAATTCCAAGTATAAGTAGAAGAAAATAAGAGAGACTTAGAAAACTGGTAAAACCTACATTGTAGATAGAGTTGGGAGTACTTAGCACTGTGAAAACAGCACTTCCGCAGAAAGAAATGTACTTCTCTAACACTGGGAAACAGTGAACAGAGAATGTATGAGTTTCTCAAGATTGGTAACAGATAGAAACAAGAGAAAGTACACAGTGATTCATCTACCTAGAAAAGTTACAGAGGTTTACACAGAGAATTCCAAGTATAAGTACAGGAAAACAAGAGAGACTTACAAAACTGGTAAAACCTACATTGTTGATAGAGTTGGGAGTACTTAGCACTGTGAAAACAGCACTTTCGCCGAAAGAAATTTAGTTCTCTAAGTCCGTGAACCAGTGAAAAGAGAATGTATGAGTTTCTCAAGATTGGTAACAGATAGAAACAAGAGAAAGTACACAGTGATTCATCTACCTAGAGAAGTTACAGAAGTTTACACAGAGAATTCCAAGTATAAGTACAAGAAAATAAGAGAGACTTAGAAAACAGGTAAAACCTACATTGTGGATAGAGTTGGGAGTACTTAGCACTGTGAAAACAGCACTTTCGCAGAAAGAAATCTACTTCTCTAAGACTGGGAAACAGTGAACAGAGAATGTATGAGTTTCTCAAGATTGGTAACAGATAGAAAGAAGAGAAAGTACGCAGTGATTCATCTACATAGAAAAGTTACAGAGGTTTACACAGAGAATTCCAAGTATAAGTACAAGAAAATAAGAGAGACTTAGAAAACTGGTAAAACCTACATTGTTGATAGAGTTGGGAGTACTTAGCACTGTGAAAACAGCGCTTTCGCCGAAAGAAATTTAGTTCTCTAAGTCCGTGTAACAGTGAACAGAGAATGTATGAGTTTCTCAAGATTGGTAACAGATAGAAACAAGAGAAAGTACACAGTGATTCATCTACCTAGAAAAGTTACAGAGGTTTACACAGAGAATTCCAAGTATAAGTACAGGAAAATAAGAGAGACTTAGAAAACTGGTAAAACCTACATTGTTGATAGAGTTGGGAATACTTAGCACTGTGAAAACAGCACTTTCGCAGAAAGAAATCTACTTCTCTAACACTGGGAAACAGTGAACAGAGAATGTATGAGTTTCTCAAGATTGGTAACAGATAGAAACAAGAGAAAGTACACAGTGATTCATCTACCTAGAAAAGTTACAGAGGTTTACACAGAGAATTCCAAGTATAAGTACAGGAAAATAAGAGAGACTTAGAAAACTGGTAAAGCCTACATTGTGGATAGAGTTGGGAGTACTTAGCACGGTGAAAACAGCACTTACGCAGAAAGAAATTTAGTTCTCTAAGTCCGTGAAACAGTGAACAGAGAATGTATGAGTTTCTCAAGATTGGTAACAGATAGAAACAAGAGAAAGTACGCAGTGATTCATCTACCTAGAAAAGTTACAGAGGTTTACACAGAGAATTCCAAGTATAAGTAAAAGAAAATAAGAGAGACTTAGAAAACTGGTAAATCCTACTTTGTTGATAGAGTTGGGAGTACTTAGCACTGTGAAAACAGCACTTTCGCAGAAAGAAATCTACTTCTCTAAGACTGGGAAACAGTGAACAGAGAATGTATGACTTTCTCAAGATTGGTAACAGATAGAAACAAGAGAAAGAACACAGTGATTCATCTACCTAGAGAAGTTACAGAAGTTAACACAGAGAATTCCATGTATAAGTACAAGAAAATAAGAGAGACTTAGAAAACCGGTAAAACCTACATTGTGGATAGAGTTGAGAGTACTTAGCACTGTGAAAACAGCACTTTCGCCGAAAGAAATTTAGTTCTCTAAGTCCGTGAACCAGTGAACAGAGAATGTATGAGTTTCTCAAGATTGGTAACAGATAGAAACAAGAGAAAGTACACAGTGATTCATCTGCATAGAAAAGTTACAGAAGTTTACACAGAGAATTCCAAGTATAAGTACAAGAAAATAAGAGATACTTAGAAAACTGGTAAAACCTACATTGTTGATAGAGTTGGGAGTACTTAGCACTGTGAAAACAGCACTTTCGCCGAAAGAAATTTAGTTCTCTAAGTCCGTTAACCAGTGAACAGACAATGTATGAGTTTCTCAAGATTGGTAACAGATACAAACAAGAGAAAGTACACAGTGATTCATCTACCTAGAAAAGTTACAGAGGTTTACACAGAGAATTCCAAGTATAAGTACAAGAAAATAAGAGAGACTTAGAAAACTGGTAAAACCTACATTGTGGATAGAGTTGGGAGTACTTAGCACTGTGAAAACAGCACTTTCGCAGAAGGAAATCTACTTCTCTAACACTGGGAAACAGTGAACAGAGAATGTATGAGTTTCTCAAGATTGGTAACAGATAGAAACAAGAGAAAGTACGCAGTGATTCATCTACCTAGAAAAGTTACAGAGGTTTACACAGAGAATTCCAAGTATAAGTACAACAAAATAAGAGTGACTTAGAAAACTGGTAAAACCTACATTGTGGATAGAGTTGGGAGTACTTAGCACTGTGAAAACAGCACTTTCGCAGAAAGAAATCTACTTCTCTAAGACTGGGAAACACTGAACAGAGAATGTGTCAGTTTCTCAAGATTGGTAACAGATAGAAAGAAGAGAAAGTACGCAGTGATTCATCTACATAGAAAAGTTACAGAGGTTTACACAGAGAATTCCAAGTATAAGTAAAAGAAAATAAGAGAGACTTAGAAAACTGGTAAAACCTACATTGTGGATAGAGTTGGGAGTACTTAGCACTGTGAAAACAGCACTTTCGCAGAAAGAAATCTACTTCTCTAAGACTGGAAAACAGTGAACAGAGAATGTATGAGTTTCTGAATATTGGTAACAGATACAAACAAGAGAAAGTACACAGTGATTCATCTACATAGAGAAGTTACAGAAGTTTACACAGAGAATTCCATGTATAAGTACAAGAAAATAAGAGAGACTTAGAAAACTGGTAAAACCTACATTGTGGATAGAGTTGGGAGTACTTAGCACTGTGAAAACAGCACTTTCGCCGAAAGAAATTTAGTTCTCCAAGTCCGTGAAACAGTGAACAGAGAATGTATGAGTTTCTGAAGAGTGGTAACAGATAGAAACAAGAGAAAGTACACAGTGATTCATCTACCTAGAGAAGTTACAGAAGTTTACACAGAGAATTCCAAGTATAAGTACAAGAAAATAAGAAAGACTTAGAAAACTGGTAAAACCTACATTGTTGATAGAGTTGGGAGTACTTAGCACTGTGAAAAGAGCACTTTCGCAGGAAGAAATCTACTTCTCTAACACTGGGAAACAGTGAACAGAGAATGTATGAGTTTCTCAAGATTAGTAACAGATAGAAACAAGAGAAAGTACACACTAATTCATCTACCTAGAGAAGTTACAGAAGTTTACACAGAGAATTCCATGTATAAGTACAAGAAAATAAGAGAGACTTAGAAAACTGGTAAAAGCTACATTGTGGATAGAGTTGGGAGTACTTAGCACTGTGAAATCAGCACTTTCGCAGAAAGAAATCTACTTCTCTAAGACTGGGAAACACTGAACAGAGAATGTGTCAGTTTCTCAAGATTGGTAACAGATAGAAAGAAGAGAAAGAAGGCAGTGATTCATCTACAGAGAAAAGTTACAGAGGTTTACAAAGAGAATTCCAAGTATAAGTACAAGAAAATAAGAGAGACTTAGAAAACTGGTAAAACCTACATTGTAGATAGAGTTGGGAGTACTTAACACTCTGAAAACAGCACTTCCGCAGAAAGAAATGTACTTCTCTAACACTGGGAAACAGTGAACAGAGAATGTATGAGTTTCTCAAGATTGGTAACAGATAGAAACAAGAGAAAGTACACAGTGATTCATCTACCTAGAAAAGTTACAGAGCTTTACACAGAGAATTCCAAGTATAAGTACAGGAAAATAAGAGAGACTTAGAAAACTGGTAAAACCTACATTGTTGACAGAGTTGGGAGTACTTAGCACTGTGAAAACAGCACTTTCGCCGAAAGAAATTTAGTTCTCTAAGTCCGTGAACCAGTGAACAGAGAATGTATGAGTTTCTCAAGATTGGTAACAGATAGAAACAAGAGAAAGTACACAGTGATTCATCTACCTAGAAAAGTTACAGAGGTTTACACAGAGAATTCCAAGTATAAGTACAAGAAAATAAGAGAGACTTAGAAAACTGGTAAATCCTACTTTGTTGATAGAGTTGGGAGTACTTAGCACTGTGAAAACAGCACTTTCGTAGAAAGAAATCTACTTCTCTAAGACTGGGAAACAGTGAACAGAGAATGTATGAGTTTCTCAAGATTGGTAACAGATACAAACAAGAGAAAGTACACAGTGATTCATCTACCTAGAGAAGTTACAGACGTTTACACAGAGAATTCCATGTATAAGTACAAGAAAATAAGAGAGACTTAGAAAACCGGTAAAACCTACATTGTGGATAGAGTTGGGAGTACTTAGCACTGTGAAAACAGCACTTTCGCCGAAAGAAATTTAGTTCTCTAAGTCCGTGAACCAGTGAACAGAGAATGTATGAGTTTCTCAAGATTGGTAACAGATAGAAACAAGAGAAAGTACACAGTGATTCATCTACCTAGAAAAGTTACAGAGGTTTACACAGAGAATTCCAAGTATAAGTACAAGAAAATAAGAGAGACTTAGAAAACTGGTAAAACCTACTTTGTGGATAGAGTTGGGAGTACTTAGCACTGTGAAAACAGCACTTTCGCAGAAGGAAATCTACTTCTCTAACACTGGGAAACAGTGAACAGAGAATGTATGAGTTTCTCAAGATTGGTAACAGATAGCAACAAGAGAAAGTACGCAGTGATTCATCTACCTAGAAAAGTTACAGAGGTTTACACAGAGAATTCCAAGTATAAGTACAACAAAATAAGAGAGACTTAGAAAACTGGTAAAACCTACATTGTGGATAGAGTTGGGAGTACTTAGCACTGTGAAAACAGCACTTTCGCAGAAAGAAATCTACTTCTCTAAGACTGGGAAACAGTGAACAGAGAATGTATGAGTTACTCAAGATTGGTAACAGATACAAACAAGACAAAGTACACAGTGATTCATCTACCTAGAGAAGTTACAGAAGTTTACACAGAGAATTCCATGTATAAGTACAAGAAAATAAGAGAGACTTAGAAAACTAATAAAACCTACATTGTGGATAGAGTTGGGAGTACTTAGCACTGTGAAAACAGCACTTTCGCAGAAAGAAATCTACTTCTCTAAGACTGGGAAACACTGAACAGAGAATGTGTCAGTTTCTCAAGATTGGTAACAGATAGAAAGAAGAGAAAGTACGCAGTGATTCATCTACGTAGAAAAGTTACAGAGGTTTACACAGAGAATTCCAAGTATAAGTACAAGAAAATAAGAGAGACTTAGAAAACTGGTAAAACCTACATTGTGGATAGAGTTGGGAGTACTTAGCACTGTGAAAACAGCACTTTCGCAGAAAGAAATCTACTTCTCTAAGACTGGGAAACAGTGAACAGAGAATGAATGAGTTTCTCAAGATTGGTAACAGATAGAAACAAGAGAAAGTACACAGTGATTCATCTACCTAGAGAAGTTACAGAAGTTTACACAGAGAATTCCATGTATAAGTACAAGAAAATAAGAGAGACTTAGAAAACTGGTAAAACCTACATTGTGGATAGCGTTGGGAGTACTTAGCACTGTGAAAACAGCACTTTCGCAGAAAGAAATCTACTTCTCTAAGACTGGGAGACAGTGAACAGAGAATGTATCAGTTTCTAAAGATTGGTAACAGATAGAAAGAAGAGAAAGTACGCAGTGATTCATCTACATAGAAAAGTTACAGAGGTTTACACAGAGAATTCCAAGTATAAGTACAAGAGAATAAGAGAGACTTAGAAAACTGGTAAAACCTAAATTGTTGATAGAGTTGGGAGTACTTAGCACTGTGAAAACAGCACTTCCGCAGAAAGAAAAGTACTTCTCTAACACTGGGAAACAGTGAACAGAGAATGTATGAGTTTCTCAAGATTGGTAACAGATAGAAACAAGAGAAAGTACACAGTGATTCATCTACCTAGAGAAGTTACAGAAGTTTACACAGAGAATTCCATGTATAAGTACAAGAAAATAAGAGAGACTTAGAAAACTGGTAAAACCTACATTGTGGATAGAGTTGGGAGTACTTAGCACTGTGAAAACAGCACTTTCGCAGAAAGAAATCTACTTCTCTAAGACTGGGAAACACTGAACAGAGAATGTGTCAGTTTCTCAAGATTGGTAACAGATAGAAACAAGAGAAAGTACACAGTGATTCATCTACCTAGAGAAGTTACAGAAGTTTACACAGAGAATTCCATGTATAAGTACAAGAAAATAAGAGAGACTTAGAAAAATGGTAAAACCTACATTGTGGATAGAGTTGGGAGTACTTAGTACTGTGAAAACAGCACTTTCGCCGAAAGAAATTTAGTTCTCCAAGTCCGTGAAACAGTGGACAGAGAATGTATGATTTTCTGAAGAGTGGTAACAGATAGAAACAAGAGAAAGTACACAGTGATTCATCTACCTAGAGAAGTTACAGAAGTTTACACAGAGAATTCCAAGTGTAAGTACAAGAAAATAAGAGAGACTTAGAAAACTGGTAAAACCTACATTGTAGATAGAGTTGGGAGTACTTAGCACTGTGAAAACAGCACTTTCGCAGAAAGAAATCTACTTCTCTAAGACTGGGAAACAGTGAACAGAGAATGTATGAGTTTCTCAAGATTGGTAACAGATACAAACAAGAGAAAGTACACAGTGATTCATCTACCTAGAGAAGTTACAGAAGTTTACACAGAGAATTCCATGTATAAGTACAAGAAAATAAGAGAGACTTAGAAAACTGGTAAAACCAACATTTTGGATAGAGTTGGGAGTACTTAGCACTGTGAAAACAGCACTTTCGCCGAAAGTAATTTAGTTCTCTAAGTCCGTGTAACAGTGAACAGAGAATGTATGAGTTTCTCAAGATTGGTAACCGATAGAAAAAAGAGAAAGTACACAGTGATTCATCTACCTAGAAAAGTAACAGAGGTTTACACAGAGAATTCCAAGTATAAGTACAAGAAAATAAGAGAGACTTAGAAAACTGGTAAAACCTACATTGTGGATAGAGTTGGGAGTACTTAGCACTGTGAAAACAGCACTTTCGCCGAAAGAAATTTAGTTCTCCAAGTCCGTGAAACAGTGAACAGAGAATGTATGAGTTTCTGAAGATTGGTAACAGATAGAAACAAGAGAAAGTACACAGTGATTCATCTAGCTAGAAAAGATACAGAGGTTTACACAGAGAATTCCAAGTATAAGTACAAGAAAATAAGAGAGACTTAGAAAACAGGTAAAACCTACATTGTTGATAGAGTTGGGAGTACTTAGCACTGTGAAAACAGCACTTTCGCAGAAAGAAATCTACTTCTCTAAGACTGGGAAACACTGAACAGAGCATGTGTCAGTTTCTCAAGATTGGTAACAGATAGAAAGAAGAGAAAGTATGCAGTGATTCATCTACATAGAAAAGTTACAGAGGTTTACACAGAGAATTCCAAGTATAAGTACAAGAGAATAAGAGAGACTTAGAAAACTGGTAAAACCCAAATTGTTGATAGAGTTGGGAGTACTTAGCACTGTGAAAACAGCACTTTCGCAGAAAGAAATCTACTTCTCTAACACTGGGAAACAGTGAACAGAGAATGAATGAGTTTCTCAAGATTGGTAACAGATAGAAACAAGAGAAAGTACACAGTGATTCATCTACCTAGAGAAGTTACAGAAGTTTACACAGAGAATTCCATGTATAAGTACAAGAAAATAAGAGAGACTTAGAAAACTGGTAAAACCTACATTGTGGATAGCGTTGGGAGTACTTAGCACTGTGAAAACAGCACTTTCGCAGAAAGAAATCTACTTCTCTAAGACTGGGAGACAGTGAACAGAGAATGTATCAGTTTCTAAAGATTGGTAACAGATAGAAAGAAGAGAAAGTACGCAGTGATTCATCTACATAGAAAAGTTACAGAGGTTTACACAGAGAATTCCAAGTATAAGTACAAGAGAATAAGAGAGTTAGAAAACTGGTAAAACCTAAATTGTTGATAGAGTTGGGAGTACTTAGCACTGTGAAAACAGCACGTTCGCAGAAAGAAATCTACTTCTCTAAGACTGGGAAACAGTGAACAGAGAATGTATGAGTTTCTCAAGATTGGTAACAGATAGAAACAAGAGAAAGTACACAGTGATTCATCTACCTAGAAAATTTACAGAGGTTTACACAGAGAATTCCAAGTATAAGTACAGGAAAATAAGAGAGACTTAGAAAACTGGTAAAACCTACATTGTGGATAGCGTTGGGAGTACTTAGCACTGTGAAAACAGCACTTTCGCAGAAAGAAATCTACTTCTCTAAGACTGGGAGACAGTGAACAGAGAATGTATCAGTTTCTAAAGATTGGTAACAGATAGAAAGAAGAGAAAGTACGCAGTGATTCATCTACATAGAAAAGTTACAGAGGTTTACACAGAGAATTCCAAGTATAAGTACAAGAGAATAAGAGAGACTTAGAAAACTGGTAAAACCTAAATTGTTGATAGAGTTGGGAGTACTTAGCACTGTGAAAACAGCACGTTCGCAGAAAGAAATCTACTTCTCTAAGACTGGGAAACAGTGAACAGAGAATGTATGAGTTTCTCAAGATTGGTAACAGATAGAAACAAGAGAAAGTACACAGTGATTCATCTACCTAGAGAAGTTACAGAAGTTTACACAGAGAATTCCATGTATAAGTACAAGAAAATAAGAGAGACTTAGAAAACTGGTAAAACCTACATTGTGGATAGAGTTGGGAGTACTTAGCACTGTGAAAACAGCACTTTCGCAGAAAGAAATCTACTTCTCTAAGACTGGGAAACACTGAACAGAGAATGTGTCAGTTTCTCAAGATTGGTAACAGATAGAAACAAGAGAAAGTACACAGTGATTCATCTACCTAGAGAAGTTACAGAAGTTTACACAGAGAATTCCATGTATAAGTACAAGAAAATAAAAGAGACTTAGAAAACTGGTAAAACCTACATTGTGGATAGAGTTGGGAGTACTTAGTACTGTGAAAACAGCACTTTCGCCGAAAGAAATTTAGTTCTCCAAGTCCGTGAAACAGTGGACAGAGAATGTATGATTTTCTGAAGAGTGGTAACAGATAGAAACAAGAGAAAGTACACAGTGATTCATCTACCTAGAGAAGTTACAGAAGTTTACACAGAGAATTCCAAGTATAAGTACAAGAAAATAAGAGAGACTTAGAAAACTGGTAAAACCTACATTGTAGATAGAGTTGGGAGTACTTAGCACTGTGAAAACAGCACTTTCACAGAAAGAAATCTACTTCTCTAAGACTGGGAAACAGTGAACAGAGAATGTATGAGTTTCTCAAGATTGGTAACAGATACAAACAAGAGAAAGTACACAGTGATTCATCTACCTAGAGAAGTTACAGAAGTTTACACAGAGAATTCCATGTATAAGTACAAGAAAATAAGAGAGACTTAGAAAACTGGTAAAACCAACATTTTGGATAGAGTTGGGAGTACTTAGCACTGTGAAAACAGCACTTTCGCCGAAAGAAATTTAGTTCTCTAAGTCCGTGTAACAGTGAACAGAGAATGTATGAGTTTCTCAAGATTGGTAACAGATAGAAAAAAGAGAAAGTACACAGTGATTCATCTACCTAGAAAAGTAACAGAGGTTTACACAGAGAATTCCAAGTATAAGTACAAGAAAATAAGAGAGACTTAGAAAACTGGTAAAACCTACATTGTGGATAGAGTTGGGAGTACTTAGCACTGTGAAAACAGCACTTTCGCCTAAAGAAATTTAATTTTCTAAGTCCGTGTAACAGTGAACACAGAATGTATGAGTTTCTCATGATTGGTAACAGATAGAAACAAGAGAAAGTACACAGTGATTCATCTAGCTAGAAAAGATACGGAGGTTTACACAGAGAATTCCATGTATAAGTACAAGAAAATAAGAGAGACTTAGAAAACTGGTAAAACCTACATTGTTGATAGAGTTGGGAGTACTTAGCACTGTGAAAACAGCACTTTCGCAGAAAGAAATCTACTTCTCTAAGACTGGGAAACACTGAACAGAGCATGTGTCAGTTTCTCAAGATTGGTAACAGATAGAAAGAAGAGAAAGTATGCAGTGATTCATCTACATAGAAAAGTTACAGAGGTTTACACAGAGAATTCCAAGTATAAGTACAAGAAAATAAGAGAGACTTAGAAAACTGGTAAAACCTACATTATTGATAGAGTTGGGAGTACTTAGCACTGTGAAAACAGCACTTTCGCCGAAAGAAATTTAGTTCTCCAAGTCCGTGAAACAGTGAACAGAGAATGTATGAGTTTCTGAAGATTGGTAACAGATAGAAACAAGAGAAAGTACACAGTGATTCATCTAGCTAGAAAAGATACAGAGGTTTACACAGAGAATTCCAAGTATAAGTACAAGAAAATAAGAGAGACTTAGAAAACTGGTAAAACCTACATTGTAGATAGAGTTGGGAGTACTTAGCACTGTGAAAACAGCACTTTCGCAGAAAGAAATCTACTTCTCTAACACTGGGAAACAGTGAACAGAGAATGAATGAGTTTCTCAAGATTGGTAACAGATAGAAACAAGAGAAAGTACACAGTGATTCATCTACCTAGAGAAGTTACAGAAGTTTACACAGAGAATTCCATGTATAAGTACAAGAAAATAAGAGAGACTTAGAAAACTGGTAAAACCTACATTGTGGATAGCGTTGGGAGTACTTAGCACTGTGAAAACAGCACTTTCGCAGAAAGAAATCTACTTCTCTAAGACTGGGAAACAGTAAACAGAGAATGTATCAGTTTCTCAAGATTGGTAACAGATAGAAAGAAGAGAAAGTACGCAGTGATTCATCTACATAGAAAAGTTACAGAGGTTTACACAGAGAATTCCAAGTATAAGTACAAGAGAATAAGAGAGACTTAGAAAACTGGTAAAACCTAAATTGTTGATAGAGTTGGGAGTACTTAGCACTGTGAAAACAGCACGTTCGCAGAAAGAAATCTACTTCTCTAAGACTGGGAAACAGTTAACAGAGAATATATGAGTTTCTCAAGATTGGTAACAGATAGAAACAAGAGAAAGTACGCAGTGATTCATCTACCTAGAGAAGTTACAGAAGTTTACACGGAGAATTCCACGTATAAGTACAAGAAAATAAGAGAGACTTAGAAAACTGGTAAAACCTACATTGTGGATAGAGTTGGGAGTACTTAGCACTGTGAAAACAGCACTTTCGCAGAAAGAAATCTACTTCTCTAAGACTGGGAAACAGTGAACAGAGAACGTGTCAGTTTCTCAAGATTGGTAACAGATAGAAAGAAGAGAAAGTACGCAGTGATTCATCTACAAACAAAAGTACCAGAGGTTTACACAGAGAATTCCAAGTATAAGTACAAGAAAATAAGAGAGACTTAGAAAACTGGTAAAACCTACATTGTAGATAGAGTTGGGAGTACTTAGCACTGTGAAAACAGCACTTTCGCAGAAAGAAATGTACTTCTCTAACACTGGGAAACAGTGAACAGAGAATGTATGAGTTTCTCAAGATTGGTAACAGATAGAAACAAGAGAAAGTACACAGTGATTCATCTACCTAGAAATGTTACAGAGGTTTACACAGAGAATTCCAAGTATAAGTACAGAAAAATAAGAGAGACTTAGAAAACTGGTAAAACCTACATTGTTGATAGAGTTGGGAGTACTTAGCACTGTGAAAACAGCACTTTCGCAGAAAGAAATCTACTTCTCTAACACTGGGAAACAGTGAACAGAGAATGTATGAGTTTCTCAAGATTGGTAACAGATAGAAACAAGAGAAAGTACACAGTGACTTATCTACCTAGAAAAGTTACAGAGGTTTACACAGAGAATTCCATGTATAAGTACAAGAAAATAAGAGAGACTTAGAAAACTGGTAAAACCTACATTGTTGATAGAGTTGGGAGTACTGAGCACTGTGAAAACAGCACTTTCGCAGAAAAAAATCTACTTCTCTAACACTGGGAAACAGTGAACAGAGAAAGAATGAGTTTCTCAAGATTGGTAACAGATAGAAACAAGAGAAAGTACACACTGATTCATCTACCTAGAGAAGTTACAGAAGTTTACACAGAGAATTCCATGTATAAATACAAGAAAATAAGAGACACTTAGAAAACTGGTAAAACCTACATTGTTGATAGAGTTGGGAGTACTTAGCACTGTGAAAATAGCACTTTCGCAGAAAGAAATCTACTTCTCTAAGACTGGGAAACAGTGAACAGAGAATGTATCAGTTTCTAAAGATTGGTAACAGATAGAAAGAAGAGAAAGTACGCAGTGATTCATCTACATAGAAAAGTTACAGAGGTTTACACAGAGAATTCCAAGTATAAGTACAAGAGAATAAGAGAGACTTAGAAAACTGGTAAAACCTAAATTGTTGATAGAGTTGGGAGTACTTAGCACTGTGAAAACAGCACGTTCGCAGAAAGAAATCTACTTCTCTAAGACTGGGAAACAGTGAACAGAGAACGTATGAGTTTCTCAAGATTGGTAAGAGATAGAAACAAGAGAAAGTACACAGTGATTCATCTACCTAGAAAAGTTACAGAAGTTTACACAGAGAATTCCATGTATAAGTACAAGAAAATAAGAGAGACTTAGAAAACTGGTAAAACCTACATTGTGGATAGAGTTGGGAGTACTTAGCACTGTGAAAACAGCACTTTCGCAGAAAGAAATCTACTTCTCTAAGACTGGGAAACTCTGAACAGAGAACGTGTCAGTTTCTCAAGATTGGTAACAGATAGAAAGAAGAGAAAGTACGCAGTGATTCATCTACATACAAAAGTACCAGAAGTTTACACAGAGAATTCCAAGTATAAGTACAAGAAAATAAGAGAGACTTAGAAAACTGGTAAAACCTATATTGTGGATAGAGTTGGGAGTACTTAGCACTGTGAAAACAGCACTTTCGCAGAAAGAAATCTACTTCTCTAAGACTGGGAAACACTGAACAGAGAATGTGTCAGTTTCTCAAGATTGGTAACAGATAGAAAGAAGAGAAAGTACGCAGTGATTCATCTACATAGAAAAGTTACAGAGGTTTACACAGAGAATTCCAAGTATAAGTACAAGAAAATAAGAGAGACTTAGAAAACTGGTAAAACCTACATTGTGGATAGAGTTGGGAGTACTTAGCACTGTGAAAACAGCACTTTCGCCTAAATAAATTTAATTTTTTAAGTCCGTGTAACAGTGAACACAGAATGTATGAGTTTCTCAAGATTGGTAACAGATAGAAACAAGAGAAAGTACACAGTGATTCATCTACCTAGAAAAGTTACAGAGGTTTACACAGAGAATTCCATGTATAAGTACAAGAAAATAAGAGAGACTTAGAAAACTGGTAAAACCTACATTGTTGATAGAGTTGGGAGTACTTAGCACTGTGAAAACAGCACTTTCGCAGAAAGAAATCTACTTCTCTAACACTGGGAAACAGTGAACAGAGAATGAATGAGTTTCTCAAGATTGGTAACAGATAGAAACAAGAGAAAGTACACAGTGATTCATCTACCTAGAGAAGTTACAGAAGTTTACACAGAGAATTCCATGTATAAGTACAAGAAAATAAGAGAGACTTAGAAAACTGGTAAAACCTACATTGTGGATAGCGTTGGGAGTACTTAGCACTGTGAAAACAGCACTTTCGCAGAAAGAAATCTACTTCTCTAAGTCCGTGTAACAGTTAACAGAGAATGTATGACTTTCTCAAGATTGGTAACAGATAGAAACAAGAGAAAGTACACAGTGATTCATCTACCTAGAGAAGTTACAGAAGTTTACACAGAGAATTCCATGTATAAGTACAAGGAAATAAGAGAGACTTAGAAAACTGGTAAAACCTACATTGTGGATAGAGTTGGGAGTACTTAGCACTGTGAAAACAGCACTTTCGCAGAAAGAAATCTACTTCTCTAACACTGGGAACCAGTGAACAGAGAATGTATGAGTTTCTCAAGATTGGTAACAGATAGAAGCAAGAGAAAGTACAGAGTGATTAATCTACCTAGAAAAATTACAGAGGTGTACACAGAGAATTCCAAGTATAAGTACAAGAAAATAAGAGAGACTTAGAAAACTGGTAAAACCTACAGTGTGGATAGAGTTGGGAGTACTTAGCACTGTGAAAACAGCACTTTCGCAGAAAGAAATCTACTTCTCTAAGACTGGGAAACACTGAACAGAGAATGTGTCAGTTTCTCAAGATTGGTAACAGATAGAAAAAAGAGAAAGTACGCAGTGATTCATCTATATAGAAAAGTTACAGAGGTTTACACAGAGAATTCCAAGTATAAGTACAAGAAAATGAGAGAGACTTAGAAAACTGGTAAAACCTACATTGTTGATAGAGTTGGGAGTACTTAGCACTGTGAAAACAGCACTTTCGCCGAAAGAAATTTAATTCTCTAAGTCCGTGTAACAGTGAACACAGAATGTATGAGTTTCTCAAGATTGGTAACAGATAGAAACAAGAGAAAGTACACAGTGATTCATCTACATAGAAAAGTTACAGAGGTTTACACAGAGAATTCCAAGTATAAGTACAAGAGAATAAGAGAGATTTAGAAAACTGGTAAAACCTAAATTGTTGATAGAGTTGGGAGTACTTAGCACTGTGAAAACAGCACGTTCGCAGAAAGAAATCTACTTCTCTAAGACTGGGAAACAGTGAACAGAGAATGTATGAGTTTCTCAAGATTGGTAAGAGATACAAACAAGAGAAAGTACACAGTGATTCATCTACCTAGAGAAGTTACAGAAGTTTACACAGAGAATTCCATGTATAAGTACAAGAAAATAAGAGAGACTTAGAAAACTGGTAAAACCTACATTGTGGATAGAGTTGGGAGTACTTAGCACTTAGAAAACAGCACTTTCGCAGAAAAAAATCTACTTCTCTAAGACTGGGAAACACTGAACAGAGAACGTGTCAGTTTCTCAAGATTGGTAACAGATAGAAAGAAGAGAAAGTACGCAGTGATTCATCTACATACAAAAGTACCAGAGGTTTACACAGAGAATTCCAAGTATAAGTACAAGAAAATAAGAGAGACTTAGAAAACTGGTAAAACCTACATTGTTGATAGAGTTGGGAGTACTTAGCACTGTGAAAACAGCAGTTTCGCAGAAAGAAATCTACTTCTTTAAGACTGGGAAACAGTGAACAGAGAATGTATGAGTTTCTCAAGATTGGTAACAGATAGAAAGAAGAGAAAGTACGCAGTGATTCATCTACATAGAAAAGTTACAGAGGTTTACACAGAGAATTCCAAGTATAAGTGCAAGAAAATAAGAGAGACTTAGAAAACTGGTAAAACCTACATTGTTGATAGAGTTGGGAGTACTTAGCACTGTGAAAACAGCACTTTCGCCGAAAGAAATTTAGTTCTCTAAGTCCGTGAAACAGTGAACAGAGAATGCATGAGTTTCTCAAGATTGGTAACAGATAGAAACAAGAGAAAGTACACAGTGATTCATCTACCTAGAGAAGTTACAGAAGTTGACACAGAGAATTCCATGTATAAGTACAAGAAAATAAGAGAGACTTAGGAAACTGGTAAAACCTACATTGTGGATAGAGTTGGGAGTACTTAGCACTGTGAAAACAGCACTTTCGCAGAAAGAAATCTACTTCTCTAAGACTGGGAAACAGTGAACAGAGAATGTATGAGTTTCTCAAGATTGGTAACAGATAGAAAGAAGAGAAAGTACGCAGTGATTCATCTACCTAGAAAAGTAACAGAGGTTTACACAGAGAATTCCAAGTATAAGTGCAAGAAAATAAGAGAGACTTAGAAAACTGGTAAAACCTACATTGTTGATAGAGTTGGGAGTACGTAGCACTGTGAAAACAGCACTTTCGCCGAAAGAAATTTAGTTCTCTAAGTCCGTGAAACAGTGAACAGAGAATGTATGAGTTTCTCAAGATTGGTAACAGATAGAAACAAGAGAAAGTACACAGTGATTCATCTGCATACAAAAGTTACAGAAGTTTACACAGAGAATTCCAAGTATAAGTACAAGAAAATAAGAGAGACTTAGAAAACTGGTAAAACCTACATTGTAGATAGAGTTGGGAGTACTTAGCACTGTGAAAACAGCACTTTCGCAGAAAGAAATGTACTCCTCTAACACTGGGAAACAGTGAACAGAGAAAGAATGAGTTTCTCAAGATTGGTAACAGATAGAAACAAGAGAAAGTACACAGTGATTCATCTACCTAGAGAAGTTACAGAAGTTTATACAGAGAATTCCATGTATAAGTACAAGAAAATAAGAGAGA
This sequence comes from Heterohyrax brucei, assembly GCA_028571685.1. Lineage (NCBI taxonomy): Eukaryota > Metazoa > Chordata > Mammalia > Hyracoidea > Procaviidae > Heterohyrax > Heterohyrax brucei. Next base: position 40,400,516 of record CM053156.1, on the reverse strand, counting down.
CTTAGAAAACTGGTAAAACCTACATTGTTGATAGAGTTGGGAGTACTTAGCACTGTGAAAACAGCACTTTCGCAGAAAGAAATCTACTTCTCTAAGACTGGGAAACAGTGAACAGAGAATGTATCAGTTTCTAAAGATTGGTAACAGATAGAAAGAAGAGAAAGTACGCAGTGATTCATCTACATAGAAAAGTTACAGAGGTTTACACAGAGAATTCCAAGTATAAGTACAAGAGAATAAGAGAGACTTAGAAAACTGGTAAAACCCAAATTGTTGATAGAGTTGGGAGTACTTAGCACTGTGAAAACAGCACGTTCGCAGAAAGAAATCTACTTCTCTAAGACTGGGAAACAGTGAACAGAGAACGTATGAGTTTCTCAAGATTGGTAAGAGATAGAAACAAGAGAAAGTACACAGTGATTCATCTACCTAGAGAAGTTACAGAAGTTTACACAGAGAATTCCATGTATAAGTACAAGAAAATAAGAGAGACTTAGAAAACTGGTAAAACCTACATTGTGGATAGAGTTGGGAGTACTTAGCACTGTGAAAACAGCACTTTCGCAGAAAGAAATCTACTTCTCTAAGACTGGGAAACTCTGAACAGAGAACGTGTCAGTTTCTCAAGATTGGTAACAGATAGAAAGAAGAGAAAGTACGCAGTGATTCATCTACATACAAAAGTACCAGAGGTTTACACAGAGAATTCCAAGTATAAGTACAAGAAAATAAGAGAGACTTAGAAAACTGGTAAAACCTACATTGTGGATAGAGTTGGGAGTACTTAGCACTGTGAAAACAGCACTTTCGCAGAAAGAAATCTACTTCTCTAAGACTGGGAAACAGTGAACAGAGAATGTATGAGTTTCTCAAGATTGGTAACAGATACAAACAAGAGAAAGTACACAGTGATTCATCTACCTAGAGAAGTTACAGAAGTTTACACAGAGAATTCCATGTATAAGTACAAGAAAATAAGAGAGACTTAGGAAACTGGTAAAACCTACATTGTGGATAGAGTTGGGAGTACTTAGCACTGTGAAAACAGCACTTTCGCAGAAAGAAATCTACTTCTCTAAGACTGGGAAACAGTGAACAGAGAATGTATGAGTTTCTCAAGATTGGTAACAGATAGAAAGAAGAGAAAGTACGCAGTGATTCATCTACCTAGAAAAGTAACAGAGGTTTACACAGAGAATTCCAAGTATAAGTGCAAGAAAATAAGAGAGACTTAGAAAACTGGTAAAACCTACATTGTTGATAGAGTTGGGAGTACGTAGCACTGTGAAAACAGCACTTTCGCCGAAAGAAATTTAGTTCTCTAAGTCCGTGAAACAGTGAACAGAGAATGTATGAGTTTCTCAAGATTGGTAACAGATAGAAACAAGAGAAAGTACACAGTGATTCATCTGCATACAAAAGTTACAGAAGTTTACACAGAGAATTCCAAGTATAAGTACAAGAAAATAAGAGAGACTTAGAAAACTGGTAAAACCTACATTGTTGATAGAGTTGGGAGTACTTAGCACTGTGAAAACAGCACTTTCGCAGAAAGAAATCTACTTCTATAACACTGGGAAACAGTGAACAGAGAATGTATGAGTTTCTCAAGATTGGTAACAGATAGAAACAAGAGAAAGTACGCAGTGATTCATCTACCTAGAGAAGTTACAGAAGTTTACACGGAGAATTCCACGTATAAGTACAAGAAAATAAGAGAGACTTAGAAAACTGGTAAAACCTACATTGTGGATAGAGTTGGGAGTACTTAGCACTGTGAAAACAGCACTTTCGCAGAAAGAAATCTACTTCTCTAAGACTGGGAAACACTGAACAGAGAACGTGTCAGTTTCTCAAGATTGGTAACAGATAGAAAGAAGAGAAAGTACGCAGTGATTCATCTACAAACAAAAGTACCAGAGGTTTACACAGAGAATTCCAAGTATAAGTACAAGAAAATAAGAGAGACTTAGAAAACTGGTAAAACCTACATTGTAGATAGAGTTGGGAGTACTTAGCACTGTGAAAACAGCACTTTCGCAGAAAGAAATGTACTCCTCTAACACTGGGAAACAGTGAACAGAGAAAGAATGAGTTTCTCAAGATTGGTAACAGATAGAAACAAGAGAAAGTACACAGTGATTCATCTACCTAGAGAAGTTACAGAAGTTTACACAGAGAATTCCATGTATAAGTACAAGAAAATAAGAGAGACTTAGAAAACTGGTAAAACCTACATTGTTGATAGAGTTGGGAGTACTTAGCACTGTGAAAACAGCACTTTCGCAGAAAGAAATCTACTTCTCTAAGACTGGGAAACAGTGAACAGAGAATGTATCAGTTTCTAAAGATTGGTAACAGATAGAAAGAAGAGAAAGTACGCAGTGATTCATCTACATAGAAAAGTTACAGAGGTTTACACAGAGAATTCCAAGTATAAGTACAAGAGAATAAGAGAGACTTAGAAAACTGGTAAAACCCAAATTGTTGATAGAGTTGGGAGTACTTAGCACTGTGAAAACAGCACGTTCGCAGAAAGAAATCTACTTCTCTAAGACTGGGAAACAGTGAACAGAGAACGTATGAGTTTCTCAAGATTGGTAAGAGATAGAAACAAGAGAAAGTACACAGTGATTCATCTACCTAGAGAAGTTACAGAAGTTTACACAGAGAATTCCATGTATAAGTACAACAAAATAAGAGAGACTTAGAAAACTGGTAAAACCTACATTGTGGATAGAGTTGGGAGTACTTAGCACTGTGAAAACAGCACTTTCGCAGAAAGAAATCTACTTCTCTAAGACTGGGAAACTCTGAACAGAGAACGTGTCAGTTTCTCAAGATTGGTAACAGATAGAAAGAAGAGAAAGTACGCAGTGATTCATCTACATACAAAAGTACCAGAGGTTTACACAGAGAATTCCAAGTATAAGTACAAGAAAATAAGAGAGACTTAGAAAACTGGTAAAACCTACATTGTGGATAGAGTTGGGAGTACTTAGCACTGTGAAAACAGCACTTTCGCAGAAAGAAATCTACTTCTCTAAGACTGGGAAACAGTGAACAGAGAATGTATGAGTTTCTCAAGATTGGTAACAGATACAAACAAGAGAAAGTACACAGTGATTCATCTACCTAGAGAAGTTACAGAAGTTTACACAGAGAATTCCATGTATAAGTACAAGAAAATAAGAGAGACTTAGAAAACTGGTAAAACCAACATTTTGGATAGAGTTGGGAGTACTTAGCACTGTGAAAACAGCACTTTCGCCGAAAGAAATTTAGTTCTCTAAGTCCGTGTAACAGTGAACAGAGAATGTATGAGTTTCTCAAGATTGGTAACAGATAGAAAGAAGAGAAAGTACGCAGTGATTCATCTACAAACAAAAGTACCAGAGGTTTACACAGAGAATTCCAAGTATAAGTACAAGAAAATAAGAGAGACTTAGAAAACTGGTAAAACCTACATTGTAGATAGAGTTGGGAGTACTTAGCACTGTGAAAACAGCACTTTCGCAGAAAGAAATGTACTTCTCTAACACTGGGAAACAGTGAACAGAGAATGTATGAGTTTCTCAAGATTGGTAACAGATAGAAACAAGAGAAAGTACACAGTGATTCATCTACCTAGAAATGTTACAGAGGTTTACACAGAGAATTCCAAGTATAAGTACAGAAAAATAAGAGAGACTTAGAAAACTGGTAAAACCTACATTGTTGATAGAGTTGGGAGTACTTAGCACTGTGAAAACAGCACTTTCGCAGAAAGAAATCTACTTCTCTAACACTGGGAAACAGTGAACAGAGAATGTATGAGTTTCTCAAGATTGGTAACAGATAGAAACAAGAGAAAGTACACAGTGACTTATCTACCTAGAAAAGTTACAGAGGTTTACACAGAGAATTCCATGTATAAGTACAAGAAAATAAGAGAGACTTAGAAAACTGGTAAAACCTACATTGTTGATAGAGTTGGGAGTACTTAGCACTGTGAAAACAGCACTTTCGCAGAAAAAAATCTACTTCTCTAACACTGGGAAACAGTGAACAGAGAAAGAATGAGTTTCTCAAGATTGGTAACAGATAGAAACAAGAGAAAGTACACACTGATTCATCTACCTAGAGAAGTTACAGAAGTTTACACAGAGAATTCCATGTATAAATACAAGAAAATAAGAGACACTTAGAAAACTGGTAAAACCTACATTGTTGATAGAGTTGGGAGTACTTAGCACTGTGAAAATAGCACTTTCGCAGAAAGAAATCTACTTCTCTAAGACTGGGAAACAGTGAACAGAGAATGTATCAGTTTCTAAAGATTGGTAACAGATAGAAAGAAGAGAAAGTACGCAGTGATTCATCTACATAGAAAAGTTACAGAGGTTTACACAGAGAATTCCAAGTATAAGTACAAGAGAATAAGAGAGACTTAGAAAACTGGTAAAACCTAAATTGTTGATAGAGTTGGGAGTACTTAGCACTGTGAAAACAGCACGTTCGCAGAAAGAAATCTACTTCTCTAAGACTGGGAAACAGTGAACAGAGAACGTATGAGTTTCTCAAGATTGGTAAGAGATAGAAACAAGAGAAAGTAAACAGTGATTCATCTACCTAGAAAAGTTACAGAAGTTTACACAGAGAATTCCATGTATAAGTACAAGAAAATAAGAGAGACTTAGAAAACTGGTAAAACCTACATTGTGGATAGAGTTGGGAGTACTTAGCACTGTGAAAACAGCACTTTCGCAGAAAGAAATCTACTTCTCTAAGACTGGGAAACTCTGAACAGAGAACGTGTCAGTTTCTCAAGATTGGTAACAGATAGAAAGAAGAGAAAGTACGCAGTGATTCATCTACATACAAAAGTACCAGAAGTTTACACAGAGAATTCCAAGTATAAGTACAAGAAAATAAGAGAGACTTAGAAAACTGGTAAAACCTACATTGTGGATAGAGTTGGGAGTACTTAGCACTGTGAAAACAGCACTTTCGCAGAAAGAAATCTACTTCTCTAAGACTGGGAAACACTGAACAGAGAATGTGTCAGTTTCTCAAGATTGGTAACAGATAGAAAGAAGAGAAAGTACGCAGTGATTCATCTACATAGAAAAGTTACAGAGGTTTACACAGAGAATTCCAAGTATAAGTACAAGAAAATAAGAGAGACTTAGAAAACTGGTAAAACCTACATTGTGGATAGAGTTGGGAGTACTTAGCACTGTGAAAACAGCACTTTCGCAGAAAGAAATGTACTCCTCTAACACTGGGAAACAGTGAACAGAGAAAGAATGAGTTTCTCAAGATTGGTAACAGATAGAAACAAGAGAAAGTACACAGTGATTCATCTACCTAGAGAAGTTACAGAAGTTTACACAGAGAATTCCATGTGTAAGTACAAGAAAATAAGAGAGACTTAGAAAACTGGTAAAACCTACATTGTTGATAGAGTTGGGAGTACTTAGCACTGTGAAAACATCACTTTCGCAGAAAGAAATCTACTTCTCTAAGACTGGGAAACAGTGAACAGAGAATGTATCAGTTTCTAAAGATTGGTAACAGATAGAAAGAAGAGAAAGTACGCAGTGATTCATCTACATAGAAAAGTTACAGAGGTTTACACAGAGAATTCCAAGTATAAGTACAAGAGAATAAGAGAGACTTAGAAAACTGGTAAAACCCAAATTGTTGATAGAGTTGGGAGTACTTAGCACTGTGAAAACAGCACGTTCGCAGAAAGAAATCTACTTCTCTAAGACTGGGAAACAGTGAACAGAGAACGTATGAGTTTCTCAAGATTGGTAAGAGATAGAAACAAGAGAAAGTACACAGTGATTCATCTACCTAGAGAAGTTACAGAAGTTTACACAGAGAATTCCATGTATAAGTACAAGAAAATAAGAGAGACTTAGAAAACTGGTAAAACCTACATTGTGGATAGAGTTGGGAGTACTTAGCACTGTGAAAACAGCACTTTCGCAGAAAGAAATCTACTTCTCTAAGACTGGGAAACTCTGAACAGAGAACGTGTCAGTTTCTCAAGATTGGTAACAGATAGAAAGAAGAGAAAGTACGCAGTGATTCATCTACATACAAAAGTACCAGAGGTTTACACAGAGAATTCCAAGTATAAGTACAAGAAAATAAGAGAGACTTAGAAAACTGGTAAAACCTACATTGTGGATAGAGTTGGGAGTACTTAGCACTGTGAAAACAGCACTTTCGCAGAAAGAAATCTACTTCTCTAAGACTGGGAAACAGTGAACAGAGAATGTATGAGTTTCTCAAGATTGGTAACAGATACAAACAAGAGAAAGTACACAGTGATTCATCTACCTAGAGAAGTTACAGAAGTTTACACAGAGAATTCCATGTATAAGTACAAGAAAATAAGAGAGACTTAGAAAACTGGTAAAACCAACATTTTGGATAGAGTTGGGAGTACTTAGCACTGTGAAAACAGCACTTTCGCCGAAAGAAATTTAGTTCTCTAAGTCCGTGTAACAGTGAACAGAGAATGTATGAGTTTCTCAAGATTGGTAACAAATAGAAAAAAGAGAAAGTACACAGTGATTCATCTACCTAGAAAAGTAACAGAGGTTTACACAGAGAATTCCAAGTATAAGTACAAGAAAATAAGAGAGACTTAGAAAACTGGTAAAACCTACATTGTGGATAGAGTTGGGAGTACTTAGCACTGTGAAAACAGCACTTTCGCCGAAAGAAATTTAGTTCTCCAAGTCCGTGAAACAGTGAACAGAGAATGTATGAGTTTCTGAAGATTGGTAACAGATAGAAACAAGAGAAAGTACACAGTGATTCATCTAGCTAGAAAAGATACGGAGGTTTACACAGAGAATTCCAAGTATAAGTACAAGAAAATAAGAGAGACTTAGAAAACAGGTAAAACCTACATTGTTGATAGAGTTGGGAGTACTTAGCACTGTGAAAACAGCACTTTCGCAGAAAGAAATCTACTTCTCTAAGACTGGGGAACACTGAACAGAGCATGTGTCAGTTTCTCAAGATTGGTAACAGATAGAAAGAAGAGAAAGTATGCAGTGATTCATCTACATAGAAAAGTTACAGAGGTTTACACAGAGAATTCCAAGTATAAGTACAAGAAAATAAGAGAGACTTAGAAAACTGGTAAAACCTACATTGTTGATAGAGTTGGGAGTACTTAGCACTGTGAAAACAGCACTTTCGCCGAAAGAAATCTACTTCTCTAACACTGCGAAACAGTGAACAGAGAATGAATGAGTTTCTCAAGATTGGTAACAGATAGAAACAAGAGAAAGTACACAGTGATTCATCTACCTAGAGAAGTTACAGAAGTTTACACAGAGAATTCCATGTATAAGTACAAGAAAATAAGAGAGACTTAGAAAACTGGTAAAACCTACATTGTGGATAGCGTTGGGAGTACTTAGCACTGTGAAAACAGCACTTTCGCAGAAAGAAATCTACTTCTCTAAGACTGGGAAACAGTAAACAGAGAATGTATCAGTTTCTCAAGATTGGTAACAGATAGAAAGAAGAGAAAGTACGCAGTGATTCATCTACATAGAAAAGTTACAGAGGTTTACACAGAGAATTCCAAGTATAAGTACAAGAGGATAAGAGAGACTTAGAAAACTGGTAAAACCTAAATTGTTGATAGAGTTGGGAGTACTTAGCACTGTGAAAACAGCACGTTCGCAGAAAGAAATCTACTTCTCTAAGACTGGGAAACAGTTAACAGAGAATGTATGAGTTTCTCAAGATTGGTAACAGATAGAAACAAGAGAAAGTACGCAGTGATTCATCTACCTAGAGAAGTTACAGAAGTTTACACGGAGAATTCCACGTATAAGTACAAGAAAATAAGAGAGACTTAGAAAACTGGTAAAACCTACATTGTGGATAGAGTTGGGAGTACTTAGCACTGTGAAAACAGCACTTTTGCAGAAAGAAATCTACTTCTCTAAGACTGGGAAACACTGAACAGTGAACGTGTCAGTTTCTCAAGATTGGTAACAGATAGAAAGAAGAGAAAGTACGCAGTGATTCATCTACAAACAAAAGTACCAGAGGTTTACACAGAGAATTCCAAGTATAAGTACAAGAAAATAATAGAGACTTAGAAAACTGGTAAAACCTACATTGTAGATAGAGTTGGGAGTACTTAGCACTGTGAAAACAGCACTTTCGCAGAAAGAAATGTACTTCTCTAACACTGGGAAACAGTGAACAGAGAATGTATGAGTTTCTCAAGATTGGTAACAGATAGAAACAAGAGAAAGTACACAGTGATTCATCTACCTAGAAATGTTACAGAGGTTTACACAGAGAATTCCAAGTATAAGTACAGAAAAATAAGAGAGACTTAGAAAACTGGTAAAACCTACATTGTTGATAGAGTTGGGAGTACTTAGCACTGTGAAAACAGCACTTTCGCAGAAAGAAATCTACTTCTCTAAGACTGGGAAACAGTGAACAGAGAATGTATGAGTTTCTCAAGATTGGTAACAGATAGAAACAAGAGAAAGTACACACTGATTCATCTACCTAGAGAAGTTACAGAAGTTTACACAGAGAATTCCATGTATAAGTACAAGAAAATAAGAGAGACTTAGAAAACTGGTAAAACCTACATTGTGGATAGAGTTGGGAGTACTTAGCACTGTGAAAACAGCACTTTCGCAGAAAGAAATCTACTGCTCTAAGACTGGGAAACACTGAACAGAGAATGTGTCAGTTTCTCAAGATTGGTAACAGATAGAAAGAAGAGAAAGTACGCAGTGATTCATCTACATAGAAAAGTTACAGAGGTTTACACAGAGAATTCCAAGTATAAGTACAAGAAAATAAGAGAGACTTAGAAAACTGGTAAAACCTACATTGTAGATAGAGTTGGGAGTACTTAGCACTGTGAAAACAGCACTTTCGCAGAAAGAAATCTACTTCTCTAAGACTGGGAAACAGTGAACAGAGAATGTATGAGTTTCTCAAGATTGGTAACAGATACAAACAAGAGAAAGTACACAGTGATTCATCTACCTAGAGAAGTTACAGAAGTTTACACAGAGAATTCCATGTATAAGTACAAGAAAATAAGAGAGACTTAGAAAACTAATAAAACCTACATTGTGGATAGAGTTGGGAGTACTTAGCACTGTGAAAACAGCACTTTCGCAGAAAGAAATCTACTTCTCTAAGACTGGGAAACACTGAACAGAGAATGTGTCAGTTTCTCAAGATTGGTAACAGATAGAAAGAAGAGAAAGTACGCAGTGATTCATCTACGTAGAAAAGTTACAGAGGTTTACACAGAGAATTCCAAGTATAAGTACAAGAAAATAAGAGGGACTTAGAAAACTGGTAAAAACTACATTGTTGATAGAGTTGGGAGTACTTAGCACTGTGAAAGGAGCACTTTCTCAGAAAGAAATTTAGTTCTCTAAGTCCGTGAAACAGTGAACAGAGAATGTATGAGTTTCTCAAGATTGGTAACAGATAGAAACAAGAGAAAGTACGCAGTGATTCATCTACCTAGAAAAGTTACAGAGGTTTACACAGAGAATTCCAAGTATAAGTACAAGAAAATAAGAGAGACTTAGAAAACTGGTAAAACCTACATTGTTGATAGAGTTGGGAGTGCTTAGCACTGTGAAAACAGCACTTTCGCAGGAAGAAATCTACTTCTCTAAGACTGGGAAACACTGAACAGAGAATGTGTCAGTTTCTCAAGATTGGTAACAGATAGAAACAAGAGAAAATACACAGTGATTCATCTACCTAGAAAAGTTACAGAGGTTTACACAGAGAATTCCAAGTATAAGTACAGGAAATTAAGAGAGACTTAGAAAACTGGTAAAACCTACATTGTGGATAGAGTTGGGAGTACTTAGCACTGTGAAAACAGCACTTACGCAGAAAGAAATTTAGTTCTCTAAGTCCGTGAAACAGTGAACAGAGAATGTATGAGTTTCTCAAGATTAGTAACAGATAGAAACAAGAGAAAGTACGCAGTGATTCATCTACCTAGAAAAGTTACAGAGGTTTACACAGAGAATTCCAAGTATAAGTACAAGAAAATAAGAGAGACTTAGAAAACTGGTAAATGCTACTTTGTTGATAGAGTTGGGAGTACTTAGCACTGTGAAAACAGCACTTTCGCAAAAAGAAATCTACTTCTCTAAGACTGGGAAACAGTGAACAGAGAATGTATGAGTTTCTCAAGATTGGTAACAGATAGAAACAAGAGAAAGAACACAGTCATTCATCTACCTAGAGAAGTTACAGAAGTTTACACAGAGAATTCCATGTATAAGTACAAGAATATAAGAGAGACTTAGAAAACCGGTAAAACCTACATTGTGGATAGAGTTGGGAGTACTTAGCACTGTGAAAACAGCACTTTCGCCGAAAGAAATTTAGTTCTCTAAGTCCGTGAACCAGTGAACAGAGAATGTATGAGTTTCTCAAGATTGGTAACAGATAGAAACAAGAGAAAGTACACAGTGATTCATCTACCTAGAAAAGTTACAGAGGTTTACACAGAGAATTCCAAGTATAAGTACAAGAAAATAAGAGAGACTTAGAAAACTGGTAAAACCTACATTGTGGATAGAGTTGGGAGTACTTAGCACTGTGAAAACAGCACTTTCGCAGAAGGAAATCTACTTCTCTAACACTGGGAAACAGTGAACAGAGAATGTATGAGTTTCTCAAGATTGGTAACAGATAGAAACAAGAGAAAGTACGCAGTGATTCATCTACATAGAAAAGTTACAGAGGTTTACACAGAGAATTCCAAGTATAAGTACAAGAAAATAAGAGAGACTTAGAAAACTGGTAAAACCTACATTGTGGATAGAGTTGGCAGTACTTAGCACTGTGAAAACAGCACTTTCGCAGAAAGAAATCTACTTCTCTAAGACTGGGAAACAGTGAACAGAGAATGTATGAGTTACTCAGGATTGGTAACAGATACAAACAAGACAAAGTACACAGTGATTCATCTACCTAGAGAAGTTACAGAAGTTTACACAGAGAATTCCATGTATAAGTACAAGAAAATAAGAGAGACTTAGAAAACTAATAAAACCTACATTGTGGATAGAGTTGGGAGTACTTAGCACTGTGAAAACAGCACTTTCGCAGAAAGAAATCTACTTCTCTAAGACTGGGAAACACTGAACAGAGAATGTGTCAGTTTCTCAAGATTGGTAACAGATAGAAAGAAGAGAAAGGATGCAGTGATTCATCTACATAGAAAAGTTACAGAGGTTTACACAGAGAATTCCAAGTATAAGTAAAAGAAAATAAGAGAGACTTAGAAAACTGGTAAAACCTACATTGTGGATAGAGTTGGGAGTACTTAGCACTGTGAAAACAGCACTTTCGCAGAAAGAAATCTACTTCTCTAAGACTGGAAAACAGTGAACAGAGAATGTATGAGTTTCTGAAGATTGGTAACAGATACAAACAAGAGAAAGTACACAGTGATTCATCTACCTAGAGAAGTTACAGAAGTTTACACAGAGAATTCCATGTATAAGTACAAGAAAATAAGAGAGACTTAGAAAACTGGTAAAACCTACATTGTGGATAGAGTTGGGAGTACTTAGCACTGTGAAATCAGCACTTTCGCAGAAAGAAATCTACTTCTCTAAGACTGGGAAACACTGAACAGAGCATGTGTCAATTTCTCAAGATTGGTAACAGATAGAAAGAAGAGAAAGTACGCAGTGATTCATCTACAGAGAAAAGTTACAGAGGTTTACAAAGAGAATTCCAAGTATAAGTACAAGAAAATAAGAGAGACTTATAAAACTGGTAAAACCTACATTGTAGATAGAGTTGGGAGTACTTAACACTGTGAAAACAGCACTTCCGCAGAAAGAAATGTACTTCTCTAACACTGGGAAACAGTGAACAGAGAATGTATGAGTTTCTCAAGATTGGTAACAGATAGAAACAAGAGAAAGTACACAGTGATTCATCTACCTAGAAAAGTTACAGAGCTTTACACAGAGAATTCCAATTATAAGTACAGGAAAATAAGAGAGACTTAGAAAACTGGGAAAACCTACATTGTTGACAGAGTTGGGAGTACTTAGCACTGTGAAAACAGCACTTCCGCCGAAAGAAATTTAGTTCTCTAAGTCCGTGAACCAGTGAACAGAGAATGTATGAGTTTCTCAAGATTGGTAACAGATAGAAACAAGAGAAAGTACACAGTGATTCATCTACCTAGAAAAGTAACAGAGGTTTACACAGAGAATTCCAAGTATAAGTACAAGAAAATAAGAGAGACTTAGAAAACTGGTAAAGCCTACATTGTTGATAGAGTTGGGAGTACTTAGCACTGTGAAAACAGCACTTTCGCAGAAGGAAATCTACTTCTCTAACACTGGGAAACAGTGAACAGAGAATGTATGAGTTTCTCAAGATTGGTAACAGATAGAAACAAGAGAAAGTACGCAGTGATTCATCTACATAGAAAAGTTACAGAGGTTTACACAGAGAATTCCAAGTATAAGTAAAAGAAAATAAGAGAGACTTAGAAAACTGGTAAAACCTACATTGTGGATAGAGTTGGGAGTACTTAGCACTGTGAAAACAGCACTTTCGCAGAAAGAAATCTACTTCTCTAAGACTGGGAAACAGTGAACAGAGAATGTATGAGTTTCTCAAGATTGGTAACAGATACAAACAAGAGAAAGTACACAGTGATTCATCTACCTAGAAAAGTTACAGAGGTTTACACAGAGAATTCCAAGTATAAGTACAGGAAAATAAGAGAGACTTAGAAAACTGGTAAAACCTACATTGTTGATAGAGTTGGGAGTACTTAGCACTGTGAAAACAGCACTTTCGCCGAAAGAAAATTAGTTCTCTAAGTCCGTGAACCAGTGAACAGAGAATGTATGAGTTTCTCAAGATTGGTAACAGATAGAAACAAGACAAAGTACACAGTGATTCATCTACCTAGAAAAGTTACAGAGGTTTACACAGAGAATTCCAAGTATAAGTACAAGAAAATAAGAGAGACTTAGAAAACTGGTAAAACCTACATTGTTGATAGAGTTGGGAGTACTTAGCACTGTGAATACAGCACTTTCGCAGAAGGAAATCTACTTCTCTAACACTGGGAAAGAGTGAACAGAGAATGTATGAGTTTCTCAAGATTGGTAACAGATAGAAACAAGAGACAGTACGCAGTGATTCATCTACCTAGAAAAGTTACAGAGGTTTACACAGAGAATTCCAAGTATAAGTACAACAAAATAAGAGAGACTTAGAAAACTGGTAAAACCTACATTGTTGATAGAGTTGGGAGTACTTAGCACTGTGAAAACAGCACTTTCGCAGAAAGAAATCTACTTCTCTAACACTGGGAAACAGTGAAGAGAGAATGTATGAGTTTCTCAAGATTGGTAACAGATAGAAACAAGACAAAGTACACATTGATTCATCTACCAAGAAAAGTAACAGAGGTTTACACAGAGAATTCCAAGTATAAGTACAAGAAAATAAGAGAGACTTAGAAAACTGGTAAAACCTACATTGTGGATAGAGTTGGGAGTACTTAGCACTGTGAAAACAGCACTTTCGCAGAAAGAAATCTACTTCTCTAAGACTGGGAAACACTGAACAGAGAATGTGTCATTTTCTCAAGATTGGTAACAGATAGAAAGAAGAGAAAGTACGCAGTGATTCATCTACATAGAAAAGTTACAGAGGTTTACACAGAGAATTCCAAGTATAAGTAAAAGAAAATAAGAGAGACTTAGAAAACTGGTAAAACCTACATTGTGGATAGAGTTGGGAGTACTGAGCACTGTGAAAACAGCACTTTCGCAGAAAGAAATCTACTTCTCTAAGACTGGAAAACAGTGAACAGAGAATGTATGAGTTTCTCAAGATTGGTAACAGATACAAACAAGAGAAAGTACACAGTGATTCATCTACCTAGAGAAGTTAAAGAAGTTTACACAGAGAATTCCATGTATAAGTACAAGAAAATAAGAGAGACTTAGAAAACTGGTAAAACCTACATTGTGGATAGAGGTGGGAGTACTTAGCACTGTGAAAACAGCACTTTCGCTGAAAGAAATTTAGTTCTCCAAGTCCGTGAAACAGTGAACAGAGAATGTATGAGTTTCTCAAGATTGGTAACAGATAGAAACAAGAGAAAGTACACAGTGATTCATCTACCTAGAAAAGTTACAGAGGTTTACACAGAGAATTCCAAGTATAAGTACAAGAAAATAAGAGACACTTAGAAAACTGGTAAAACCTACATTGTGGATAGAGTTGGGAGTACTTAGCACTGTGAAAACAGCACTTTCGCAGAAGGAAATCTACTTCTCTAACACTGGGAAACAGTGAACAGAGAATGTATGAGTTACTCAAGATTGGTAACAGATACAAACAAGACAAAGTACACAGTGATTCATCTACCTAGAGAAGTTACAGAAGTTTACACAGAGAATTCCATGTATAAGTACAAGAAAATAAGAGAGACTTAGAAAACTAATAAAACCTACATTGTGGATAGAGTTGGGAGTACTTAGCACTGTGAAAACAGCACTTTCGCAGAAAGAAATCTACTTCTCTAAGACTGGGAAACACTGAACAGAGAATGTGTCAGTTTCTCAAGATTGGTAACACATAGAAAGAAGAGAAAGTACGCAGTGATTCATCTACATAGAAAAGTTACAGAGGTTTACACAGAGAATTCCAAGTATAAGTAAAAGAAAATAAGAGAGACTTAGAAAACTGGTAAAACCTACATTGTGGATAGAGTTGGGAGTACTTAACACTGTGAAAACAGCACTTTCGCAGAAAGAAATCTACTTCTCTAAGACTGGAAAACAGTGAACAGAGAATGTATGAGTTTCTGAAGATTGGTAACAGATACAAACAAGAGAAAGTACACAGTGATTCATCTACATAGAGAAGTTACAGAAGTTTACACAGAGAATTCCATGTATAAGTACAAGAAAATAAGAGAGACTTAGAAAACTGGTAAAACCTACATTGTGGATAGAGTTGGGAGTACTTAGCACTGTGAAAACAGCACTTTCGCAAAAGGAAATCTACTTCTCTAAGACTGGGAAACAGTGAACAGAGAATGTATGAGTTTCTCAAGATTGGTAACAGATAGAAACAAGAGAAAGTACGCAGTGATTCATCTGCATAGAAAAGTTACAGAGGTTTACACAGAGATTTCCAAGTATAAGTAAAAGAAAATAAGAGAGACTTAGAAAACTGGTAAAACCTACATTGTGGATAGAGTTGGGAGTACTTAGCACTGTGAAAACAGCACTTTCGCAGAAAGAAATCTACTTCTCGAAGACTGGGAAACAGTGAACAGAGAATGTATGAGTTTCTCAAGATTGGTAACAGATACAAACAAGAGAAAGTACACAGTGATTCATCTACCTAGAGAAGTTAAAGAAGTTTACACAGAGAATTCCATGTATAAGTACAAGAAAATAAGAGAGACTTAGAAAACTGGTAAAACCTACATTGTGGATAGAGTTGGGAGTACTTAGCACTGTGAAAACAGCACTTTCGCCGAAAGAAATTTAGTTCTCCAAGTCCGTGAAACAGTGAACAGAGAATGTATGAGTTTCTGAAGATTGGTAACAGATAGAAACAAGAGAAAGTACACAGTGATTCATCTACCTAGAGAAGTTACAGAAGTTTACACAGAGAATTCCAAGTATAAGTACAAGAAAATAACAGAGACTTAGAAAACTGGTAAAACCTACATTGTAGATAGAGTTGGGAGTACTTAGCACTGTGAAAACAGCACTTTCGCAGAAAGAAATCTACTTCTCTAAGACTGGGAAACAGTGAACAGAGAATGTATGAGTTTCTCAAGATTGGTAACAGATACAAGCAAGAGAAAGTACACAGTGATTCATCTACCTAGAGAAGTTACAGAAGTTTACACAGAGAATTCCATGTATAAGTACAAGAAAATAAGAGAGACTTAGAAAACTGGTAAAACCTACATTGTGGATAGAGTTGGGAGTACTTAGCACTGTGAAAACAGCACTTTCGCAGAAAGAAATCTACTTCTCTAAGACTGGGAAACAGTGAACAGAGAATGTATGAGTTTCTCAAGATTGGTAACAGATACAAACAAGAGAAAGTACACAGTGATTCATCTACCTAGAAAAGTTACAGAGGTTTACACAGAGAATTCCAAGTATAAGTACAAGAAAATAAGAGAGACTTAGAAAACTGGTAAAACCTACATTGTGGATAGAGTTGGGAGTACTTAGCACTGTGAAAACAGCAGTTTCGCAGAAAGAAATCTACTTCTCTAAGACTGGGAAACACTGAACAGAGAATGTGTCAGTTTCTGAAGATTGGTAACAGATAGAAAGAAGAGAAAGTACGCAGTGATTCATCTACATAGAAAAGTTACAGAGGTTTACACAGAGAATTCCAAGTATAAGTACAAGAAAATAAGAGAGACTTAGAAAACTGGTATAACCTACATTGTTGATAGAGTTGGGAGTCCTTAGCACTGTGAAAACAGCGCTTTCGCCGAAAGAAATTTAGTTCTCTAAGTCCGTGTAACAGTGAACAGAGAATGTATGAGTTTCTCAAGATTGGTAACAGATAGAAACAAGAGAAAGTACACAATGATTCATCTACCAAGAAAAGTAACAGAGGTTTACACAGAGAATTCCAAGTATAAGTACAAGAAAATAAGAAACACTTAGAAAACAGGTAAAACCTACATTGTGGATAGAGTTGGGAGTACTTAGCACTGTGAAAACAGCACTTACGCAGAAAGAAATTTAGTTCTCTAAGTCCGTGAAACAGTGAACAGAGAATGTATGAGTTTCTCAAGATTGGTAACAGATAGAAAGAAGAGAAAGTACGCAGTCATTCATCTACCTAGAAAAGTTACAGAGGTTTACACAGAGAATTCCAAGTATAAGTACAAGAAAATAAGAGAGACTTAGAAAACTGGTAAATCCTACTTTGTTGATAGAGTTGGGAGTACTTAGCACTGTGAAAACAGCACATTCGCAGAAAGAAATCTACTTCTCTAAGACTGGAAAACAGTGAACAGAGAATGTATGAGTTTCTCAAGATTGGTAACAGATACAAGCAAGAGAAAGTACACAGTGATTCATCTACCTAGAGAAGTTACAGAAGTTTACACAGAGAATTCCATGTATAAGTACAAGAAAATAAGAGAGACTTAGAAAACTGGTAAAACCTACATTGTGGATAGAGTTGGGAGTACTTAGCACTGTGAAAACAGCACTTTCGCAGAAAGAAATCTACTTCTCTAAGACTGGGAAACAGTGAACAGAGAATGTATGAGTTTCTCAAGATTGGTAACAGATACAAACAAGAGAAAGTACACAGTGATTCATCTACCTAGAGAAGTTACAGAGGTTTACACAGAGAATTCCAAGTATAAGTACAAGAAAATAAGAGAGACTTAGAAAACTGGTAAAACCTACATTGTTGATAGAGTTGGGAGTACTTAGCACTGTGAAAACAGCACTTTCGCCGAAAGAAATTTAGTTCTCCAAGTCCGTGAAACAGTGAACAGAGAATGTATGAGTTTCTGAAGATTGCTAACAGATAGAAACAAGAGAAAGTACACAGTGATTCATCTAGCTAGAAAAGATACAGAGGTTTACACAGAGAATTCCAAGTATAAGTACAAGAAAATAAGAGAGACTTAGAAAACAGGTAAAACCTACATTGTGGATAGAGTTGGGAGTACTTAGCACTGTGAAAACAGCACTTTCGCAGAAAGAAATCTACTTCTCTAAGACTGGGAAACAGTGAACAGAGAATGTATGAGTTTCTCAAGATTGGTAACAGATACAAACAAGAGAAAGTACACAGTGATTCATCTACCTAGAGAAGTTACAGAAGTTTACACAGAGAATTCCATGTATAAGTACAAGAAAATAAGAGAGACTTAGAAAACTGGTAAAACCTACATTGTGGATAGAGTTGGGAGTACTTAGCACTGTGAAAACAGCACGTTCGCAGAAAGAAATCTACTTCTCTAAGACTGGGAAACACTGAACAGAGAATGTGTCAGTTTCTCAACATTGGTAACAGATAGAAAGAAGAGAAAGTACGCAGTGATTCATCTACATAGAAAAGTTACAGAGGTTTACACAGAGAATTCCATGTATAAGTACAAGAAAAAAGAGAGACTTAGAAAACTGGTAAAACCTACATTGTGGATAGAGTTGGGAGTACTTAGCACTGTGAAAACAGCAGTTTCGCAGAAAGAAATCTACTTCTCTAAGACTGGGAAACACTGAACAGAGAATGTGTCAGTTTCTGAAGATTGGTAACAGATAGAAAGAAGAGAAAGTACGCAGTGATTCATCTACATAGAAAAGTTACAGAGGTTTACACAGAGAATTCCAAGTATAAGTACAAGAAAATAAGAGAGACTTAGAAAACTGGTATAACCTACATTGTTGATAGAGTTGGGAGTCCTTAGCACTGTGAAAACAGCGCTTTCGCCGAAAGAAATTTAGTTCTCTAAGTCCGTGTAACAGTGAACAGAGAATGTATGAGTTTCTCAAGATTGGTAACAGATAGAAACAAGAGAAAGTACACAATGATTCATCTACCTAGAAAAGTAACAGAGGTTTACACAGAGAATTCCAAGTATAAGTACAAGAAAATAAGAGACACTTAGAAAACAGGTAAAACCTACATTGTGGATAGAGTTGGGAGTACTTAGCACTGTGAAAACAGCACTTACGCAGAAAGAAATTTAGTTCTCTAAGTCCGTGAAACAGTGAACAGAGAATGTATGAGTTTCTCAAGATTGGTAACAGATAGAAACAAGAGAAAGTACGCAGTGATTCATCTACCTAGAAAAGTTACAGAGGTTTACACAGAGAATTCCAAGTATAAGTACAAGAAAATAAGAGAGACTTAGAAAACTGGTAAATCCTACTTTGTTGATAGAGTTGGGAGTACTTAGCACTGTGAAAACAGCACATTCGCAGAAAGAAATCTACTTCTCTAAGACTGGGAAACAGTGAACAGAGAATGTATGAGTTTCTCAAGATTGGTAACAGATAGAAACAAGAGAAAGAACACAGTGATTCATCTACCTAGAGAAGTTACAGAAGTTTACACAGAGAATTCCATGTATAAGTACAAAAAAATAAGAGAGACTTAGAAAACCGGTAAAACCTACATTTTGGATAGAGTTGGGAGTACTTAGCACTGTGAAAACAGCACTTTCGCCGAAAGAAATTTAGTTCTCTAAGTCCGTGAACCAGTGAACAGAGAATGTATGAGTTTCTCAAGATTGGTAACAGATAGAAACAAGAGAAAGTACACAGTGATTCATCTGCATAGAAAAGTTACAGAAGTTTACACAGAGAATTCCAAGTATAAGTACAAGAAAATAAGAGATACTTAGAAAACTGGTAAAACCTACATTGTTGATAGAGTTGGGAGTACTTAGCACTGTGAAAACAGCACTTTCGCCGAAAGAAATTTAGTTCTCTAAGTCCGTGAACCAGTGAACAGAGAATGTATGAGTTTCTCAAGATTGGTAACAGATAGAAACAAGAGAAAGTACACAGTGATTCATCTACCTAGAAAGGTTACAGAGGTTTACACAGAGAATTCCAAGTATAAGTACAAGAAAATAAGCGAGACTTAGAAAACTGGTAAAACCTACATTGTGGATAGAGTTGGGAGTACTTAGCACTGTGAAAACAGCACTTTCGCAGAAGGAAATCTACTTCTCGAACACTGGGAAACAGTGAACAGAGAATGTATGAGTTTCTCAAGATTGGTAACAGATAGAAACAAGAGAAAGTACGCAGTGATTCATCTACCTAGAAAAGTTACAGAGGTTTACACAGAGAATTCCAAGTATAAGTACAACAAAATAAGAGAGACTTAGAAAACTGGTAAAACCTACATTGTGGATAGAGTTGGGAGTACTTAGCACTGTGAAAACAGCACTTTCGCAGAAAGAAATCTACTTCTCTAAGACTGGGAAACAGTGAACAGAGAATGTACGAATTTCTCAAGATTGGTAACAGATAGAAACAAGACAAAGTACACATTGATTCATCTACCAAGAAAAGTAACAGAGGTTTACACAGAGAATTCCAAGTATAAGTACAAGAAAATAAGAGAGACTTAGAAAACTGGTAAAACCTACATTGTGGATAGAGTTGGGAGTACTTATCACTGTGAAAACAGCACTTTCGCAGAAAGAAATCTACTTCTCTAAGACTGGGAAACACTGAACAGAGAATGTGTCAGTTTCTCAAGATTGGTAACAGATAGAAAGAAGAGAAAGTACGCAGTGATTCATCTACATAGAAAAGTTACAGAGGTTTACACAGAGAATTCCAAGTATAAGTAAAAGAAAATAAGAGAGACTTAGAAAACTGGTAAAACCTACATTGTGGATAGAGTTGGGAGTACTTAGCACTGTGAAAACAGCACTTTCGCAGAAAGAAATCTACTTCTCTAAGACTGGAAAACAGTGAACAGAGAATGTATGAGTTTCTCAAGATTGGTAACAGATACAAACAAGAGAAAGTACACAGTGATTCATCTACCTAGAGAAGTTAAAGAAGTTTACACAGAGAATTCCATGTATAAGTACAAGAAAATAAGAGAGACTTAGAAAACTGGTAAAACCTACATTGTGGATAGAGGTGGGAGTACTTAGCACTGTGAAAACAGCACTTTCGCTGAAAGAAATTTAGTTCTCCAAGTCCGTGAAACAGTGAACAGAGAATGCATGAGTTTCTGAAGATTGGTAACAGATAGAAACAAGAGAAAGTACACAGTGATTCATCTACCTAGAGAAGTTACAGAAGTTTACACAGAGAATTCCAAGTATAAGTACAAGAAAATAACAGAGACTTAGAAAACTGGTAAAACCTACATTGTAAATAGAGTTGGGAGTACTTAGCACTGTGAAAACAGCACTTTCGCAGAAAGAAATCTACTTCTCTAAGACTGGGAAACAGTGAACAGAGAATGTATGAGTTTCTCAAGATTGGTAACAGATACAAACAAGAGAAAGTACACAGTGATTCATCTACCTAGAGAAGTTACAGAAGTTTACACAGAGAATTCCATGTATAAGTACAAGAAAATAAGAGAGACTTAGAAAACTGGTAAAACCTACATTGTGGATAGAGTTGGGAGTACTTAGCACTGTGAAAACAGCACGTTCGCAGAAAGAAATCTACTTCTCTAAGACTGGGAAACACTGAACAGAGAATGTGTCAGTTTCTCAACATTGGTAACAGATAGAAAGAAGAGAAAGTACGCAGTGATTCATCTACATAGAAAAGTTACAGAGGTTTACACAGAGAATTCCATGTATAAGTACAAGAAAAAAGAGAGACTTAGAAAACTGGTAAAACCTACATTGTGGATAGAGTTGGGAGTACTTAGCACTGTGAAAACAGCAGTTTCGCAGAAAGAAATCTACTTCTCTAAGACTGGGAAACACTGAACAGAGAATGTGTCAGTTTCTGAAGATTGGTAACAGATAGAAAGAAGAGAAAGTACGCAGTGATTCATCTACATAGAAAAGTTACAGAGGTTTACACAGAGAATTCCAAGTATAAGTACAAGAAAATAAGAGAGACTTAGAAAACTGGTATAACCTACATTGTTGATAGAGTTGGGAGTCCTTAGCACTGTGAAAACAGCGCTTTCGCCGAAAGAAATTTAGTTCTCTAAGTCCGTGTAACAGTGAACAGAGAATGTATGAGTTTCTCAAGATTGGTAACAGATAGAAATAAGAGAAAGAACACAGTGATTCATCTACCTAGAGAAGTTACAGAAGTTTACACAGAGAATTCCATGTATAAGTACAAAAAAATAAGAGAGACTTAGAAAACCGGTAAAACCTACATTTTGGATAGAGTTGGGAGTACTTAGCACTGTGAAAACAGCACTTTCGCCGAAAGAAATTTAGTTCTCTAAGTCCGTGAACCAGTGAACAGAGAATGTATGAGTTTCTCAAGATTGGTAACAGATAGAAACAAGAGAAAGTACACAGTGATTCATCTGCATAGAAAAGTTACAGAAGTTTACACAGAGAATTCCAAGTATAAGTACAAGAAAATAAGAGATACTTAGAAAACTGGTAAAACCTACATTGTGGATAGAGTTGGGAGTACTTAGCACTGTGAAAACAGCACTTTCGCAGAAGGAAATCTACTTCTCGAACACTGGGAAACAGTGAACAGAGAATGTATGAGTTTCTCAAGATTGGTAACAGATAGAAACAAGAGAAAGTACGCAGTGATTCATCTACCTAGAAAAGTTACAGAGGTTTACACAGAGAATTCCAAGTATAAGTACAACAAAATAAGAGAGACTTAGAAAACTGGTAAAACCTACATTGTGGATAGAGTTGGGAGTACTTAGCACTGTGAAAACAGCACTTTCGCAGAAAGAAATCTACTTCTCTAAGACTGGGAAACAGTGAACAGAGAATGTATGAGTTACTCAAGATTGGTAACAGATACAAACAAGACAAAGTACACAGTGATTCATCTACCTAGAGAAGTTACAGAAGTTTACACAGAGAATTCCATGTATAAGTACAAGAAAATAAGAGAGACTTAGAAAACTAATAAAACCTACATTGTGGATAGAGTTGGGAGTACTTAGCACTGTGAAAACAGCACTTTCGCAGAAAGAAATCTACTTCTCTAAGACTGGGAAACACTGAACAGAGAATGTGTCAGTTTCTCAAGATTGGTAACAGATAGAAAGAAGAGAAAGTACGCAGTGATTCATCTACATAGAAAAGTTACAGACGTTTACACAGAGAATTCCAAGTATAAGTAAAAGAAAATAAGAGAGACTTAGAAAACTGGTAAAACCTACATTGTGGATAGAGTTGGGAGTACTTAGCACTGTGAAAACAGCATTTTCGCAGAAAGAAATCTACTTCTCTAAGACTGGAAAACAGTGAACAGAGAATGTATGAGTTTCTGAAGATTGGTAACAGATACAAAAAAGAGAAAGTACACAGTGATTCATCTACATAGAGAAGTTACAGAAGTTTACACAGAGAATTCCATGTATAAGTACAAGAAAATAAGAGAGACTTAGAAAACTGGTAAAACCTACATTGTGGATAGGGTTGGGAGTACTCAGCACTGTGAAAACAGCACTTTCGCCGAAAGAAATTTAGTTCTCCAAGTCCGTGAAACAGTGAACAGAGAATGTATGAGTTTCTGAAGAGTGGTAACAGATAGAAACAAGAGAAAGTACACAGTGATTCATCTACCTAGAGAAGTAACAGTGGTTTACACAGAGAATTCCAAGTATAAGTACAAGAAAATAAGAGAGACTTAGAAAACTGGTAAAACCTACATTGTTGATAGAGTTGGGAGTACTTAGCACTGTGAAAACAGCACTTTCGCACGAAGAAATCTACTTCTCTAACACTGGGAAACAGTGAACAGAGAATGTATGAGTTTCTCAAGATTAGTAACAGATAGAAACAAGAGAAAGTACACACTGATTCATCTACCTAGAGAAGTTACAGAAGTTTACACAGAGAATTCCATGTATAAGTACAAGAAAATAAGAGAGACTTAGAAAACTGGTGAAAGCTACATTGTGGATAGAGTTGGGAGTACTTAGCACTGTGAAATCAGCACTTTCGCAGAAAGAAATCTACTTCTCTAAGACTGGGAAACACTGAACAGAGCATGTGTCAGATTCTCAAGATTGGTAACAGATAGAAAGAACAGAAAGTACACAGTGATTCATCTACCTAGAAAAGTAACAGTGGTTTACACAGAGAATTCCAAGTATAAGTACAAGAAAATAAGAGAGACTTAGAAAACAGGTAAAACCTACATTGTTGATAGAGTTGGGAGTAGTTAGCACTGTGAAAACAGCACTTTCGCAGAAAGAAATCTACTTCTCTAAGACTGGGAAACACTGAACAGAGAATGTGTCAGTTTCTCAAGATTGGTAACAGATAGAAAGAAGAGAAAGTACGCAGTGATTCATCTACATAGAAAAATTACAGAGGTTTACACAGAGAATTCGAAGTATAAGTACAAGAAAATAAGAGGGACTTAGAAAACTGGTAAAACCTACATTGTTGATAGAGTTGGGAGTACTTCGCACTGTGAAAACAGCACTTTCGCCGAAAGAAATTTAGTTCTCTAAGTCCGTGTAACAGTGAACAGAGAATGTATGAGTTTCTCAAGATTGGTAACAGATAGAAACAAGAGAAAGTACACAGTGATTCATCTACCTAGAACAGTAACAGTGGTTTACACAGAGAATTCCAAGTATAAGTACAAGAAAATAAGAGAGACTTAGAAAACAGGTAAAACCTACATTGTTGATAGAGTTGGGAGTAGTTAGCACTGTGAAAACAGCACTTTCGCAGAAAGAAATCTACTTCTCTAAGACTGGGAAACACTGAACAGAGAATGTGTCAGTTTCTCAAGATTGGTAACAGATAGAAAGAAGAGAAAGTACGCAGTGATTCATCTACATAGAAAAGTTACAGAGGTTTACACAGAGAATTCCAAGTATAAGTAAAAGAAAATAAGAGAGACTTAGAAAACTGGTAAAACCTACATTGTGGATAGAGTTGGGAGTACTTAGCACTGTGAAAACAGCACTTTCGCAGAAAGAAATCTACTTCTCTAAGACTGGAAAACAGTGAACAGAGAATGTATGAGTTTCTCAAGATTGGTAACAGATACAAACAAGAGAAAGTACACAGTGATTCATCTACCTAGAGAAGTTAAAGAAGTTTACACAGAGAATTCCATGTATAAGTACAAGAAAATAAGAGAGACTTAGAAAACTGGTAAAACCTACATTGTGGATAGAGGTGGGAGTACTTAGCACTGTGAAAACAGCACTTTCGCTGAAAGAAATTTAGTTCTCCAAGTCCGTGAAACAGTGAACAGAGAATGTATGAGTTTCTGAAGATTGGTAACAGATAGAAACAAGAGAAATTACACAGTGATTCATCTACCTAGAGAAGTTACAGAAGTTTACACAGAGAATTCCAAGTATAAGTACAAGAAAATAACAGAGACTTAGAAAACTGGTAAAACCTACATTGTAAATAGAGTTGGGAGTACTTAGCACTGTGAAAACAGCACTTTCGCAGAAAGAAATCTACTTCTCTAAGACTGGGAAACAGTGAACAGAGAATGTATGAGTTTCTCAAGATTGGTAACAGATACAAACAAGAGAAAGTACACAGTGATTCATCTACCTAGAGAAGTTACAGAATTTTACACAGAGAATTCCATGTATAAGTACAAGAAAATAAGGGAGACTTAGAAAACTGGTAAAACCAACATTTTGGATAGAGTTGGGAGTACTTAGCACTGTGAAAACAGCACTTTCGCCGAAAGAAATTTAGTTCTCTAAGTCCGTGTAACAGTGAACAGAGAATGTATGAGTTTCTCAAGATTGGTAACAGATAGAAAGAAGAGAAAGTACGCAGTGATTCATCTACATAGAAAAGTTACAGAGGTTTACACAGAGAATTCCAAGTATAAGTACAAGAAAATAAGAGAGACTTAGAAAACTGGTAAAACCTACATTGTAGATAGAGTTGGGAGTACTTAGCACTGTGAAAACAGCGCTTTCGCCGAAAGAAATTTAGTTCTCTAAGTCCGTGTAACAGTGAACAGAGAATGTATGAGTTTCTCAAGATTGGTAACACATAGAAACAAGAGAAAGTACACAGTGATTAATCTACCTAGAAAAGTTACAGAGGTTTACACAGAGAATTCCAAGTATAAGTACAGGAAAATAAGAGAGACTTAGAAAACTGGTAAAACCTACATTGTGGATAGAGTTGGGAGTACTTAGCACTGTGAAAACAGCACTTACGCAGAAAGAAATTTAGTTCTCTAAGTCCGTGAAACAGTGAAGAGAGAATGTATGAGTTTCTCAAGATTGGTAACAGATAGAAACAAGAGAAAGTACGCAGTGATTCATCTACCTAGAAAAGTTACAGAGGTTTACACAGAGAATTCCAAGTATAAGTACAAGAAAATAAGAGAGACTTAGAAAACTGGTAAATCCTAATTTGTTGATAGAGTTGGGAGTACTTAGCACTGTGAAAACAGCACTTTCGCAGAAAGAAATCTACTTCTCTAATACTGGGAAACAGTGAACAGAGAATGTATGAGTTTCTCAACATTGGTAACAGATAGAAACAAGAGAAAGAACACAGTGATTCATCTACCTAGAGAAGTTACAGAAGTTTACACAGAGAATTCCATGTATAAGTACAAGAAAATAAGAGAGACTTAGAAAACCGGTAAAACCTACATTGTGGATAGAGTTGGGAGTACTTAGCACTGTGAAAACAGCACTTTCGCCGAAAGAAATTTAGTTCTCTAAGTCCGTGAACCAGTGAACAGAGAATGTATGAGTTTCTCAAGATTGGTAACAGATAGAAACAAGAGAAAGTACACAGTGATTCATCTACATAGAAAAGTTACAGAAGTTTACACAGAGAATTCCAAGTATAAGTACAAGAAAATAAGAGATACTTAGAAAACTGGTAAAACCTACATTGTTGATAGAGTTGGGAGTACTTAGCACTGTGAAAACAGCACTTTCGCCGAAAGAAATTTAGTTCTCTAAGTCCGTGAACCAGTGAACAGAGAATGTATGAGTTTCTCAAGATTGGTAACAGATAGAAACAAGAGAAAGTACACAGTGATTCATCTACCTAGAAAAGTTACAGAGGTTTACACAGAGAATTCCAAATATAAGTACAAGAAAATAAAAGACACTTAGAAAACTGGTAAAACCTACATTGTGGATAGAGTTGGGAGTACTTAGCACTGTGAAAACAGCACTTTCGCAGAAGGAAATCTACTTCTCTAACACTGGGAAACAGTGAACAGAGAATGTATGAGTTACTCAAGATTGGTAACAGATACAAACAAGACAAAGTACACAGTGATTCATCTACCTAGAGAAGTTACAGAAGTTTACACAGAGAATTCCATGTATAAGTACAAGAAAATAAGAGAGACTTAGAAAACTAATAAAACCTACATTGTGGATAGAGTTGGGAGTACTTAGCACTGTGAAAACAGCACTTTCGCAGAAAGAAATCTACTTCTCTAAGACTGGGAAACACTGAACAGAGAATGTGTCAGTTTCTCAAGATTGGTAACACATAGAAAGAAGAGAAAGTACGCAGTGATTCATCTACATAGAAAAGTTACAGAGGTTTACACAGAGAATTCCAAGTATAAGTAAAAGAAAATAAGAGAGACTTAGAAAACTGGTAAAACCTACATTGTGGATAGAGTTGGGAGTACTTAACACTGTGAAAACAGCACTTTCGCAGAAAGAAATCTACTTCTCTAAGACTGGAAAACAGTGAACAGAGAATGTATGAGTTTCTGAAGATTGGTAACAGATACAAACAAGAGAAAGTACACAGTGATTCATCTACATAGAGAAGTTACAGAAGTTTACACAGAGAATTCCATGTATAAGTACAAGAAAATAAGAGAGACTTAGAAAACTGGTAAAACCTACATTGTGGATAGAGTTGGGAGTACTTAGCACTGTGAAAACAGCACTTTCGCAAAAGGAAATCTACTTCTCTAACACTGGGAAACAGTGAACAGAGAATGTATGAGTTTCTCAAGATTGGTAACAGATAGAAACAAGAGAAAGTACGCAGTGATTCATCTACATAGAAAAGTTACAGAGGTTTACACAGAGATTTCCAAGTATAAGTAAAAGAAAATAAGAGAGACTTAGAAAACTGGTAAAACCTACATTGTGGATAGAGTTGGGAGTACTTAGCACTGTGAAAACAGCACTTTCGCAGAAAGAAATCTACTTCTCTAAGACTGGAAAACAGTGAACAGAGAATGTATGAGTTTCTCAAGATTGGTAACAGATAAAAACAAGAGAAAGTACACAGTGATTCATCTACCTAGAGAAGTTAAAGAAGTTTACACAGAGAATTCCATGTATAAGTACAAGAAAATAAGAGAGACTTAGAAAACTGGTAAAACCTACATTGTGGATAGAGTTGGGAGTACTTAGCACTGTGAAAACAGCACTTTCGCCGAAAGAAATTTAGTTCTCCAAGTCCGTGAAACAGTGAACAGAGAATGTATGAGTTTCTGAAGATTGGTAACAGATAGAAACAAGAGAAAGTACACAGTGATTCATCTACCTAGAGAAGTTACAGAAGTTTACACAGAGAATTCCAAGTATAAGTACAAGAAAATAACAGAGACTTAGAAAACTGGTAAAACCTACATTGTAGATAGAGTTGGGAGTACTTAGCACTGTGAAAACAGCACTTTCGCAGAAAGAAATCTACTTCTCTAAGACTGGGAAACAGTGAACAGAGAATGTATGAGTTTCTCAAGATTGGTAACAGATACAAGCAAGAGAAAGTACACAGTGATTCATCTACCTAGAGAAGTTACAGAAGTTTACACAGAGAATTCCATGTATAAGTACAAGAAAATAAGAGAGACTTAGAAAACTGGTAAAACCTACATTGTGGATAGAGTTGGGAGTACTTAGCACTGTGAAAACAGCACTTTCGCAGAAAGAAATCTACTTCTCTAAGACTGGGAAACAGTGAACAGAGAATGTATGAGTTTCTCAAGATTGGTAACAGATACAAACAAGAGAAAGTACACAGTGATTCATCTACCTAGAAAAGTTACAGAGGTTTACACAGAGAATTCCAAGTATAAGTACAAAAAAATAAGAGAGACTTAGAAAACTGGTAAAACCTACATTGTTGATAGAGTTGGGAGTACTTAGCACTGTGAAAACAGCACTTTCGCCGAAAGAAATTTAGTTCTCCAAGTCCGTGAAACAGTGAACAGAGAATGTATGAGTTTCTGAAGACTGCTAACAGATAGAAACAAGAGAAAGTACACAGTGATTCATCTAGCTAGAAAAGATACAGAGGTTTACACAGAGAATTCCAAGTATAAGTACAAGAAAATAAGAGAGACTTAGAAAACAGGTAAAACCTACATTGTGGATAGAGTTGGGAGTACTTAGCACTGTGAAAACAGCACTTTCGCAGAAAGAAATCTACTTCTCTAAGACTGGGAAACAGTGAACAGAGAATGTATGAGTTTCTCAAGATTGGTAACAGATACAAACAAGAGAAAGTACACAGTGATTCATCTACCTAGAGAAGTTACAGAAGTTTACACAGAGAATTCCATGTATAAGTACAAGAAAATAAGAGAGACTTAGAAAACTGGTAAAACCTACATTGTGGATAGAGTTGGGAGTACTTAGCACTGTGAAAACAGCACTTTCGCAGAAAGAAATCTACTTCTCTAAGACTGGGAAACACTGAACAGAGAATGTGTCAGTTTCTCAAGATTGGTAACAGATAGAAAGAAGAGAAAGTACGCAGTGATTCATCTACATAGAAAAGTTACAGAGGTTTACACAGAGAATTCCATGTATAAGTACAAGAAAATAAGAGAGACTTAGAAAACTGGTAAAACCTACATTGTGGATAGAGTTGGGAGTACTTAGCACTGTGAAAACAGCAGTTTCGCAGAAAGAAATCTACTTCTCTAAGACTGGGAAACACTGAACAGAGAATGTGTCAGTTTCTGAAGATTGGTAACAGATAGAAAGAAGAGAAAGTACGCAGTGATTCATCTACATAGAAAAGTTACAGAGGTTTACACAGAGAATTCCAAGTATAAGTACAAGAAAATAAGAGAGACTTAGAAAACTGGTATAACCTACATTGTTGATAGAGTTGGGAGTCCTTAGCACTGTGAAAACAGCGCTTTCGCCGAAAGAAATTTAGTTCTCTAAGTCCGTGTAACAGTGAACAGAGAATGTATGAGTTTCTCAAGATTGGTAACAGATAGAAACAAGAGAAAGTACACAATGATTCATCTACCTAGAAAAGTAACAGAGGTTTACACAGAGAATTCCAAGTATAAGTACAAGAAAATAAGAGACACTTAGAAAACAGGTAAAACCTACATTGTGGATAGAGTTGGGAGTACTTAGCACTGTGAAAACAGCACTTACGCAGAAAGAAATTTAGTTCTCTAAGTCCGTGAAACAGTGAACAGAGAATGTATGAGTTTCTCAAGATTGGTAACAGATAGAAACAAGAGAAAGTACGCAGTGATTCATCTACCTAGAAAAGTTACAGAGGTTTACACAGAGAATTCCAAGTATAAGTACAAGAAAATAAGAGAGACTTAGAAAACTGGTAAATCCTACTTTGTTGATAGAGTTGGGAGTACTTAGCACTGTGAAAACAGCACATTCGCAGAAAGAAATCTACTTCTCTAAGACTGGGAAACAGTGAACAGAGAATGTATGAGTTTCTCAAGATTGGTAACAGATAGAAACAAGAGAAAGAACACAGTGATTCATCTACCTAGAGAAGTTACAGAAGTTTACACAGAGAATTCCATGTATAAGTACAAAAAAATAAGAGAGACTTAGAAAACCGGTAAAATCTACATTTTGGATAGAGTTGGCAGTACTTAGCACTGTGAAAACAGCACTTTCGCCGAAAGAAATTTACTTCTCTAAGTCCGTGAACCAGTGAACAGAGAATGTATGAGTTTCTCAAGATTGGTAACAGATAGAAACAAGAGAAAGTACACAGTGATTCATCTGCATAGAAAAGTTACAGAAGTTTACACAGAGAATTCCAAGTATAAGTACAAGAAAATAAGAGATACTTAGAAAACTGGTAAAACTTACATTGTTGATAGAGTTGGGAGTACTTAGCACTGTGAAAACAGCACTTTCGCCGAAAGAAATTTAGTTCTCTAAGTCCGTGAACCAGTGAACAGAGAATGTATGAGTTTCTCAAGATTGGTAACAGATAGAAACAAGAGAAAGTACACAGTGATTCATCTACCTAGAAAGGTTACAGAGGTTTACACAGAGAATTCCAAGTATAAGTACAAGAAAATAAGCGAGACTTAGAAAACTGGTAAAACCTACATTGTGGATACAGTTGGGAGTACTTAGCACTGTGAAAACAGCACTTTCGCAGAAGGAAATCTACTTCTCTAACACTGGGAAACAGTGAACAGAGAATGTATGAGTTTCTCAAGATTGGTAACAGATAGAAACAAGAGAAAGTACGCAGTGATTCATCTACCTAGAAAAGTTACAGAGGTTTACACAGAGAATTCCAAGTATAAGTACAACAAAATAAGAGAGACTTAGAAAACTGGTAAAACCTACATTGTGGATAGAGTTGGGAGTACTTAGCACTGTGAAAACAGCACTTTCGCAGAAAGAAATCTACTTCTCTAAGACTGGGAAACAGTGAACAGAGAATGTACGAATTATTCAAGATTGGTAACAGATAGAAACAAGACAAAGTACACATTGATTCATCTACCAAGAAAAGTAACAGAGGTTTACACAGAGAATTCCAAGTATAAGTACAAGAAAATAAGAGAGACTTAGAAAACTGGTAAAACCTACATTGTGGATAGAGTTGGGAGTACTTATCACTGTGAAAACAGCACTTTCGCAGAAAGAAATCTACTTCTCTAAGACTGGGAAACACTGAACAGAGAATGTGTTAGTTTCTCAAGATTGGTAACAGATAGAAAGAAGAGAAAGTACGCAGTGATTCATCTACATAGAAAAGTTACAGAGGTTTACACAGAGAATTCCAAGTATAAGTACAAGAAAATAAGAGAGACTTAGAAAACTGGTAAAACCTACATTGTGGATAGAGTTGGGAGTACTTAGCACTGTGAAAACAGCACTTTCGCAGAAAGAAATCTACTTCTCTAAGACTGGAAAACAGTGAACAGAGAATGTATGAGTTTCTCAAGATTGGTAACAGATACAAACAAGAGAAAGTACACAGTGATTCATCTACCTAGAGAAGTTAAAGAAGTTTACACAGAGAATTCCATGTATAAGTACAAGAAAATAAGAGAGACTTAGAAAACTGGTAAAACCTACATTGTGGATAGAGGTGGGAGTACTTAGCACTGTGAAAACAGCACTTTCGCTGAAAGAAATTTAGTTCTCCAAGTCCGTGAAACAGTGAACAGAGAATGTATGAGTTTCTGAAGATTGGTAACAGATAGAAACAAGAGAAAGTACACAGTGATTCATCTACCTAGAGAAGTTACAGAAGTTTACACAGAGAATTCCAAGTATAAGTACAAGAAAATAACAGAGACTTAGAAAACTGGTAAAACCTACATTGTAAATAGAGTTGGGAGTACTTAGCACTGTGAAAACAGCACTTTCGCAGAAAGAAATCTACTTCTCTAAGACTGGGAAACAGTGAACAGAGAATGTATGAGTTTCTCAAGATTGGTAACAGATACAAACAAGAGAAAGTACACAGTGATTCATCTACCTAGAGAAGTTACAGAATTTTACACAGAGAATTCCATGTATAAGTACAAGAAAATAAGGGAGACTTAGAAAACTGGTAAAACCAACATTTTGGATAGAGTTGGGAGTACTTAGCACTGTGAAAACAGCACTTTCGCCGAAAGAAATTTAGTTCTCTAAGTCCGTGTAACAGTGAACAGAGAATGTATGAGTTTCTCAAGATTGGTAACAGATAGAAAGAAGAGAAAGTACGCAGTGATTCATCTACATAGAAAAGTTACAGAGGTTTACACAGAGAATTCCAAGTATAAGTACAAGAAAATAAGAGAGACTTAGAAAACTGGTAAAACCTACATTGTAGATAGAGTTGGGAGTACTTAGCACTGTGAAAACAGCGCTTTCGCCGAAAGAAATTTAGTTCTCTAAGTCCGTGTAACAGTGAACAGAGAATGTATGAGTTTCTCAAGATTGGTAACACATAGAAACAAGAGAAAGTACACAGTGATTAATCTACCTAGAAAAGTTACAGAGGTTTACACAGAGAATTCCAAGTATAAGTACAGGAAAATAAGAGAGACTTAGAAAACTGGTAAAACCTACATTGTGGATAGAGTTGGGAGTACTTAGCACTGTGAAAACAGCACTTACGCAGAAAGAAATTTAGTTCTCTAAGTCCGTGAAACAGTGAAGAGAGAATGTATGAGTTTCTCAAGATTGGTAACAGATAGAAACAAGAGAAAGTACGCAGTGATTCATCTACCTAGAAAAGTTACAGAGGTTTACACAGAGAATTCCAAGTATAAGTACAAGAAAATAAGAGAGACTTAGAAAACTGGTAAATCCTAATTTGTTGATAGAGTTGGGAGTACTTAGCACTGTGAAAACAGCACTTTCGCAGAAAGAAATCTACTTCTCTAATACTGGGAAACAGTGAACAGAGAATGTATGAGTTTCTCAACATTGGTAACAGATAGAAACAAGAGAAAGAACACAGTGATTCATCTACCTAGAGAAGTTACAGAAGTTTACACAGAGAATTCCATGTATAAGTACAAGAAAATAAGAGAGACTTAGAAAACCGGTAAAACCTACATTGTGGATAGAGTTGGGAGTACTTAGCACTGTGAAAACAGCACTTTCGCCGAAAGAAATTTAGTTCTCTAAGTCCGTGAACCAGTGAACAGAGAATGTATGAGTTTCTCAAGATTGGTAACAGATAGAAACAAGAGAAAGTACACAGTGATTCATCTACATAGAAAAGTTACAGAAGTTTACACAGAGAATTCCAAGTATAAGTACAAGAAAATAAGAGATACTTAGAAAACTGGTAAAACCTACATTGTTGATAGAGTTGGGAGTACTTAGCACTGTGAAAACAGCACTTTCGCCGAAAGAAATTTAGTTCTCTAAGTCCGTGAACCAGTGAACAGAGAATGTATGAGTTTCTCAAGATTGGTAACAGATAGAAACAAGAGAAAGTACACAGTGATTCATCTACCTAGAAAAGTTACAGAGGTTTACACAGAGAATTCCAAATATAAGTACAAGAAAATAAAAGACACTTAGAAAACTGGTAAAACCTACATTGTGGATAGAGTTGGGAGTACTTAGCACTGTGAAAACAGCACTTTCGCAGAAGGAAATCTACTTCTCTAACACTGGGAAACAGTGAACAGAGAATGTATGAGTTACTCAAGATTGGTAACAGATACAAACAAGACAAAGTACACAGTGATTCATCTACCTAGAGAAGTTACAGAAGTTTACACAGAGAATTCCATGTATAAGTACAAGAAAATAAGAGAGACTTAGAAAACTAATAAAACCTACATTGTGGATAGAGTTGGGAGTACTTAGCACTGTGAAAACAGCACTTTCGCAGAAAGAAATCTACTTCTCTAAGACTGGGAAACACTGAACAGAGAATGTGTCAGTTTCTCAAGATTGGTAACACATAGAAAGAAGAGAAAGTACGCAGTGATTCATCTACATAGAAAAGTTACAGAGGTTTACACAGAGAATTCCAAGTATAAGTAAAAGAAAATAAGAGAGACTTAGAAAACTGGTAAAACCTACATTGTGGATAGAGTTGGGAGTACTTAACACTGTGAAAACAGCACTTTCGCAGAAAGAAATCTACTTCTCTAAGACTGGAAAACAGTGAACAGAGAATGTATGAGTTTCTGAAGATTGGTAACAGATACAAACAAGAGAAAGTACACAGTGATTCATCTACATAGAGAAGTTACAGAAGTTTACACAGAGAATTCCATGTATAAGTACAAGAAAATAAGAGAGACTTAGAAAACTGGTAAAACCTACATTGTGGATAGAGTTGGGAGTACTTAGCACTGTGAAAACAGCACTTTCGCAAAAGGAAATCTACTTCTCTAACACTGGGAAACAGTGAACAGAGAATGTATGAGTTTCTCAAGATTGGTAACAGATAGAAACAAGAGAAAGTACGCAGTGATTCATCTACATAGAAAAGTTACAGAGGTTTACACAGAGATTTCCAAGTATAAGTAAAAGAAAATAAGAGAGACTTAGAAAACTGGTAAAACCTACATTGTGGATAGAGTTGGGAGTACTTAGCACTGTGAAAACAGCACTTTCGCAGAAAGAAATCTACTTCTCTAAGACTGGAAAACAGTGAACAGAGAATGTATGAGTTTCTCAAGATTGGTAACAGATAAAAACAAGAGAAAGTACACAGTGATTCATCTACCTAGAGAAGTTAAAGAAGTTTACACAGAGAATTCCATGTATAAGTACAAGAAAATAAGAGAGACTTAGAAAACTGGTAAAACCTACATTGTGGATAGAGTTGGGAGTACTTAGCACTGTGAAAACAGCACTTTCGCCGAAAGAAATTTAGTTCTCCAAGTCCGTGAAACAGTGAACAGAGAATGTATGAGTTTCTGAAGATTGGTAACAGATAGAAACAAGAGAAAGTACACAGTGATTCATCTACCTAGAGAAGTTACAGAAGTTTACACAGAGAATTCCAAGTATAAGTACAAGAAAATAACAGAGACTTAGAAAACTGGTAAAACCTACATTGTAGATAGAGTTGGGAGTACTTAGCACTGTGAAAACAGCACTTTCGCAGAAAGAAATCTACTTCTCTAAGACTGGGAAACAGTGAACAGAGAATGTATGAGTTTCTCAAGATTGGTAACAGATACAAGCAAGAGAAAGTACACAGTGATTCATCTACCTAGAGAAGTTACAGAAGTTTACACAGAGAATTCCATGTATAAGTACAAGAAAATAAGAGAGACTTAGAAAACTGGTAAAACCTACATTGTGGATAGAGTTGGGAGTACTTAGCACTGTGAAAACAGCACTTTCGCAGAAAGAAATCTACTTCTCTAAGACTGGGAAACAGTGAACAGAGAATGTATGAGTTTCTCAAGATTGGTAACAGATACAAACAAGAGAAAGTACACAGTGATTCATCTACCTAGAAAAGTTACAGAGGTTTACACAGAGAATTCCAAGTATAAGTACAAAAAAATAAGAGAGACTTAGAAAACTGGTAAAACCTACATTGTTGATAGAGTTGGGAGTACTTAGCACTGTGAAAACAGCACTTTCGCCGAAAGAAATTTAGTTCTCCAAGTCCGTGAAACAGTGAACAGAGAATGTATGAGTTTCTGAAGACTGCTAACAGATAGAAACAAGAGAAAGTACACAGTGATTCATCTAGCTAGAAAAGATACAGAGGTTTACACAGAGAATTCCAAGTATAAGTACAAGAAAATAAGAGAGACTTAGAAAACAGGTAAAACCTACATTGTGGATAGAGTTGGGAGTACTTAGCACTGTGAAAACAGCACTTTCGCAGAAAGAAATCTACTTCTCTAAGACTGGGAAACAGTGAACAGAGAATGTATGAGTTTCTCAAGATTGGTAACAGATACAAACAAGAGAAAGTACACAGTGATTCATCTACCTAGAGAAGTTACAGAAGTTTACACAGAGAATTCCATGTATAAGTACAAGAAAATAAGAGAGACTTAGAAAACTGGTAAAACCTACATTGTGGATAGAGTTGGGAGTACTTAGCACTGTGAAAACAGCACTTTCGCAGAAAGAAATCTACTTCTCTAAGACTGGGAAACACTGAACAGAGAATGTGTCAGTTTCTCAAGATTGGTAACAGATAGAAAGAAGAGAAAGTACGCAGTGATTCATCTACATAGAAAAGTTACAGAGGTTTACACAGAGAATTCCATGTATAAGTACAAGAAAATAAGAGAGACTTAGAAAACTGGTAAAACCTACATTGTGGATAGAGTTGGGAGTACTTAGCACTGTGAAAACAGCAGTTTCGCAGAAAGAAATCTACTTCTCTAAGACTGGGAAACACTGAACAGAGAATGTGTCAGTTTCTGAAGATTGGTAACAGATAGAAAGAAGAGAAAGTACGCAGTGATTCATCTACATAGAAAAGTTACAGAGGTTTACACAGAGAATTCCAAGTATAAGTACAAGAAAATAAGAGAGACTTAGAAAACTGGTATAACCTACATTGTTGATAGAGTTGGGAGTCCTTAGCACTGTGAAAACAGCGCTTTCGCCGAAAGAAATTTAGTTCTCTAAGTCCGTGTAACAGTGAACAGAGAATGTATGAGTTTCTCAACATTGGTAACAGATAGAAACAAGAGAAAGTACACAATGATTCATCTACCTAGAAAAGTAACAGAGGTTTACACAGAGAATTCCAAGTATAAGTACAAGAAAATAAGAGACACTTAGAAAACAGGTAAAACCTACATTGTGGATAGAGTTGGGAGTACTTAGCACTGTGAAAACAGCACTTACGCAGAAAGAAATTTAGTTCTCTAAGTCCGTGAAACAGTGAACAGAGAATGTATGAGTTTCTCAAGATTGGTAACAGATAGAAACAAGAGAAAGTACGCAGTGATTCATCTACCTAGAAAAGTTACAGAGGTTTACACAGAGAATTCCAAGTATAAGTACAAGAAAATAAGAGAGACTTAGAAAACTGGTAAATCCTACTTTGTTGATAGAGTTGGGAGTACTTAGCACTGTGAAAACAGCACATTCGCAGAAAGAAATCTACTTCTCTAAGACTGGGAAACAGTGAACAGAGAATGTATGAGTTTCTCAAGATTGGTAACAGATAGAAACAAGAGAAAGAACACAGTGATTCATCTACCTAGAGAAGTTACAGAAGTTTACACAGAGAATTCCATGTATAAGTACAAAAAAATAAGAGAGACTTAGAAAACCGGTAAAATCTACATTTTGGATAGAGTTGGGAGTACTTAGCACTGTGAAAACAGCACTTTCGCCGAAAGAAATTTAGTTCTCTAAGTCCGTGAACCAGTGAACAGAGAATGTATGAGTTTCTCAAGATTGGTAACAGATAGAAACAAGAGAAAGTACACAGTGATTCATCTGCATAGAAAAGTTACAGAAGTTTACACAGAGAATTCCAAGTATAAGTACAAGAAAATAAGAGATACTTAGAAAACTGGTAAAACCTACATTGTTGATAGAGTTGGGAGTACTTAGCACTGTGAAAACAGCACTTTCGCCGAAAGAAATTTAGTTCTCTAAGTCGGTGAACCAGTGAACAGAGAATGTATGAGTTTCTCAAGATTGGTAACAGATAGAAACAAGAGAAAGTACACAGTGATTCATCTACCTAGAAAGGTTACAGAGGTTTACACAGAGAATTCCAAGTATAAGTACAAGAAAATAAGCGAGACTTAGAAAACTGGTAAAACCTACATTGTGGATACAGTTGGGAGTACTTAGCACTGTGAAAACAGCACTTTCGCAGAAGGAAATCTACTTCTCTAACACTGGGAAACAGTGAACAGAGAATGTATGAGTTTCTCAAGATTGGTAACAGATAGAAACAAGAGAAAGTACGCAGTGATTCATCTACCTAGAAAAGTTACAGAGGTTTACACAGAGAATTCCAAGTATAAGTACAACAAAATAAGAGAGACTTAGAAAACTGGTAAAACCTACATTGTGGATAGAGTTGGGAGTACTTAGCACTGTGAAAACAGCACTTTCGCAGAAAGAAATCTACTTCTCTAACTGGGAAACAGTGAACAGAGAATGTACGAATTATTCAAGATTGGTAACAGATAGAAACAAGACAAAGTACACATTGATTCATCTACCAAGAAAAGTAACAGAGGTTTACACAGAGAATTCCAAGTATAAGTACAAGAAAATAAGAGAGACTTAGAAAACTGGTAAAACCTACATTGTGGATAGAGTTGGGAGTACTTAGCACTGTGAAAACAGCACTTTCGCAGAAAGAAATCTACTTCTCTAAGACTGGGAAACACTGAACAGAGAATGTGTTAGTTTCTCAAGATTGGTAACAGATAGAAAGAAGAGAAAGTACGCAGTGATTCATCTACATAGAAAAGTTACAGAGGTTTACACAGAGAATTCCAAGTATAAGTAAAAGAAAATAAGAGAGACTTAGAAAACTGGTAAAACCTACATTGTGGATAGAGTTGGGAGTACTTAGCACTGTGAAAACAGCACTTTCGCAGAAAGAAATCTACTTCTCTAAGACTGGAAAACAGTGAACAGAGAATGTATGAGTTTCTCAAGATTGGTAACAGATACAAACAAGAGAAAGTACACAGTGATTCATCTACCTAGAGAAGTTAAAGAAGTTTACACAGAGAATTCCATGTATAAGTACAAGAAAATAAGAGAGACTTAGAAAACTGGTAAAACCTACATTGTGGATAGAGGTGGGAGTACTTAGCACTGTGAAAACAGCACTTTCGCTGAAAGAAATTTAGTTCTCCAAGTCCGTGAAACAGTGAACAGAGAATGTATGAGTTTCTGAAGATTGGTAACAGATAGAAACAAGAGAAAGTACACAGTGATTCATCTACCTAGAGAAGTTACAGAAGTTTACACAGAGAATTCCAAGTATAAGTACAAGAAAATAACAGAGACTTAGAAAACTGGTAAAACCTACATTGTAAATAGAGTTGGGAGTACTTAGCACTGTGAAAACAGCACTTTCGCAGAAAGAAATCTACTTCTCTAAGACTGGGAAACAGTGAACAGAGAATGTATGAGTTTCTCAAGATTGGTAACAGATACAAACAAGAGAAAGTACACAGTGATTCATCTACCTAGAGAAGTTACAGAATTTTACACAGAGAATTCCATGTATAAGTACAAGAAAATAAGAGAGACTTAGAAAACTGGTAAAACCAACATTTTGGATAGAGTTGGGAGTACTTAGCACTGTGAAAACAGCACTTTCGCCGAAAGAAATTTAGTTCTCTAAGTCCGTGTAACAGTGAACAGAGAATGTATGAGTTTCTCAAGATTGGTAACAGATAGAAAGAAGAGAAAGTACGCAGTGATTCATCTACCTAGAAAAGTTACAGAGGTTTACACAGAGAATTCCAAGTATAAGTACAAGAAAATAAGAGAGACTTAGAAAACTGGTAAAACCTACATTGTTGATAGAGTTGGGAGTACTTAGCACTGTGAAAACAGCGCTTTCGCCGAAAGAAATTTAGTTCTCTAAGTCCGTGTAACACTGAACAGAGAATGTATGAGTTTCTCAAGATTGGTAACAGATAGAAACAAGAGAAAGTACACAGTGATTCATCTACCTAGAAAAGTTACAGAGGTTTACACAGAGAATTCCAAGTATAAGTACAGGAAAATAAGAGAGACTTAGAAAACTGGTAAAACCTACATTGTGGATAGAGTTGGGAGTACTTAGCACTGTGAAAACAGCACTTACGCAGAAAGAAATTAAGTTCTCT
The DNA here is from genome assembly GCA_028571685.1 of Heterohyrax brucei. Classification (NCBI taxonomy): domain Eukaryota; kingdom Metazoa; phylum Chordata; class Mammalia; order Hyracoidea; family Procaviidae; genus Heterohyrax; species Heterohyrax brucei. Next base: position 40,360,329 of record CM053156.1, on the reverse strand, counting down.
AAGTCCGTGAAACAGTGAAGAGAGAATGTATGAGTTTCTCAAGATTGGTAACAGATAGAAACAAGAGAAAGTACGCAGTGATTCATCTACCTAGAAAAGTTACAGAGGTTTACACAGAGAATTCCAAGTATAAGTACAAGAAAATAAGAGAGACTTAGAAAACTGGTAAATCCTAATTTGTTGATAGAGTTGGGAGTACTTAGCACTGTGAAAACAGCACTTTCGCAGAAAGAAATCTACTTCTCTAATACTGGGAAACAGTGAACAGAGAATGTATGAGTTTCTCAACATTGGTAACAGATAGAAACAAGAGAAAGAACACAGTGATTCATCTACCTAGAGAAGTTACAGAAGTTTACACAGAGAATTCCATGTATAAGTACAAGAAAATAAGAGAGACTTAGAAAACCGGTAAAACCTACATTGTGGATAGAGTTGGGAGTACTTAGCACTGTGAAAACAGCACTTTCGCCGAAAGAAATTTAGTTCTCTAAGTCCGTGAAGCAGTGAACAGAGAATGTATGAGTTTCTCAAGATTGGTAACAGATAGAAACAAGAGAAAGTACACAGTGATTCATCTACATAGAAAAGTTACAGAAGTTTACACAGAGAATTCCAAGTATAAGTACAAGAAAATAAGAGATACTTAGAAAACTGGTAAAACCTACATTGTTGATAGAGTTGGGAGTACTTAGCACTGTGAAAACAGCACTTTCGCCGAAAGAAATTTAGTTCTCTAAGTCCGTGAACCAGTGAACAGAGAATGTATGAGTCTCTCAAGATTGGTAACACATAGAAACAAGAGAAAGTACACAGTGATTCATCTACCTAGAAAAGTTACAGAGGTTTACACAGAGAATTCCAAGTATAAGTACAAGAAAATAAGAGACACTTAGAAAACTGGTAAAACCTACATTGTGGATAGAGTTGGGAGTACTTAGCACTGTGAAAACAGCACTTTCGCAGAAGGAAATCTACTTCTCTAACACTGGGAAACAGTGAACAGAGAATGTATGAGTTACTCAAGATTGGTAACAGATACAAACAAGACAAAGTACACAGTGATTCATCTACCTAGAGAAGTTACAGAAGTTTACACAGAGAATTCCATGTATAAGTACAAGAAAATAAGAGAGACTTAGAAAACTGGTAAAACCTACATTGTGGATAGAGTTGGGAGTACTTAGCACTGTGAAAACAGCACTTTCGCAGAAAGAAATCTACTTCTCTAAGACTGGGAAACAGTGAACAGAGAATGTATGAGTTTCTCAAGATTGGTAACAGATACAAACAAGAGAAAGTACACAGTGATTCATCTACCTAGAAAAGTTACAGAGGTTTACACAGAGAATTCCAAGTATAAGTACAAGAAAATAAGAGAGACTTAGAAAACTGGTAAAACCTACATTGTTGATAGAGTTGGGAGTACTTAGCACTGTGAAAGCAGCACTTTCGCCGAAAGAAATTTAGTTCTCCAAGTCCGTGAAACAGTGAACAGAGAATGTATGAGTTTCTGAAGATTGCTAACAGATAGAAACAAGAGAAAGTACACAGTGATTCATCTAGCTAGAAAAGATACAGAGGTTTACACAGAGAATTCCAAGTATAAGTACAAGAAAATAAGAGAGACTTAGAAAACAGGTAAAACCTACATTGTGGATAGAGTTGGGAGTACTTAGCACTGTGAAAACAGCACTTTCGCAGAAAGAAATCTACTTCTCTAAGACTGGGAAACAGTGAACAGAGAATGTATGAGTTTCTCAAGATTGGTAACAGATACAAACAAGAGAAAGTACACAGTGATTCATCTACCTAGAGAAGTTACAGAAGTTTACGCAGAGAATTCCATGTATAAGTACAAGAAAATAAGAGAGACTTAGAAAACTGGTAAAACCTACATTGTGGATAGAGTTGGGAGTACTTAGCACTGTGAAAACAGCACTTTCGCAGAAAGAAATCTACTTCTCTAAGACTGGGAAACACTGAACAGAGAATGTGTCAGTTTCTCAAGATTGGTAACAGATAGAAAGAAGAGAAAGTACGCAGTGATTCATCTACATAGAAAAGTTACAGAGGTTTACACAGAGAATTCCATGTATAAGTACAAGAAAATAAGAGAGACTTAGAAAACTGGTAAAACCTACATTGTGGATAGAGTTGGGAGTACTTAGCACTGTGAAAACAGCACTTTCGCCGAAAGAAATTTAGTTCTCTAAGTCCGTGAACCAGTGAAGAGAGAATGTATGAGTTTCTCAAGATTGGTAACAGATAGAAACAAGACAAAGTACACAGTGATTCATCTACCTAGAAAAGTTACAGAGGTTTACACAGAGAATTCCAAGTATAAGTACAAGAAAATAAGAGAGACTTAGAAAACTGGTAAAACCTACATTGTTGATAGAGTTGGGAGTACTTAGCACTGTGAAAACAGCACTTTCACAGAAGGAAATCTACTTCTCTAACACTGGGAAACAGTGAACAGAGAATGTATGAGTTTCTCAAGATTGGTAACAGATAGAAACAAGAGAAAGTACGCAGTGATTCATCTACCTAGAAAAGGTACAGAGGTTTACACAGAGAATTCCAAGTATAAGTACAACAAAATAAGAGAGACTTAGAAAACTGGTAAAACCTACATTGTTGATAGAGTTGGGAGTACTTAGCACTGTGAAAACAGCACTTTCGCAGAAAGAAATCTACTTCTCTAACACTGGGAAACAGTGAAGAGAGAATGTATGAGTTTCTCAAGATTGGTAACCGATAGAAACAAGAGAAAGTACGCAGTGATTCATCTACCTAGAAAAGTTACAGAGGTTTACACAGACAATTCCAAGTATAAGTACAAGAAAATAAGAGAGACTTAGAAAACTGGTAAAACCTACATTGTAGATAGAGTTGGGAGTACTTAGCACTGTGAAAACAGCACTTTCGCAGAAAGAAATTTAGTTCTCTAAGTCCGTGAAACAGTGAACAGAGAATGTACGAATTTCTCAAGATTGGTAACAGATAGAAACAAGACAAAGTACACATTGATTCATCTACCAAGAAAAGTAACAGAGGTTTACACAGAGAATTCCAAGTATAAGTACAAGAAAATAAGAGAGACGTAGAAAACTGGTATAACCTACATTGTTGATAGAGTTGGGAGTCCTTAGCACTGTGAAAACAGCGCTTTCGCCGAAAGAACTTTAGTTCTCTAAGTCCGTGTAACAGTGAACAGAGAATGTATGAGTTTCTCAAGATTGGTAACAGATAGAAACAAGAGAAAGTACACAATGATTCATCTATCTAGAAAAGTAACAGAGGTTTACACAGAGAATTCCAAGGATAAGTACAAGAAAATAAGAGACACTTAGAAATCAGGTAAAACCTACATTGTGGATAGAGTTGGGAGTACTTAGCACTGTGAAAACAGCACTTACGCAGAAAGAAATTTAGTTCTCTAATTCCGTGAAACAGTGAACAGAGAATGTATGAGTTTCTCAAGATTGGTAACAGATAGAAACAAGAGAAAGTACGCAGTGATTCATCTAGCTAGAAAAGTTACAGAGGTTTACACAGAGAATTCCAAGTATAAGTACAAGAAAATAAGAGAGACTTAGAAAACTGGTAAATCCTACTTTGTTGATAGAGTTGGGAGTACTTAGCACTGTGAAAACAGCACTTTCGCAGAAAGAAATCTACTTCTCTAAGACTGGGAAACAGTGAACAGAGAATGTATGAGTTTCTCAAGATTGGTAACAGATAGAAACAAGAGAAAGTACACAGTGATTCATCTACCTAGAGAAGTTACAGAAGTTTACACAGAGAATTCCATGTATAAGTACAAGAAAATAAGAGAGACTTAGAAAACCGGTAAAACCTACATTGTGGATAGAGTTGGGAGTACTTAGCACTGTGAAAACAGCACTTTCGCCGAAAGAAATTTAGTTCTCTAAGTCCGTGAACCAGTGAACAGAGAATGTATGAGTTTCTCAAGATTGGTAACAGATAGAAACAAGAGAAAGTACACAGTGATTCATCTGCATAGAAAAGTTACAGAAGTTTACACAGAGAATTCCAAGTATAAGTACAAGATAATAAGAGATACTTAGAAAACTGGTAAAACCTACATTGTTGATAGAGTTGGGAGTACTTAGCACTGTGAAAACAGCACTTTCGCCGAAAGAAATTTAGTTCTCTAAGTTCGTGAACCAGTGAACAGAGAATGTATGAGTTTCTCAAGATTGGTAACAGATAGAAACAACAGAAAGTACACAGTGATTCATCTACCTAGAAAAGTTACAGAGGTTTACACAGAGAATTCCAAGTATAAGTACAAGAAAATAAGAGAGACTTAGAAAACTGGTAAAACCTACATTGTGGATAGAGTTGGGAGTACTTAGCACTGTGAAAACAGCACTTTCGCAGAAGGAAATCTACTTCTCTAACACTGGGAAACAGTGAACAGAGAATGTATGAGTTTCTCAAGATTGGTAACAGATAGAAACAAGAGAAAGTACGCAGTGATTCATCTACCTAGAAAAGTTACAGAGGTTTACACAGAGAATTCCAAGTATAAGTACAACAAAATAAGAGAGACTTAGAAAACTGGTAAAACCTACATTGTGGATAGAGTTGGGAGTACTTAGCACTGTGAAAACAGCACTTTCGCAGAAAGAAATCTACTTCTCTAAGACTGGGAAACAGTGAAGAGAGAATGTATGAGTTTCTCAAGATTGGTAACCGATAGAAACAAGAGAAAGTACGCAGTGATTCATCTACCTAGAAAAGTTACAGAGGTTTACACAGACAATTCCAAGTATAAGTACAAGAAAATAAGAGAGACTTAGAAAACTGGTAAAACCTACATTGTTGATAGAGTTGGGAGTACTTAGCACTGTGAAAACAGCACTTTCGCAGAAAGAAATTTAGTTCTCTAAGTCCGTGAAACAGTGAACAGAGAATGTACGAATTTCTCAAGATTGGTAACAGATAGAAACAAGACAAAGAACACATTGATTCATCTTCCCAGAAAAGTAACAGAGGTTTACACAGAGAATTCCAAGTATAAGTACAAGAAAATAAGAGAGACGTAGAAAACTGGTAAAACCTACATTGTGGATAGAGTTGGGAGTACTTAGCACTGTGAAAACAGCACTTTCGCAGAAAGAAATCTACTTCTCTAAGACTGGGAAACACTGAACAGAGAATGTGTCAGTTTCTCAAGATTGGTAACAGATAGAAAGAGGAGAAAGTACGCAGTGATTCATCTACATAGAAAAGTTACAGAGGTTTACACAGAGAATTCCAAGTATAAGTACAAGAAAATAAGAGAGACTTAGAAAACTGGTATAACCTACATTGTTGATAGAGTTGGGTGTCCTTAGCACTGTGAAAGCAGCGCTTTCGCCGAAGGAAATTTAGTTCTCTAAGTCCGTGTAACAGTGAACAGAGAATGTATGAGTTTCTCAAGATTGGTAACAGATAGAAACAAGAGAAAGTACACAATGATTCATCTACCTAGAAAAGTAACAGAGGTTTACACAGAGAATTCCAAGTATAAGTACAAGAAAATAAGAGACACTTAGAAAACAGGTAAAACCTACATTGTGGATAGAGTTGGGAGTACTTAGCACTGTGAAAACAGCACTTACGCAGAAAGAAATTTAGTTCTCTAAGCCCGTGAAACAGTGAACAGAGAATTTATGAGTTTCTCAAGATTGGTAACAGATAGAAACAAGAGAAAGTACGCAGTGATTCATCTACCTAGAAAAGTTACAGAGGTTTACACAGAGAATTCCAAGTATAAGTACAAGAAAATAAGAGAGACTTAGAAAACTGGTAAATCCTACTTTGTTGATAGAGTTGGGAGTACTTAGCACTGTGAAAACAGCACTTTCGCAGAAAGAAATCTACTTCTCTAAGACTGGGAAACAGTGAACAGAGAATGTATGAGTTTCTCAAGATTGGTAACAGATAGAAACAAGAGAAAGTACACAGTGATTCATCTACCTAGAGAAGTTACAGAAGTTTACACAGAGAATTCCATGTAAAAGTACAAGAAAATAAGAGAGACTTAGAAAACCGGTAAAACCTACATTGTGGATAGAGTTGGGAGTACTTAGCACTGTGAAAACAGCACTTTCGCCGAAAGAAATTTAGTTCTCTAAGTCCGTGAACCAGTGAACAGAGAATGTATGAGTTTCTCAAGATTGGTAACAGATAGAAACAAGAGAAAGTACACAGTGATTCATCTGCATAGAAAAGTTACAGAAGTTTACACAGAGAATTCCAAGTATAAGTACAAGATAATAAGAGATACTTAGATAACTGGTAAAACCTACATTGTTGATAGAGTTGGGAGTACTTAGCACTGTGAAAACAGCACTTTCGCCGAAAGAAATTTAGTTCTCTAAGTTCGTGAACCAGTGAACAGAGAATGTATGAGTTTCTCAAGATTGGTAACAGATAGAAACAACAGAAAGTACACAGTGATTCATCTACCTAGAAAAGTTACAGAGGTTTACACAGAGAATTCCAAGTATAAGTACAAGAAAATAAGAGAGACTTAGAAAACTGGTAAAACCTACATTGTGGATAGAGTTGGGAGTACTTAGCACTGTGAAAACAGCACTTTCGCAGAAGGAAATCTACTTCTCTAACACTGGGAAACAGTGAACAGAGAATGTATGAGTTTCTCAAGATTGGTAACAGATAGAAACAAGAGAAAGTACGCAGTGATTCATCTACCTAGAAAAGTTACAGAGGTTTACACAGAGAATTCCAAGTATAAGTACAACAAAATAAGAGAGACTTAGAAAACTGGTAAAACCTACATTGTGGATAGAGTTGGGAGTACTTAGCACTGTGAAAACAGCACTTTCGCAGAAAGAAATCTACTTCTCTAAGACTGGGAAACAGTGAAGAGAGAATGTATGAGTTTCTCAAGATTGGTAACCGATAGAAACAAGAGAAAGTACGCAGTGATTCATCTACCTAGAAAAGTTACAGAGGTTTACACAGACAATTCCAAGTATAAGTACAAGAAAATAAGAGAGACTTAGAAAACTGGTAAAACCTACATTGTTGATAGAGTTGGGAGTACTTAGCACTGTGAAAACAGCACTTTCGCAGAAAGAAATTTAGTTCTCTAAGTCCGTGAAACAGTGAACAGAGAATGTACGAATTTCTCAAGATTGGTAACAGATAGAAACAAGGCAAAGAACACATTGATTCATCTTCCCAGAAAAGTAACAGAGGTTTACACAGAGAATTCCAAGTATAAGTACAAGAAAATAAGAGAGACGTAGAAAACTGGTAAAACCTACATTGTGGATAGAGTTGGGAGTACTTAGCACTGTGAAAACAGCACTTTCGCAGAAAGAAATCTACTTCTCTAAGACTGGGAAACACTGAACAGAGAATGTGTCAGTTTCTCAAGATTGGTAACAGATAGAAAGAAGAGAAAGTACGCAGTGATTCATCTACATAGAAAAGTTACAGAGGTTTACACAGAGAATTCCAAGTATAAGTACAAGAAAATAAGAGAGACTTAGAAAACTGGTATAACCTACATTGTTGATAGAGTTGGGTGTCCTTAGCACTGTGAAAACAGCGCTTTCGCCGAAAGAAATTTAGTTCTCTAAGTCCGTGTAACAGTGAACAGAGAATGTATGAGTTTCTCAAGATTGGTAACAGATAGAAACAAGAGAAAGTACACAATGATTCATCTACCTAGAAAAGTAACAGAGGTTTACACAGAGAATTCCAAGTATAAGTACAAGAAAATAAGAGACACTTAGAAAACAGGTAAAACCTACATTGTGGATAGAGTTGGGAGTACTTAGCACTGTGAAAACAGCACTTACGCAGAAAGAAATTTAGTTCTCTAAGCCCGTGAAACAGTGAACAGAGAATTTATGAGTTTCTCAAGATTGGTAACAGATAGAAACAAGAGAAAGTACGCAGTGATTCATCTACCTAGAAAAGTTACAGAGGTTTACACAGAGAATTCCAAGTATAAGTACAGGAAAATAAGAGAGACTTAGATAACTGGTAAATCCTACTTTGTTGATAGAGTTGGGAGTACTTAGCACTGTGAAAACAGCACTTTCGCAGAAAGAAATCTACTTCTCTAAGACTGGGAAACAGTGAACAGAGAATGTATGAGTTTCTCAAGATTGGTAACAGATAGAAACAAGAGAAAGTACACAGTGATTCATCTACCTAGAGAAGTTACAGAAGTTTACACAGAGAATTCCATGTATAAGTACAAGAAAATAAGAGAGACTTAGAAAACCGGTAAAACCTACATTGTGGATAGAGTTGGGAGTACTTAGCACTGTGAAAACAGCACTTTCGCCGAAAGAAATTTAGTTCTCTAAGTCCGTGAACCAGTGAACAGAGAATGTATGAGTTTCTCAAGATTGGTAACAGATAGAAACAAGAGAAAGTACACAGTGATTCATCTGCATAGAAAAGTTACAGAAGTTTACACAGAGAATTCCAAGTATAAGTACAAGAAAATAAGAGAGACTTAGAAAACTGGTAAAACCTACATTGTTGATAGATTTGGGAGTACTTAGCACTGTGAAAACAGCACTTTCGCCGAAAGAAATTTAGTTCTCTAAGTCCGTGAACCAGTGAACAGAGAATGTATGAGTTTCTCAAGATTGGTAACAGATAGAAACAAGAGAAAGTACACAGTGATTCATCTACCTAGAAAAGTTACAGAGGTTTACACAGAGAATTCCAAGTATAAGTACAAGAAAATAAGAGAGACTTAGAAAACTGGTAAAACCTACATTGTGGATAGAGTTGTGACTACATAGCACTGTGAAAACAGCACTTTCGCAGAAGGAAATCTACTTCTCTAACACTGGGAAACAGTGAACAGAGAATGTATGAATTTCTCAAGATTGGTAACAGATAGAAACAAGAGAAAGTACGCAGTGATTCATCTACCTAGAAAAGTTACAGAGGTTTACACAGTGAATTCCAAGTATAAGTACAACAAAATAAGAGAGACTTAGAAAACTGGTAAAACCTACATTGTGGATAGAGTTTTTGAGTACTTAGCACTGTGAAAACAGCACTTTCGCAGAAAGAAATCTACTTCTCTAAGACTGGGAAACAGTGAACAGAGAATGTATGAGTTACTCAAGATTGGTAACAGATACAAACAAGACAAAGTACACAGTGATTCATCTACCTAGAGAAGTTACAGAAGTTTACACAGAGAATTCCATGTATAAGTACAAGAAAATAAGAGAGACTTAGAAAACTAATAAAACCTACACTGTGGATAGAGTTGGGAGTACTTAGCACTGTGAAAACAGCACTTTCCCAGAAAGAAATCTACTTCTCTAAGACTGGGAAACACTGAACAGAGAATGTGTCAGTTTCTCAAGATTGGTAACAGATAGAAAGAAGAGAAAGTACGCAGTGATTCATCTACTTAGAAAAGTTACAGAGGTTTACACAGAGAATTCCAAGTATAAGTAAAAGAAAATAAGAGAGACTTAGAAAACTGGTAAAACATACATTGTGGATAGAGTTGGGAGTACTTAACACTGTGAAAACAGCACTTTCGCAGAAAGAAATCTACTTCTCTAAGACTGGAAAACAGTGAACAGAGAATGTATGAGTTTCTGAAGATTGGTAACAGATACAAACAAGAGAAAGTACACAGTGATTCATCTACATAGAGAAGTTACAGAAGTTTACACAGAGAATTCCATGTATAAGTACAAGAAAATAAGAGAGACTTAGAAAACTGGTAAAACCTACATTGTGGATAGAGTTGGGAGTACTTAGCACTGTGAAAACAGCACTTTCGCCGAAAGAAATTTAGTTCTCCAAGTCCGTGAAACAGTGAACAGAGAATGTATGAGTTTCTGAAGAGTGGTAACAGATAGAAACAAGAGAAAGTACACAGTGATTCATCTACCTAGAGAAGTTACAGAAGTTTACACAGAGAATTCCAAGTATAAGTACAAGAAAATAAGAGAGACTTAGAAAACTGGTAAAACCTACATTGTTGATAGAGTTGGGAGTACTTAGCACTGTGAAAACAGCACTTTCGCAGGAAGAAATCTACTTCTCTAACACTGTGAAACAGTGAACAGAGAATGTATGAGTTTCTCAAGATTAGTAACAGATAGAAACAAGAGAAAGTACACACTGATTCATCTACCTAGAGAAGTTACAGAAGTTTACACAGAGAATTCCATGTATAAGTACAAGAAAATAAGAGAGACTTAGAAAACTGGTAAAAGCTACATTGTGGATAGAGTTGGGAGTACTTAGCACTGTGAAATCAGCACTTTCGCAGAAAGAAATCTACTTCTCTAAGACTGGGAAACACTGAACAGAGCATGTGTCAGTTTTTCAAGATTGGTAACAGATAGAAACAAGAGAAAGTACGCAGTGATTCATCTACATAGAAAAGTTACAGAGGTTTACACAGAGAATTCCAAGTATAAGTACCACAAAATAAGAGAGACTTAGAAAACTGGTAAAACCTACATTGTAGATAGAGTTGGGAGTACTTAGCACTGTGACAACAGCACTTTCGCAGAAAGAAATCTACTTCTCTAAGACTGGGAAACAGTGAGCAGAGAATGTATGAGTTTCTCAAGATTGGTAACAGATACAAACAAGACAAAGTACACAGTGATTCATGTACCTAGAGAAGTTACAGAAGTTTACACAGAGAATTCCATGTATAAGTACAAGAAAATAAGAGAGACTTAGAAAACTGGTAAAACCAACATTTTGGACAGAGTTGGGAGTACTTAGCACTGTGAAAACAGCACTTTCGCCGAAAGAAATTTAGTTCTCTAAGTCCTTGTAACAGTGAACAGAGAATGTATGAGTTTCTCAAGATTGGTAACAGATAGAAACAAGAGAAAGTACACAGTGATTCATCTACCTAGAAAAGTAACAGTGGTTTACACAGAGAATTCCAAGTATAAGTACAAGAAAATAAGAGAGACTTAGAAAACAGGTAAAACCTACATTGTTGATAGAGTTGGGAGTAGTTAGCACTGTGAAAACAGCACTTTCGCAGAAAGAAATCTACTTCTCTAAGACTGGGAAACACTGAACAGAGAATGTGTCAGTTTCTCAAGATTGGTAACAGATAGAAAGAAGAGAAAGTACGCAGTGATTCATCTACATAGAAAAATTACAGAGGTTTACACAGAGAATTCGAAGTATAAGTACAAGAAAATAAGAGGGACTTAGAAAACTGGTAAAACCTACATTGTTGATAGAGTTGGGAGTACTTAGCACTGTGAAAAGAGCACATTCTCAGAAAGAAATTTAGTTCTCTAAGTCCGTGAAACAGTGAACAGAGAATGTATGAGTTTCTCAAGATTGGTAACAGATAGAAAGAAGAGAAAGTACGCAGTGATTCATCTACCTAGAAAAGTTACAGAGGTTTACACAGACAATTCCAAGTATAAGTACAAGAAAATAAGAGAGACTTAGAAAACTGGTAAAACCTACATTGTTGATAGAGTTGGGAGTACTTACCACTGTGAAAACAGCACTTTCGCAGGAAGAAATCTACTTCTCTAAGACTGGGAAACACTGAACAGAGAATGTGTCAGTTTCTCAAGATTGGTAACAGATAGAAACAAGAGAAAGTACGCAGTGATTCATCTACCTAGAAAAGTTACAGAGGTTTACACAGAGAATTCCAAGTATAAGTACAACAAAATAAGAGAGACTTAGAAAACTGGTAAAACCTACATTGTTGATAGAGTTGGGAGTACTTAGCACTGTGAAAACAGCACTTTCGCAGAAAGAAATCTACTTCTCTAACACTGGGAAACAGTGAAGAGAGAATGTATGAGTTTCTCAAGATTGGTAACCGATAGAAACAAGAGAAAGTACGCAGTGATTCATCTACCTAGAAAAGTTACAGAGGTTTACACAGACAATTCCAAGTATAAGTACAAGAAAATAAGAGAGACTTAGAAAACTGGTAAAACCTACATTGTAGATAGAGTTGGGAGTACTTAGCACTGTGAAAACAGCACTTTCGCAGAAAGAAATTTAGTTCTCTAAGTCCGTGAAACAGTGAACAGAGAATGTACGAATTTCTCAAGATTGGTAACAGATAGAAACAAGACAAAGTACACATTGATTCATCTACCAAGAAAAGTAACAGAGGTTTACACAGAGAATTCCAAGTATAAGTACAAGAAAATAAGAGAGACGTAGAAAACTGGTATAACCTACATTGTTGATAGAGTTGGGAGTCCTTAGCACTGTGAAAACAGCGCTTTCGCCGAAAGAACTTTAGTTCTCTAAGTCCGTGTAACAGTGAACAGAGAATGTATGAGTTTCTCAAGATTGGTAACAGATAGAAACAAGAGAAAGTACACAATGATTCATCTATCTAGAAAAGTAACAGAGGTTTACACAGAGAATTCCAAGGATAAGTACAAGAAAATAAGAGACACTTAGAAATCAGGTAAAACCTACATTGTGGATAGAGTTGGGAGTACTTAGCACTGTGAAAACAGCACTTACGCAGAAAGAAATTTAGTTCTCTAAGTCCGTGAAACAGTGAACAGAGAATGTATGAGTTTCTCAAGATTGGTAACAGATAGAAACAAGAGAAAGTACGCAGTGATTCATCTAGCTAGAAAAGTTACAGAGGTTTACACAGAGAATTCCAAGTATAAGTACAAGAAAATAAGAGAGACTTAGAAAACTGGTAAATCCTACTTTGTTGATAGAGTTGGGAGTACTTAGCACTGTGAAAACAGCACTTTCGCAGAAAGAAATCTACTTCTCTAAGACTGGGAAACAGTGAACAGAGAATGTATGAGTTTCTCAAGATTGGTAACAGATAGAAACAAGAGAAAGTACACAGTGATTCATCTACCTAGAGAAGTTACAGAAGTTTACACAGAGAATTCCATGTATAAGTACAAGAAAATAAGAGAGACTTAGAAAACCGGTAAAACCTACATTGTGGATAGAGTTGGGAGTACTTAGCACTGTGAAAACAGCACTTTCGCAGAAGGAAATCTACTTCTCTAACACTGGGAAACAGTGAACAGAGAATGTATGAGTTTCTCAAGATTGGTAACAGATAGAAACAAGAGAAAGTACGCAGTGATTCATCTACCTAGAAAAGTTACAGAGGTTTACACAGAGAATTCCAAGTATAAGTACAACAAAATAAGAGAGACTTAGAAAACTGGTAAAACCTACATTGTGGATAGAGTTGGGAGTACTTAGCACTGTGAAAACAGCACTTTCGCAGAAAGAAATCTACTTCTCTAAGACTGGGAAACAGTGAAGAGAGAATGTATGAGTTTCTCAAGATTGGTAACCGATAGAAACAAGAGAAAGTACGCAGTGATTCATCTACCTAGAAAAGTTACAGAGGTTTACACAGACAATTCCAAGTATAAGTACAAGAAAATAAGAGAGACTTAGAAAACTGGTAAAACCTACATTGTTGATAGAGTTGGGAGTACTTAGCACTGTGAAAACAGCACTTTCGCAGAAAGAAATTTAGTTCTCTAAGTCCGTGAAACAGTGAACAGAGAATGTACGAATTTCTCAAGATTGGTAACAGATAGAAACAAGACAAAGAACACATTGATTCATCTTACCAGAAAAGTAACAGAGGTTTACACAGAGAATTCCAAGTATAAGTACAAGAAAATAAGAGAGACGTAGAAAACTGGTAAAACCTACATTGTGGATAGAGTTGGGAGTACTTAGCACTGTGAAAACAGCACTTTCGCAGAAAGAAATCTACTTCTCTAAGACTGGGAAACACTGAACAGAGAATGTGTCAGTTTCTCAAGATTGGTAACAGATAGAAAGAAGAGAAAGTACGCAGTGATTCATCTACATAGAAAAGTTACAGAGGTTTACACAGAGAATTCCAAGTATAAGTACAAGAAAATAAGAGAGACTTAGAAAACTGGTATAACCTACATTGTTGATAGAGTTGGGTGTCCTTAGCACTGTGAAAGCAGCGCTTTCGCCGAAGGAAATTTAGTTCTCTAAGTCCGTGTAACAGTGAACAGAGAATGTATGAGTTTCTCAAGATTGGTAACAGATAGAAACAAGAGAAAGTACACAATGATTCATCTACCTAGAAAAGTAACAGAGGTTTACACAGAGAATTCCAAGTATAAGTACAAGAAAATAAGAGACACTTAGAAAACAGGTAAAACCTACATTGTGGATAGAGTTGGGAGTACTTAGCACTGTGAAAACAGCACTTACGCAGAAAGAAATTTAGTTCTCTAAGCCCGTGAAACAGTGAACAGAGAATTTATGAGTTTCTCAAGATTGGTAACAGATAGAAACAAGAGAAAGTACGCAGTGATTCATCTACCTAGAAAAGTTACAGAGGTTTACACAGAGAATTCCAAGTATAAGTACAAGAAAATAAGAGAGACTTAGAAAACTGGTAAATCCTACTTTGTTGATAGAGTTGGGAGTACTTAGCACTGTGAAAACAGCACTTTCGCAGAAAGAAATCTACTTCTCTAAGACTGGGAAACAGTGAACAGAGAATGTATGAGTTTCTCAAGATTGGTAACAGATAGAAACAAGAGAAAGTACACAGTGATTCATCTACCTAGAGAAGTTACAGAAGTTTACACAGAGAATTCCATGTAAAAGTACAAGAAAATAAGAGAGACTTAGAAAACCGGTAAAACCTACATTGTGGATAGAGTTGGGAGTACTTAGCACTGTGAAAACAGCACTTTCGCCGAAAGAAATTTAGTTCTCTAAGTCCGTGAACCAGTGAACAGAGAATGTATGAGTTTCTCAAGATTGGTAACAGATAGAAACAAGAGAAAGTACACAGTGATTCATCTGCATAGAAAAGTTACAGAAGTTTACACAGAGAATTCCAAGTATAAGTACAAGATAATAAGAGATACTTAGATAACTGGTAAAACCTACATTGTTGATAGAGTTGGGAGTACTTAGCACTGTGAAAACAGCACTTTCGCCGAAAGAAATTTAGTTCTCTAAGTTCGTGAACCAGTGAACAGAGAATGTATGAGTTTCTCAAGATTGGTAACAGATAGAAACAACAGAAAGTACACAGTGATTCATCTACCTAGAAAAGTTACAGAGGTTTACACAGAGAATTCCAAGTATAAGTACAAGAAAATAAGAGAGACTTAGAAAACTGGTAAAACCTACATTGTGGATAGAGTTGGGAGTACTTAGCACTGTGAAAACAGCACTTTCGCAGAAGGAAATCTACTTCTCTAACACTGGGAAACAGTGAACAGAGAATGTATGAGTTTCTCAAGATTGGTAACAGATAGAAACAAGAGAAAGTACGCAGTGATTCATCTACCTAGAAAAGTTACAGAGGTTTACACAGAGAATTCCAAGTATAAGTACAACAAAATAAGAGAGACTTAGAAAACTGGTAAAACCTACATTGTGGATAGAGTTGGGAGTACTTAGCACTGTGAAAACAGCACTTTCGCAGAAAGAAATCTACTTCTCTAAGACTGGGAAACAGTGAAGAGAGAATGTATGAGTTTCTCAAGATTGGTAACCGATAGAAACAAGAGAAAGTACGCAGTGATTCATCTACCTAGAAAAGTTACAGAGGTTTACACAGACAATTCCAAGTATAAGTACAAGAAAATAAGAGAGACTTAGAAAACTGGTAAAACCTACATTGTTGATAGAGTTGGGAGTACTTAGCACTGTGAAAACAGCACTTTCGCAGAAAGAAATTTAGTTCTCTAAGTCCGTGAAACAGTGAACAGAGAATGTACGAATTTCTCAAGATTGGTAACAGATAGAAACAAGGCAAAGAACACATTGATTCATCTTCCCAGAAAAGTAACAGAGGTTTACACAGAGAATTCCAAGTATAAGTACAAGAAAATAAGAGAGACGTAGAAAACTGGTAAAACCTACATTGTGGATAGAGTTGGGAGTACTTAGCACTGTGAAAACAGCACTTTCGCAGAAAGAAATCTACTTCTCTAAGACTGGGAAACACTGAACAGAGAATGTGTCAGTTTCTCAAGATTGGTAACAGATAGAAAGAAGAGAAAGTACGCAGTGATTCATCTACATAGAAAAGTTACAGAGGTTTACACAGAGAATTCCAAGTATAAGTACAAGAAAATAAGAGAGACTTAGAAAACTGGTATAACCTACATTGTTGATAGAGTTGGGTGTCCTTAGCACTGTGAAAACAGCGCTTTCGCCGAAAGAAATTTAGTTCTCTAAGTCCGTGTAACAGTGAACAGAGAATGTATGAGTTTCTCAAGATTGGTAACAGATAGAAACAAGAGAAAGTACACAATGATTCATCTACCTAGAAAAGTAACAGAGGTTTACACAGAGAATTCCAAGTATAAGTACAAGAAAATAAGAGACACTTAGAAAACAGGTAAAACCTACATTGTGGATAGAGTTGGGAGTACTTAGCACTGTGAAAACAGCACTTACGCAGAAAGAAATTTAGTTCTCTAAGCCCGTGAAACAGTGAACAGAGAATTTATGAGTTTCTCAAGATTGGTAACAGATAGAAACAAGAGAAAGTACGCAGTGATTCATCTACCTAGAAAAGTTACAGAGGTTTACACAGAGAATTCCAAGTATAAGTACAAGAAAATAAGAGAGACTTAGAAAACTGGTAAATCCTACTTTGTTGATAGAGTTGGGAGTACTTAGCACTGTGAAAACAGCACTTTCGCAGAAAGAAATCTACTTCTCTAAGACTGGGAAACAGTGAACAGAGAATGTATGAGTTTCTCAAGATTGGTAACAGATAGAAACAAGAGAAAGTACACAGTGATTCATCTACCTAGAGAAGTTACAGAAGTTTACACAGAGAATTCCATGTATAAGTACAAGAAAATAAGAGAGACTTAGAAAACCGGTAAAACCTACATTGTGGATAGAGTTGGGAGTACTTAGCACTGTGAAAACAGCACTTTCGCCGAAAGAAATTTAGTTCTCTAAGTCCGTGAACCAGTGAACAGAGAATGTATGAGTTTCTCAAGATTGGTAACAGATAGAAACAAGAGAAAGTACACAGTGATTCATCTGCATAGAAAAGTTACAGAAGTTTACACAGAGAATTCCAAGTATAAGTACAAGAAAATAAGAGAGACTTAGAAAACTGGTAAAACCTACATTGTTGATAGATTTGGGAGTACTTAGCACTGTGAAAACAGCACTTTCGCCGAAAGAAATTTAGTTCTCTAAGTCCGTGAACCAGTGAACAGAGAATGTATGAGTTTCTCAAGATTGGTAACAGATAGAAACAAGAGAAAGTACACAGTGATTCATCTACCTAGAAAAGTTACAGAGGTTTACACAGAGAATTCCAAGTATAAGTACAAGAAAATAAGAGAGACTTAGAAAACTGGTAAAACCTACATTGTGGATAGAGTTGTGAGTACATAGCACTGTGAAAACAGCACTTTCGCAGAAGGAAATCTACTTCTCTAACACTGGGAAACAGTGAACAGAGAATGTATGAATTTCTCAAGATTGGTAACAGATAGAAACAAGAGAAAGTACGCAGTGATTCATCTACCTAGAAAAGTTACAGAGGTTTACACAGTGAATTCCAAGTATAAGTACAACAAAATAAGAGAGACTTAGAAAACTGGTAAAACCTACATTGTGGATAGAGTTTTTGAGTACTTAGCACTGTGAAAACAGCACTTTCGCAGAAAGAAATCTACTTCTCTAAGACTGGGAAACAGTGAACAGAGAATGTATGAGTTACTCAAGATTGGTAACAGATACAAACAAGACAAAGTACACAGTGATTCATCTACCTAGAGAAGTTACAGAAGTTTACACAGAGAATTCCATGTATAAGTACAAGAAAATAAGAGAGACTTAGAAAACTAATAAAACCTACACTGTGGATAGAGTTGGGAGTACTTAGCACTGTGAAAACAGCACTTTCCCAGAAAGAAATCTACTTCTCTAAGACTGGGAAACACTGAACAGAGAATGTGTCAGTTTCTCAAGATTGGTAACAGATAGAAAGAAGAGAAAGTACGCAGTGATTCATCTACTTAGAAAAGTTACAGAGGTTTACACAGAGAATTCCAAGTATAAGTAAAAGAAAATAAGAGAGACTTAGAAAACTGGTAAAACATACATTGTGGATAGAGTTGGGAGTACTTAACACTGTGAAAACAGCACTTTCGCAGAAAGAAATCTACTTCTCTAAGACTGGAAAACAGTGAACAGAGAATGTATGAGTTTCTGAAGATTGGTAACAGATACAAACAAGAGAAAGTACACAGTGATTCATCTACATAGAGAAGTTACAGAAGTTTACACAGAGAATTCCATGTATAAGTACAAGAAAATAAGAGAGACTTAGAAAACTGGTAAAACCTACATTGTGGATAGAGTTGGGAGTACTTAGCACTGTGAAAACAGCACTTTCGCCGAAAGAAATTTAGTTCTCCAAGTCCGTGAAACAGTGAACAGAGAATGTATGAGTTTCTGAAGAGTGGTAACAGATAGAAACAAGAGAAAGTACACAGTGATTCATCTACCTAGAGAAGTTACAGAAGTTTACACAGAGAATTCCAAGTATAAGTACAAGAAAATAAGAGAGACTTAGAAAACTGGTAAAACCTACATTGTTGATAGAGTTGGGAGTACTTAGCACTGTGAAAACAGCACTTTCGCAGGAAGAAATCTACTTCTCTAACACTGTGAAACAGTGAACAGAGAATGTATGAGTTTCTCAAGATTAGTAACAGATAGAAACAAGAGAAAGTACACACTGATTCATCTACCTAGAGAAGTTACAGAAGTTTACACAGAGAATTCCATGTATAAGTACAAGAAAATAAGAGAGACTTAGAAAACTGGTAAAAGCTACATTGTGGATAGAGTTGGGAGTACTTAGCACTGTGAAATCAGCACTTTCGCAGAAAGAAATCTACTTCTCTAAGACTGGGAAACACTGAACAGAGCATGTGTCAGTTTTTCAAGATTGGTAACAGATAGAAACAAGAGAAAGTACGCAGTGATTCATCTACATAGAAAAGTTACAGAGGTTTACACAGAGAATTCCAAGTATAAGTACCACAAAATAAGAGAGACTTAGAAAACTGGTAAAACCTACATTGTAGATAGAGTTGGGAGTACTTAGCACTGTGACAACAGCACTTTCGCAGAAAGAAATCTACTTCTCTAAGACTGGGAAACAGTGAGCAGAGAATGTATGAGTTTCTCAAGATTGGTAACAGATACAAACAAGACAAAGTACACAGTGATTCATGTACC